>JACBWW010000005.1:21064323-21206693 GCA_020086605.1 Lanius collurio | reverse complement strand
ATGAGTTCTAAACAGGAACATTTTTACTAAAAATCTATTGTGTACAAATTCAGTTTGTACATATTTTAACAACTACTGGAACAGTGTGTTTGCTTTATGTTCTCTTTAGATTGGCAGAATTGGTTGATATATCTTATCAGATCTGCTGGATGTTGATGGCTATTAATACAAATTTGTCTTTACTGGTAGTTGAATTGGAGAATTGTAGTATCTCTATGTGCTAACATTTGTTTCATTCAGTCTTTCATCACACTTGAAAAATTATGGTTTAACTGCTGAGTTTAAATTCCTATTTGCTTTTCCCCACCCCCTCTCCCTTTTTTCCATCAAGGTTATGTGCAGGGGATGAGCGACTTGCTGTCACCTGTCTTGTACGTTATGGAGAATGAAGTAGATGCCTTTTGGTGCTTTGTATCATACATGGATCAAATGGTAAAATGAGACTTTTTTAGCCCACATAAACAGATAAGCTACAGATAGTATTTGGGGTTAATTTTACTTTATAAATTTCATTGGGTTTTTTGAATTCTTTTAAAGCAATCATTTTATGTTTGGAGTCCCTACGCTTTTGGTGATTTAGGTTATGATGGGTTTGCAATGGTATTGCTGTACAATGCAGACATATTTGGCTCCTTAAGAATTCCAAAGTAACCATCACAGACAAATTTGTATTTACCAGGAGTCCTCAAGCAGGGTTTTGTTCAGGATAATGGTTTCATGTTATACCTGCCTTTTGGCTTTTGTGAAGTGCAATTTAGACTTCCCACAAACTGAAACTTCTATGACTTGTGCATGTGGCAAAGGAGTGTGTGACTGATATGAAAGTAAAAGAAAAGCTGGGTTTTTTGTTTGAGTGCAGTCATGCTGCTTGGAAGTACAGAGCTTAGGCCAATTTAAACTGTCGTTTATTACATACAAAAATGTTAGCAAAGAAATACAGTTCTTTGCATTAGTTAAACTTCTCACTAAAAGGCAGGCAATTCATTAGATAGAAGTACAGTTAAATAACCATATATTAAATACCTACAGGGTGAGAACCACTGTTGCAGTAGCAAAACTTCTTTAAAAATAGCTGCAAATCTCAAAATTGAGTTAATAAAAATGACAGTGCTAATGTTTTATTCCATACAGCATCAGAATTTTGAAGAACAGATGCAGGGTATGAAGACACAACTAATTCAGCTGAGTCATTTGCTTCGTTTACTAGACAGTGGATTTTGCAGTTATTTAGGTGGGTGTATTATTCATGCACAGTAATTGAAACAACTTGCTGCATTCTGTTCCTTACCAGTCTAAATGTAATTCCAATATTATATGAGTACAGGGCTTGTAAATTAATAATGCCTAAAATATTTCAATAATTGCTCCATGCTTATTGAAAAAACAGAGTCATCCTGTTACCAATTAAAAAAATACGCTATACTCTGGCAAATGTCTTTGATTCTGAAAAGGGGCTGCCATCTTAAAAAATAGTGGTATGAGCATGTACCTGTAAAGTGTGGGAGTTTTTGCTTTTTTTTTTTTTTCACCTGTTGTCTGCACCAAATTTGATGCTTCTGAAATGTCACACTCTTATTCCTAGAATCTCAAGACTCAGGCTACCTTTACTTTTGCTTCCGGTGGCTTCTTATCAGATTTAAAAGGGAATTTAGTTTTCAAGATATTCTTCGACTCTGGGAGGTAAGAAAATACTTCATCACACAAACTCCAGCAGTGTTTGGACTTTAGAAGAAAAAGCATGGATTGTTTTGCAAAGTGTTTAGTACTCTGATAAAAAAAAAAAAAAGATTTAGTTCAATGATCTGAGGACGAGTGAGCATTTCTTATGTCTTTTTACCCTAAAGAACAGCTTGGGAAGTTAATGAAAAAGTACTTACTAGAGCTCATTTGGATAAATGGGATTTTGCAAAGAGATTTGGACAGGAGCCTTCAATTGAAACTCCTAAGTGAAAATAGTAAGTGGAGAGTACCAGTGAACTGTTAATGGAAGACAGCTCATGATAGAAGAAAGAGCATTTGTTTGATTAATTCCTTGGTATTGGTGATTCTTTATAGATAAAGTGGAATGAAGCACTCTCAGGGTAATTTGTGTTAGCTAAAACCGCGAGGAGGATGATATCAGATTGTTAATCTTGATGATAAGGCCTTGTGAGGTCAAATAATATATAGAACATCAAAATGTTCAAGTTCTGTTAATTCCAGGTTAATGAGATTTTTTTTGATTTAGGTCATCTTGGGATCAGATGGAATAATTAACTAATATTTTTGTCTTTAAATTTTTGTTCCAAGAAAATTGAGAAGTGTGTCAACAGTACAGGTTTATTGTCTAAGATGCATTTAACAAGGGCACAGTATTCACTGAAAACTCAGAAGAAGAGAATAAATGTTCAGATGAACAGAGGGAGTATTTTCTAGGACATAACATCACGCGTGTTGGGGAACAAAAGGGTAATGAAAAGAACAGGGCTGAGATGCGTAGTTTGTACTACAGTGAGAAATAGTGTTTCTGGAGTGATGAAAAATAATGTTGACACTTTTATTCACTTTTTCCACTAATGAAAAAGGAGTCACATAAAGAGGAGGACCAGTGTTTAAAACTGTAAAGTAAATATTTTTTAGCTTTTTTATCATCAGTTGGTGGAAGTTACCATCGTGTAGAGTATTGAGGTGGTATTTCAGCCAGAGGACAAAAAAGTTTATGGATAACATTCATAAATAAGGAAACCAATATGTACAAAACCAGAAGAATTCTCTTATTCCAGGGTATAAATGATAATGATTTGGGAGGGGAGAGGCACTCTTTCCCCCAGTATTATCTTGTCTTCTTAATATTTTTTTAAAGACTAAATTTTCTTTTTAGGTTGATGACAACAATATTTTTTTAATTGTTTATTGTCCTAGGCTATAAATAGGCTAGCTTGTTTTTATCACTTCTGCTTTAATGTGTATGTATGTGTGCATACAGAAAAGAAACACACTGTATTTCTCTCTCAAATATTTTTTTTTCCCCTCTTAGGAAGACAGAAACCTGTTGATATATGATAGTCTTATAGGTTCCTTATAGCACATCATAATGTATTTTTACTACAAGTACTCAACTTCTTTGCTAGGAGATATGTAATGAGAAAGGGAATATCTTGTTTTCCTTTTTAAAACAAAGTGATTAAGGCATTATGTTGATGTGTTTATGCAAAGGCCAGTGTCACCTTGATCAGTCCAACTTACAGTGTTTTTTTTTTTTCCTGTGCATAGCCATGCAGCTCCACTGGTATCAGTGAAGTAAGTGGGATTTACAAAGACAAGCTATAGGCACAGGAGGCCATTTCCATTTATAGAGACATTAACTGCTTTTTTGGGTATTAGGCTGAGCAAATCTCACATGCTGTTTTGTAATAGCACATGAATCGAGGGAGTCCATTTGAAGGCAATGTTACTCTATGACATACTCAATTGCAGAGCGTAGAATGGGACAAAAGAGAGGTACCATCTGAGATTCCAGTCCCAGGACTTTTGGGACTTTTTCTCTCTCATCTGTTAATTTCAGTGTGTTCTTGTGAATCTCCATTTCTGTCCTCTGACTTTTATGAAACACTAAGTTAGTATCAGACACTTCTTCCCTGTTCCCGCTGGCTTCATGACTTCCAGTGTTCTATCACAAAAAAAAAAGAATGAGAAAGTTTCTTCACTAGTCTGATTTCTCCCATCTCCATTCACCTTGGTGGTGGGAGATACCAATTCTCATCATCTGGAGTAGAGGCTAACTCCAAGCCTTTGCAGTTCCTGAACAAGAGCCATAATCAGGTTGTGGTAGAAAATAAAAGTAGTTGTTTCACTGCTCTGTGACAGAGTTGCACGTGATAGAGAGGTGACGTTCCGCCTTGTGTGGATAAGCTGAGAAACTTTACGTGAATGCACTTACTTGCAATGTTACACACAATGCCTTTTGTTTGTGGGTTAAACTGCTCCGTCAGCAGATGGGTTTACTTACAGCACATTTTAGCAGTGCCTCTCAAACTCAGCCCAGATAGCCTACTGACCCACTGCTTAGCTGTTCCAAAGTTGAGAGTAGTTCATGGAGAGAGAGGCAATGTCACTTGGTAATTCCAGCCAGTTCTTAATCTTTTGTTTGCACAGTGGGTTGTTTAGAAGAAACCCAGAATAAAAATTCTGTAACAAAATAACAACTAACTCACACCTAGCTCCAGTACCACTCACATAGCATAAAGCCAGAATGACTTGAGAATAAGTTGCTTTACATACATTGATGAATATTCATGGTTGCTGGCATAGTGCTAGAACAAGTGAGTCCTTACTTGTGTGGCTTTATCAGAGAGAAATAAGAAAAAAGTTACTACTCCTTATTTTTATATTTTTTATATTTTTACTTTTATAATTTAAATGCTGCTTTTTCCTTCCATCCTTACAGCATATTGAGATACTGCTGTTGTGCATTTACATACATAACCTTAAGTGCACGCTCCATTCCACTTTGAAAAAAAAATGGTAGCAAAATGTATGGATTTTTTTTGCAGCAGCTTGATGTTGGAACCAAATCAATGCACAACTGTCAATATGTTCTTCTTATGGAGTAGGAGTAGAAAAACACAGTAGTGTGTAGACAGACTGTGTTTGGTAGATTATAGGCATTTTCATTCAACTGTTTTTTACCAGCCTATTTGCATTCCAGTCATTTTCCTGGAGTGAGAGAATGCTATAACGAAATATTGGTTGTCTGAAAAATATGTGAAATTTAATTTCTGAACTGAATCTTAATTGAAACATTTAAGGTTAATTGCACCTTATTTTGGATGAACTTGGTTTGGGTATCTTTGGGATTTATGGAATTCTGTTTACAAGTTACATGTGCTGGTGATGAAAGTTCAAGTATAAGTTCTTGCTCAGCTTTAAGGTTCTATTCCATCAATAATGATGAAAAAAGTTTTTTGCTAATGAAGTAATGAATTTTCAGGAGTCTGGTTTCTTACCTGCCTTTTTTGAGAGTAAATCCATTGTCTTAAATCCTTTTATCTGTCAGGGCAATTTGTGCAAGCAGATTTTTGCTTCTTTCTGGTTTTGTTGGCAAAATTGTTCTCCAGCCTTTTACCCACCACAGTTCTTTTCAAATACTTTTTTTTAGAGGCTTTCCTGAATGTACTAAAATAGGATATTAGTACTGAGGTTACACATTTCAGTCCCAGTGAACTCAAGAATGATTAATTGTGTCCTCCATGGGACCAAAAAACAGTGTGTCTTCAGTCAGAAAGGAATACCCACCCATCCCCAGTACCTGCATGTACATGTCTTTGGGTTCTCATCATGACAGTATTGGGAGCAACTTTAGCACCTTGTTTTTAACCATTAGAACTTTTTGAAGGTGTTGCTGAGCATGACACGCTTCTGCCGAGTCACACTGAATGCAGATACTCTAAGCCACACAAATAATTTGTTGGCTTCAGTTACTTGTGTTTCACATGAGCTGAGGCAGAGCACACATTCACAAGACCACAAGCTCAAGCAGCGTAGTAGCATTATAGTGGATAATGTCTTAAGAACCAGATAAACATTTGGTGACTCAGACTTGCAGTTGTCACTAAAGGGCCAAAAGTAAAATTCCAAACAACTGTACAAATATTTAGTTACTTTCAAGTGTAGCTTATTGTTAGGTAAGTGATTTGGCTGGAGGACTTATTTTCTAAGAACTTTTCAGAGGAAAAGTGTGAGCATTTCAAATGTGGGTTATTTTTGTTTTTAACAGGTCATGTGGACAGAATTGCCTTGTCAGAATTTTCATCTTCTCCTTTGTTGTGCTATCCTAGAATCTGAAAAACAACAAATAATGGACAAGCACTATGGCTTTAATGAAATACTAAAGGTACCAAATTCTTATGCATTATTGTGCTGGTTTTGGCTGCAGTAGAGTTAGATGTCTTCCTAGAGGCTAATATGGGGCTGTCTTTTGGGTATTAAATTAAAATATTAGTTAACCTTTTGGAGTTAATGCAATATGATTGTGGTTTATGTTGGGGGAGGAAAAGGTGCATACTGTCTTCTGAAGGGTTGAATGTCAACTGAGTGTCTATCCTGCAGGCTTTCAAAATGCTTTATTGGATGTCTGTGTTTAGTGATAAGATCATTAATAGATTGAAAATGGTTCTCCCCTCAGACTACTGCTTATTATATTTAATACTAACTTTTGCTTTTCCTTCTATGATCTAATTTATCATCTCTGAAAATGTGAGCTGCTGTAAGTATGTAGGAGGGCCAAGTAGTTTGTCACATTTAGAGGTACCATGGATTCCTCTTGCAGACCTTGGATGCTGGTGAAAGCCGGCTGTTCCATACTGTATCTTTGAGTAGCCATTTCTCAAAGCTAATAGACTATGTCTAGCATTTCATAGCTTAAGGGGTAGGCTAATAAGGGGATACTTATTAGCAGTGCAGTACAGTATTAGTGTATTTTGGGTAAAACATAGTTATCATTTATCTCACTATGCCTTGTGAATCTGTTTTTAGCATATCAATGAACTGTCTATGAAAATTGATGTGGAATATATACTCTGCAAAGCAGAAGCAATTTCTATGCAGATGATGAATTGCAAGGTAAAGATATCTATCTACTGCGAATGTTTATAGACAGTAAAAGTATGTAGTTAGCTGTAAGCCTTCATGTATGACTTGTGAAATAACTAAATGCCTGGGTACAGTAAAGCATGTTGTGTAGCTGTGCAGTGCCTATGTTTGAAGAGTCTGTAAGCAAGCGTGATTGATCTTATAGAGTAAAACTCTTCACTGGGAGAAAGCTGAATGGTGCTTTTTGGTTGTAATATCTCAAGTCTCACTAGGTAACCTCACTCCAAGAAATTTGATGATCAGTGTGCTTGAGAAAAACTAGTTGAAAGGTGCATTGCATTGAAAGCATGCCAGTCTTATTAAGCAAAAACTAGTGAGTCACTCATTAGAACTAAATTCAATAACATGAAGTGTAATTGTAATAGTTGGTTAGACTTTTATTTTTGTAATGAAGATTATATTGTTAATCAGGAATTGATTCCTGAGTGTGTTCCCTTTGCTGTCTTTCTGAAAAGCAGCTACAGAAAATGGTAACTGTAATGTAAGTGTTGCTGAGAGGGATGCTTTCAGTACAGCTAAATTCAGATGAATGATTGCTCAGATGACTGAGTACTCGGAATGCAGGATGGAGAGAGGGGACTTTGTTGTTAACATTTTTTCATTTAATTACAGTGATTTTTAATATCTTCTCTGCCGTCTCCTTTCTAGGAATTGCCTCAAACAGTTAGTGAGATTCTGGGGATAGAGAACAGTTCAGTAACACCGGATTCAGATACTGGAGAGGATGAAAGTGGAGCTGAGTTGAGTTGTCCGACGTCCCTATGTCCGAGTATCTCGACACCTGTAATTGCTGCCAACGGGACGAGGGACGGCGCTCAACAGATGGCTGAGACGCAGAGCCTGACACCTGCATAGTTACAGCTGGCCACGTTGGAGAAGGACTTCTACTGAGCACGATTTTGTTCAAGCACTTGAGAGATGGATATTTAAATTTGGTGTTGATTAAGCTTTAAGGTTGTAAAGAAAATCTGTACTGTAATGCTTTTGCATTAAAGCTTTACAACATGACTCAACTTAACTATTTTTGTAGTTTCTTCTACCAAAATAGCCTTTTGTTTTCAATAACATTCCTTAATATTTTTGTAGCCAAGTGCATTTTCTTTTTGCTGGTAAACTGGAAATGGGTGGTGATTAAGAATGAGTTTGAAATTTCTGCATTTTCTGAGCTTTCACACATATTGATCTAAGGCAGTGTGAGCTCTTTGATTTGAGCAGATTCACAATATGCCAGCTGAAGCTGCTTTACAAAATTTTCAAGCTGAAGTGAGGCTGATGTGCTAAAGGAGGATTCTTTTGTAAATGGATTTTCCCTATCTCAAATGTTTACAAAAATACTTCTAAGTATTTGTTGCTGGTTGAATGTAGATTTGAAATGGACATTCATACTTGCACAGTTGAATGTCCAAATACTGAATTTTGTGTAATTGGGAATGGATGAACAGTATATTTTTACATTAACATATCTTCACTTTATATATACATATATATATTTACACACATACACACACTATATACACAAATGTTTGTGAATACTAAAAAGAATAGTCGTATTTTCAATATCTGAATAAACTTGACTGTTCATTCATATGAATCAGTTTGACCAAATTAATGCACAGTTCCAACCTGAGCTCTTTTTCAAAACTTTTCTAACTGAAGGTAACTTTCATGTGAATACATCAGTCCTACACTTGATGTAATTTTGCAATTGCTACCTTGCAAACTTTACTACTGTTCATATTTGCTAATATATTAACTGATCAATTAACTACTTACACTGTTTTTATGGCAACATTATTTGGATAGTTAATAAGCAGGTTATAAAAAAGCCAACCAACAAACCACACACCAAAATAGTAGTCACAATTAACATTATTGCATTTTTTTTTTGTATCTGCAAAAGGCAGTGAGTTTATTCCATTCCATACTGATGTCCTTTGATGCTATGTGAAATTTAACATAACTGATTAAGTGTATTCATTATTTGGTAACTATTGTACATATATAAAATAAAAGTCAAAGCTGATTTAGTGTTTTTAATTAAATCATATTTAGAGAAAAAATCTAGTTGTCTGGTTGTTAATGTAAGAGCATGAGACAGAGGGGAGAGCTAAGTGGTTAGTCCATGGATATGTCCTATTTTGTGGGTAGTGGAAGGCTTTGGGAGTACCTGCTTGTTACTACAGAGTGGAACATGCCTTTCCTCTCTAGATAGTTGGAGTGTGGGATATGGCAGAGCTTTCTTTTCTTGTGGAGCAGTTTACTTTTACAAATGTTATTCATGCCATCTTAAGCAAATACAAGTAATACAAAAGGCTTTAGTAGATAAATCAAGCTGTTACAATAATTTGGGAGTCGAGTAAACTTCTCTCACCAGTTGTGAGCAAACACTGGACAGTTGAATCAGTACAGATTTTGGTTTTAATATTGTCAGTGTGCTATCTCTCATCAGTTAATAAGAACTTGAGTCCTATGCAGTGAAAGTCAAGGCTTCACAGCTCAGTGTTATCTGTAGCCTTTCATTTCCTGCCCAGGAAATTACTGTGAAGCATCATGCCTTTGTTCCCTGGTGAGCATTGTACTTCTTGGCAGTTAATTTAATGTGACGTAGAATACAGAAAGGCTTTAGAACATAGATATTCAACACTTTGGTTAAAAGATATTAAGCAAGTTAGTTTCAGTATTTTTTAGAGCACCTAGTTCACTTTGAAGTGTACTTGCAAAATGTTTTTCATCAAAAATTATGTTAAACAAGACTATGGAAGGAAGAGGGAAATGTCTACAACAGAAATGCAGTGAGCAAGCTGTCAGTTAACTGTGCATGAGTTTTAGTTATTCAGGATGTGCCGCCGCAAAAAACTGTATGCAAGATACTGAGATCTTGAAGAGCACCTTAACTGACTGAACAAGAATATTCAAAAGTTTAGGAAAAGCATATTTAAGTGGAATACTTTCACTTCTTAGAATTACAGCTATGGCTGCTAAGATAATCTACCAGCCCTTAAAGTGAAGTTTGCCTTTTCTTTTTGGGTGTAATTTCTCATCTTTTCCCTTTGTATTTAGTACCTGCATGTCAAGGATGAGAAGGTTGTCGGTGAACTAGCAGTGAGCAGCTGCTGTGGAGGGCTCCAGGTACATAGGCTTGCTCAGCTTCCCAACAATAAGATGAAAGGCCCCTTGCAGCATTCATTATCTGTATTTTCCTTCCTGCTGACAGGCAGCCTTGCAAAGAGTTGCAGGAGGAACCTCATCCTCCACCAAACTATTCCTGATTGTTAGGGATGGATTTCGTCTCAGTGGAGACTACAAAAACACTGTGAGAGGCCTTAAAAAGGATCATGATGGCTGAAGTGCCATGAAATGCTGTGGGTTGAAGGTTCAGGATGTTTACATTTCTTTTGTATGTGAGTTACTTAGATTACTTAGAATTAATAAATATGAACTAAACTAGAACACAATTGGTTACAGTTGTCAGGCCATAAAAGAGGCAATAAATTTTTAATTCCTACAAACCTGTTTTGTTTTTTAATGCTTGACACTTGAAGATGATTATCTTCTGTGAGTGAGGTTTAAAACTTCATATTTTTCAGTCATAGCAGTTTTTCAGTATTCTCTGTTCCAAGGTAGAAACTACATTTATGTAGTTCTTTTAAAGAAATTTTTTTCTCATTTTGCCTGTTAGGCCAATTTTATTTGTTTTGAAATTACATTCTTGATATTTTCTTCTGTTTGTGGCCAAGATGATAGCTTACAAAACAGAGAAATAGAAATAGCTTGCCAAGTGGAGGTGGAAGTTTCTTGGAAATTTGGACTAATGTGAACATTTATGAAATGGTTTTGATACTGGGAGGTTAAAAACTATAAAAAGATGATCCTAAGTTACTCACAGTCATCACTGAATGTTACACTGAGTAGTGCCTGTCCTGTTCAGTGACTGTGTTTGCACCTAGTGAATGTTGTAGCCAGTGGCCTTCAAACCCATGTCGGGTTTGGAGGTTTTGTATCGGTTGTTGCAGGTAATCTTCCTAAGGAATTTAAGGCTATGTATATGTTACAGCAGGTCCTGATTGCTTTGAGAATCAGATGTAGAAATAGTGTGATACTGATTGTATTAGCCATGGTTTTGTTGTGATCTGTAGTTTAATTCAAATTAAGGTATTAATGTTCAACAGAGCCCAGTTTTGTTGCTAACAAGATTTTTTTCAAAACCTTTAAATTTTTCTAGTGGACAGTTTTAAAATGCTGATAGTGCCTCATTAATTATTCTCTTTAGTTTTTCCTCACATATTACTAGACAAAATTCCTTGGCCCCAGTCAGGCAAACAGTGAGGAACTGGTTTCCTCATTACTTTCAAATATATTCTTGAGCACCAAATCAAAGCTCCATTGATGAAACTTCAGAAACCTGTAAGAAGTGTTCTAGCTTCCACTTTTTGAGATGATACTTTAGTTCAAAATATGTGAGGTACTTGCTCCTCACTTGTCTAAATCATTTTCTGTTACAAGACAGTTGCCTGACTTGAAAAAAAAATTAAATAATTGAGCATTCAGAATTTGGATTATGAACTGGTTTTGCTACCACTAGTATGATTTGTGCATACTCATGTGGTGCAAATGGAACCTTACCAAGTATGGGGCTGAATTTCTGTGGGGGTAAGAAGCTATGTTTTCCTCAAACCATTCCCTGTTGGACAAGAGAGATGACAACACTGAAGAGGTTAGTGACATTTTAAAAGTGTGTCTGTGAATTGATTCATATTACAAATAGGATTGGAAAAAAACAATTAAGTGGGCTGAGTACAGGATTAACAATTTGTTCAGGAAGTGTGTTAACTATTCCTCAGACTCTTATTTTAGTCATTGCATTGATGCAATTTAAAACTGAAGTTTGGTCTCTGGGCTGTAGAGGAGTGACTGGTAAAAGTTTTACCTGTGGTTGGCTTATTGTCTTAAAATATACTTTGCAAATCTGTTGCGTGTTTTTTCTGAATATTTAATCAGTGGCTGGTGCCATCTCTGTGTGAAAGAGCCATGGTGAGAGAAGTCAGTGCTTGTTCTTACAAGAAAAAATCCATGAGCTGCTCTGTGGTGGCTGGGTTTAAAGCAGAAAATCCTAACTCTTGGTTCTGTCTGTGCAATTAGTCTAGCTTGGTAGTTGATGTGACTATGAGCTTTGTATATGAGCATTGATAAGGTGGTGAGACATGGATACATAACTGAGCACAGACTGATATCATGTATGTGTGATACTATATTTGATTTGAAGATGCTTTCAAATGGTTTTGGGGTTTTTTTTCTGTGGTGTTAAAAGATAAGTTGTGCTTCATGTTTAGTGGGACTTCAAAACATGCTATTCAATTAAGTGATGTTATTGCAGTGCAGGCCTTGTATAAACTAAGCTTGAATTTAATTTTTCATTCAAGTGAGGATTTTATTCAAACATTTTTTAGAGAATGTGTGCTATTTTTTCATGTTAAATCACAATATCTTTGGCACAAATTCAATTTTTCTGATGAATTGCAAACAAAAAATATATTGTAGGATGTCACTTTTTGCCTCATCTAAAATTAATTTCACAGTTGAATCAAATATATATTTCAAACTGTCTATGCAATTCAAATAAATGAAGTCTTCTAGATGGGTTCTTCTTTTGTTCTGAAAAAATTCAATTATAGTATACATTTTGATTGTACAGGCTCATGCGTACCCTACCTTGACATTAGCTCTTAGACTGTTTCTACAGGTGTATCTTGTCATTAACCAACCACAGCAGAGCCCCAGCATGCAGATGCTGATGTGCTGTGCCCAGGCTACAGCAGTTCAGCAGAAGGTGGTCACTTGTTTCCTCTCGGAGTGTTGTAGTTGACCTGGGCCAGCAGTCAAGCAGCCACACAGCCCCCTGCCTATTCCTCTCTTCCATGGGATAGGGAGAAACTAGAAGGAAGGCAGGAAGGCTTGTGGACGGAGGTAATGACAGTTAAAAAGGAAAAGCAAATGCTGTTCCCACACGAAAGCACAATGGCATGTGGTGTGCCTTTGGTCAGCTGGGGTCAGCTGTCCTGGCTGTGACTGCTCTCAGGCTCGTGCCCACCCTGGGAAGCAGCCAGAGAACCTCAGTGCTGTGCAGCAGCAGCTGAACTCCGGGTGTGTTACCAACACTGACCCAGGCAAAAACCCAAACACATCACCATACAGGCTGCTATGATGAAAGTGAACTCCATCCCAGCCGGACCCCTTTGGTGTGATTATTCTTGATCGTGTCTGAGATCATATTTGGGAAAAATCCCTGCTGTGTTGAAGATAACACTTTTTAAGCGCCCATCTAAACCTATGCAAAAGATAATTCTACTGCATACAAGTAACTGGTATGCAGATGTTCTGTTTTGCTTCCCATAACTTTACGAGATGCAACACCAGAAATTTTTCCAATGTACTCTTGGTGTATGAGTTGGTCCAGATGATCTTTAGGTTCCATCAGTGTGTGCCACCTTTGGGCATTGGTCTTGGAAATCTCCACACACTCCTCTGGTTTTACTGTTAAAGTAAGTGATGCAGGAGAACAAGAAAGTCTTTAAAGTACAAACTTTTGGCTTCAGGGACTCGGTAATTCCTGAAGCAACAGACAGTACAACCACTGTGACCAAAAGTGGCAATCACGGTTCTTTGTACTCTGCCCTGGGCCACTACACCTTTTATGCCGTCATGATTAACTTGTGCAGCATATGGTGAACAGCATAAAGGAGCTGATAAATTTCAGACCTAAATTATCACAGTCAGATCAATCATACCACACATTTTTTCATCATGTGGTGGATACCTGTAAACACACATACAACAAGTTTGTGAAAATTCCAGATTTGCAATATTGGAAGGCACTTTTAAAAAAGCTTGTCAATTGATTAGTTACATTATCTCCTGTTGGAAGTCGTGTCTTGTGCTAGATGCCTGTCTCATCCATTTGCAGGATACCTTTGGAGATCCTACACTCTATTATGCAAGCAATTTTCAGGTGTTTGTGGATTTCCAGGGCAGATGGAGTGATTGCATGCTGCTGGAGATTTTCTGTAACTTCTGACTTCTGGTACAGGAGGTTTGCCTTCCCTGGTGATTGTGCAGCTGGTTATTTGTAAGCAGCCCTCTCTGCCCCAGCATCTGTTTAAATTTTGTAACCATTACAGCATCTCTGGGGTAGGTACAGTCTGGGAATTTCCAGCTGGGCTTTAGGGGCTCATGTAGGGCTTTTACTAAGTAGTGTGGGTATGAGGGTAGGCACTTGAGGCTCTTCCATTCTCTGCACCCTTCCATTTAACAGAGAACCCACCCCTTTGTACAATCTATTACTTTCATCTGTACCTGTTTTCCTTATCTCTCCTGTGAGAATGTTATGAGAGCCAAATGCTACACATCAAGATGAATGACGTGTATTGTTTTGCCTTGGTCCACAGGACTGTCATAAGAGGAAATGAAATTTGTTTGACTCAATTTGTTCTCAGCAAATCTGTCTTGACTGTTTAATCATCTGTTATCTTCTGGATCTTTACAAATAATTTTGGTACTTCTGTTTTCTCAAACAAATGAAATTAGACTACTCCATAATTTTTCAGACCTTCTTCCTCCCTATTATCTTCTCAGAGATTGACATAATTTTGGCCAAAAGACAAAAGTCTTTTGTCACTTGTCCTTACCCATAGTTCTTAAAACAGTTATTGATGGCAGAGGTTTAATGAGCTTTCTCTGTAAGTGTTTTCTGTGCTCTCATTTGCTATGATCAGACTCTTCACAAGTATACTCCAACACTGTTTCATCTTGTTAAAATCAAGGAGCTTATGTCTCTGCCCTTGCTATTAGTTATGATAGACAGGTAGTCACGGTTGATTCTTTAACAAAGACTGATGTACAAAAAGTGCATTAAATACCGAGCTAATTTTAGGGGGTTCTTTTTGGTTTTGTGTTCAGTGGTCTGATAGTTCACTTCTTCTAGCTGCTGCTGTATTTTTTTTAAAGTTGCTCTTGATGTCCTGTATTAATGACTTTGAATTTTGTACCATAGCCTTTTTTATGTGTTATTCTGCCTGTATTTAATAGCTTGGTCCTAGTTTTCATCTCCTGTAAGGTCCTCTTTTGAATTGAAGGTAATGATGAACTAGTGACTTATGCTACTAGTAGGAAAAGTGTAGTAGAAGACCATGTTTCCTCTAATGAAATAGTTTTCTGATTAGACTGTTTTCCCTGGAGCAAGGAAAGAACTGTCTTTCTGCTCTAGGTTCCCTCTTCTTGGTGCTTGTAATGACTGAATTTATTGAAATCCTTTTTTTTCCCTGAAATTATCAATTTCTGCTCCCTTCTCAGAACCTTTCTTTTGCTGCAGATTGTGAATTCACTTTATGTTCATCATGTCATCTGTATTCCCAGACCTTCCTAGCCAGTCTGTCATTTGGTAGATATCTTTGCCCAATGGTTAGTTGGTTAAAATCCCCTTAGTGTTACAAGAGCTTGTGATGGTTTTGCTGGCTGCTTGAAAACCTGTGCTTTCCATATCTTCATGACTTAAAAATTAAATGTACTTTGTCACCACAGATTGTTCAGGACACCTAAATTGCTCAGAGAATTGGACTTAGGAGCTGGTGTGCATATCTCTGATAAAGAGGAAGAGATTGTCAATTGTTTCACAAAGTCATTTGTTTTACCAACAAAATTGTGATTTGAAAAGGTATTGGGACTTCTATTTTCTGCTTGTGTCAACATTCCTTACATTAATAATAATTGCATCTGTTTTCTGCCCTGCCTTTTTGACTTGACAATGAATAATAGTGTTGTTTACACTTTAGATCCTTGTGGAGGCCATCTATCTTTATGCTTTTTTGATACCTTTTCATAGCTTCATTTCTTTCTCTGTTCTGCCACATGATGACTTGAGAGTTCTTCCTGTTGCAGTGTGCCTCTAGACAAAGACTTGGTGGTGATCGGGGAGAGCCAGAGGTAAATTCAGATAGTTTCTTGGTCTACACTAGCTGCTCTGCACTGTGAATTTTATCCTCTGGTTAAATCAAGCCATGGTAAAAATTACAAATAGTTTTAAGGAAAATATACTGAAGCTGGAAGTTGGTATGTCTAGCAAGGGTAAAATGACTCAAACATTGAAAACATCTCACAGATTTATTTTGGATTTTCACTTGAGAATTCTGCAGTTTTTAAGGCTTAAAAAGTGCATAGCTAAGGATTTCAGGCAACAATGACTGCTGTCTCATGAGAGAAAAAAACTTGTGTGCAAAGTAAAGAGGACCTTCCAGTTTCTGAATTCTGATTATAGGAAACGGGGTACCTTTTAGTAACAAAAGTAAGCTTATCCATCTCTTCCGTCACCATTAACTCTATTTCCCAAGGTGATATAACGTTGCTGAGTGACACCCTGACATGCTCTAGAGTGAGTATTTTTAAATAGCTGCTTCAATGAACTTCTAATTTTTTAGTCAGTAATTTTAAGAATTTACTTGGTCTAAATACACAGCACTGTGAACTATAGAAAAATAAGTTGAGCTCAAAAAAAAAATTTGTAGTTTAGCAATATTCCCAGAGCCATATACCAGCTCTGTTGTACAGCAGCTAGAACAAAGAAGAAATAAACATTTTCAGTCTGTAAGTGTCCCTTGATTTGGTGCTGATATGGCAAAGTCCACCCACAAAATACAAGTTGTAAAAGAAGAATTTCCTTTCTAGGAAGAAGCAATCTCTCTGGGGGACACATGGGCAGCTAGCATGGTTAAAATATTTGAAGCACTTGAGTCCTCCTACCTGTTATTAACACCTGCTGACACAACGTAGCTTTGTTTGTTTTGCATTCACAAGTCATGCTGAAGAGGTCATGAGAGACAAAACCTTTGCTGTGCTCTGGGTACTGCACAGAGGTGCAATGATAACAGAGTAGCAGGGTCATTGATTTGTGTGATGTTCCAGCTGCAGGGCCAGGATCTAACAGTAGATAAAATCATGCTCTGTCATGCTGTGAAGTGAAAAGGCAGCTCAGTAGTGCTTGGTTTTGTCACTGCAGCATTCAGAAAGTGCTAAGCAACCTCACTCATAAATTGTTCAACTGCAGGAGCAGTGTCTATGTATCTCATGCACAGCAAATAGGAGTATCAAAGTCCAAAGATGACAACTTGCTTTCCTATCATCAAAAGTAATGAGAAAATAGGACAGGAAACATCTCTTGACAACTTAGGATACGAGACTGAGCTAATAATATGTGTAGACATGCTTTTCTCTGACTGGGAAAATGAAATAAAACTTTGTGGGCTAGCATAACAAAAAGGATTGATTTGCATTAAAGGAGCAGGTTGAGGGATCAATTATTATTACAAACTTACTGCTGACAAGAAGAAAGGATCTTTATTACACGTTACTCCTGGGAAACTCTGGACAAGTGAGTCTAAAAGGGTTTACTTCAGGCCTCTCATGAGTTCTGAGGCAGCTGTGAACCTGTCCTGGTCCTGAACATCAAGTATGACCATGCATTTTAAGAAGGGGAGCATCTGACTGACAGCAGACAGTTTAGACTAGAAGTTTTTCTGATTTTTCTTCAATGTGATAAAATATAATTCCATGATATTCTGTGGGAGAAAAAGTCTCAAATCTTCTGTCGTGCTTTTTTGTTGGTCTTGTAGAAGAGCAAGACAATTTCTCTGGTTATGCTCATTATATAAATGATAGTTATAAGTAGAGTCATTCAGGGGTGAAGGCTTTGAGGCTGTGAAGGGAGGCAGTGTGCAGCTGAGTTAGATGTGACCTGATCTTAGTGCTATCAGGGATACTTTCTGCTACTTGCCCTGTGGAGCTCCCTGCTCAATGGCCCGCTTTCAGTCGATCTGATTTCAACTTTTTCTTCTCAATCCGTGTGCTCTGTGAGACCGTGGGCCGTGTGCAGACAGCTGTTGCATTCAGTTAGTTTGCCCCTCTTTGGGGAGGCTCAAGGCGAGTCACCGATGGTGCTTTTCAAGGGGAAGTGGTAACAGTTTCCCCTGCCTTGTGTGTTGGAACAGAATAAACTGAGTATGTATTTGAAGGAAACTGACCTAGTGCTCCCGATTCAGATGTGCTGTTCAGTGCTACATGCTGTAAGGTAACTTATGTTATTCAAAGGATGTCGTGGAGAAGTTTTGGAAAATGAAAGAAGTGGGGAGGAGTTGGGATGGCAAGTGACAGTGGCAGGTCACAAAATGATTGTTACAATGAAAGAGAAGTTAAAAGTCCTAAATTTCGAAAGTAAGTTTGAGATCTGGAGGACTTTAACTCTGCAGTCAAGTTATTGTTTCATCAGTTGCCTTCCGCTCACTTAAACGGAGAGGGATGAATTTCTACAACAAAGAATTTCTCGCTATCTTTGCAAACTGCCTGTGCTGAAGCTCAGCTCCTGCAGCTCTCTGCCGTGCTGTCCCCGTACCCTCGAGCCTGTTGCTCGCGGGGCTGTGACCCCAGCCGTGCCGTGGCCGCGGGGGAGGCGGAGGGCGGGCCGGCCGTGCCGCTCGGGCCGGCTCCGGAGCGGGGCGGCCGCGGCGGGCTCAGGTGCGACAGGAGGGCGAAGGCACCGCCCGGGGCAGCCCCAGGGCGGGCGGGGGCAGCCGCTCTGCAGCGGGCTCGGCACCGCTCCCCGGGCTGCTGCGGCCGCGCTGCTCCTCCTGCTGCGCTGCCCCGTCCCGCCCCGGCGGCGGAGGTGAGCGGGGACCGTGGGCGCCCGCCTGCCGGCGGCTCTCGTCACCCGGAGACGGGTGTCCCCTAATCGTGCTTCCATCACCGCGGCCGGGGCGTATAAAAGGAGCGGGCGCGGCGAGGCGGGCAGAGCGCGGCGCTGCCCCCCGCCCGCCGCCGGCCCCATGCAGCCCGCCATGATGATGTTCTCCAGCAAGTACTGGGCGCGCAGGGGCTTTTCGCTGGACTCGGCCCTGCCGGAGGAGCGCCCCGCCGCCGGCAGCCTCACCGTAAGTGCTGGGGCCGGGGCGGGCAGGGCGAGCGCCGGGGGTCGGGGTCCGCCGGGGCCAGGCAGCCGTGCATCCCCCTTGCTCCTCGCTTCATGCTCAGGTCAGCAGTTTCTCAGCAGCTGCAGGGGCCGGGGAAACTAACTTTGCTGTCGAATCGGTCCCTGTTCAAAACGCTGCCTTAAAAGTGTCATAGAGAGCAGAAAAAGTTTCATTAGCAGTATAAGCCTTATTGCAGAAATTAACCATATTGCTACTGGAATAATAGAAAAGCATCAGTTCAGATAGTGTTAAATGCTTGGATTTTGGAAGTCCTTGGTTAGTCCAGCGGGCTATATACATCAGCAGAACTTGCCTTTTCAGGGCGCTCGTAAGCCTCACAGCGCGACCTATAAAGTACTTTTGGCAAGGCACAAACGCCGTGCACCCACACTGCGTTGGTGCCGATGGATTTGCGGCTGTGTTCCCGGCTTCTGCCGTCGGGCAGGGGTGCAAGGACACGTGGGAACACCGTGCCAGGGGACTGCTGAAAAACCCTGTGAGGAGACAGAAATGGTTCTCTGCAAGATGATGATACGGCTGCAACAGGTGCTTGGGTGGTTTCAAGGATGGGATAAACTTCTGTATGCTTACAAGGAAATGTATGTGTACCTAAATAAGGCAACCTGCTCTGAATATGTGATATAATTAGGATTATGAAGACTGTGGCTTCTATAAAATTTTGTAACAAATTTTAGGTTTTTATCAACTTGGGTAAAACCAGCAGAATGTACAGGCTTATACCTGTTGTGAATTGGCCTATTGTCTTTATAATAAAATGTGGAATATACCTGTTTGTACATGCTCTGCTTCTGTTGAAAGCATTGACTTAAATGGAATATATTTGTGTTATTGTTTTATATTTGAGTTACTTTCTTCACTGAGTTTTGCTGCAAAGACTTCTTTCCCCGAGGACTTGCACTTGCTCCAGATAATTAATTTTCATTAGGAAAGTTGGTCTGTTAGTCGCTGTTTAATTATGAAGTGTACTAATGAGCACGGCTAATAAAATTCAAGTTTGGCCTCTTCTACTGGGCTCATAACAAGTAGGTATTCATTCTAGTTTTCAAATGCTTGAGAGGGTCTTTTAGTCATCATTTTGGGTAATGCTCTCTCAAGAGTATTAGAGTACTGGAAGGTGCCAAGTGTCCTTGTTTTCCAGAGGAATTGAGAGTTTCTCAGGTGCCCGGTTGACTCCACAGTCCAGTGTACATAGCTTCTAGAAAGCAGCACACATGGAAAAAACACAGATGCTGTAAAAACAGCACCTTTGTCACTTCACGTGGAGGTTGTGTTCTTGATGTATGTGAAAAGGACTTAGCCAAATCCCAGATATTACTGAAGTTAAAGCAAAAGTGACCTTCCCATAACTATCCCCGGGCAAATGTCCTAACAAGCAGAATGATAAAAGCTCAATTGCTAAAAAATAAGCACATATTAAACCATTCATATGTCATTCTGCACACATAATTGGTTTTCCAGATTGTTTCCCTGTAGTCTAATAAATGATGAGAAAAGACCACAGAGACTTCTTAGCATGTCCCATACCTTGTTTAATTGTGGCTGGTTTCACCAGTGCCATTTAAAGTGTGTTATAAGACCTATTTAAAAAGCTTAATTTTCCAGTTATTTTCTGAAAGATGCTTTAGAAATTACTGAAGGACAATTTAATCCATATTGAACATTGAAATAGTATATATTTTTTAATGTCTATCTTCCTATTTTTTATGGATTATAACAAAGTGGTTAGCATCTAACTGGAGGCTTAATTTCTCCAGAGATAACAGCCTAGGTATTGGAAAATGCAGGCTGCTTTTTGAAAATCATGGTCAATCCTATAGATGTTGTCTATAATGGATGTACTTTTCGCATCTTAACAAGATTTAATATTTGAATGCAACATCAAGTCACCCTAAGACACTGATAAAATGACATTTTTTGGAAGAAGCTAACTGAAATTTTGCTTAAAGCAGTCTTGGACTCCCAAATTGTGAGAAGAATGTAGGAGTGGCCAAGGATGATGTAATTGTCTATATTTTTTTGAGTTCCTCACCTGACTCATTTTCTGTGGGGTGTAAATGTTTTCACAATGAGAACAATCAGCCATTGTAGTAATCTCCCAAGAGGAGCAGCGGATTCCCCAACACTGGACGATTTTAAGATTTGGCTGGACAGGGTGCTGGGTCATCTTGTCTAGACCATGCTTTTGCCAAGAAAAGTTGGACCAGATGATCCTTGAAGTCCCTTTCAACTTGATGTTCTCTGCTGCAGTCTAAGTATTTCTGTTCTTGTTTGAATAATCAAGAGAGGTTTTGTTTTCTCAGAAAGAATTGCATTACATGATAACGTTAGTTGTACTACAACAGAGAACGTAAAGTTTTGGCTTCAAATTTAATGGTTAATTAAAAAATTAACATCTTCATAAATTGACTGATGCAGGTTAGAATAGCATCCCTGTGATTTTGCAGCAATATTCAGGTTACAATAAGCGATCTGCAGGCTTTACCAGTAATTTAGACTGTCTCCATTTGCTTCACATTTATGTCTAATGATAGCATTGCCCGAATAATGCCATCATATTTGTATCCCATTTATGCTTTTCCTTAGCCTTTTTTTTTTTTTCTTTGTATTGACTGGCCTCTTACACAATCATCTCTAGCAGCTGCCTTTAACCTTAGATTCTGATTTCAAGTAAACACATGACCTTTTCTTTTAAATTATGGCGGGATGAGTTCTGTTCAGCTATTTTCAAACAAAAATTTCTCTTGTGGGAAATGCCTGTTTTCATCTGAGATGATCATATTCTTTATCCATTTGTAGCTAAACAGATCGAGTTCTGGGAAAAATGAGGAAAAGAAAGGGAATAAAGGAAATGGGAAAAGTGAATCTGCTTCTGAAGGTGGAAAGACAGCTGTGGTGTTTTCCTTGAAGAATGAAGTTGGTGGATTGGTGAAAGCTCTCCGGCTTTTCCAGGTAATGCTTAAATCCATTTATGCTGACTGGACTGAGGATGGCTGCTGAGGTCAGGCTCTTTGTTGATATAAATCTAATGGACCGTGGCAGAAGGAATAGAGTGCAGCTACACTTGCTCTGCAGAACTGAATAAAAGTAACTTAAAATTTTATGGACCATTGAACAAAGTGTTTTGGGCTTGTGAAGTGTTTTCTGGACTAAAGTTTGACAGTGATGCTGATGTTCACATCGTTCACTTTGGGCTCCTGACGTGATTCCCAACACTGTAAATTAGATTTGAAGTTGTCTGTGCAGACCACAATGAAAGGAGGCACTTTCAGAGAGCAATTTGGAATCTAAGTTACAAACAATCAGGTGGTGCTGGTGGCAGCCTTGCTTGGTCTTGAAATTAGAGACACCTTTAAGTGCTTGCAGGGTCAGGGTTTTATGTGTCTAACTGGAATGTAAATTGTGAAGTGTTGGTTCCCACACAGATCCCCATGCAATCAGTGCTGTCGGTCAGACTCCTGGTCAGAATGCTTGGAGGCAGGTCTGAGGACAGTTAAAGCAGTATGATAAAAGTCTGAGGTTGTTCAGTCTGTGCTGTGCAGTGAAGAGAAAGTTAGGAGCTGGCCAAACCATCAGAGGGATGTAAGTGTGGGACCACTCGGTGTTACCAGTCCTCACTCATGGTAGCTGGCTCTGGGAACAGATTCCCAAGGCTGATGTAGATTAGACATGTAGATTCTCCAGCCAAGAAAAAGAGGTGAGTTAGACCCACAGGAGGGAGTTTGCCAGGAAGCAGGGTGTTTGATGGAAAGAGTGGAAACCTAAGGTGAGTGAACAGATGTTGCAGTAGGAGTTGTGTTTTCAATACAACTTTTCTCCAAGGGTTGAATGTCTAACTGCAGCTCTGGCTGAAGTGCTTGTATGGGTTCACACCTGAAATTCTGAATTTGTACATCTGTTACCCCATCTTGGGAACAGGCATAAAACTCACTCTGGTCTCTTAAAATGTGTCCAGAAGATGTGGCAGGGATATCCACCCCCATCTGAGCAGTCACTTAACAATTCCAGTTCTGCAGGGGGGAGTGCAGGTTTTTGTTCCCTACTTAACCTAGGGAATGCAAAATTGAATTTGTCATGTGATTGTGTTGCTACACCATATACACAGTTATGGATCATGCCAGTGAAAGAACTGTGTATGTGTATGCAGAGGTATAAAAGCAGACACTGCTGGCTGGCTGTACCAGAGGAGACCTGCACATTAAATGGACATTCATGTAAAATATAGATGGGAAGTGGAAGTACAGACACAAATTTCTTCCCATTTGGAAGTCAACAAATGTTTTGTTGGCATCACTGAGTAAGTGGAAGAATAGTTGTGAAAAGTAACAGATAATTTCTGTCTAACAAGAAAAAGGAAAAATTGAAGTCCGTAGCAGGTCAGTCATGCTGAGAGGAGAGCAGCCATCTAATCCAGCCTCCTGTTTTGAAGCAAGGCTGTCACCCTAGATCAGGTCAGCCATAGCATGTTATAGGTATCTGTCATTGCATGATACCCTTGGCAGACCAGTAGTTGTGGTGGGAGAGAGACCCCATAGGGAAGTTTTGATGATAGAAGTATTTACACTCTGATGTTTGTTGCATGATTTGTGTTTGATGGGGACATTGCAACAGAGAATATATTGAGTTAGATTTTAATTTTATTACTGTTAACACTTCATGTTATTGATAATTGCACAGTAGATAAGTGAGGACTGATACAGAGTTATTTGCAAAAAAATATTTTCTTCCTTGTGTAGTAAGGTTTTCTTTAAACATCTGTTTAAAGAAGCGCATTCAATTATATTTAAATTAAAATTCTTATTATGCAAATTTCCCACTAAAATGTCATCAGAATTTAATATTTATATAAAAGATAATTATGAAATTGCATTAAATAATAAAAATAATTGTGTTATACTGTCCTCTGTAAGAGGTTATCTTGGTAGATAAAATGAAACCATTACTTGGCTTTCTTAATTAAAAATAATAATTTTATTTTTACTTTCCATGTAAGATTTTTTTTTCATCAGTATTTATTATGTGTCACTAACTACTCTTGTAAATAGAAAAAGGGAGCACTTTCAATAAAAAGGCCTTTTATTAACTGGAAAAAACTATCCTGAGGAATATGCCACCAATATTGCTTTTCATGGTATGTGTGTATTTCATCTGTTATTTCATCTTTCCACAGGAAAAACATGTGAGTATGGTTCATATTGAATCACGAAAATCAAAGAGAAGGAATTCAGAGGTGGAAATTTTTGTGGACTGTGACTGCAGTAAGAAAGAATTTAATGAACTAATCCAGTTGCTCAAGTTTCAAACTAACATAGTGTCTCTCAATCCACCAGAAAACATCTGGACTGATGAAGAAGGCAAGGCTGTTTTTGTATCACTTGGTTTAGACACTGACAGACATTCTGCACAGGTATCTCCATGATCTTGCACTGCAGTACATTCAATTTGCATTCTGTCTCCTACAGACCTCGACTGTGTCCCTTGGTTCCCCAGGAAGATCTCTGAGTTAGACAAATGCTCTCAGAGGGTTTTGATGTATGGATCTGAGCTGGATGCTGATCACCCAGTAAGTGTAACACAAAATTGTCCCCAAGATAATTTGTTCGAGTTATTTGCCAATCAAATAGAAAGCCTGTTGACTTCTGATTGTTTTCAGAAGATGAGGACTGGTTTCTCTTCGGTAGTTTCAGTGAATTCGTCTTCCTTCTCTGTAGAAGGATACACAAAATGAAAGTCCTCCAGAAAACTTATTCATTGTTAAACAAGTATATCCTCTTTTGTACTGCTTGCATTTTTTTTAAAAAAAATATTTGGTTGATAGGAAGGTTTCAAACTTTAAAGAGTTTACATCAGTTCTGCCAGAAGTAGCTCTTAGGTAAGAATTGCTATTGTCAATAGCTCTCAGAAAAGAAAGAATGATGAAGGAATTATTTGTCACTCCAGAGGTAATTACAAGATAAAACAGAGAACCATGTTCCTGTTTTTGATAAATGCAGCAGATGAGAAGGTGTCTCTCATTGTTTCCTCACTTTGGTGGCAGGAGACAAGCCTGCATACCCAAGCTGTATCTGTACAAGTGCCAAATGCTCAATGCAAAAGACAGAAAAAGGAGTTTGTTATTGTTTTATTTCTTTTGGCTAATGGCTATAAATGCTTAACCTCTGAGTCTTTAGATGGCAGATGATTGAAAGCATTTGTTCTAGAATAGTTTCTGTTTCTATAAATCCAAGTTTCTACCTCTGAATGGCTTGACTTAAAGATACTGGTCATAGGCAGTTGTATTAATTCCTAAAATAGGCTGGATTAAACTGGTATTTGTCAGAAACTTCCAGCTGAAAGGAAGTAGGCAGTGAACTAAGATATCTGACCATAAGACTGTCTTGTAATAGAATCAAATTAAACTCTTGCTGTAGATGGTACTCTCCTTTGTTTTTTGTTGCACACATTTTGTGCTGTAGTGGGAGCTCAGGCACAGATTCTCACTCCGGTGCACACAAGCCAAATGACACCATCACAAAGCTCCATGGCAGCCCCACTGTCTCTGGTGTCACCTGCCCACATACCAGCCACAATCATCATCATCATCACCTTGCTTTGTTCCCAGCCTCCTCTAACATGTGAGAGCCCTTCCCATGCTGAGGGAACATAGTCAGGGGGCATGTTCCTGAATCCTGGTTTCTGCCATGTACTTTTTGATGACAAACTAGGACTTAATTCATATTTTCTCAGAAAGGAAAACCTGTTGATTATCTTCAACCATAAACCATAATTTGGTTTAAACAGAAGTTGTAGTGACATCTCATTCCAGTTTTGAGTTTATGGCTGTGACAGGCCATTAGATACTGTTTTTTGTTCTGAACTGGTACCTTCATTAAATACTTGAGTGCTCTGTTGAAAATTTTCCTTCAGTTTTACAGAAAACAAAAAAAAAGACATTTGCATTCTATGAATATATATTTACACTTGGGAGAACTCTTACAAGCACAATTCCCACACCATTTGTTAGCCTATGCAGCATGCTAGATGCTAGAAATGGGGTCAGAACCCTTAAATCCATGACGGTCCTTTGAAAGGCCACTCCAGGTGCCCTGTTCCTTAGCAGTGGCATGTAGGTGCCGGAGCACCAAAGAGATTTATCCTCTTACAGAACCTGTAATGATAGCACCACTTCAGCAGCTTAGCCCTAACCCACTCCACAATGGCTAGTGATTCCAGTCTCAGATTCATTACATTGACAAGCTTTTAAGTCCCCTGTGTTGTCTTCCATCGCTTTCCAGGTCTCTGGAATGGTCTGCAGCTGAGTAACTCAATATTTACGTCAAAAGGTATTAAAGGAGACAAGGAGGCTCCCCCAGATTATAGCAACTTTTTACCAGTCAAAGGAGCTTTTCTGTGTAGGAGTGGAGGTTTAAAGGCCTCCTCTAGTCCTGTGAAATCCTCCCATACTCTGCCCCAGCAGCATAGCTTTGGTTATGGGGCAGTAAAATGTCTTCTGAGTTTTATGGAAGCTCATACAAGTATTTCATATCAAGCAATGTCATCTTTTCATTTGCTTCAATGTCTTGTGTTTGTCTATGTGAAGAGTAAGGAAAAAAAGACATTTAGATTTTCAGCTCTGACTGGGGGATACTTAAATATACTTTCTGTATACTAACTGGGGAATTAGATAACTCTTTACCCTTTTTTATCTTCAAGACCCTGGCAGTTCTACTTTGAAAATAGTTTACTCTTCTTATAGTCCAAACCTGAAGTGTCTTTATATTTCATGGGTATAGAAAAGATCTTGTTCTAATTTTGAACAGCTCAAAGAGCTGTAAGTGGCCAACATGTATGTGTTATACAACTCTTTTGCTCTTAATATGGAAAAGGTAGCCCATGAGGTTGAGCCCTTCCTTTGTAACTCAAACTGAAGCAATATGCCTGCTTGGTGCTGGAGGCTGATGGTTCAGTTCCTAATGTACTGGTTAAGATGGCAACTGCTGAAATAAGAATCTTTAAAATGAGTTGCATGTGCTCTTTAGATGCTTGATGCTAGTGAAGAAAGTTATATTAAGAATAAGTAGATTATTGTGCTATGTACCTGTGTGTAGATCTGAGTTCAGATCAAGAAAAACATGAGAGAGATGAAATGACAAAAATAAAGTTTCCCTTTTCAACATCTTGGATGAATGACTGTACCTATGCACAAAACTGTCTTGAAAGAACTCCTGTGGAACTCTGGTGAATCAAAAAAAAAGAAAAAAAACCCTTATTTTCTCTTGCAGTCCAGTAGGCAGTGTTAATCAAAATACAATGCAACTAAATACTAAATAAACATTTTAATGATTTATTTTATAATACTTACAGCTAATTTTATGCCCTTATTGTAAATTACTCTCTTCTTCCTTGTTTAAGGGATTTAAAGACAATGTCTATCGACAGAGAAGAAAGTACTTTGTGGATGTTGCCATGAGCTATAAATAGTAAGTACTGGCATAATTCTTCCCTGTGCTGCTGAGTAGTTAGAATTCATGCTCTACTTATTTCTGTAGGATGAAGTTTAACAGTAGACAAAGTCATCCTTTAAACTTTGACTAGTTTAGTGTAGGCTATAAATTACAAACCTGATGCTTGGAATCCTGTTACATTTTTGATACAGCTACAGGCAAGTCAAGCATTTGAAAGGCAAGCATTCTCTCTTCAGCATTTAATTCACAGCTGCTTAAACTTAAGAAAATATTTTACAAATATTTGCATGTGTTACTGACAAACTGATACACTGCTGAATCACACATATTAGCATATGTAATTGGAAGAGCTCACTAAGCCCCAAAATTTTTATCTCCTTTTGATGCACATGCTATTCTGAGCTGAGGCCAATCGTATGAGGTCCAACAAACCAGGTGCCAGGTCCTGCACTTGTGTCTTAACAACCTGCAGTGATGCAGGCTGGGAGAAGATTAGCTGGAAAGTTGCTCAGTGGAAAAGGATTTGGAGGTGCTGGTTGGCAGCATCTGACCATGAGCCAGCAGTGTGCCCAGGTGGCCAAGAAGGCCAATGGCATCCTGGCCTGTATCAGCCAGGGGGTGTCCAGCAGGGCCAGGGCAGTGATTCTCTCCGTGTACTCAGCACTGGTGAGGCCACACCTTGAATCCTGCATCCAGTTTTAGGCCTCTCACTGTAAAAAGGACATTGAGGGTGCTGGAGGGTGTCCAGAGAAGGGCAGTGGAGCTGGGGAAGAGGCTGGACCACAAGTCTGATGAGGAGCAGCTGAGGGAGCTGGGATTGTTTATCCTGGAGAAAACAAGGCTCAGGGAAGACCTTATCACTTTATACAGCTGCCTGCAAGGAGGTTCTGTGAGTTGGGGATTGGCCTCTTCTCCCTGATAACAGGTGACAGGATTAGAGGAAATGGCATCAAGCTACACAAGGGGAGGTTTAGACTGGATATAAAGAAACGTTTTTTTGTTGAAAGGGTGGCTGGGCATTGGAATAGGCTGCTCAGGGAAGTGGTGGGATCACCATCCCTGGAAGTATTCAAAAGGTGGCACTTGGGGACAAGGTTTGTGGTGAACATAGCAGTGCTGAGATAACAGTCGGACTTGATGATCTTAAAGGTCTTTTTCAACCTTAACAGTTCTATGATGCTATTGGACTGCAAAATGACATTTGTCAATTTTGCCAACACAGCTGCAAATTTCTTACAATTTAATCAGTACATTTCTATGTAGTTAGAGAAACTGGTGGCTGCAAATGCACTGCAAGTGTTTTTTCATTCTGATTTTTTTTTTCCCTCTTCAAGTCAGTGTTTTCAATTTGCTACAGCTCCTGGAAGTTAGGAAACTTTCACTTCTACCTACAAACACCTACTATGTTGCAATTTTCTTGTCACAGAAGCACTCAACTAATTGTAATCCTACTCTAGGTTTTATTTGCAACAGGTTTAAACCCTCATTCTCAAGGGAAAGAACATATTAATTTCATGTTCTTTTCCATTTTCTTTTCCACACTTCTTCAGGCTTTTCGTTTTTTCTCCTATGAGATTTCTACCTGCGTGGTTTAAGAATATGAAAAGTTCTTTTTTTCCCCCCACTTATAGGAGACACATCCTGTCAGGAATCAAGTCAAAACTGAATTTTTGAAGGTTTTTCAGTACAAGGCTATTATAAAGCCTGCAGAAGGCTGGGAGGGACGGAAGGATTAACTCTGTTTTGTGACCATATAATTCTGATTATATTTCTCCTTTACTTTTGTCCCATGCTGGTCATTGAGCTATTGCTGGTCTTACACATGTGCAGGTGCTAGTGTTCTTTCCCCTTTCTTTCTGCCCACAGTGGTATTTGCTGAGCTGGGTGCTAATGACATCCATCCAGCACACTGAGATTTATTGGTAGGGAAGCTCTCTAGTCTGTCCAGGTAAGCCCTGAGTTTAGCCAGCTTTCAAATGTAAGTTGAGATAGCTTTTTTTGTCAGTATGTTTGTTTACAGCTGATTGATTTATTATCTTTCTTTTAGTCTAATGCTTGCAGTGAAGTTAGTGCTTCCTGCCTAGCCTTTATTACAGTGTGAAATGGCAAGTGGATACCTGTGGATGAGGGCAGGCTGTGTGTGCTCTTAGGCTCTTTCAGTGAGTGGGATAGTTCTCCATTTACCATGATGGTAGCAGTAGTGCTGTGCATTTCACAGCTGCTAACTTGCTGGTAACACCTTCCTTCCTTCTCAGCTGCCTAAGTGCTGGAAAGGTGATGCAGCTGGCTTACTAAGCAGTAGTTGGTCTTTTGTTGTAAAGTGTGGGGTTTTTTCCCACCCTGAAACCAGAAGAGAAACAACTTTTTGCAAAATGACATAATCCTGCACATTTCCAGAAAATAAAACAAACAAAGGAAAGGAAAACCTTTTTCTTCTTTAGATTTTGAAGGGTTAAGAACATTTTTGCAGGCACATTATAAAAGTGACACAATCCAAACCAGAGTTTATTTGAGGACCGGATCTTGTACATCAACAAAACTACTCAGATGTACTCCTTCATTCCACTCATCTTTCCAAGCCTTTAAAAGATTTCAAACTGGTCCTATTATTGCAAGCAGAAAGAAAAGAAGAGGCTTCAAATACTCTTAGCCAGGGACTAGAAAAAGACTGGGAGACCAATGGTTAGGGCAGTTACCTAACATGTGTCAAAATGTCATTCATGCTTCAGGTCTCCTGCAGTGGTTATCCTTACCCCCAGGGACGTGCTGTATCTGCTGGTCTGTACAGTCTGTCTCTGGGTATCCACGGAGAGACAGCCCACGGAGATACCCCCAGCAGCCTGCTGCAGCACAGCCTAAGCCATGCTGAGGAAAGGCACATCAGCTCAGGGAAGTCTCTGTGCTGCTGCAGCTGGGCTGTTTCTGGGCTGCTACCAGGGCTGTGGAGCTCAGAGTTACTACAGGTGTTTTGACATTACATCACACTCTCTTCAGTTGTCTAATGATGATTATTTCTACGAAAAGAACAGCTCTTTTACAAGGGCTGCTCTCCTTGGGGATAAACACCTCTCAGTGTCTTCCAGGCAAGTGACCTTCCTAATAATTTATTGATATATTTCTACTTTTCATTTTCCATTGGGAAAAAAAAACAACAACCCACACTTGTTTCCTTAAAAAAAAACAAACCCAAACCAAAGAGATTTGGCTGTGAGGAATTGGCTCCATAAATAGTTAACTTGAAAATCCCAGATCAGCATTTCCTTTATGAAGTGCAACTGTTCTATAGTGGTAGATGCTTTGCTGTGCTTGAACACAAAGTGCTGTCTGTAATGGAGAGAGAGAGACAGAAACTTTACAAAGTGAACTTGGAGGAGCAGATATTTGCTGGAGCCAGGCATTAAAGAAAAAGACATGTTAATAGAGCACAGCAGTGAAGATCAGCTGTATGAAATAAGTGGACCAAAAACCCCATAAAAAAACATGTTCCTCCCTCCTTTACTTAGTTTCTATCTAAAGATAGTGAAAATGTGTTAATCTTGCTAATTAGTCCTTTGAGACTGATTAGGGTTTGGAAAAGTGTTGAGAAAATTAAATCTGGAGGAAACATATGATGTTCAAGAGGGAATTAATAATATGAGTTGATCGCTCATGACCATGGCAAAATGGAAAGACCCTAGGAGAAATAAAAAATTCAGATTAGGTTATCTTGTACAGTCATCTTAGCCACAAGGAAACTGGGTTTGCAGGCTGGCCATTTCCATGATTTACTGAAAGGTTTGTGTGCAAGGTGGATCTTTCTTGTTGAAATAAGAAGGTAAGAAATATGAAGTTTGCAGAGGTGAGGGAAAAAGGCATGGATCCTCCCACAAGTCTGGCTGCCTTGATTCTCTCTGTAAAGAAAGCAGTATCCTGATCAGCTGGAAATACGATCAGCTCTCCTTAAAGCCTATTAAGGAATTAATGTTCAGTGAACCTTACTTCAGTACTAATGAATTAATTGAAACAATAACTAAGTTATAAACCTTTTAGTGAGCAGTGAACAAGCTTCATATGCTTGATTGTGTTTATGCCTTTCTAGTGACAGGCTAAATAGAAACATGAGTTTTTCCAGTGTTAAAACATATCTTCCTCCTCGATGTGCCAGGGCTGACCCATGCTGGCAGTACCCTTAGTAGGGGTCAGACCTAAGGAAAGGGGATGAGGCTGGGTATTCTGGCAAATGCAAGTGGATGGAGTAGCAACCTGCTTGTACCTGTCATGTACAGTTCAGAATAGCTGGGCCATGCTTTCCATGAGCTGGCAGGCAGCTTAAGGCTGATGAAGTGTTAAGGAGGAAGACAGATTCTAGACCTTCAGGACTGTCTCCCACTGCAGGATGGCACAAACCCAGAGCAGTTTCTGTGGATGAGAAATACTTCACTAAATGTGTTGCAATTCTTGTCATGTCTGCAAAAGGGTCTGACAGGGAACTATTGCATTTATTGGATATTCAACAGTCCCTACCAAGTACGAGTACCTCATACAAAGTTGCCTTTGACTGACAGATAACTGCCATGGATCAAAATCCTTTGATGTCATGAAAGGCGAGGGGATTAAATGGTAAGTTTTCAATAAAGATGAGGGGACAACCACAATGAATGTAGGGCAGATGATCCTCTCTTGTGCATGTAGAGACTGCATAACAGCAATCAAATGTGACATGGGGGCTTATTCCTTGTTACCTTGTACAGTGGAGACAGGATTATGAATTGGGCAAGAGCTGCCAGCAAAAGCCCAGCACTGTGGTTCTCCTGCTGCTGGAGCTCCCCGTGCCTGGTCTGCCTGTTCAGCTGCCGTCTGTGGTACTGGGGAAGCTGCAGCACTGTGGCAGGAGAGTGAGAGATTAGGACTGATGGAGCAGAGGAGGATCTTGTGAATCCCTTTGCCAATCTGTATGTAATTACAGTGCAGCAGAAGAAGATGCCTGTGGGGAAGGCAGATTGCAGAGATTGCATATTCTAGATTGTGAATATTAAATCCAGAGAAACATTATAACATTTCTAGGGGGAATTAATGACGTGAGATGATAGCCCATGACCATGACATGGGAAATTCCTTACAGCTAAATACAAAGTAGTGCAAGTTGGAAGGAGCTCTTTGCAATGTTCACATTGTCAGTTGGTTTTGAATTAATTGTAATTACTCTGGGCAAATCTTGGATGTCAGAAAGAGATTTGCAGGTACCCTGGAAGGCTCCTGCTTTGCAATATCTGTACATTGGTGCAAGGAGGAGGGGGCGGAGGAACATGACAGAAGGAGAGATGTATTTAAAGGCTTAGTTTCACTTAGGCTGGGCTGCTGGCTCTGAGATGAGCTTTCTCATAATATAGTCCTGCATGAGTTTGGGGTTCCAAACATATCTGCACATGTAAGCAACGGTCTAAGCAATAAATATACATTTTTTATTTTGATCTATACATTTCTAAGCATTTACATAATTGTCTAGTGTTCACCCAGCATATGATGCTGTGTGAATATTATGTATTTTAAAGAATGGATAGAGAATGCAGTCTGCTGAAGTTCTTACTGAATCTACATGTTAGACTGAGTCAGGATTTTCAGCTATCAACTTGGCAATAAGTGGAAAAATATTCATCTGATGTAGGAACATGGTATGTAAGAAATCCATCTTTCTACTATGATATGTACAAAGATGAAGAAATATTGTGATTGTTTAGTAAGAAACACAGTTCTTGAGGAAATGATAGAATATGTACATTATAGCATCAAGAAATAATTCTAAGGAAGAAGCATCAAGCTATCAGTTTAAGATAGTTCATATAGTTTTAATAGTCTAATTTGCCTTTATTTACACAATACTTTTTGTGGAAATGTTGGTATCTACAATCTGTCTACAGTCTGGTTGTATTCAGATGCATTTTGTTTCTTTTTTTTTTTTTTTTCTACAGTGGCCAACCCATTCCTAGAGTGGAGTATACAGCTGAAGAAGTTAAAACTTGGGGGGTGGTATTTAGGGAACTCAGTAAACTCTATCCCACCCATGCTTGTCGGGAATATTTAAAAAACTTTCCTCTGCTGACCAAGTACTGTGGATACAGAGAAGACAATGTGCCTCAGTTGGAAGATGTTTCAATTTTTCTTAAAGGTAAGATTCATATTTGGTTTATCAATAGATAACAGTTTCATGAAAGCACTGTTTCTTGTTAGTATGGAGTACAAATTACGTTGTATTGAAAAGACTCACAGCCTTGTCTGAAGTATCATTCTGGTTTTGGTGTTCTCCATGGCAGAGTTTTTTGAGTCAGGACAGTTTTATGTAGGTATTTGCAATTATGAAATGGAGAGAAATTAATCAGCTGAACATGTAAAGCATGATGTTATCTTGTACAGGGAGAAAATCCTTTGGTACGGTGAAAAGGAGGAGTTGAGTTAGTGCTGCTCTCGTTGTCACAGATGGGGCATCCCCCAAATATCCAGGCAGGAAAAAGAGGGAGTCAAATGTCAAGATAACTGAATTTAAAGTGGAGAGCAAGTTTTGCAGACTGTTGGGTAGCCTGATGAATTTGAGACTTTCATGAGTGCTCAAGACCACATGAAGCTAGTCCTTATATTTGTACGTTGAAAAAGTTGGACACCATTGGTGTTGTGGTGTTCTCTTTCCCTTTAGTTTTTAAAGGATCAGTGTATTCTGTATTTCAGTTTGAAAATAAATCTTATTTTTCATTTGTAATGGAAATGTATCCCATATGGAAAATGTGGCAGATGTGGAGCTGTTGTTTTTAGCTCTGGAGGAAAACCATCAAAGAGTCAATTTAAGATTTTAATTTCTCCTCAAAGGTCCCTTCAGATACTTATATTTGTTCCTTAAACTTCTTACTCAGGAACTAAAATATAAAGGTGGGTGTCTGAAAAAAACTCAAACTTGTGTGCTGATAAGACAATAATTAGCTAAGCATTTTGTTCCAAATATATATATATGGAAAGGCTAAAGGAAATACAGAATTTGTAATGACAGGCTTACTTTTCTCAGTCTGTGCTTCAGCCTTAATTCTTGTTTGTGAAAACCTGCATTTGCTAACAGCTGACTCATCATTCTTTGAATTTGCTTGTGTCCTTCTGGGTCTCTCATATATTGTGTTATGGTCTCTAAGGAATGATGTCAAATTGTACATATTTTTAATCCCTAGCTAGAAATTCAAAATCTCACACTTCTTTCAGAAATATGTTCTCAGACTACAGAGAGCAGGTGGTACTATCTGCTGCAGAAAAACTTGAAACATTGTCCTGGAAAAACTTTGGAAGAATAAAGAATTAATTTTTGAGAGAAACATGCTTTTCAAAGTCAATGGGTCTGAAACTCTTTCACTCCGAGAATAACATGACAAAGGAACATGTCAAATACTTAAATGAGGACCTCAACTATAAAAACCAGTATTATATTGACACAAACAATATTTTATTTGTAAAAATGAGGACAGACTTGTTTTAATCCTATTCTGTTCCGTTAGTTTCTTAACATATTTTTCATACTTTCCAATATGGAAACTTCTCTCGCATTCGGAACCAGACATAAAAATTTTAAGAACATCACTTACGGTACCTTAGCATTTTTTTCTAGACAAAAATATTCAGACCAACTTTGAAATACCTCCAGCTGTTTTCATCATACATATGTTAGCAATGCAAAATACTTCTTGTATGGAACAATTGAAAATTATGTGTGGTTATCATCAAGATTCTTCTTGTCATGCTTCTGGTAGAATAATAAATGACAGATACAGTGATACATGTAATGTGGTTTTTTATTATCTCCTTCACTTCAGAAAGGTCTGGCTTCACAGTGAGACCAGTTGCTGGATACCTGTCTCCCCGTGATTTTTTAGCTGGCTTGGCATACAGAGTCTTCCACTGTACTCAGTACATACGGCATGGCTCAGATCCCCTCTACACACCAGAACCGTAAGTTGCTGCATTTGTGTTAGTACTGAAAAAATAGGCTCACTAATTTCTTAAAAGAACCAATTGAATTTGCCAAGTTTGAAAAGAGTAACCTTCCTACAAAATGTGAAATTCTTCTTACACTGCTGATGACAAAACCCTTCGCATTGGCAAGGTAGAATTTAATTCAAAGAGATTTTTGTTGACTTTTACATGAGTCCTAAATAACTAGGTTATTTATGTTGTGGGTCAGAAATACTGTTTAGATTATCTTTCAGTGGAAAATGGAGTTTTCATCTAAAAATTTTGAAGAAGTGTCTACAATTTTATTTTCTGCTGGACAACTAGAAAGAAGTTGTGGATAAAACCCCCTTGAACCCCTTGAAGAAAACCTGCTTTTGGAATTTTAATTTGGTCTTCTGTGTTCCCTTTTTAAACTTTTTTTTTGGACCTGGCTCCACAGCTGAACTTTTTTCTCTCTTATAACATGCCACAAGCAAGGCATGGGGTACTACTGTCTTACCAAGAAAGAAAATTAGCTATGAAGCCTGTTACAGGGAAATTATGACATGAATAAGAAACACTTTAATTATGACTTTTAAGGGACATCATTGCAGCTTTTCCAAGGCAGAATATTGAGAGTTAGTATGAAATATTTTGGCATATAATCTTTTGATGGAAAGTGGGGGAAAAGAAGATCAAAGTAATTGTACGTCTTTTTTTTTTTTGTGTTGTACATGTTGTGTTCTGTGCAGTAATAGTGGAACAGCACCTGTTGTTTAGATAATATGGAGATGGTTTACCAAAGGTATCTGCTGATCTTGTAACCACAGGAATGACATTTTTGCAGTGGATCAGTCAGCAGGCAGTTAGCATGAATCTGCAGCTGTGGTTTAATCAGCTAGGACTACTTGAGTGTGTTTGATTTTTGTCCAAATTTACACAAAGGATTCATACATATCTATTCTGCTCCAGTCTTGTAAAGATTTGGACTCATGCCTAAGTTTGATTTCATGAATCGACTGCCAAAACCATGGAGTAATATTTTTGAATATAAAAGGTTTCATGGCACGGCATACTAAGCTGTATGTAAAAGTGCTGTGGCTTTATTCTGTCAGGAGTCACCAGGTGGTGCTGTTAGACGCTTCCCTACCTTTTTCTTCGCTGTCTGAACTGGGCAAAGTGCTTGCTGAAGTGTTCTGAGGCTGGTCTTGTGTGCTCATTTCTTTTGGAAAGGAAGTGGTGATCCCTGTAGGAATTCAGCCACTTCCATAACCTGTTATTGGAAATTAATTCTCTTAAATTCTTAGGTAAATTGATACAATATACAATCTTGAAAGAAGGGCTCGAATGGAAGGAAGGGCTGAAACTTTTCTGGTCTATTTAAAAATATCTTTAGATATTTAAAAAAAAAAAAAAAAGATACAAAGGAAGCACCAGGCATTGCATCAATGATTTCCTCTCCTGTGGAAAGCCGGTGTTTCAGACTGCAGCATGTACCAATGTTCAGCAAAAGAATGATGATATTTATTAACTTTGTACAAGCTAGAAGAACATTTTCATCTACTGATAAGAGATTTAGGTACATAACTCCAACAGGATAAAGGCAATAACATCTTCCAGGAAGCACTTAAGTGTGTCTGTGCTTTTCCTAATGTTTTCTGCTTCATTGATTTGTGTATTTGAGAACCCTCTAGTTTTCAGGATGCTGCTTACATTCAGAATTATGCAGTGGATCATAGCTGATCCTTAGTAGTAATGGCAGCTGGTTTTTTTTGTAACATTTCTGGTCATGCTGTCTGGAAAGTCACTGAGTAATAAAAACAGTTGCATTAGAATTAGAAGGTTTTTATTCCTTATTTGGGCTGAACTTAAAATACAGGTTATGGTCTTAACACCTCTAAATAGGACTAACGGGATTTAAATTGTTATTTTCTAATGGTGTTATACTCTCTTCTTGCAGACCTACTAGTTCACATTAGTTAAGTAATCTGTACTTACTATCAGGAACTCCACAGGAAAGTTTTGAAAATCCTTTTTAAAATGTGTTTAGGTTTTTCTCTGTTACATAGAACACACAGTAGTAACTGTTACTGGAAGTGTAGAGTGAAAACCTGGTGCTTTTTTGAGTGGACTGCTCTTCATCTTCTGCAGTAGCTGCAGTGCCCTGAGATCTCCTGGTTGATATATGGGGCCATGATGAGGTTTGCTGCTGGTCCCTGGCTGGTGAATGTTACATTTCAATGATATAAACCTGGTAAAAATGCTCCCTTTGACTTCAGTGGGCTTTCCATCAGCTTTAACACATAGGCTATAGAGCTAGATACAAATTAGAGAGTTCATTTGGTTTGATCTGTATCACTACCATATACATTTTAAAACATATTTCTTCCTGATTTTAATTATGTTTTTACAACATTCACAGAGCTATGTAGATTTCTTCTGCTCTACTAACTAATTTACTCCAAGAAAAATCTTTTGCTGTGAAAAGTGCATTACAAAAATCTTATTTTCTCTCAGCAATGTGTGTGAATAAATTAAAGGAACTTAATTATTTTCAGAATAAGACAAAACAAAAGAATCAAGCCTTGGTAGTTAAGCGAAGAATTATATTGTTTAGACTATCTGTAAAGGGCCAGACTGGCAGCAAAGCTAAGAGACTCCAATGACAATCACAAATGCTGGTTCATGTTCCTGCCTGAAAGATTTTGTGGATTTTATTTTTTTTTGTTCATAAGCTTCTTGCTTCAAGCTCCCGTCTTTATAACTGCACATTCAAAGTACTACTTTGCATAGCTTTAATGGAAGAATCTACAAGCTAAAGGCATGAGAGAAATATCTTCTGCCTCCTCATTCTCTTTCCCTTGCCAAGAGAGACAAGTTAATGGGATTAGGCTTTGTCTGTTCTCATTTTGTCTGCAAGGGTGGACATAACAAAGACCGCATGTCCCAGGGCAGAACTGGGAATAAGTCATCTTTGCTTATTTGTTTCTGGGTGTTGTGGCTTCAGCACAGGAAAATGGAGATGTAGACACTTGCTCAGGTCCCAGTAGTAGTGATGCTGCTGTAGAAGCCTGCCTACGGACGAGTGTGCTAACCTGGAGCCAGGAACTTGGAGCCAGTTTCACTGTATCTTCTTTGCTTCTGCTTGAACTACTGATACAAAGCTGAATACATCTGGACTGATGCAGTGTAGCACAGATGCTCACCAATTAGTGTCCATTTGCCCAGTGGAGGTAAGAATTGGTGTGCTGGGCATCCAGAGAATGGTCTTTGTGGCCCATTTTTATGTTGGAAGTTGATGGTTGAGAAGAAATCACGTTCCTCCAGTGAATTGCATGGCACTGGGAAGTGGTGTGTCTGTCAGTCTGCAAACTGCATTTCCCAGCTGTCCTTTGCATTGTTAGAGATGATAGAAGAAATTGTTGTGACTGGAAATGAGTTAATTAAAGAAGGGTCTTTAGCTTTAATGATTATCCAGTCAAGTGATGCAAACCACATCCTGAACAAAAAAATATGGAGGCATGAAGAGCTAATCAATTTTTTCAGTCTGAGTTCCAATGAGAAAGGGACTACCATCTAGGCTATGGGTCCTGTTGAATGAGTTACATATGAACTTGGCTCAAACTTGTCACACCACAACTTCAGAGTGGTGCTTGTCTCACCAAAAATTGTGACTGTAACATGAGCAAAAGTTGCTCTGCATCTGTCAGGGAGGCCATTCAGACTGAGAGGGAAGACTTGTATGTGGCCCTCCAGTATTGGAACTGTATTTGATACACTTTTGGTGAGGCAAACTGGGAATACCATAACTTTTAATCTTCATTGTATATTCAGAAACTTCTATTTGCTACTGTCTACCTACACATTATTGGTTCAGACTTCTTGGTGAAGATACTGAGTAAGAAGACTTTAAATGATATAGAGGGTTGTTTTTCTGTTCACAATTTATCTGAGATGTCATGTTCTGTGACTTTTCAAACAAAAATAGTTTATAAAAGACAAATTGGATGATTTTGGGTAGAAGGCAGAAAACTAGATGTTTTCTCCCTGCCTTTAAAACATTTGTTTACAGCTTAGGAAAAAAAAAAAAAGAGAAATATCTTTGAAGAGACAAAAGCAAAGGAAATGTCAGATTGGATTTTTAAAGTGAACTTTACTACCAAGTCCATTATTTCCTGCGAACAAATGCAGCAAAACTTTCAGAATTGTTTGAAAGCTTTTGTAGATGATGCATGTGCACTTCCGTTAGCAGTTTTTTGTACACTTTTATCTGCACTTTGTCATCACTAACAATGCACTTACAGATGTGAACAGCTGTTCTTTTTGAAATTGTCTGAATTCTCTGTTTTTTATGAAATCTGCTTGCTGAAAAGTAGACTGCATAACAAAAGTACCCAGTAATTGCTGTCGGATCTCATGACTAAATTAGAAATTAAGCACAGAAACCTCTGCAAATGTTGCTCCAAATTTCTGGGGGCAAGTGGCAAAATGTTTGATGTGGTGTGCTACCCAGGTACAGAAAGAGGGGAAGAGGAAGAGGGCATATGTTGGATTTTGATCCATATGGAGACAAAAGCTGAAAACTGTACTTGTGGGACATCTGGATTTCCTCTGGGCAGTTCAGTCTTCATGTCACCAAATCTGAAAGATAGTAGTGATCAGGGTCTTCCACTCAGTCTGGAAATGATGAGCAAATCACAGAACAGCTGAGGTTAAAGGACATGTAGCACACACACAAATGTGTGTGTTTCTACTTATACATAGAAACCATGGGAAGAACTACACTGTAAAAACTATGTTTCATTGTAAGACTTCTCACGTAGGGGTCAGACCCTTGGAAAATGGCTTATGTTAAATTAATTACGCAATTATTATGGTATTAATTTCTGTAATGACTGTCTTTTCATTTCCATTCCCTTAGGGATACGTGCCATGAACTCTTGGGACATGTGCCTCTACTTGCTGATCCCAAGTTTGCACAGTTTTCACAAGAGATAGGACTTGCTTCACTGGGAGCATCTGATGAAGATGTTCAGAAATTAGCCACTGTGAGTCAAAATCTTTTTGTGGCTTGCTCTCTCATCTCTGCTTTTTAGCTGATGAACTGATGTGCATTGTCTTATTAGAGCTGACTACATTTTCAGATTCCAGGTGACTATGATGTGACAATCACAGAGCTTTAGGTGTTATTCCATTGTTTTTAAGAAGACCAAAGCTGATCCCACTAGGTAATCACTTTCACTTTTTATTCGCAATAATCACCAATTTTCAGGACTAGCTGAGATGAATTTTGTCTGCTTTATGGTGCTGGAAACAAGTAAGAAAAGTAAACTTGGAAAAAAACCCCAACCTAAAATATTTTGATGTGCGCTCTGATCTCTGCACTGTTAGCTCCTCCACAGGTGGCCACTTTGGCTCATAGCACTGGTATTTCTGTACTCACTGTTCAGTTTTGCAGCTCTTAATTGTACTGCAGTATGTGACGGATTTTAAGATGACGCTGCATCCTTGCCTGCTGCTTCCCTTGGAGAATGCATTGTTACTAAGCCAAGGCTGTACAGCAGTAGATCTAGATCAAGACCAAGTGCCTCAGCTGGGAGATGGCTTCTATGTTGCATCAAGTGCCCAGACAGTGCGCTAAAACCTTAAAGATGCTGCTGCTACTGGAGCCTCATGGCCTTTGTGTGAGGGATCCTGTCAAGTTGCCATGACTCTCTGCTCCTGACCACCTGTCAGCCCTGCTCTATTGCCACGTTCCAGTAACTTGAATGCAACCCTTTGCATCATGACATAAGTTAGTGACCACTGGTCTTTACTACTTGCTTTGTTCAGTTGTGTTGACTTACTGTATATTTCCTTTTGTGGATCCTGTTAAAACCAATGTTGCAAATAATTTAAGGAACTATATTGGATTAAAAAGCTCCACATTTAAAAAGTTCCTTGTTTAAATGTTTTATCTTCTGAAAAATTCTTTGAGCAGGGGAATTGGTTAGTTTAAAACTTTTGCAGCATACTGCTGCTTTTCTGCACAAGAAGTGCAGTGGGGATTTAAAGGCTTGGAAATAAGTGTTGGATGTGGAGTCAAATTAGGTTCAGTTAAACTGTAGAAGTTTTGATGCACTGGCTTAGCAGAGGTTTAGAGTTCTATCTGCCAAAAAAGGTGTTTTTACCCATTTCCTTGATTTGAATCCTGTAGCCTTCCAGAAGCCACTAAATTTAATCAAACTAGCTTCACTCTTTAGTTAGACAGGCTTGATATTGTGCTCATGGCCAGCTCCTCTTGCATGATTCAGGGTGCATTCCTTGTTTTTCTAATGGATGTCTGTGGAGAAGAAACTGTTGCTTGTGTGGAGGAATCATGAAAGTTGAGTGAGTATTTCCACATTTGCTTGGGAGGGACTTAGTAGGAAATAGACCTACCTTGCCACAACTTGCAGTCTCAGGAGAAACCACCTAACTGGCTGTCCCTGTAAGTACTTTGAGGAAAATGACATGCCCAAATATTTCACCTCAAAATAACCTTGGATGGCATGGACCTATTACAGAGGACAAAGTTGGTACTGGTCTGTTTGGGTAGAGATACTAATATAAAGTGACCTGTGAATATTATATAAATGCTTTTACTCCTCCCCCTCACAGAAATTCCCAGTTATGACTGACTGTGTCATTTGAACAATGAGCTGCTCCTGAATCACAAAGCAAAAAATAAAAGAGGACAGCTGAATCACTTTCCCTTATCACACTGAGAATTTGATATCTGAGTCAAAGTTGATTTCTCCCCCCATGCTGGAAATAGCTCTTTCAGGTGGAAGAGACATTTGGAAAGAATCTGCTGGTGTTATTTTTTGTAGGAGCACAATGAGGGGCTGTGCTCCCCTGGGGCAGATGCTTGACAAATACAGAGATGTTACATGCCCTAAAATGTGCAGTGTAAACAGCCAACTTGAGAGCAAGTAGAAAGAATGTCTCTCAGTGGTGAGGGTGAAGAGGCCAAGAAATTCATTCAGCTGGGCACCAAATGTCACCTGAGGTGCCATTGACTAACTTGTGCTGTGTTCAGTCCCATTTCTGTCCTAGATAAAAAACAGACAAGAGTCTCAGCACAGAAAAGCATTGCATGTTCCAACAAGGAGACTTCAAAGTAAATACGGAAACAAATGAATGGACAGAGAGCATGAATATTGATGAGATTAAATCAATATGCCCAAAGCAAGCTTGCCATTAGCTTGACCTGTTTCAAAAGATAGTGACACTAAGTGCTAAGCCAATACAGGGAGGACAATGACTTTAGGAAGACAAGAAAACACCTCTTAGGAATTCCGACCAGAAAGAGAAGAATTATTACAGGTGATTTCATAATCTTTTGCTCCATTCTGCTCTCAAAAGACACTGTGTATCAGCTTTGATAGATCTGCTCTTTGTGCCCTGTTAGCTGCAAAGGAACATCTGAGGTTTTTGTCCCTGCAGGGCTGACACACTGGATGTAGAACAAGCTGGAGCCTGGTGCCTGGGCAGACTAGAAGTGTTTGGCAAATTGCAATTAATCGTGTCTGTGCAGCCCCTACTGAGGGCAGGAATTAAATGGGAGAGCATTGCAGGGGTCCTGGTGCTGACCAGCCTGAGGGAGAAGAGTGACTGCAGGGGAAGAGAGTTGAAAAGATAGTATGCAAGTTTCCTTCCTCCTCTTGGGGTCTTGTAGTCAGAAAGAAGAAAGAAATTGCTTCTTCTTTGCCATGAGAATGGAATATTGAAAGACCTAAAAGACTGTCTTTGTAGTGGTTTGTTGAGAGATTCCATTTTCATTTACAATCTTTTAGGGAGTAAGAAAGACACAAAAAAAGGGTGACTGAGATTATGTTACTGAAAGAGAGGGAAATATTTGCACCATCCAATTTTTTTTAACGGAGTATGGTATAATGCAATTAGTGGTTGAGGAAATACAATACTGGCCATGTATATCTGGGTTCTAATTTTTAACATCATCATTACTCATGTCTTGTCCTTTCCTGATTGACTTTCTAAAACTGCTTTTGAGATGTTTTTTCAGCATGTCTGGTCTTTCTCTTTTCATATAGTACAGAAATAAAAAAGGCTGTCTTTTCGGCTTACCTATCAAACTATAAACTATAGAGAGGACTTGACATGACGTATTTCATTTAATTTATATAGTGTATAATTTACAACATTTAACAGAACATAATGTAAGGTTTTGTCAGGAAAATTGTACCAAAAAGTACTTCTTGGTTTACATTTCAGAGTTATCTTGTAATTAGTGGACTTGGGAGCTGTCTTCATAAAGCTGCAAGTTGCTAAGGCAGGAACCTGCCTATCTTGCTAATGGCAGAAATGACTCCTGACTCCTGCTAAGTTGTTTCAGCACAGGTCAAGTTGCCCCTTCTAAATGAAGTTTATATAGGATGTGTTTGTGTAGGTGAAGTTCAGTGAGTGACAGCTCAGAAAAGAGGCTAACAAGGCATCTTTTTGATGCAGTTTATCACCAAATCTTTCCACCCAAGAATTTGGTCTTTAGGGCCTAATTAGTTGCACAAAGTTTTTTTTCCCAGTCATTTCTCACTGGCAGTTACATTTAAACATTTAGTTCTTTAGAGCTGTAAAACTTTCACCTTTTCATCTTTCTTGATAATATTTGTTCTTGTACTTTAACAGCATGGGACAGTAGAAATCAAGAAATTTCTTTAGTTCTTGCTGTCCTTTACATGGAAAACTACAAAAATTGCTTTTAAATTTGAAGGAATTGTATGTGATGAGATCTTGTAGGTGCATTTCATGCTTGTTATGAATCTAAAGGTTTTACCTTGCTCAGAGAATGACTGAGGCCAATAGTTCATTTCTAAAGCTAACTTTACTTTATCTGTGTATGTATCACACACAAATTTTAAAATTATATACTGGCTTAAAAACATTCAGAACCACCTCTCTGGGTTGTGGTAATTCTTGTGACTTTACTTGCCTGTCTTCCCTCAGAATCTATATTATCTGGTCTTGTAGATATCATTCTATTCCTTTTCCCATGCTGAAATTCTGGCACATAATTCAGGAAAATTCTCTGTTATGTTTCCTGAGGAGATAACCAGAATGGAAGAAATGGGAGCATTTTGGATAAAGACTGAGTAGGATTTAGTAACTTAGGGAAGACTTAGCATTCATGGTCTCACTAGCTAGAACAGCCTCTCATCTTCACAAACAACAGATTAGATTTCCCATAGGGGCTATTTGGTTCTCTTAGGCTGTAAGTACAGTTTGTGAACTGACTTACTGTCTTCTGTCATGGATGAGCAAATGGAGCTGACAAGAAAATTTGAGATTTTGAACATTCCCCCTGTATGTCTGAAAAATCAAGATCACCTGTGTGTTTGTTTCTCACCGCCTGTGTGCTTATAGTTGTGAAATGATTGATAGGGGACTGACCTTCATTTTAAGTCTGTGACCAGTTCCCCTGCTGAAGCTATTCTACATATAAAAATAATTATGTATTGGCCAACTGAAACCTGGTATTACAGCCCAAGAACTATGGCAGCCACTGAGCATACTGAAATTTAACTGAAATTTAACATTCAATCTCTGCTTAGTCTTTTTTCTGTATCCCAGTTGCATGCCGTGTATGTGGGACAGATGCCAAGAGTGAGCACAGTGAGTACCTTAAATCCAGTGGTGACATAATAGAATTTCTTGCAAAATTGTTACTTCCAGCTATACCTGTAGTTAATGAATGAAGAAGCAGCATGAAGAGCTGGGAGTGGATATGACTTAAAACTGCTTAAGTAAATTTTGGTGGACTTACAGGAGACATATGAAATTACACTGATTTGGGCTGTCTGTCACTTAAGGGACATGAATCACTTCCCAGGATAAAAGCTAGGATGCTAAAGCTGAAATCAGGTATGATGAATCAGTATAGACAGACATTGTCCTGCTGTACTATGATCTGTACTGTTCAGCAGTAGATGGCCTGGGCAATGTTTCTGTTCCTGCCTTTGACCAGGCAAAACCTCCCACATACAGAGGTATTTGGAAATTGCCCAAGTATGAAACCTGAAACTTCAACAGGAAGCAGAAGTGGAAGCTGATGAAATGTTGTGGCTTTCTTGACCATAACAAAGTCACATAGGTGTGTTTGAATCAGGAGGAAAGGATAACTTACTAATGGATTACTTTGTTTGGTGAGGTATTGCTGGGCTCATTGACTGCTGCTCTAAAACCATTCTGTAACTTGTGGTCTTGCTCTGAAAAATGTTCTAAAGGAATTAATAAAAAGTAATGGTCTCCATTTTTAAGGGTTTCTTTCAGTAATACTTTTCAATAAAGTAGCTGAAGCACTGATGTGAAGTCCTTCCTATGCATAGTCAAAAAGGTGGGCAGAAAAGATAGTACATATGTCATGTAACAGGAGTAAACGGGAAAAAAATCACTGTAGATTCCAGGGATCAATATTTAATATTTTAGAATACCCAGTGTTCTCCCGAAGTGCATTTTTATAGTCATTCTGTCAAAGATTTGTGGCAAGAGAAGAAAAATATCAGCAGAGATACTTAACCAGTTTTAAACTAGCACTCCAGATTGAAGAGTTCTATTGCTGGAATTGGGAGATAATGCTCAATATTTTCTGCAGGAATTGTGGCAGTCTGCTAAGGCCTTTACTCTCGGTTTGGAGAGTCTCTTTCCAGGTGTGGATCTGTAAGAATTGCTGTGCTCATCAGGGCCATGTCTGGTGACTTGTGCCCATCATAAATAGCTGCTTAGGGGCGATGAAAGAACAAGATGAGCATATATCTGATTATTTTCAAATGTTTTCCAAGCTTCTCACCATTCAGGAACTTGAGGAACTCTTGTTCCCACAAATATGGCTTCTGTGTATCTGATTATCTTGAAAGGATTTCTGTCCAGAGAGCTGTTTATGTTTGAAGACATGTAAATTTTTAGTACCTGCAGTAACTTTGTCAATGAGCTCTACAGCTCAACTATTCACTGTCTGGTGAACTGTCTCATTTTGTTGTTTTTAACCTGATTCCTACTAAGTTTTTGTAAATGAAGAGATCGTTATCAAATCATCCCTGTGGGCTTTCTATATGCCGTCATGACTACAGAACACGTTTTCTTGCTTAGTTCTCTCCTTTCCTGGGTTGGGAACCAATTGTTTGTTTAGTCACTCCTCATGCTATTGCAGATGTTATTCCTTCCCTGAATCCTTTCCACCCTTCCAGCTAGAACTGAAAAAGAGACAGGATATCTCTGTCACCAGGCTGTGGATCAGGGTAAATGAGAAGCTTGAATGCTAACCTGAGTTTTGATTAAGAGTAGCACTGGGGAGTCAAGTCAGTTTTGGATGTGCCTGCTATAGCAGTGGGGGCCTTTTGTATGGTAGGAAGAGTGGACCTGGTGTTGTAGAGCTGACACAATTTGTTGCTTAGAGATGAAAGAAATAGCCTGGATACAGAAGGAAAGTAGGATCCAGTGGATCCAATTTGCATTGCCATACAAGGATGTGAGTCCCTCCATTTGCTGATCAGAAAGGGGTAGGCCAACACAGGAGTTAATCTCAAAAAGAAACATCTTGTGCTTTCTCCCTCAACATACTAAGAAGGTGAAAGGGGGCTCACCTGTTGCTGTGAGGGTGCCCGGTTGGTCAAGTCAGTAACCTGCATCTTGAAAGGATCTCATATTGCCCTAACAGACATGTTTGTGCTCACAAGTAACTGAAACAGAGTTGTTCTATAATGTACTTATAAATTTGTATCCTTGGGCACAGCCCTGTAATGGGGAAGCTAGATGCAAGAGAGAACTAATTTGACTTAATTGGGAGCAGAATAGAAATTAGAAATTTTATTGTAGAAATAATATAGTTCATTTTAGACTGGATGTGATTTATGAAGATCAAGCCCTAAGCTGTTAGAAACGTTAAAGAAAAAGGCTCTATTAAAATAACAAATTGCAGCCAGAGACTGGGTTTGCTTTTATTTCTTGTAGCATTTTATTTCCAAAAGTGGTTAGATCATAATCTGTGAGGTTACTGAACTGCAAATGCAAATTTTCATTCACACAAGTAATACATTTTGACATAGAGGTTAACAAGAGAATGGTGCAAATTTCACACAGCACTGGCTTGCTAATTACCTTTGTTTATTTTCAGAACCAACTTCATTTTCATTAAGAAATTGCAGATTCTGCAATAGTAATCTTTGCCAGTAGTTCAATAGCTCACACTCTGAACGTTTGCTCTGCTACAGTAATAATGAAAGTGAGCCTGAAAAATAGCTTAGGAAAAAAATGTGGAATTTAGGAGTGCATGCAAGTGACAAGCATCTGCCAATTCTGTGTTGGATCCAGTTGAGATAGGCTGAGGAATGGATGAAAGGAATCTATGAATTTTGATAGGATTTTTGCATATTTGTTTTCTCTTTTGACCTAGAGTTGATAATGTATTAGCCAAAAAGCATAAAGTGTCTTTTATAGAACATATGTAACCAGGACAAAAGAAAGTACCCAGCATAAGCTTCCAGTGAGCAACAATAAGACAAACATTTTGGGTAACAACTACTAACAAACCACTCTCTAAGTTACAGGAATAAAGGTTTAAATGTGGACGAGGGGGGAGGGAAGGGGGAAGCAATAAAGGAAAGGTTTGGAATATATTGCTACTGCTGTTCCTGACTGCCCCTGTGCTTTCACCAGCATGTAGAAAGAAAGAGAGAATTCTGGGCTCTGTGTAGGTATCGGTCACACTGTGACACATTATTTAAATTGTGGACATCCTCCAGCAGCAGCACACAAGTGTATGGGGAAGTGAAGGAGTTAGAATGTGGCAGCTCATTGCAGCCATGTCTAGGTCTTGCTTAGGACTGGGGGAATGTGTGTGCTGTGAGTACACAGGTGGAGGAGTTGGCTTTACCCATGCTTTCCATGGGGCCAGAGCAGCTGAGGAATGCTGTGCAAAAATAGCTTGGGTGACTGCAGAGAGGGGTCTGTTTGGAGCAGCTCCCTGCATGCAGCTGCCTGGTTACCTGGCTGGGACCTACAGTGGTGTTGGGGTGGGCCAGCTCCAGGCTTCTTTTTCTCAGGGATCTGTACGTCCTGCTGCACTGTGCCATGCAACCATGGCTGCTACCCTGCATACCCAACCCTCATGTCAGTGGTCAGTGACCCTATCAGGAGAAGAAAGCCAAGAGATTCTGCACTCAGGCAGAAAACGAAACAGTTCTGTGTAATCACAGAGTCAAAGTATCACAGAATGGGTAAGGTGGGGAGGGACCACAATGGATCATCTGGTCCAAGATCCCTGCTCAGGCAGGGTCATCCTGGATCACATTGCACAGAATTGTGTTCCAGATAGTTCTTGAATGTTTCCAGTGAGGAAACTTCATGACAACTCTGGGCAAAGTGTTTCAGGGTATGGTTGCCCCCACAGTAAAATTCTTCCTCAAGTTCAGGTGGAATTTTCTGTGCGTCAGTTTCTGCTTGTTGCCTCCTGTTCTATTGCTTGGCACCACTAAGAAGAGCCTGGCTCCATTCTCTTGACACCCTGCTGTCAGATTCTGATAGACACTGATGAAGTCCCCTCTCAGTCATCTCATTTCAAGGCTGAACAGGCTCTCTCAGCCTGTCCTCTTAAGAGACATACTTTTGAGCCCCTGAGTCGTCTTCACAGTCTTTTGCTGAAATTGCTCCAGGAGCTCCATGTCTCTTTTTTTACTGAGGAGCCCAAAACTGGACACAGCACTCCAGATCCAGCCTCACTGAAGTCCTCAAACCATGCACTATTCTTTCTATTGTCTGGGATAGTTCAGTAAATAATTTTGCTTCCAAAAGGACATTAATACATGTGGCTATTATGCATAACTCAAATAGTATCACATGGAAAGAGTCTTAAAATACATACCTGTACAGAGCTGAACAGATCCTAACCTAATGATCACAGGACTGGACATGCCCCATGTGTTCAGTCTAATTATCTCACCCAGCATGTTTGAGTGCTTTCTTTGTATGCACAGATTAAAGTAAGGAAGTAAGACAAAATACTGCTGGTATCCATAGAGAGCTAACTATGCCCAGGGCTTAATGACTTAATGTTGCAACTTTGGAAGTGATTTTTATGCCTGTTGTCACCTTTCTATCAAGTGGCATCAAAGTGTTGGATGGAATATGGTCCCATAAATTTTTAATTGAGATGCTTTTGGCTGATCTACCATAATAAGTATAGCTTAATTATATATTTATAGGTCCAATGCTGATGCTGCAGAAGGCCAGGGGGCAGTTTACCATTGCTTTAAATGAGCTAGATCCGTGGGCTAAATACTAACCTCATTTCCATGTGTCTGGTCTCCCAAAAGATGTAGAGTTGTACGCATCCAAATGAAAGTAGAATTTGTTGCTGTAAAATTAATATTTATAATTTACTTGCCAAAACCTCTCATTTTGAAATATGGGTTTCTGTGGGGATGATGTTGATTGTGGAGGACACATGATTTTGCAGTTGTGTCTCCTTCTTTGTCTAAACTCATGTGGTACAGCATGCAACAAGTTCTGTTAGCTACTTCTTAGAGCTAGCAGGCCTTCTGAAGTTATTGCATAAGAGTTTTTGATATTTTATTTGTTGATGATTTTGGAAAGTTAAAGCCAATACTCTAAGCCTGAAAGCATTGTTGAAGCCAAAAAGAAGGTTACAGAGAAGGGCCTTGTGACTGTTAATTTTGGTTGTTTTAGTTTGATTCCAGCTGTGGTTGAAATTGTTGCTGTGCAAGGTCAACAGAATTTCAACATGATATCGCCCTTTCAGGCACACTTTGAACAACCCCTCCACTCTCTTATCTGCTTGTTAGTTGCTTTTGTGTCAGACATAGCATTAGTTTAGACTGGGGAACCTTGTTTCAGTTATTAGCTGTAAGTTTTATATATTCTGTACCTTGTAGAGAATTTTCTATGGATCATGACTGTGACATTCATAAACATGGCATCTACTAACAGTGCTAGATAAAGCAGTTTGAGCTCAGAGCTTTTTCAAGACATGCTGGAAAGAGTAGGTACTCACAGATTATAATTTTTTCCCCTGTAAAGCATATTACTCTTTTTTTCCCCTTGAGATTTTTGTTCCCTACCTCGAATCAGTAGGCTGTAATTGTAATAATTATATAGTTTGACTACATAAATGTAGCTAAAATTATAGTTTAACAAGACATTTTACATCTCTTGAATATAAACACCTTTATAGGATTAATTTTTTAGCTTTGAATAAGCATATTAGCTTATGTACAGATCCATACTATACATGTGCAATGAATTTAGGACCTATACAAGCACAGAATTCTTGCATATCTGTGGGAGTCTCATCACTAGTGACAATTTTGGAGTGATCTTAAATTTAGTAAGTCACTTCCAGACCACAGGCCCTGTAAATTCCTTTGACTTTGATACAGTGAAGAGCCATGATCTCTCTGCTTACAGATCCCTGCTCAGTTTATTTTTTCCACCTTGCTGAATACATGTTCATGTGATTTGCTTTGTGTTTGCACACTGCTGGCAAGTAAGTCAGGAGTGACTCAGCTGGCTATTCTGTGGTTATGATAGATTCATTTTAGATGCTCTCACTGCTAAAAATCAGGGTGCTGCAAGAAGGTGCTCAACTGTACTTGAAAAAGATTTTGTTTGGGGCTGTGAAAAACATCTCCAATTTGGATATATTTTTAGTAGCAAAATTAATAGATATTTAAAATTCCCTGAGCTACTTTTCTTCTTTGATCTGTCTGTCAGCTTGACATGAATAGAACTTACACTTTTGTGCTTATGCCTACTATCTTTTTTGCTTCTTTTTTGCAAAGCAAGTTGAGCTAATACATGAAGAGTCAAAAGCTTTTGGGAGTCCCTTGGCATTTATGTGATTAAAAGAACATTGAGTTTAAATGCAGTGTTGCTGTTAGAAACTCTGATGTTTGAAAACAAGTCTTAGCTATTAAATCAGTTTTCAGTAAATAGATGCAAGAACTTGATTTTCTTTTTAAAATGTTTAGAAAATTCGTGTGGATGCTAGTAATTTGGGAATGAAGTCCTAAACTTTTTTGTTTTTCAGAAATAAATTTGAAATTAATATGACTGTGAAGAAATAGTGCTTTTTATCCTTTAATTTAGAGTTTTAAAACTTCACTGGCCAGTTGTCCCTGTCTCTTCAATGTGTTTTTGCCCCCATGGTTATAGAACTTGAAAAAGTTCTGAGATCCTTTCAGCCCCAGGAAGATGCTCCCCTCATTAGTAGAAACATTAGGACTTTTGCAGCTAATCATGTACACAAGAAACTCATGCCCCTGCTTGGCTAAAATGGCATGGGGTGCTCAGTGGCTCTCCTGTATCAGCCTCTGCAGTACAGCTATCATAGGCAGTAATTGGCCTGGCAATTAGTGGGGACACAGCCTGCTTCAGGGAATGGCATCGAGAAGCACCACACGAGCCTGGTGCCTTCCCCAGGGGAATGCCTGTTAGGGAGGGCACCGGGGTCTGTCTCTGGGCTGGCTGAGGGTGGTTACCAAAGAGGCCTCACAGCTCACAGTAATTAATTCTGACAGGGGACTGGCACGGGGCAGTGATTCTGTAAACTCCCTGCTTCTAAAACTGAGGATTGCCTGTACTGTGATTAGTTGCTTCACCTTTGCTACTTGATAATCTGTGGATTTACTTTACCAGTCTGTCAAAAGCTTCTCCCAGGATAAGTGGAAGAGAATCCTGTGCCAGTTTTCCCCTTTTGCGGTTTCCTTGGGGCATTGCAGTATTTTCAATAGGATGAATTCTGCCTCCCCAGCCTGAAGATGTTTTCTTGGTATTCCATGGAATGTTGCAACTTCAGGTTTTCTCTCCTGAGCCTCCTGCTTAACATACTTGCCATGGAGTGGAAGATGGTCTTTTTAGAGAAGGACAGTGTTGGACTGGTGCTGAGGTCTACAGGTAATTGTGGTAAATGGGTCCTGAGGATTTAGGAGAGGCTTCTCCTGGGCTTCTGTAGAGATTCTGGCTCTGGATGCTGGGGGAAGAAAACTGTCTGAGGTGGTTCTTATCTATTCTCTGGATATTCTTCTAAGCAAGGCAATTCTTAGTTTGGGGTAACAGTCCTGGGTCAAGGACCCGTAAAATGAATATGCTGTTGGTCAAAGGACAAAGATCTCTTTGTATGTGTATTTGTTTCAAATTTTGCTCTCACTTGTGTGATACCTCCTGTCAGCTTTCAAGTCCCTGGCTCTTTGCTGGAGGAATCATGCTCTCCAAGCTCTAACATAAACCACAAGGCTGAGGAGAACACTATGGGTTGCCCCTGTAGCCTATAACATCAGGACCATTCTTGCTTTGATAGGTTATGTTAATGCCAAGTCCTCATCTTTAAGAGTAGCAGCACAAAGATCTGGAAAGTAGGAATAGCAAAGCCATAAAAACAGTCCCTGCTTGCAGCCTGTGAATTTTGAAAGATCTTAATGAACCAAGCCTGTCATATGAGGCAGCATAGACTGAAGAGTGTGGTTGGACAGCAGTGATATGTTTGCTAAGCTTTTCCTTTTCCTTTTCCTTTTCCTTTTCCTTTTCCTTTTCCTTTTCCTTTTCCTTTTCCTTTTCCTTTTCCTTTTCCTTTTCCTTTTCCTTTTCCTTTTCCTTTTCCTCCTCCTCTTCCTCCTCTTCCTCCTCTTCCTCCTCTTCCTCCACTTCCTCCTCTTCCTCTTCCTCTTCCTCTTCCTCTTCCTCCTCTTCCTCTTCCTCTTCCTCTTCCTCTTCCTCCTCCTCCTCTTCCTCCTCTTCCTCCTCCTCCTCCTCCTCCTCCCCCTTCCCCTTCCCCTTCCCCTCCTTTTCCTCCTTCTCCTTCTTTTTTTTTTTTTTTTTTGGTTGACTTTCAGAGGACCCCATCTCTTGTAGTCCCAGCTAATATGTCAAAAAGCCTCACTGTCCCTGTTATGTTATCAATGTGAATTCTCTGGATAACTGAAATTTGAACCAACAGCTTGAAAAAGAAAAGAGTGCATACTTGCTTCAGCTAAAATAGGGAGCGCTGAATGGGAATTTGTGTTATATGTTGTAAAATAAAGTGGAAGGGAAGTGGCTCATTATTTCACATCATTTTTTTCTTAATAACTCCACATGAAATTAATAAACCTTAAACCCTCAGGTTTTAGAAGTTGTTCAATATAGAGTCAAACAATAGGAAAGGGGAAATAGGAAGGGCAAAGCATTAGGGCTTCAATGACTTATGTTTAACAATTATCTAAGCAGCAGTTTCTAGTTTCGGTGATCTCATCTTCTTGGCTGCATATTAAGCTTCAGCACTGATAGTTAATTATGTTGAAAAAGCTAGGAGTTCTTTTTCTGGCAGCGTTAAGCAAGTGTGCTTTTTGGGACATTGATTTTTTACACCATCTCTGTGACCACTGGCTTTGGTTGAAGGGAATTTCTGCCTTTCCAGGAAACACCAGACTTTCTGCACAGGTGTTGAGGTTCCTGATTCTGCACCTCCAAAGGACCCCAAGGTTTTCAAATGAGATAAAATGTGTGGGCTGCACAGATCTTTGTACAAAGCAAACCTAAGTTCAGATTACTTTGATGTAATTCAAAGATGAAGAGGGATATTATGTGGCTTCATCTATGCAGGTACTAACTTCTTTTGCAACAGCAGAAAAATCCCAGAAGTGCTTCTTCATCTTCCTTCTTTCTGCTTGCTTTTTAGAGTAGCAACATGGCCTCCTTCATGTGAGAATGAATAGTAGAAATATTCTCTCAAGAGACAAAAATTTGTTAGTAGGAGCATTCTCCAGGTCTTATTCTGGAAGTCATATTGCACCTGCAAGGTTGGCAGCTGCCATACACATTATCTTGTCTTGGCTGGGCTCCCCTGTCTGGGAGGTATGCTGTTACCTCCCTACTTGCTTGAGGTACATTTTCTGCTCCCTTAAAAACTCATGATGATAAATTTATTTTGGTTACCGTTAGGAGTTTTTCCTGCAGAAACTTCTGAAAAGCAAGCATAATTTCAAAGTATTCACCAGGGGTTAAGCCCCCCTGAGCTCACTATAGGCCATGCTTTCTCTGAGTATGTAAAGCCTTGCGTTAGGGGAATTTGCATGTAGTGGTACTGTGTGCTGAGACTGTCAACAGAAATGCTAAGGCTGGTGTGCATCTATCCCAGAGTGCTCTAATGAGCAGCACCACATCTACTAAAACTATTGTTTATAAAGAGATTGTTCCAAGCATTCACCCTTAGTGAAAGGTCTGAATGTGAAGCAGTCAGATGAGGGGAAAAAGGAGACTATTGTTAAATATATTCACTTTGAAATCCCCAAAGGAAACCTCATTTCAGTGAACCTAAATGCTTTTCAAAGTGGCAGACTAAACGAAAATTTTCAAGAAGGTAAATATAGAGAATTAAATTTTGGGTTTTTTTATTTAGAAATGCTGTTGGTTGTGAATAGGGTCACTGCCTTTGTTGGAGGTAGGTGAATCATCTATAATGAGACTTAGCTATTGAATTTTACTCCTTTTCTGCTTTTGGTCTGTTCACAAGCTCATCATGAGATTTATTTGTTGTTCAAAAATCTCCCTGCATCTACTCAATAATGCTCCCACATGAATAGCTGTCAAATAGCTGGTATTGCTTGAAGTCTGGACTCCAATACTGGGCTATATTGGCTAGTTGCCTGGGTTACCTGTGTTACATCTCTCTGTTTCTTGTAGTAGAACATTCCTGATACTACTCAATAGACTGTGAATTTTGAATAATTCAGTCAAATGTGAAATGCCAGCTTTTTTTTTTTTCTTGGTTGAGGTTATTTTGGTGACTATTGATGTCTCTGAGATTGAAAAATAAGTGACTATTCAAAAATTTATTTGCATCAGCTCTGAATGAAGAAAGAAAACACAAATGAGAGCCACATATATTTCTGAGTTGAGAGTTGCTTGCATTTTGAGCACTTTTCACAGAAAGAATGAAAACAATTTTTTTTCATTAATTCTTAGGATTAATTTCTAACAATGGGATTTTTTAAAAGTCTTTCAATTGTATATAATTATTTATTTCTGAGATAATTACAACTATATAAGAGATTTAATCTCTAGGTGAATAGTTTTAGAGCTAAAATATTAAAGGACTCGTAAAGAAAAAGGAATTAATCTTTGCATGTAGTGAAGATATCACATCCATTTGAATTGAGTGGTCCATTCAAATATCCTTTGAAATATGAAATCCAGTAGAAACAAGGTAAATATATTTTCCTAAGGATATTTATTTGGCACTGGTCTTGCAGTTTCTTACATATAGTAATTGTTGTATTGTCTTCATGGCAGCTCATTTTATATACATATAAAGTGATTGTTAGGCTACTACACATCAGCTTGGGGCTGTAGCCCCATGACATTGGCAGTTCATGTAGTGGTGAGTCTTCTGCCCATGTACCAGGATTGCAATCATGCAATTACACAATCTCTCATTCTTCCCTCCTTGTGGCAAGGAGCACAAGTGAATCAGCTTTTGACATGCTTGGTGCTCTCAGGACTCATCCAGACAACATTTTTATAAGGTACTTTTAGAGAACAGATAAAATCTCATACTGTACCTCATGCTGAAAATTGCCAAGTGAACACAAGTGTCAGTCTCTAGCTACACCATAAGAAAATTAAGCAAAGTGGAATGGCTTGAATGGCCTTTTTATAAACAAGTCAGGTTTTGTACTACTGGCTCTGTGACCCTGGGACTCAACACCATGCACAAGATCTTTGCACAGGTCCCAGGGGGGAGATTCTCAAATGCAAAATGATGTGGTGTGAGAAGGGATTTTCAAAGGCTTAGCAACCAGACAGGTGAGGAGAATTGAGCCTATCAGACCTTTTTTCCTGCCTTTGAAAATATCTAAGCACCCTCAAATAACGATTTTTTCTGTTAGCTGTCATAGTTGTCACTGATTTTTTATTTTTCTTTCAGTAGTCTAGTTTATAATGCAGGGCAGTATCTGAATGAAAAGAATAGGCACTGTGTTTACCTGTTTTCTTAACTGGAGACCAGGTTTGGAGTTTGCTGGGGCTTGATCTTCTCTACATCTTTCCAATCAATAGCATGACAACCAATCTGACTCCTGAAATCACACATATGTTTGGCCAGAGAAGCTACCCCTGTATCTTGTCCCTGACACAGGCAAATTGCAGACATCTGCAGGACAGTGTATGCCTAAAGCCATAAGATGGTGTTTTCCTGATGTACTGCTTTAGTTGCCATTGACTTTTGATTCAAGGGCTCTGAAAGAAAAAATCTGCTATATTAGTATTTTATTGCCCTTTACTGGATTTTCCTCTATGCATCTGTTTAATAATTTTTGAACCCATTAGATAACATTTCATGAGCATGACTGTAAAGTATCTTTCATATACTTTAAAAAATAGGAGAAATAGAATAAAATCATACTAAGCACTGTTTTGTGCTCCTGTCACAGTCTTGACTGATGTCACTTGTTATAAAAATTATTTCTAATCCCTCATTTGGAACTTTGATTCTTCATCTCATTTTGCTGATTTGACTAACAGAGTAGCATTTTAGCATAAGGCTCTTCGAGAACTTCAGAATTTGTACAACATGGAAAATCATCTTTCCTACTTCAAGAGCCTCTCTATAGGTTGTAGCAAATCCACACTTCACCCCAAAGATGAGGTGGAACTGAAAGTAAAGACAGATAACCAGATATTGCTGTAGTTTGCAGAGGAACCAAATATCTAGGTCTAAGGAGTATGCCAGAGACAGGTATAAGATTTGAAATCAGAGCAGGAGAGCCTGGATACCCCTGTTTGTGCTCACATTCACCAGCCTACATGTAACAGCAGTGTAATAATCAACTTTGTCTTCAGATGAGGCTTCAAAAAATGCATTCATTTCAACAGCCATTGCTTTGTTCCCAATCCAGTGTGCTTATCCTGTGTATAATATAAGGTATCACAACTGTAGTTTACCATACAAAGAGAGGCATTTACTGGGGTATCTATGTGTCTGGTCTGTAAAAACGGTCACTGTATTGTTAATATTTAAACTCCTTATCAGCATGCCTCGATGTTTGTAGGCTTGAGAACACAACTTACCAAAGCCTGCAAACTCTAGGGTGCTGAGCCACCTTTGTGTGTCTGAGCAGACGGGTGGGGGGAATTGTGTATCTCTGACTAACGATCTGAAGATGGCAGCATTGGGTGAGCTTTGCACTTTCTTGACTAAGCAGGGCTCTCTTATAGACAAAATTGTAGTTGGTGCATATGGCAAATTTATAAATCAGCTTTTAATTTGAAGGGCTTTTCTTAATGCTGTAGTTTGATAACACAAGTTAGTAGTAGGCAGACATATTGCCATTTATGTGTTTTATTTTTTTAGTTATACTGAGAGTACAAGTCTTATAAATACTAAAGATTGGCTCTTACCAGCAAGCGTTGGCTCATAAATATGGCTTCCTTTTATAATAGTAACAATTATAATAACTTTTGTACTAATGTAAAAGAAGCTCCCTCTTTACATACTGTCTATCCATCAAGGAGGAAGTGGAGTCAAGTCCTACCTGTCTCATGGAGAGGACACAGTTCACCTTGGACAACAGGCATTACTCTCTCCTGCACCTGTGTTAGCTCCCTGCCTTCTGCACTTTCCATCCCCTGGAGTGCACGTCCTCAGAGGAATGGAGAACGTTTCTCTTCCTTCCCTCTGCTGGCTCTATAGATTGCTAGTGAGCATTTGACTTTCTCCTGGGAGCAGCATGACATTGTTTGGTCTTCTTCAGCCTAAGAAAGGCCAGCAGTGAAGGTGCCCCACATATGGGGACAAAGTTCTGCTCTTACAGATCCAAAACAGACAAACATCCCACCGCTTTTTAGCTGCTGTTGGTTTTAAGAACGAAAGTGAGCTTGATCCCTGTGTTTTATCAGGAGTCAAATCCTGTTGTATGTCTGTCAGAACATTAACATTCACAGCATAAGAACTACTACCTGATAGGTTCCTTTAAAGAACCTTGAGGAAGAGGGGGGAAAATTCGAAGATGTTGGTGGGATTTAAGTGAAAAGCTCAGTAGCTAGTTTCTGACAGTGTCAGCGTGTATACAACCAGGACTGTGGCCTACTGATAGGTCTTCTGGCAAAATATTTAGGCAGGGAAGCTAAGTTTGTATTCTTCATGGTAGGTCTCTTGGCTTCTCTTATTACTTCTGTGATGCGTTTGTCATTTTGTGTACCTGGCTGTTTGTCCCCGAGATTTTTGGAAACCAGTTGTCTCGGCTGCCTCCTAAGTGGTGACATCAGCTCACTGGATGTACTGAAAAATTTTATGCCTACCTGAGTCAATAGCAAAGCCAGAAGTGGAAATTTGATTTTTTTGGGTTTGTCTCTTTTTTTTTGTTTTATTTGATGATAATGTGCTTTCACCTCCCTTTATGGATATCTATCTGTTTGACTGCTGTGATGGGATCTGACTTAAGACATTTGAAGTCTCTGCAGCTGTTCCTTCTTCTCAGCTGACTTGGCAGGTTTGGATCAGACACAGGGTTCATGTTTTTATTCTTTTTTTTTATTATGCCCTTCTGCATAGTGCTAAGCTGTATGAATCACTAGATCTACAGAAACTTTTATGAGGCTAAGCAATTAATAATTTCTGAATTTCTAAAGATTCGTTGAACTTAAAAGAGCTGTTAATTTCTGGTCTTCTACATTTAACATGATACTCAGTCTGGAGGAAGTGAATGGAAAAAAAAAATCGTTGTACTAGGATGCATTCTGAAGTTATTTTAAAAAATTAAAATTTAGTCCAAAATATTGGGTTTTTTCTTATCCTAAATTCATCTCTCTGGCAAAGACATGTAAATCTTCTAGGTTCAGTGCAGTTATGCCCCTTTGCACCAAGCCTGAAACGGTCAGATAACATAATAAACACAAACATATACAGGGATATGTGTTTATAGGTGCGCAATACTTTTGTATGTTTGGACTCAACTTCCTAAAACCTCCATATGTAGAAATAGTTACTATCTTAATCTCAACTGTTTGATCTAATATTAAAAAGCAATCTTGATGTGTAGTAACAAAACCAAAGAAAAACTCAGTACTGAAGGAGCAGAAGTGACCATGATCTTTTGCGTTTAGTGGACAGTGGGCTGTTGGTGCTTCTTATGATCTTCCTAATTTGTAACATTTAACTTTGTTGGGTGAGTACAGCAAAGTTGGATAAAGTATGGTTGTGTTGGTTTGGCACATCTCTTTTCACAGTTTGTCATCTGTTTTACAGGTCAGATACATTACCTGATTGAATGTAGACCTAAAGAGCAATTGTAATTGTTCAAGTGAATTCATTGGTCAAGTGAATTAATGTGACTGAGTATAAATTTCTTTCTGCAGTTTAAGAAGCCAAGTGCCATATTAATTTTTTATTTATGACAGAGTAAAATCTAGTGAAGACTAAGGCCACAGCTCAAGAAGGCTCTTAAACACATACATATAAGTAAATCCATTCCAGCTCAAGACAGCACTTAAGTAAGTTGCAGACTTTAAAGCGGTATCAGCTTGAGCTTAAAACTAAGTGATCTTAGAGATCTTCAGATGTTCCTAGGCAGTCATACCAACTACCTTGCAGGATTTTATTTTAATGCATCTCATTTATTTCTGAAGGTTTCAAAAATCTCTGTGGGTTACTATCAGCACTTTTGATACCTAAAAATGATCTTGCTTGTCTATTCCTAACTGGCCTTATCTGTTCCTAACTGGCCATTCCTGTGAACTGCTTGAGTGCCCAGACAAAGAACAAAATCTCAAATTTTTGTGCAAATCTTTCTTACTGCTGAACATGACCTTTCAATTACTTAGCAACAATGAAATACTTTATCTGAAATTATATTCGAATAGGTAATTCTAAAGAAGTGGGACAAGAAAGTGAATGTGGTACTGATTGTTATTGCTGAAGTGCCTGTTTGCAACTATTCTATTTGTATCTGAATATCTGTATGTCTTACAGTGCTATTTCTTTACAATTGAATTTGGCCTTTGCAAGCAAGAAGGACAACTGCGTGCTTATGGGGCAGGACTTCTGTCTTCTATTGGAGAATTAAAGGTATGTACCCTTAAAGCATAGTCAACTTTTAATCTTAACAAAATAATAGTTGGATATAAATATATTGACTTTCAAATAACAGTTAAAATCTCTAGATAAAAAGCTTATATTTAAAATATGGTATTGACATAAAAGCTGTGTTTGAAATATCAGCTGGCACTTGAAGCATGAAATGGACTTGTAAGGCCCAAAGTGCCAAAGCAACTATAAACTACAAAACTGATTTCTGTTTGAATTTTCATTTCTTGTAAAAGGAGACTCAAGGGTTCTAACAGGTAAGAGTGCCTTGGGCTCTAAAGGCTTTGTTTGGATGAGAAGCACATATTTTTATACCCACAAAAAAGTGTTAGAAATCAGACATGATTCTGTTCTAAGTAATCCAGTGTACTTGAGCGGATTAATTATTGATATGAAAAGAACAACTTTCATTAAGGTTCTGATTCAGTAGATTACTCATATTAAAAATTAAGGAATATAAAGTCATGTTGAAACTTGCATGTGTGACAATACATAGAGCCCTACTCTTTTAAGGATGAAAGTGTTTACCCTTGTATGGTGTGTGTAGTTGTAGTGGATCATTCATTTATTGCCTCTTTTTATGCCCAGAAAACATAGGGAACAAGCAAAAGGTATTTTGTCACAACTGTAGTATTTTGGGACATAATATATCAGTCTGTTAGCAAAATAGGAGGGAAAGGTAAAGAGAGGGAAGAGTACTATCTTCAGGGACCCAAATGAACTTAGTGGCTTTGCACGTAAACATTTGGATTTAGAAAGCATATATGGAAGAGTATTGAAAGCTATTTTGAAATATATCTATTGTTTATTTGTGTTTAAACATCTTCCCACCCTCCTGGGCTGGCTTTCAGTGAACTACCTGGCAGTTTAATAGAAGTATCTCAGTCCCTTTTTGCTGTTTGTTTTACCTCTAACCGAGAATATTTGGGGTGAAGCTCATTAGTAAAACTGTTACTATTCCAACAGTAAAAAAATGTTGACAAAATCACCATTTCCAGTATTTTTTCTTTGATTGCATTAGAGTTGCTCTAAGTTCTGTACATACTTCAGCCACAGAAGAATTCTGCATCTGTCTGGCAACACTTTCTACTCCCAGTGCAAAGACAGTTAAATGAAAAGAGATGAAGATATCCCACTTGTTTTCCTTTGGCCCAGCAATACTCAGTTCTGAGCCCCAAACTCTGCAGGATTCCCTAAAGACCCAGGCCTTTTATTTAAACTAACAGTTAAGGTCGCTAGGTGATGACCCTGAAAATGCCAACCACATCATTTACAAAATCTAAGGGCATAAAAAAGAGGAAATGAATAGTCAAGAACATAATAAATCTTCTACCATCAATGTCATAAACAAATGCATTATTCTTGTCAAGTCTGCATACTTGGTGCCACACATTTGTGATCCCGGTCCTGTGTTCTTTGCTCAGCAGTAAACTCAGAGATAAATACAAAGAATAATCATTTTGAAAAGCAACACTAAAAGCTAAATATTCTGCACATTAATAGACTATATTGATCTGATACAGTGTTGTGGCCAGATATATATAATAATAATTTTGCCATAGGTCAATAATATTATGTATTTTTCTATTACAGTACATATATATTTTGTGGATATGATGCCAGAAGGGACTATTAGATCATCTGATTTGACCTCTTGTGTATCATAAGATACTAAATTTCACCAGATCTTGCATATACCACACTGACTTAAGTTAGACATTTCAGTTACTAAACTGAGACGAAGTCCTTCTGTTCTGTGGGAACAGAGCAGCACCATACCACAAGTAGACATAGACTCCATGAAGGGACTGAGAAGGTGAAAAATGTCCAGAAAGTCTATGGAAGCGTGCTCCAGATGGGAAAAGAAGGTAAAATTAAGGAAAAAAAATGCAAAAAGCTACTAAGTTTTCTGATAAAATCACTATGGGAGAAGCCATTTCTAGACCACAATCCTGGCATGAATGTGCTTCTTGTCAACAAGATATATCAGGCAGGTGCTTAGGAAGGAGGAAGTCTGGGCACCCATAACTTTGGTACACAGCCTTGCATCAAACTGTTGTCACTCTACTGTTTCTTGGGAAAGCAGTCTCCCTCCTAACACCTACTGGGAGGGCAGATTTCTTCCTTGACCTGAAGGCATCTGAAAAATCATGCTAATAGACTGTTGTTGAGATCCTGATTATGTCAACATTCTGATTGTAACTGAAATCCTTATTGATGGCAGGAATTGCTCTGAAAATGATGAGAACGACATTGGCTATTTCAGTGGTGAGTGGGGATGAATAGGAGATTCAGATTGCATGGCCATGACATCTGCCCCTCGTGTGTGCAGCACTCGTACTTCTCATAGGTGACAGAGTGAAGACAGAAAGTTATTTCCTTTCAGAAATAACTACTGCCATACTTAAGACAGGGGTGACTGTGGCCCGTAGAAGTTCCAATACTTATGTATCCCTGTCACTAGGAAGGCAGATCTTGAAATGCTGAGTTTTTTTACCTTGACTTTAGAGTCATAGAATAGTGCAGGTTGGAAAAAATCTCCAAGATGATGAAGTCCAATTAGTAACCCAGCACTGCCAAATACACCGCTAGGTCATGTCTTCAAATGCCATATCCATGCATCCTTTTAATACCTCTAGGGATAGTAACTCAACCACTTTCCTGGGCAGCCTGCTCCAATGTTTGACAACCATTTCAGTGAAGAAATTTTTTCTTAATATCCAATCTAAACCTCCTGTGGCAAAACTTAAAGCTATTTCCACTTCTCCTGTCACTTGTTGCTTGGGAGAAGAGACCAACACCCACCTGGCTACAATCTCCATGCAGGTAACTGTAGAGAGCAAGTCCCTTTTTCTCCTGGCTAAACAAACCCAGTTCCCTCAGGTGCTCCGGATGCTCAAATCCTCATCATTGTGCTCCAGAACCTTCCCCAGCTCCATCACCCCTCTCTGGACACCCTCCAGCCACCTCAATGTCTTTCTTGTAGTGAGGCCCAAAACTGGACACAGAACTTGAGGTGTGGCCTCACCAGTGGTGAGGGACAATCACTGCCCTAGTCCTGCTGGCCACACTATTGCTGATACAGGCCATGATGCCATTGGCCTTCTTGGCTACCTGGGCACACTGCTGGCTCATGGTCAGCTGCTGTTGATTGGCACTCCCAGATCCTTTTCCACCAGGACACTTTCCAGCCACTCTTCCCCCAGCCTGTAGTGCTGCTTGGGGTTGATTGCATCCAAGTGCAGGACCTGGCACTTGGCCTTGTTGAACCTCAACAACTGCCTCAGTCCATTGATCCATCCTGCCCAGATCCCTCTGCAGAGCTTTCCTGTTCTCCACCAGGACAATGCTCCTGCCCAACTTGGTGTTCTCTGCATATTTACTGAGGGTGCACAGGCATTTTTTGTTAATATGCTTTTGTGATCAAATAGAAAAGCCTTTCTCCAACTGCTATCCTTTTCAGCTCTCTTTTCAATGCAGCACTATGCACAGGAAATAAAATGGTGGTCAATTTTATGTATAATTTGTATAAATATCTAGAAATACATGAGTCTATTTGCAGAGTAGAAATGGTGAGTAATATTTGGGCTGTTTAGAGGAGTGAATAGCTTGTTCAGTCATCCCTGTTTCTGTACTACACTGCTCCACTTCACAAATCCGGCTAACAGCTCTAGTAACAAAGAGCTGTAAAAGCTAGAGAAGTGTGGGCACCAGCCTATCAATGTAGGATTACCTTGAAATCTTTTTCCCCACTCAGTATTTAGACTGAAATTTCAGATAATGAAAAATGCATCTCCTGATATGCATGCTATGGAAACATCAAGTAAAGAAAATTTAAAATCACAGCAAAATAAGGAGAAAGAGAAGATTAAAAATGAGGCCTGGGGGGAAACAAATAATACATTAAGTAGTTATAAAATGTTCTGCCTAATATAGTCAGGTTAACTCTAGCTAACACTATTACACAGTATGTATTTGGAGCTTAGAGATAAGGCAGAAATAATGTACATTTCAATTATTAAAACTATTTCTAAAAGGCAGTTCAAATGTCTTCAGAAACTTTAATCCATTTACTTTGTGTGAGGCTCTCTTGAACTCTTTCATTAGAGGAGACTCCTATCAACTTCAGCTGGCTGTACATCAAGTCATGTATCCCTGTTGTATGCTTCTATATTGAACAGAGAGGCAGACTTAAAATCTCTATACATTTTTAAAGTCAAATACCGTATCCAATTGTATTCTTTTGTTTTAATGATAATTTATTTTAAGAAATGCCAGCATTAGAATTTATAACCAAAAAGAGGCAGATTCAAAGGTGAATTTTGGCTCTGTTTTCTGAAGAGGGTGAAGAAAACAACACCTGGATCCCAGATGCTCATTTTAAGACTCTTAAAAAGAGAGTTTTTATGTATTTTTCTAGACAATATATAAAATTATACTGTTGAACAAAATTTTCTGGTTATATCAGGACACTGTCAGATTCACAAATTATTTTGCAGATAAGCAGGAAAACATTTAAGAGCAGATTTATCAAGACTCTATGTACAACCCATGGGAAAACAAGGCAATAAAATCAGTACTGACACACACACAACTTCTCACCTGTGTTCCTATTCTGCCCTCCTGTACTTCTCAGACAGTGCAGTATTTATAACTCATCTCAAGTTTTCCCCCTGCTAGCTGAAGATTTTACTTTTTGGGTTTTGCTTTATTTATTTTTTTCTCAAAACTGAAAAGCTCTGAGTTGTATTATTGTACTCCATTTTTATACTCAAAGGTGAAATTACAAGACCAAACTATTTTTTCATGTGTCAGTAATAGTGGTCACTTAGGAAATGATTCACAGTTGTGCACTGTAAATGCCTGGTGCCATCTGACATGCCCTGGTATTTCTGACCAGCTGCCACTGCAGAAACGTCTAAAAGTCTTCTTTAGATCCTGTGCTGTATATTCCATTCTCTGTACAATGCATCAGACAGCCTAGGCCTTAGAGACCTGTGGTTAGGTACCTCAATCACTCTTTTAACTTTTCATCTGGCAGGGAGTGGAGGCATTTCTTTATTGTTCTGCTTATTTTCAGTATGGATGATTGTCTAATTCTTAAGCTGTCTGATACTGCTGCTTTTCCTGGGAATCAGTGATGATTAATTTCTAAGTTTCACTCCAAATTCTTATTTCTCGAACTGGAGTAGATCCACCAATAGTTTTATTAACATTACCAGTATGGTCTGTATGGATGGGCCATTAGAGGCAGTTACCCCAGATCCACAAGATGGTGAGGTGCTCTATTTTACCAAATGCTGTTTTCCATATGAGCATTAGCCCTAACATCTCATTGGAGGTGGATAACAAAAGTAGTTTCTAATGGAGAAATCCATATTGGGTATTTACTCACTTGAGTTCACTAAAGAACTGATTGTCCAATCAAACCATAAGTGAATAACATGTATTTAAAAAAATACAGGCTTGAAGTAGAAAGCTTTTGGACTCACCAGACCATTTTTTTTTTTTTTGGTTGAAATTATATACTTCATAATGTTGAGAGTGCCAAGGACCAGCATTTTAGAGCACTGTAATCTTCTGATAAATGCTCTGGTCAGCTTTGAGTCAGTGTCTTGACCATTCTAGTTCACACTAGACAGTTTATGTTCTCTCCAAAGGTTTGTCTGCAGGCTCAGATCAGTTGCTAAACTCTGGCATTGCTGGTGTCAGCCTATCAATCCAATAGCAGATGTTACAGATACCAGGCTGTGGAATTTAAAAACAACATCCAGACTTGCAAAGATGGAAACATTGCTTTGGTAGCCATGACAATTCCTACTTGATCTAAGAGGCAGAAGAACATATCCTGGAAGGCAGACGGTATCTTGGGCGGGAATTCATCAGAATTTACACCCTTTGTACCCAAACTGCAATTCTAAGAATAACTGATCAGTTGTCACCTAATTTTGAAGGCATGTCTGAGTACTTTACCCTTGGTTTCCAGGTTGCATGTGTTCTGCTGTCTTCACGTTCCGCTCTCTGCAGAGTTGCGTTGTGAAGCAGCAGCTCTGTTCATGTACAACTAAACTGGGATCCAGAAAGTATGAGTCATTTTATATGGATAATCTGAGGAGAATAACTAGAAAGGCTTTCTCAGAGGACATCCCCTGTGATAAAGTCAGGCTTTCCTTCTCTTTAAACTCTCTCCTGTTATAAATTTAGGACTCAGTGATTGGAGGAGTTGTTCACACTGTAGGAGCCACTGCAGCCAAGAATCCCTTATCGACTCTGATAACTTCAGTCCCAAGGACTGGGTCTGGCCCATCAGAGGCTATTAGTAAGTAGAGAAGTTAACACTGTCCCCCTTTCTGTTGAACCTTTCACAGTACAGGAAAGAATCCATGAGCCAGAAGTAGTCAGTTCCTACAAAATCATGACCTGTATCATAATCTTGATTCCCTGCAAGGAATCAACTTCACTCAGCCCAGAGTTTTGAAACTTGGAGCTTTAGACATTTGAGGAATCAAGTCTTACCTGAAAGTACAAAGGCACCTTAAGAGGGGATTTTTATCTATAGTTACCCTGCCAGGGAATCTATTATAATTCCTAGTGAAAAAAGGCAAATTCATTTTGATAGAAGGAAGTAAATGCCTTAATTTATAAGCATTCAATCACACCATGGCTCTACAAAGAGAAAATGACAACAGGCATCTAGGCAAGGACCTAATAAGATGATCCTGTTCCTGCAGTCCATTTAGAAGAGGATGATGGTTGAGAGACTATTTTTTATATTTATTTTCAAATCTGTTTAAGTGATGGCTGGCTAGAAACAGCAATCCTTGTGAGAAGGAAAAGATACATGTACTAAAGAAAGTCAATTCCCTGACATTTTAAGATTCCATGCATTAATTTTTCATGTATTTATTTTTGGAGAGAGAGGAGGTGGGAGGAAAAGGCTCTTGTTCCAGTTTTCTGTCCTGTTATTTGTAGACTGCAGGTTGAGAGCTAGTATGATATTTTCAGAGCCTTTCATATGGATTTAGGAATGAGCATAATCAAGAGCAAGGATAAAAGTTTGGTGAATACCTTAGGGCCAATACTTTACTCCACTATAAAGAATGTCCATGCAGATAGAAAGTAAAGAAATCAGAGGCACCTTCAGACCTCAGGGATCTGCTTCCTTCCTGTCATTTCTTTATGCTTTTCATGCACATCTTCACTCTATATAGATGTCAGGGGACTAAAGAAGGTTGAAAACTTGACCTAAATATGCTCTCCTTCCTTACCTTCTACTTCTTCAACTGAGCACTGAGAATGAAAATATGCGTGCTCTAGAAGATAAGGTAGATCCAAAAGCCGACACAAGTATTCAGGTTGGAAGGGGAGCTAGAAAAGATTGTCCTGGAAAATGTCTCAGTACCTGATTTTCAGTTCTGAAACCTCTCTTTTCTAGTGGCTTGTGCAAGTCACATAAAGAGAAATCAGAAATCTCTTCTCTGGGTAGAAACATTTGCCTTTTCTGCCCAATGTCTCTTCTGTACTTGTCTATGCCTGTTTGCTTCATTATTTTTTCTTTGCAGTACTGTATGAAGCATTATTGCTCAGGTTGTTTGGCAGAGGAGTAATGCATTTCATTGTCATGCAATACCTTGGCATTGTTTAATGGGTTTTCAAATTTGTAGTTTCACTTTCACTGTCAGGAAAATAGTACATGATTTTGGCCTGAAAATATAAAGCATAGATTACGTAAGTGATTTAGTCACATCCAATTTACCCATCAAGACAAGGATGAATTCCGCTAGTTAAATGAGATTTTGGGGACATACATATTTGTAATTGTATAGATAATTTTTCAAGAAAGGTTATTTGATAACTTTCCTTTTTCCATATGAACATTTAGGTCTGTATGTGTTCATGGCAGGTGCATTTCTAACCTCCTCTTTATTATTTTATTATTATGGGGGTAAAAAAATCTCCCACAGGAAGAGCTTTTTAAGTGACAAATTCTGTTCACCTTCCAAACTGAAAAAACACTGGGTGTAAAACAAGACAGGCTACCAATTAGCAGGAAACATACAGCACAGCGATATAAAAACTGTATATATGAACAGCTGGTGTAGATACACAGCAATATCAGAATCCAGTTTAACAGATCCTGTGTTGTATTTTGCAGCATGCTCTCTCTGACAAGGCCAATGTGAAAACATTCGATCCAAAGACAACCTGTTTGCAAGAATGCCTTATCACTACTTTCCAGGAAGCTTACTTTGTTTCAGAGAGTTTTGAAGAGGCCAAAGAAAAGATGAGGTAAATTGTTTTGCCTGACTCAAAATCTAATTTTCTCTTCTTTAACACTTGGGAGAAAAAACAAAAAGGAAGTTAATTTTCTTTTTTTCTTTCAGGGACTTTGCCAAATCAATCAATCGTCCCTTCTCTGTGTATTTCAATCCATATACACAAAGCATTGAGATTCTGAAGGATACCAGGAGTATAGAAAATGTTGTCCAGGACCTCCGCAGTGATCTAAACACTGTGTGTGATGCTTTAAGTAAAATGAACAGATATTTAGGGATTTGATATGTTTGGCACTGTGATTTGCTGTCAGTTGCTCTTTCTGTAGCCAGTTACATCACATGAGATGGCTAATTTCTCAAACCCATCAGTTTTCCCTTTACAGCTTGGCCTGTGGCTTGCATCATTGTGTAGCTCTGTCTAATCGTAATGTGCAGAGGAACCAAGGCAATGCTAATTTGTAAATGCAACATGGAATGTGGCAGAATATAATCATAAATTCCTCAACACAATGTCATGTACAAGTATACCATTAAAAACTTTCCTGGCAATGGTTTGGTTTCCATAAGGTTATTCACTTCAATGTTTAAGAAATGATGTTGCTCACTTCATTAGGTCTGAGTTTACTTCTTCATAATCATTTGCCTCCCATAAGAATCCAGAAAAAAAATTTTTGCAATATCGTAATTTTCTTTGTAAGAAATATGTATCTCTTTCTATAGTGGTAAAGACACTGTTTTGTCCATATATCCGTAACAGAACTTAGTGTCTCTTCTGACTGAACAGTACAATTTATATACCAGTAGGTGTCAGAGATCAGGAAGGACATGTATTGGTACTAAAAGGTCTGTGAACATTATACATTATGAGAACTCACAACTAAAAAAAGTTCAACGTGGTTGAGCAATTGCAACACAGAAAAAAAAAAGAAACCTCTGACTTCATGTAGGAAGGTGTATGTAGTTCACATGTGTTACTTGTGACAGTCCTCAGAGTACATCCTCTGAGAGTGCTGTCTGGAAATAGGAGAGGAAGCACTTGTTTTAATTTCATTGTTTCATGTGAATCCAGTCCTTCTACATCCTTATATGTCTTCTGCATTCCCTTGTGTCTTGAACTTACTCCTCTTGTATTTCATGCCTAGTTTGCCTTTCCTCATTATTCCACATTCAGCCTTGACTTGGCCATGCATGACTGGGTCTACACTGTGTCAGTATCAGAACACATAAAAGGGTGAATATGGAAGTTGTTATTTAATTATAGCCGAGATGATTTTCAGTTACTAGAATATTTGTGGAGTGATTAAATCATAGAAACACCCAAGCTGCCTTGCTTGTATCAGATGGATGCAGGTAATGCCTGAGTTAATAACCTCTAAGCTGGCAAGTTCTGACAGAAGTACAAGCTCTATCTGGGGACCACAGTACAGAAATATTTGAGCTGGCTCTTATCTAGAAGCAATAATTATGTATGTCTTTCCTTTATCTGGGTTATTCTATTCTCCTATTAGCCAAGATAATGGAGAGTTGACTATATTGCATGGACTCTTCTTAATGGAAACCACACGGCTTATGCAGATCATGTCAATAAGGGTGAAAGTGTCACAGCTTGCCTACATAAATGGAAAGTAGGTACTAAAGCTGCTGTCCCAGCTGAAAGAGTCATGCAGAGACTCTTAAGTATTGCTAGCAATTTCAGTGTGAAAAAAGGCACCACTTGATAGTACCAGCATATCCTTAAATAAGAGGCAATCTTTAAGGATAATTTTCACAGGGAAATCTGCTACCTCCTCAAAGATAACTATGAGATAACAGAAAAGGTTTTTTTCTGTGGATAGTCCCTGCTGCATTCTAATGGTACTGTTAATAGAGTGTGGAAAAATCTAGTTTTAGATTTAACTGTGACTGCCATTGGTACAAATGAAGAGCTGTTGAGCTATCCCATGGGGATCAGCATGACGGAGGAGTTTTTAACCTCCCAACATTAGTGCTGACTGTTAGCTAGCACTTAGCACAGAAGAATTGCTGGCAACCTTAGCAGGAAAGTTTCTCCCTCTTTCTTTCCATGGAATCAGATGAACCCCTTGTAGCCCTTTCTGGAGAAAATGAACTGAACTGAGTTTTGCTTTAACCAGTCTGAAAAAATTGTGCAAGAAACAGAAGCTCTTACTTGGTTCAAGAACTGGCAAGGTATTGTTACTTGCTTAAGTAAAATAAAGCCACAATAAGCCACAAAGATTCAAAGCTTAAAAAGTTACCAAGGCATTCCCTTGAATCAGAATTATGCAAGAAAACTTTAAATACTTATAATATCTGGATTTATCCTTGACTTTTCTGAATAGTTTAAAATAAGAATTCCATAGCAGTAAAACAATAGAAGCATATCTTTGTTTTGTTTTGTGCTGTAAGCAAGTAAATCTTATTATGGATTAGGGAGAAACCCTTGAAATCCAATAGTCTTTCTAGGACTAATGATGGCAAGGAAACTGTCTACAGTGAAGATATAATGCCAGTGACACAGAACATTGTCAAAGGATAATGGGCTCCCGCTGCTAGATATATGCTTAATCCAATGACTTTATTTCTATTATACAACATGATTAAAAATAAATTAACTATAATGGGCTAAGGAATAATAGTGATTTAGAGAGACGATCACTCATTGTTCTTATACAGCAAAGCTGCTGTCTTACAGGCTGCAGAGCAAACTGGCTTTGGGCTTCAGCCATTCAGGAGCCAGGACTGGGAAGGAATGCTTCAAAAAGTGCACTGTTGCACTTTTATGAATCACATAGTTCCAGCTTAGCTGAAATTCTTCTCTGTGGTTTTTATTAGCAAATTAAGATCAGCCATGCAGCAATCTCCTTGGATGACAAGCTCATTTAGGCATAATGAGGGAATTATTGACAGTTATCAAATTACACTAACGTTTCATTTGGAATAGGCCATATTTATAAAAGGCACTTGTTTAGCTTTAGTGAGCTGGACTCTGGAAATTGGACTTGTGGCTTAGTCTCATTTATTTCCTGTGTAATTCTGAACTGATGCTTTATGGGTTTGAGATATATGCACTTGCTTTGCCTGCACAGAGTAAATGGGCCCGATCTTAATGAATGTAAAGCATTGCAGTGTTTACTACCGTGCAAAGCCTAAAATGAAAAACAACACTCTGAGACATGGCAGCAAATACAAATACCAAATTTCATTTGCAAACCAAGACATGGTTTATGCATTTCATTTAATTTGCTCAGTAGAGGGGGTGGAATGAGGAAGGTGTTAACATAATATATTGCATTTTCCCTCTCCACTCTTCAAGACCTGTTGGGAATCCTGTTTTAAGTTTGGCCCCTAAAATACACTTTCATGAAATAAGGTGTCTTTTCCTTTCTTCTTGTTAGGATATCCCAATGTAATGGAGAAAATTCCAGAAATTTACTGTACTATAATATGTATTTACTGATGCGCTGTAATGGATTACAGAAAAAAGTTTCACGTCTTTGAAAGGACAGCCTGGCTCAGAGAGCTAAAGCTGCTGAAGGCTTTCAACTACAGGCTGCTGGTACAAATCCAGTCAGTCAGCAGTTACTGAAAGCTATCTCCAGCCAGCAGCAGCCTGGCTTCTGTGCGATGAACTGGGAGGCTGTGATTGCATAGTTTGGAGTAGAGGAGACCTAGGGGAGACATGATAACCTTTCTCAACACATAGAAATAGCTGCAAAATGGAAGGGACAAGCTGTTATTCAGCTTCAAGAGCTAATGGACTTAAATTTCAGGAAAGGAACATTAAGTTATGTAACAGTGAAACATGGGGAACAGATTGCCTGGGGAGACTGCAGAGCCTCCATAAGTTTTCAAGAGAACAGTTTAGGCTACTGTCTCTCACTCTCAGGAGGGAGACTGACACAGTCAGCCCCATCTTGAGACCAGGGGAGAGGCCATACAATGTCATGAAATCCCTTAGAGCAATAGCCTGGAAAAGGCTTCAGACAGCTTGTAAGAGCAGTAGTGGTCAACAGCCACCACTGTGGAGTATTTACATGTCACCTGCCCTTCTGCCTCCTCCCTCAGTCTTTGACCAACCCAAAAGAGTGGTTCTTCATCTTTCTGTCTTTCCTTAGGGAATGAATAGGATCCATGGTCAGAGTGTAGCCCTACATGCTGACCATGGTGCTCTGTTTCAAGTTCATCAGCAACTTGGGAGAGCTCTGTGTGTGCCTGCTTTTGAGTTACCAGGAAGACTGTGCTCCCTTGAACATTCTAGAGAACTTGAAGCTCTTCCAAGCTGCTGAACTTGAGTGCTGTAGCCAGACATCAGCCTTGTGTCTTGGTCAAATCTGGGCACAGAGCAGCCTGTTCTCCCTCACTCTCCTTATTTCCAAGGAAAAGAAACCAACTGGTGTAGTACTAGAAATTACAGCTTATTAAAAATATATTTTAGGAAATAAGTTCTTAGAAATGAGTACCTCTAGTTGCCATACCAAAGGCTGCAGAGATGTCCATGGCATTCTTATTGGTAATTTCCTGTAACTTAGCTGAGCTTGGAAGCTAAACAGTGTTCTCAATTGAAATGCTCCATGAAACCTTTGTTGTTAAATTTTATATGAGGTCCTCGAGAACAGGTAAGTAAACACAAAATGATCAGAATTAAGTAATGTCTATTCAAAACAACTACATTTAGTTTAAAAAGGTCCTCCAACACCTTAGAGTAAGAATTCATATTTCTTTGCCAACAGCTGAGATGTCAAGGTAAGACTGAAAATAAGTGCTGGCATCTTCTTGGAATTTGGCCCAGAGGGGACTGTTCAGGTGGAATAAGTGTGGAATGGGTTATATAGTTCCATACTTTAAGATGTAAGGTGTGATGGATATTCTGGTGGACATTATTTTGATGTACTCAGAAGTCTCAAATGTCCAGAAAAAATAATGGAGAAGAAGCTGCTGTTGCCACACTTCTTTGGAGACAAATAGTTGAGTTTGTGAAGCAGCAGGAGGTAGATTTCAGTCCATGTTAAACTGGCACATGACCTGAAACACAACCCAAATACGCCTACACCACTGGCTTCTGTGTGAGCTTCAGCGTGAGTACAATCCTGATAACAGAGCAGCAATAAAGCACTCTAGAGTCAAGCAGTCCTATTTTCCCACAGCAGAAAATGTGGATAATTTGAGATCAGCATGATACAAATAAAACCTCTTTTATTTCCTATAAAACCTTTTGGAATATGGTACTTTTTAATTTTTTGATAAGGAATATAAAGGGACGTTAACTATGGAATGGTTGAAGCTCTTAGCATTTTCTGCCTTGAGCTTTTCTGGCTGCCACCAAAAAGCCTACCAAGTCTTGCTACTTTACATGAAAGTAATGCTGAATATTTGATGTTGCCATTTTCCAGGACTTTACAACTGGTGGGTACACGTAGTGGTACCCTCCCTCACCACATTCCTTTCAGTGAATTGCAAGCCTCAGAGATGGGAGTAATGTCAATTAATGGTGAATGCGTTTAAGGTTATTCACACAGTGGATTTGCCACTGGTATCTAGCAGAATCTCTTAGGAGGATCCATTTGGTTGAGTTCCCTGTAAATGATTACCCCTGCTAAGTCACTTGCAGGTAGAGTCATGAAAAAATAAGTGTCTCTCATCAAATGGGAGCCAGGCAGTCAAAATCTCAACTGCTGCAAAGCCAGCACATGTTCCAAGAGATGTTTTAGTGCCAGTGCCAGGCAGTTCAATTGGAAGTAGCTCAAAATAGGTTTCGTAGTTTCTGGGCTGAAAGGCTACATTTTACCTGCAGGTCTCAATCCAGGCACTGTTTTCTGAGACAGATCCATGTCTGCTGGAGCAGGAGCTAGAGTTTTCAGTCAAGCACACAAATCCTGTTCCTTACTTCATTTGCAGGCATTTTAAAAAAGAAAATGTTATCTCCAGAATAAAAATGCAGTCTGCAGAAAGTGAAGAGGCAACTTCGTCTGCTGTTTTCTGAGATGTCCTTCACTGCTCCCTCCCAGTTCTGGTCAGCACAGTCCATGCATCCAAGAGAAGACTTGGACTGTGGTATTTGACAGGGGCAGAAGTGATGAAGCTGCCTGAGTCCCAGAGAAGAGTTCCCACTCTTGAGCTGCTCCTGTGGCCTCAGAAAGCCCTCATTTGTCTTCTGTGACTTCTTTGCATAGAGTAACTCCTCAGGCTTTGTCTGTGGCTATCTATGTAGTGGGATCACTTAACACATGCTGTCATATGTACAGGGAAAATAAAGAGAGGTTGTGAAGTGCCAAGAATTTTATTCCACAACTCTTCTTTTCAAATCTTCTCATACCTGGCTAACACTTTAAAAAAAGCCCCACCAAAATAGAGGCCCACCAGCACCATTCACCCATGCCTTCCTCCCACAGCAGTCCTCAAACAGAAGCTCTGTAGGGCATCATTCTCATCTGTCCATTCTCGTCTGTAGCTCTTCTCTTCTCTTCTCTGAGGCTAATAGTAGCACACAGTGGATCTGAAGGGCTGGTGAGCTGTTCCTGCTGTAGCCACCCAGGGCATTTTCCTGGTGGGACATTGCTGTGTGGAGGTGGGCGCCCTCATGCAGGTCTGTGGGGGAGTACAGTGAGTAGTGTGATTGTGCACAGCTCTGTCTGGAGTAGTAAACCCAGCCTCACTGCTGGAGTGAAGCCTTCCAGGACACTCAGGGTGCCCAGTGGTGCCATTAAAATCTTCCTTGCCCCATTTCAGAGACAGAATTTAAATCAGCAATTGTTTAGGAAGCCTAATACTTGGGACTGTTAAAAATGTCAGTGGTGCCCACAGGCCTCTAAGGAAGGGGCATGGGCAAGTGTGTGATACCTATAGGCAAGTATTGATTTTCTCATCACAATGTCAGCACAAAATCTGGCATACAGATGATGTGGAGTTCATGTGCATTCAGTTCTGTTACACCATCTCTCAAAAAGCTCAGGAGAAACAAAAGACAGTCTATTTGCAGCTGAATAGGCATAGGAGCCTCAATTTAATTCTCTGGTTTCTTGCCATTACCCTATTTCCAGTGGGGAGGAAGAGCACTGTATTCACGAATGCTGTGTAAAAGCTGGTGCATTTTCACTGAGTGATGGCATGGTCTGTCAAAGTTAGGAATGAAAACATGGTTAGAGGCAGCGAATTAAACCTCAAACGTAATGCCTCTGATTTGCAGAAGGGAAAGGGGAAGTGCTAAGTGAATATAGGAAATTGCAGCATTATGCGTTGTGAGAGCAATTCTTTCCATCCTTGTAGCTAATGGACTGAACAGAAAGTGAACAATTTATTTCATACAATGATTCACCAACACTTTGACAGGGTTTCCAATTCTGAGCTCAGTTTCATGTTCAGCTCCCTGTTTACTAGTGAAATAGTACAATTATCTGTCTACCTCTTACATTTTATAAGCAGGCAAGGTTGCAGTATCTGAAAAGAATAAAAATAACTGTATAAATCCTGAATGTTTAAGGCTGGAGGGAAGGGAAATGAAGCAAGTGTTATCTTTCCTGCGGTCTATTGGAACATTCCTCTACAAATAAAGTTAAATTCCCAGGGAAAATAAGTCCAAAAGAAAAATGCCAATGGAGCTCGGTTTTCAATTTCTATTTAATGTTTCCCCCATCCAGGTTTGTGAAAGGAAATCACAAAACATTTCTCGTTTGAGTCCACTTGTCAAATTGTCGATAGTAAAGTAGCCAGAACTGTTACAGCTGAATTGGTCACATAAAACTCTGGTGAAAAATGGATGCTTCTCCCAGAGGCATTTAGTAAATGTGCTAAGCTGCTTTACAAGACAGGATGACATTTTTCTGCCTTTAACCCCAGTTTTATTGAGAATAGAAATCACTTGGACTATGAGGAGTTTCAGTTTTTAATCTGGAAATGTTTGTGAGCTAGCTCTGACTGCACACATCTCTTGCTCATGGGATCAGTGTATTTGAATGGAACAGCCTCCCAGAAGAGTATAATTACTGGTTAAGTTTGATTATTTCTGATATATCAGTATTTATCACTACTATAGGAGATTCTGGACAAATATATTTTAAAAGTCACAAAGCACAAATTCAGTAGAGCTTCCAGTGAGTGTCAATGGGTTGGTGAAAGAAGAAAATGGCTATAAAATGAGTATGAAAACTATTAATAAGGATTACAAGATGAACATTTGAGGATTTAGGAGTCTTATTTTAAATTGCATAGGTAAAATGGAAAAAAAATTAGAAATCAATAGCAGCCATTACCTGTTGCAGCCCTTACTGCCATATGGTGGCGAGATGGTCACTTCATGGAAGAACCTGAGTCTACCATAGCATAAAAAATGAGTATAAAGTTGATGCTAAAAAAGATGTTAGTCTGAGAACCACTTAAATTGATGGCAGCAGCAGCAGTCAACATAGGTGCTGAAGTCTGGGATTTGGCTGAGGATGTAGAGTGGGCAGCAGTGGGCACCTGCCTTTGCTGGGAATGGCATCCACCAGTGGCTTCAGAGCTCCTAAAGAGTAGGAATTTCACAGTGCCATTTTGCAAATTGTTCCTGGAGATTCAGGAGGGAACTCTGCATAGCAGGGAGAAAGTATCTGCTTTTTGGGTATAGCAGAAAAGGGCTAGACAGTCCTAAATTACTTTGGTAGGGGAGAGGAATTTACGATTATCAATAGCAGAAGAATAACCGAATCCCAGCCTATTAAGGAAAAAAAAATCCCCATTTAAAAAGTCCTTATAAATCCTTAAAAATTCCTGGCAAGTCCTAAATTATGAGAACCTCTGTCCATGCACAAGATGGATATCCTCAGTTCCAGGGCTCCCTCAATGACACAGGGGGAGAGGGGAGAGAGGTGCTGGGTTAAATGTCTGCTGAGTCTCTGCAAGAGTTTGCTGCTGCCATTTCTGGAAGCAGTGTTCTGGGCCTGGGTTTGCTGGCAAGACAGTAGTGCTGGCTTTGGGAATGAGATTTGCGTTGGTATAATTAATCTGCTCCCTGTAAAACAGAGAAATTCAGCATTCTCTTTAAATTATAGGAGTGAATATGGGGCAACAGGAACAAATTAGTCTTATGAGATGTTTTACCTGTAGAGGGAAAAGGAATGTAACCTGTGAGTGCTTTTCTCTGTAAAGTTAGTCCTGGGTACAGTTCCTGCAAATGTAACATTACTTTGTGCTTCCATTCAGTTGCTTGGCTCTTACTCTGTTTTTCTGACTTTATGAAGTTCCAGACAAACCTTGGCAGTTGTCTGAATTTAAGTGAAACCAGCCATTTTGTTAGCTCTGAAATAAATCACGTATCCGGAGGAGCAGGAGAAATCTGCCCAAAGAGTTACCATGCTGTGGTAGTCCTTGGCAGTAACTCTTTGAGCTAAGTAGCATATATCATGGTGGCTCTGGAGCTATCTGGGCAGAATTTGCAGAAAACCGTTGCTGTGACTAAGGAACTACAGCAGATTTTTCTGGATTCCCTTAAATTCCTTGAGTTTGTGCTTTCTACTGGGCATAGCATAAAGGATAGAAATCACCGACTGGGAAAAAAAATATTTCCCCTCTCTTGGTAAGCAACTGCTGCAAACAGAAAACTTCCCTCTTCAGCATCAGCAAGTTCAAGAGAGTGACTGCTCCACTTCCAGTCTCCCTGGCACTCTCATCTCTGAAGCTGGTGTAGGCAGCATTTGTTTCCTGTGATTCCCTCTAGCAACCTTATTTTCAGTTGCCTGGAGCGTGGTGGAAGGTGACTTGTGTTTCCTTTTCAGAAGATGGCTTCATCTTTGCTACTGCAGAAAGAGCCTTTCTTTCTTACAGATTCCTGAAAATGTTGTTTGGTAAGATATCAGTACATCTACTTTCACACATTTGCCTGAGTGCTTGGACATTTCACAATTCTGGGACATGTAAAACCCTAAACAAAAACTAGTCTATTTTGGTCTTTTTAGAAGATTAGAGCAAACAAGCAAGCGGATATTTCACTGCCCTCTTTCCCTTTTGTGTTTAAATAGCCACTTGTCCTAATTAATCTTGTGTGTGGCTCCTTAGCTAGGTAATACATTTTTTTCAGTGCGTGTATGCATGTACATGTAAAATAAAAAGAGGGCAGACTATTTTCCAAGCAGATTTTCCCATGGTCTCCCATGTCTCAATTTCTGCGCAGGGTTCTGAGAAGCTGCACGTGTGGTTCTCATGCAGAAAACAGAGCAAACATAACGTAACTAACCCATATTGACTACCAGATGCCTCAAAGTGTTCAGGACTTGTAGTTTACTGCCTTTTTCTTTGGTCTGCCTCCACTCTGCCTTCTGATGCTTTTCCCTTTGATGCCCTGTGACCTCACTGCAAATGTGATGCCTTCTGCTCAGTGTTTTTGGACAGATGGACGGTGGTGCCAACAAGGAATCTCAAGAGCCAACCCACTAGACTCTCGCTCATCGTTCCTCAGAAGGGTGATAAGTGATTAGCTAAAGATAATGGTTTCTGACAAGTGGTTAACTAAAGAAATACTGTCTTTGTGAAACCAGAGTCTTCAGACAGATACTTAAAACTTCACTTCTCTGTCAGATGCAAGTGTTAGTAGCCATACTTTGCCAGCTGATCACAGGTCATAATTACAATTACTATCCTAGGCCAGAGAAAAAGGATCAGTTTATTTGTCCAAGTATTGATTAACTGGTTGTAGAGGGTTCAGTTGCTAAATCATGACACTGGTAGTCAAGATTACTTCACAGAGGAAGGATTAATAGTGTTGCAATTACAGCCTAGAAAATTCAGTGATGAGAGGCTAGATTGGAACTTCAATAGATAATGAGAGAGGCATCATTTATATAACTCTGAAAATCTTAGAGGTGCCATGTTAGAGGAGGTAATTAACTTGAGAGAACCGCTGATGACAGGGAGTGGTTCATATCCTTGGGTTGTGTGCAGGGAGCTCTCCCCGTGGGGATCCTCAGAGGACAATATTTACCTGAGTGATATCTCAGGGCTGATGCACGTGTGGAGGTGTGAGGAGGCTGTATTTTGTTGCTGTAAAACCTTCAAATACAGCCACACATGCACAAAGGATGGGCGGCCTTTTAGTTCCTGCTCCCCGTCTGGTGTGCTCGGGCAGGAGGGGGAAGGAGAGGCCATAGCACAAGGTGACACCAGGAGATCCTTCTTCACTTCTCCTTCTCATGCGGATGCAAGAAAACTTAAATTTTTTTTGAAACTAAGTTTTGTGTGGAGCAATAAAATTTTGCAGAAGAAAACAGCAAGTTAGGGCTCATTAAGTTTATAGAGCTGGTGCTGGTTTATTCCTGAGAGTGAGCTGCAGCTTTGAGTTAAGAGTCTAACAGCCCCTGCAGCTCAGCAAGGAAATCCTGTGAAGATTCTCCCACTGTGGACAAAGATCAGAAGAATTTTCTTAGTGATTTGTGTGTCAAAGCCCAAAGTCCAAAGGCCAGGTCACTTTGTCCTGATCTGAGGGTGTTCAAATCTCTTGGATTAACAGAGCTTCCAGGAAGCCACAGATGGAACCTCATTCTCCTGAACTTCTGGAAGCGGTGAAGGAGGACGTACAGCAAGGATATGGCTTTATTGATGAAAAAAATATTATCTGAAGTCAGAAAGTTCATATTCTCAATCCTTTGACCCCATTATCTAGTCTTCGGCTAATTTCAAAGGTCTGTTCCAAAGTCAGTCAGTTCCAAAACACAGCCAGTTACTCTGTTGTTCATGGATCACACGGCAGGAATGTGACTGTTCCTGCTGAATAGCAATTGCCCGTGGGCAGTGTGCATGTGCTTATATTCCCTCACACAGCCCCCACCTCCACACAGGGCTGTACTGGTTTATGTAAATTCATGCTAATCTCAATCTCTGTACATGTGGGCATAATTCACCCATCTGATAAGGAACAAGGGACATACTCCTTGCTATATACTTTATATTCAAACAACCTGGGGTTAATTTGATGCCAGTAGAACAGCTTTTAATTCCCCTTCTCAAGGCATTAAACTACCAACATTAACTTTCTGTGCTCAGCTCTTGGGGTCTACAAGGAAATGGTGTGAGCAAATTTGATAGCAGGTATATTGGCATGTGAATGTAAATTAGGTAGAGAGCTGTAGGCAAAATGAATATCAGGCTAAGATGTGTAGTGATTTACAAAGGAAAAAATTGAACCAAATTAAGCTCAAGCTAAATTTTTTTTCTCATTGTGTTGATAGTTTGAGTGTTTGATCTGTACGCTGTGGGCAGATTGTTTGGAAATAGTAAGTGATGAGTTCTTTTGTTAATAAAAATGTGGAGGGATCTTGTGTCCCACTCTTAAATGTAAAAACTCTTACCATTAATTGAATTTATTTCTGTCAATGCTCTGTTTTTCCTTCCTTACTTACTCTCCCTCAAATTCTACAAAAAGATACAGACTTTCAATTTCACCAGTTTGGGTGCATAATCTGGTGGTGGTGTTATTATTTACAGGCTAGATACTGAGTAGAGAAATGTAGATAAACAATAATCTGCCCAACTCACAGACACTGTTTGCATGCCTCCTCTTTACCACTGCTAGTCTTTACCACTTCACTACAAAAGGTTTGTTAGATTTTATGGGGTATTTCTAAAAGTCATGAGATTCCAGAGAATTTTACCTTTCTATTCAAGCTAAGGGAAAATATCTCAAAGCTTGCAGCTCTTTTCAGCAAAATTATTGCAAGCAGGTCCTGCCCTTTCTTAAATTGGTAAGGCTACAGCTTGAGCTCATCCTCTGAGTGCCACTGTGACAGTCTGATCACCTGGGGAGAGTAGTGTCTTACAGACAGGCAGATCCCAAGCCATTTTGGTAATTATAGGTGAAAACTAACAGCTTGCCAGTGCAGATTCTTGAGTGCCCAAGGCGTGTGCTTACAGTAGGAGCCTTCCCAGTACAACTGCTGCCTTCAGTTGTTCTGCAGCAGTTTGTCCAGGGGGCCCCTGGAGAGAGCATCTTGTAAATAGAATAATCAGGAGATAATAAGTGTAATGGACAGTAGTTTTGCAAGCTCCTAACCAGCTGGAGTTGGGAGGCCCCATGCTAGCTAATGCAGCTACATGATTATCAGGTGCTGGCTGGGCAGCTAACCAGGCCTTTCAGTTGCAAACCAACGTAATACTCTTTCTATTCAAAGATTGTTTATAATGTTTCTTGATTGCTTTTACCAATAAGTTGTCATCTTCCACCACCCTAATCTTACCTGTTCCTTGCTTTCATGAGGCAATGAAGTTCCAATCTCATTATGGATCAGGGAAGCACATACTGTCAACCTTAATAACACCAGCACTGAGATCAGGCTGTCAATTTTCTGTTCATGTAGGAATTAAAGTGGCAGACCATTGGTAGGAGAACACCTGTTTCTTCAACAGGACTTTTCATGAACTTAGGTGTCAGTGTCAAAACAGAGGAGGCGAAAGTGTAGTTTAGGGAGACACCTAAGTCAAAACACATGGAAAATGCCACCTCCTTTCCTTTCCTGTTTACACCTTGAAGGTGTTTGAATTCCTTAAGGGTCCCAAGGCTTGACTGGCATTTTCCAATTCCTAAATCTCTGAAAAAAACCTAGAAGTGCCATTATTAGGACTAGCAAATTGCTTAGGTTCAAATGGGATTTCCAGTCAGCCATTTCCCTTGGCAAGCCTCTTGAAAGTCATGAACAACCTGATTGGACCCAGGAGTACTAATATCACAAAATTAAGAATGTGTGATCCTTCCCTTTAAAAACTCAGGCAGGGAAAGTCTCCCTTTTCCTCCCAACTACAGCAGCCATGTGGAAGTAGAATTGACCAAAGGCATAAGAGGTTTTCTGCCCAAAGGAAGGGAACATAACTCTGCTTATCTGGGCTGGAGATCCCACCCACCAATGCATAGTCCATCTCTACCCTGAACTTGTGCTCTGTGCATTGAGAACTGGAGAGAGCAAGGTGAAGTCTGGCATTAGGACAGAGTTACTTGAGTTTTGCTTCTCCTTTACTATCACTGTTTAGCGTGAGTATTCCTCCCAGAGGTACTGTGGGAATTTGAATTAACATGGAAACTATATTTCCCAGATTTAAATCAAAACCAAAACCAAACAAACCTAAATGTTGTTCTAACTGCAATGTGTCCATCAGCTATTTAATGAGTTAACAAGGCTGACATGACTGCAACACAGAGCACCAAAGCTAGACTTCTGTTAGAACAGAAGCTCCTGTGTCTCTTCCACCCCTAGGAATCCGCTTCCTTCAAACTTCCTGAGTTTCCAACCATCTTGTTTGCCAAGATAATCTTCCCACAGTCTAACTAACATAACATTGTCTGTTTGAGTATGCAGACAGACTTACCAGAAAAGGGTGAACCTTTCCAGACCATTCATCTCAGTGAAATACCAATGTCTCACTCAACTGGTTTCACTCAATGTCAGTGCCACTTGTATTGCTATGTGTTTTATCTGAAGGTTTGGAGGGACATGCAGGGCAGGAAAGCACAGGACAGAAGAGCAATGCCATGGAAAGGAAGAAGGCATCAGTCATCCACTGCATGTGGTTGATGGATTAAGCCCCTCTGGTGACAGCAGAACAAATGGGGGTTGGAGCCCTGACCAGCTCCCCTGTCGTAACCTCCCCTGAGAGCAGCCCCTTCACATATTCCCCTGCTGTTAAAGGTAGAAATCTTTCCCCAACACCAGCTGAGATCGTCCTTCCTGCAAACTGGGCTGGTTGCCTCTTGTCCTTCTGCCTTGTCCCACTCTTTCTGCTGCTGTAATTCAAGCCATCACAGGGACTGGTATGAGTGAGTGTTGTGAATACCCTGAGTGCTGTTAACCAGAGATGCTGGGGTTGGTTGGTAGTGGCACCCCAGCAGCTCCCTGGAGGCTCAGGTCTTCTGTCTTTCCTGTATCCAAAGAGCAGTCTGTGTTTGCCCATGTATCCATCGCAGTGTCTCCTTCCCTGCCCAGGTTCTTCTACTGAAAACCTCCCCTTCCCTGCTCTTCTCTGGGTTTTCCCTCACCTTTTCCCTGAGGGTTTTCAATACACTGCAGTCAGACACTCTTCTCTATGTCACTTGAATGGGGACTCTTTGTTTTAAGTTTCCACTTTTTTCTGAGCTGTTCTCTTGCTCTATACCCAGAATTATAAAAGTGGCCACTTACAGGGGTTAGGACGCCTGAAGCATCTCTTCTCTAATGCTTCAGGTGTGAATATTGTAACTTTGTGTGCTTCAGCTTTGGTACCTTTGTTCTGGATGCATGACAGAGAAAAAGTCAAGGCTATGCTGCAAAATGTTTGTCTTTCTTCTTTTAAGGCTAACAACCATACCCCATGATTTTTCCTCCTCTCTCTCTGTGCTGTAGGTTTTTCACACCTCTCCACTGAAGAACTCCTTCAGAGACACTAAAAGGAGTCCCTATTTCTTTGGAGAAGAGGTGGTTAGAAAGGCACAGCACTGTGAGGGGGAGATGGGGTTATGGGGCTGAGCAAGTCTGAGTCAAAACAGAGCAAAAGGCAGCATCAGCTGAAGTCAAGGAGAGGTAAGGGCCTGGAGGGATAGGAGAGAGAGGGCTGTCAGAGCCTGTCCTTCATTGACTGAATAAATAACCCACATGGCAATAACAATAAATAATTTTATGAGGAGCTAGATAAGCTTTTAAGGGGAAAGATGGTAGGGGGTGTAACTGCAAATTGAGGAGGAAAGCAGCTGAGATGGGTTTCCCTGTTGCCGTCTGTCCTCTATTTGGCAGAAGCTCATTTGTGAAAAAAGCAATCAAGAGTAGTTTATGATGCTAAGACATTTCAGTGACTTACACTCAGTGAAAATCCTTGATGTTTCTCCTTTAGCTGGGTTTTGCTGCTCAGATTTGAAAGCGTTTCCCTGTCTTAAATCCTATTTTGTTAAAACTGGCAATGAGTAAGATCACAAGTTCCTTAAGAAAATCCTCTGGGCTTGAAAGGGGATGTGTTCATTACCCTTGTAATTAGCAGGGAAACTTCATCTTGACAGGGCACTCAGTCCCCTTTAGTTACCCTCCTTACAGCTCCTTAATCACTGGGTGCCATTTGGATTGTAGATTGCCACTATTAAATATGTATTGTACAAAACACTGATTATATTTCAGTGTGAAACACTTAAAGAGCTGGGCCATAAATATTTCCATCAACCTGTGTCTCTTCCACCCCCAGGACTCCACTTCCTGCAATACAGCTAATCCCTCAAAATGCAGTTTGGATTCTGCTTTCTGTGGAGCTGATCCTTAGGCGAAGGAAAGGTTACCTTGGGAACAAGGTTAAATGGTAGGCTCATGGACCTACTCTCTTATTTTCCCTTTATAATGGAAATGTAAGATGTTGTGAATGGCTCGTCATAACATATGCCAGCAGAAGCATGCCAAAAATAGCAATCTGCAGCAGCACACGGTATGTAACGCTTGCATACTTCTCCGAGAGTTAGGGAGATCATTGGAACAACACATGTCAGATGCTATTACTGTCATATTGCTGGGGCCATCTGTTAGAGGCCAAGATCAAGACCTGCTGCTTTCCTGGGAACAGCAGCTCCACAAAGGACTGTAGGAAATTAAACTAAATCTGCTCAGGCCCAGGGATTTCATCTAAGGGATTTTCTTGTTTTGTTTCAAGATTTTGTCAGGGATAAACCCAGCGGTGTATTTTCGATATTGCTCCAGGGGAACTCTGAGGAAACTCTTTTTAATTCTTTTTTGTTTGTTTGCTAAGCGTTTTTTTTTGAGGGACTAAATTGCGTGTCCAAGATAAGGACTGAATTGTCAGGACAGGATGTGCACATTTGCACTCACAGCTGTGCTTCTTGGGAAAACATGTTCATAACTAAAGTTCATACAAATGTGTACATGAAATTCTTTGCAGCTACTGAACAATAATTTGACAGCAACCTGGAGTTGAATATGACAACTGATTTATGCAGTTGACTACACAGACACAAAGTTTTAAAGCAAAGCAAAGATTTTTGAGGCTCCATGTGGAATTTGGATGCCAGTTCCTCCTAGTGGTCTTCAAAATCACAGCTAGGCTATCTGTTAATGTGTTTATTAGAAGTAAAATGAAGTTCTATGTAATTAGGATCCGCAGGGAATTTTGCTGCTGGCAGCAGTAGGCTGGATTTCACACGTACATTTAGTCTATCATTATAGCTACTCACACACACATATATCTATTCATATACATATAGATAGATGTTCTCAATAGTATTAGCATAATGTCACAGCTTTTAGTTCCACTGCATTCATAGAAATTTATGTAATGGGCATATGTTTTACTCACATGTTTCATAACAGTCCTAAACAACGTCCTTTCTGGCACCAGAACACTGTACAATTAAATGTGCTGATGTGGAAGATTGGAAGTCTCTGTTATGAAGACAGACATGGTTCAAATGTCATGAAGTGGGAGCAGTTTGCAAATGTAGGAAAATGACATTGTAGATTTCGAATTTTTTTGCAGAGGTTTTGTTTTGCTGCACATTGGTTAAAGACTTGGACCCAGCTCCTACCCATCCTGCACTTTCCACTTAGTAGAGGAGCTTGCAGCACAAAAAACCTCCAAAGCTTTGCTTTAACTCTGCTGCAGAAAGAAGTTCTGTTTTGAAACCTCAGGCTATGCTACAGCAAAAGAATACTTTTCCTATGGACTCAGGATGTTCACAGTCAGTGCCTCACTCTGCTCCTTGAGGAGCCCAGCACAACGAGGTGCAAGAGCAGGAAAGACCTTTCCAGAGCAGAGGAGGCTCAAATCTGGTACTAAAATAAGGAGAGAGCAGTGGGGAGTCTACAGGGAAAAAGGGAGATGCATGGGGAAGTGAGAGGACTTCTGGGGATTCCCAACTGGCAGCACCTTGTCATTCTGCTTGCTGATTATTTCCATGTTTTACCCAATGATTGTTTCATATAAAATCTGTGGATGGTCCTTGGAGTTGGGGTAGAATCCAAGTCTCCATTTCCAGGAGAGCATTCTCACTGGTAGGACAGAGATCTGAAGCATATTAACTACACTTTCAGGACCTTTTGCTTGTGGAGGTCAGACTCTGGAGGGAGGACAATAACTTTATGCTCACAGCAATTTTATAATCTACTGCTGTTCCGTCCTCTGGGTCTCTTGCAGGAAACTGGTGTCAGAAAGATGCTGCTGCAGCTTTTGCCTGCAAGGAGTAATGATCCCAACTGCAGCACCCTCTGTACACATATCACTGTCTGGGGATGCTTGCAGTGCAAACTGATTATGCAGTGCAGAAGTACCTAACAATCTTCTATTTATTTCCTTTGCAGGAGAAATTCCCCAGGTCTCTGTCAGTCCTCCCGACCATTTCTACTCATTGCATTGTTCAATCAGAAGTGTTAAAAATACATTTTTGAGGGCCTTGTTGGATTGAAATTCATTGTGTCCAAATTAATTTGGATGAGTTGGAAACCTATTAGTTCCTCGGAGGAGGGAGGCAGGATGGAAGTGAAAGATGGCATGGCAGTTTTGGAGCCAAGCAAAGGGTGTGTTTGCAAACCACAGGTACTGTGGAGATATTTGTCACCCCTGAGAAGTGCTAACCTAAAAGAGAAGCTTCCATAGTATGAAATAACCTCTCCTCCCTTCCATCTCTAGGTTTAATCTTAGCATTATTTGGGGTAGAAGCAATTTTCTGATTTTGAATTTTGTGCCAAATGACAAGCTCCCAGGACAGGGCATTTCAGCTCACTGAGACTGATGTTCTTGTCACTTTTACCGCCACCTCCTGCACAAATGGGCAGCGATGCCAATTTCCATGAGCAGCCTCTGGCATCTGCTGCCAAAAGGGACTCTGGGGGAATCCACCAGCAGACTGACTCCAGCTGAGGGACCACACAGTTTCCAGCATCTCCAGTCTGGGGCAGGTGTGCTGGTAGTCAGGGTGACTGATCTCAGAGGACTGTCCTGGATTAAGCAAAAGCTTGAAGTTCATTGTCTGGCAGATTTTGGGCTGCAGAGGGTGGTATTTTTTTGACTAATATGTGTTTTGACAATGTGTTCTAACAATTCTGAAGATTTCCTATAACCTAAGTGCTCATGTTACCTCCTTGCTGGCACTTCAGAATATTTTCCAATTCCATTTAATATCTTGCCTGCATGGGACCAGAAAAGCTCTCAAAAATTGTTCCACTTTTAAATTCAGGAAAAAAGAACATTCAATTCTTAAATGATCTGACCAGCACTGAGGCAATTTCTATATATTTCATAGTAAGTGGCAATAGAGAACTTTCGTAAAGCAAACCCTAAACCATCCCAAACTGTGCTTTCCCATGAATGAATTCCATCACAGAAGCTGTCTGTGTGTGGATGGCAGGAGCTTAAACACAAGATGCGTTAACTTGAAGGCCGTGTCCAATCTCACTCATAATGACGCACAGAGAGAGTATTGTTAGTTCCACTGCCAGACACTAAGTCATTCCTTGCTGCAAGTGGTTTGTTCAGTCCCAGCAGAGAAAGAGGCAGCTCCACCATAGGGGCTATCCAATTATGTGTAATTTTTCAGGAAAAGCTGTAAAAAATATTTTTCTTCGTGAGCCTGAGCTTGAGCTGCGTATCTCTAGTGACACAGTATTTTCGTTCTGCATGGCTTTTTGTGGTGTTTCATGATGTGACAGGTTTCAAATATTTAGTGATTGTAAGATTAAAATGCATAGTGTAAAGGTGGCAGAAGGATGATGTGTTTGTTTGCTGCTTTCTTGCTTGATTTTCCTTAGGTTGGAAGAGGGTAGAAGAATTCAGATAAACCAAAGCTAAAATAAGTTTTTTTCAATATTGAGGAAATACAGACTTACTTGTTTACACTTGGAATATTCTTTAATGAAGGCAACCCTTGGAGTAACAGTATATATGGGGGAGGCTGAGGCTGGAGCTATTTCTCCTAAGGGAATTGTGAATTAATATGTGTTCCTCTCTTTTCCTCTAATTTCTTTCTGCTGGTAGGAAAAATTATATCCATAACTTAGCTTCAGTCCATGTCATTTAATATCCTAGACTGGTTCCCCCTTGGGATGTAGGGAAAGTGGGAAGGAGTATATTTAGAGGAGGAGATAGTTTGTCAAGATTTGAAGAGCATTTTGGTCAAAACAAGATCCCTAAAATGCACTGGATTTAATAGAGATTATTAAAAACATGTTTCTAGCAATTCTGCGCTGCTTTTTCTGCATTCTGTGGTTTCTGGATTTAGAGATGGAAAAATTACAGCTTGCCTTACTAAGCCACAGTATTGTGAGAAATGAATAGTGCCAAATAGCCTGTCCCTGATGATGGATGGCTGTGGGTCCTCAGGGAAAGAGTAAGAGAAAGTGGGTAAATCTCTAGGGAGCCTTGCCAGTGCCCAGCAGTGGTGGCCCAGCTCCTGGTGTTCTGCCTTGGTGGTGGGAAACACCTCTCCTCCCTGGGGAGCTGATCTGGTGGGACAAATTGGCCTTTTGGGTCCTCTGTCAACCCCTCTTTCCTCTGCCATTGCGGTGACTCTACCCAGGAACTCCTTATGCCTTTGGAAATGAGCTGCTGTGCTCCCCGCCTTGAAGAACAGCCACCCAGGGAGGAGGCAGGTGTTAAACCCCTTTTTTGACCTGAATCTTACCTGGTTTATTTCGGAAGAGGTTGTTGCCATCCATTGTGTCAAATGCCTGTTCCTTGAAAGCACAGAGTCACAAAGCCATTTAACACACTCACATCACTAGGAGGAAGCTATTTATTCATTTTATCTGCTTTTTTCCCTGGGAAAGTAGTCCAAAGCCTGAAGTGTCATTAGGAAAAGCAAGAGGAATACTGACAGTTCTTGTTTTGCAAACTGTCAAATGAACCTATTTCTCACTGTTGCTGGTAATGTCTTTCATTATGGCTTTAATGAAATTGCATTGACATATTTATAGTCTAATAAAAGGAAAAAAGATACCCTGGAAAAGAAGTTTTCAGAAGCTGAAATGTTTTAATAATGGTTTCATAAATTATTTTGATTTTTTTTTTTAGTCATACACTTTGGCAAAATGAGTGTCGTATTATTCAAAACTGCTAATGAAATGGTCTCTGGACGGTGCCATTTAAAGCCTGTAAGATGTATTTTCTCCTGCCTCTCCTTTAAATTCAATGCCCTTCATTTTTAACATCAATGGGAAGCTGGCTACAATGTATTGTATCTTCTTCCCACACAGACCATTTTTCCACTATTATATTTTCCTACTCTCTTATCACTGGGAAAACAGCACTTTGACACACCATTTTATGATTTATACTTTTAAATACCCACCTGATCCAGTTTTATTATGTCCTCAATTGTTGAACTCAGCTTGAGTTAATTTAGGGACTTAAGCATCTGTTTTGAAATTGTAAGGGGTTAGCCAGAAAATTTTGTAATGATTCTGACGAGCATCTGTCAGTTTTTTGTGGGGCAGTTGTTAGAGCTTCCAGATAGATTGTTGTGTCTGGTGGATTCAGATCTGGACTCTTCCTAAACCTAGGACCCAATCTGTTAATTGTACTCATTTGCATGAGAGCAGTTCTGGTTTCAGTAATAGATACTGTAAAATTTTTAGCTTTTTTTTTTTCTTTTATAAACTCATAAAATTAGTCTGACTGAGAGCTTTGTACGTTCACTTCACTTCTATGAGTCAGACAGTTGCTGTACCCAGCTCAATTAACATCTGAATTGGCTGTTATGAAAAAAAAAAAAGGCTATTGGTGCTATCCCAGAGGTCACAGCAGACTAAGAAAATAAAGGTCACGTTATATCTTGAATTCAGGATGTACAGATGTTATAGAAAGATAAAATCTGAAATCCAGAAGGAAAAGGAAGCCTTATCTGCAACTATGCTATGTATATGTAAATGGTAACAGATGATTTACTGGTAGTATCTTTTTTTTTTCTTCATTTTAACAGAGAAATGTCATAAAAATAGGCAAAAGAAAAAAACTAAAATGGACCAATGAATAACAATACATACTCAATCTCTCTTAAATATGCAATTGAGGGAATATATGTTAGTTCCTTAGGATACGGCTAGTAAATATATTGAGGCTTAGTGGCAAATCTGCCTTCTTGGAACAATAGTTCCTATATCACAGATGAAAATAAGGATATATGCATCAAAAATAAAGAAGTGAAACAATACATAGACCCCTGAGACCTCTGTATAATTCAAACCAGTTGTCTGCAACAGAGTTAGAAAATACTTCATACATTCAAGGAATACAGCTTTCCATCAGAGAAATAAAATAGATATATCTAGGTTGTATCAGCATTGGTCTCGTATTTCCTTTCTCCAGGGTTTACTCTGATGTAATTTCATAGTAGCCTTACTTTTCCCTTTGAAACTCACCATTGTTAGCTCAGATGCAGGGATAAAGAACATGTCAGAGGCAGAGTTCTTGGCACAATTTTTCTCATGTTACAATTTCATCCTGTTTCACATTTTCAGTCTCCTCCTCTGCCTGCTCTGACTTCTGGCTGAGCAGCTGCAGTGTTCACCATGTTTGAGACAAGTCAAGTGCTAAGCTAATAAATAATCTCATCCTCTGTGTGGGGGACATGGTGGAACAGAGTATATGGAGTTTGGCCCATTTTTTCAACAAAGATATCTGTGATAGTTTTCAAAGTTTTTGGAAGGGGTTGTTGTTTAAAGTTGTTTGTGGCTCTTACAAGTGTATTTGTTTATCTGCCTGTTCAGGTGCTCTTGGTTCTGTCTGCCTCTTGTCTATTTGCCTATTTATGACCAGCAAACCTCAGGAGTGTGTCTGCAGTGGCTTACATACTTATCTAAGTGTCACGCTTAGATTTGGGGCAGTTGATATACCGAAATGTACCTACTCCCTGTTTCTCACTTATAATATACACAGCACTTAAGTGAGTGTAGTCTCCAGGCATCTGGGTAAGATGTTCTGTTCACTCTCACAAAAGGCCACTGTAGCTGAGATGGAGTAAATGAGTTCCCTAAAGGCGCACGTGGTGCTTCAACAGGAACGGGAGCTGCAGCAAATTTCTTTGGTAGATCATTAGATATATGACTGCAATTGCCAGCAACCAACAAGAGCAGAATATGGGGGTGTTTGTGGTTTAACACGTGTGTGTGTTTGAACACTAGTTTACAACATAATAATCCAATGCATTTATGGAAACCGTTAATGATTTTCCAAGGATCATAAGAATATAGGAGCAGAGTTACAGTCCTGTGTCCTGCCTTTTGTATCTTAAAAGCAGGTGAAGCAGGTCAGCAGCAAACAGGTTGTAGGGCTTGGCTTTCATGTGATATCTCATCCAAGTCTCTAATAGAGATCTGCATGATCTTAAAGCAACACCCTTACATACCCATACAGAAAGAAGTTTTGAACAGTGATATATGCTTAGCCTCAATTACAGGTTGAGGTGCTGAATCTCCCTGGTCTTTATTTTATAAAATGTCTTTTGTTTCTTGTGATGCAGAAATACCTAAAACATAAACCAAGCCACAAATATAATTTAGCAGCATTCATTAGAAGCTCATACAAACTAGGTAGGTCAGTTGTTACCTCTGATGGGCCTGGAATTAATCTGTTTATCAGAATAGTATAAATGTTGTTAGAGGTGTTCTAAGGATGATTTTAAATGAGAGATTCATAAACTAACAAACTTTGTAATTTATGTGTGCAAAAATTTACTGAATATGTATTGTATTTCTTACTAATTTGCAGAGACTGCTCTATGTTTCCAGAAAACACAGAGGTTTGAGCATAATTGTTAGCTAAAATTTTAGTCCAGAATTTAGAACTGAACTAATTTCTAACCTAATTTATGACTACTAAATTCTATATTGTTTATTACTTTGTCCAAATAATTACTGACTTGATAGTACGCCTGATCCGTTTTAATGGTGAGGTAAATGTGTCTCAGGCTGTATCAAAAGAGAATATACTTTTCATTTAATGTGAAACTTCAATAGTAACACTCCCTGGGTTTTTACAGGATTGATCATTATGTTGGAGAAAAAAAGTATCTTTTTCTTGCATGCTATTTAGTTTTAAGAGATGATAACACACAAGAAAAAGAAGATTTTTTTTCTTGCACAGAAATAAATAGCAGCCATTTGATGAATCATTGCCACAAGTGTAGCAATTAAATTTCTCTCCTCAGGCAGTCTGTTTTGAATAAAAATATTGCACAGTTCCTTAGCAGTGTTTCCTGTATAGCTTTGGATTTTGTAGGGAATAATGGAAATCTGGAAATGCAGGCATGTTTGTTCTCCTGATTTGTAAAAGAGGAATTGTACTCTGAGGCAGTTTGGAAAAGAAGGGTGTCTGTGCAAGGAAGCCAAATTTGAATCCATGCCTGACTCCATAAACATCTCCTTTATTCATCATTATCCACCACAGAAAGTGAAGTGTCTTTGTGTTTGTTAAATCATTGGTCTCGGTCTTACTATTGCCATTCAGGGTCTGCAGCCGTGACATTGCATCTGTCTGTGAAGTTGAATTCAAAACACCCTCACTCTGGCTCAGAAAGCAAATGAAAGGCCTGGGTCAATGGATGACAACATTTAGAACAAGAATTTAACTGGTTGCTTAAGGGTAAAGGGGCTTGCATTTGCTTATTGATCCCCTGATCCCCTCAGGCTGAGCCACATCTCATTGTGATGGCTAAACTTTGCTATGGATCTGAACTGATGTAGCTAAAGGAGCTGGACCTCATGCCTCTGACCTTTTCTGGTCCTCCCTGTCAGACTGGAGTGGCTATTCTCCAAGCTGCACCTGGAGCTGCCTGTGCTGAAACCCATGAGCCAGTGCTTACTGCATAGATCCTTTTTAGGTGTCTCTGCTTGAGAGCCCACTGCTTACATTTACAGCTGTGGAGTTACAAGTGTGAATTCTCAGATAACAAACTATTTACCTGTAGATTCAGTATGTTCTGGCATCTATAGATATCTGCTCTCCCCTGTTAGTCCAGAATAACACTGTAAAGGGCAGCTCAGGGCAGGAATCACCAAAATTCCCTACTCACATTATGAGATCTCTCCTGTTTTTTTGTTGTTTTAGTGGAACCTGTGGTTTCTTCTAAAGGAATTCCTGCTCCTTACAACTCCTCTAAAAATCTCCCTGAGGTTTTCTGTGTGATAAGTTGTCTCTAAAATAATTTCATGAGTAAAGCTGGTTCAGTATTTCAGATATGTTCCTGCCGAGAGCAGGACTGTTGCAGGAAGGGAGTTGCCTGGATCTGCTGTCTAATAAACTCTTCACCTATGGTAGAATTTAGCATAGATACAACAGAATGAATAAATTGTTCTCAGTCACCTACCAGTGGAAATTTCTCTTCACAGCATCACTTTAAAAAGGAAGTAGTTCCCTTAAAATGTTAAATTGATGTTCCAGCTGAGAAAAGTAACAGTAACTTTTGAAAGAGAATTTGATTTTTGTAGTCTTCAGGTTTAATACCCAGTAGCCTTAGATATCTGCAAATATATCCTGAATACATAATCAGCCTATGCTGAAACCAGCACAAGTTTCATATCTCTCTTGTAAATACAGTTCCTACAAAGGCTGGTTGCCCTACCTCAATACACAGAATCACTGCATGAACTTACATAGTGATCTGAAATCCTTTAAAGTGTAGTACTTTTGAATAAACAACATTCTGCAGTTTTGTAATGTCATGTGGTAAAAGCCTCTTTTACTAACTGTGAGGGGACTACAAAGCTCTGTTGTTGTAAAAGTTTGATTTTCCATTTATTAGGGCTGGAAAATAGAATAGAGACTTGTCCTAGCCTTCTGGCAAAATTGACAAATCATTAATTCCATTGATTTTCACAGTAGTGAAATTTATCAAAATGAAGTCCATTTGTATTAGCAAAAAAGGTTACATGCCTTGGCATTGAAAGCTTTCTTGTAATGCTCTTGCTTTTATACGTTCACCTTTATTTATTTGTTCTTTTAAAAGCACTGTTACGTACTGTCCAGTGCTTAGAAGCTTCAGACAAAGATTTTCAGGCATAATCTCCTGTTGAGTCATGAGGTGCAGAAAGGACCCCCTGGCTTTCTCAACTCCTTCTCAGAGAGGAGTCAAGGTGTGGCTGGATTCAGTTCTAGTCCCAGACTTGGTCAGCAGTTCGTGTCTAAAGGAGTAATTGAGCCCTTATACGACTTTGTATTGCAGGTTTAAAGATGGCAAACCAATTATTTATTTAAATTGATGAGAATAATGATTAGACTAAAAGACTTTAGTCTGAATTTAATTTAGTCTGAATACTATTTCTACACAGTATAGATAGTAATAGCTACACGTATCATGCACTATTTATTGAATCAATAATTTCCAAGCTAGAAAAATAATTAAGTGAGATTGATGTTACCACTACCTATGACTGTGGCCAAATATCTTTCACTCAGCCTCGAGATATGACCTTGAGATGCACCCCTTCTCAAGGGAGGAATCTCCTCATGCACTCATGGAAGGAGTATGCTACAAATCCCTGCTCTTAAAATGTGGGACTGTGCTTTTATAATATAAACTGATTGACTGTCAGTCATATGATTCTAGGGCAGCTGTATCAGCTCAGAAGCCTTTAGCTCAGCAGCTTTAGATGTTATCAGTGCTATCACTTGTTGGGTCCTTTATCAGGAACATATTCTGCCACATCCTCACCAGTGAAAGTTCCTGTCAGGATACACTGTTTTTCATATTCTCAAAGTGTTTAACTTCGGGATTGTTGTCAATCTGATCTCAGCACTCTTCGACAGCAAAAGCACCATGACCTCCCTTCTACATCCACTGATACAAATAGGGTAAAATTTGAGCTATTTTACCCCCACTTAGGCAGAGGAGCCTGCTTTGTGCATCTTGTAAAGAATCTAGAGTGGTTGACTATGAAGCCTTCTTGTCCATTGCACTCAATGCGCTTTATGTCAAAATTGCAAATACATCAAGTGCTGAATGAATGTTTGCCAGCCTTCAGAAGGATTTGAGAGGAGAAAAGGACTGCGTGCAGCAGGCAAGCTCACTGCCCTTCTACCCCCACCCAGCCTGAAAACTTCAGCGATGAAAAGGTCATTTGAAGGTGTTTGAATAGGAGCAAATTTCCTTTTTTCTTGCTTTCAGGAAGAAAACACTCGATTTCCTGCTTGGTGGGCTTGCCCCATTCTGGCAGGTGTTGGTGCTGGCTGGTGTGTGTGAACACAGCTGCAGCTGGGGTGCTGGGGGCTCACAGCACTGGTGATGCTCTGCAGGGAGAGCTCTGCTGCTGGGGGCTGTGCTGTGCTTCCACTGGAGATCAGCCTCTGGATGCCATGGAGGCACACAAGAGGAACAAGGTTAAGGGTGATCTCTGATTAAAGTTCCATTTGCTGATTCTCTTCACCAATTTATATCCAAGTGCTACTTTGCTAATTAATGGCTGCTCATGAAATGCCATGTGTCAGCAATGAATCACTTATTTTTGTTGCACTTCAGTAGTATATGGCTAATGAGCAAGGACAACTCATATAATTAAAGCCTAAAATAGCTTTGTTGGTAGGACACAATCAAGTGTTTATATCTTGCTGCAGTGTGTGGACCACAGTACATCACTTTCCTGTCTTTGCCTTTGGTGGTTTTACAAGGAAAAAAAATGGAAAGTTGAAAAAATTTGGGATAATAAATATTTTTTCAATGGTAGTAATATGAGGAATTGAATTTCATTTTAAAAGAACTAAAATCCTGCCAGTTACCTGTATCTAGCGTAACCTTAAAATAAAACTGTCTTAATTATTGCCTCTAATAGGCCTCATCAAGCTCAAAACAAATTAAAAAAAAATAAATAAAAGGGAGAAACAGCCTGGATGAAAGGTTAGTAAAAAGTTACAGCAAAATCTGTAGTTTGTGTCTCCACAGCTGCATGTAGGTAGGAAAAGTGAGAAACAGGGACAAGCCTGCTGTGAATGTGCATAGGCAGCTGTTGGTACTTTAAGCAATACCGTGAAAAATCTGCCACTGAACCAGTAAACCAGCAAATAGTATTTCTCCTGTTTGACCTGGTCAGTGTTAGCACAGCTGGGATCCTGTATTTTCATTCATGAGAGGTAAGATCAAGCCTCTGGAGAAGATTTGGTCCACCCATGTACGCTGCATCCCTTTCCCTGCAGTGTTATACATCATGATCTGAACCATTGATGCAAACCACTAGTTTTCCTCACAGATGAGGAAAAGAAAAAATCATATTTTTGAGAAAGCAAGTAGAATCTATTAGTCAAAGTACCCCATGTTAGTAGTGACATGCACAAAAAGACATTTGCAAATGTAGATGCAGCAGTGGAAAAACTGCATCCTATCTCCTCTGTCAAGAAATAAATCAGTCCCTTGTGAATCCATTTATTCTGATGAGCCTATAGGGGAATGGGAGGAATATATGTCATCTATATTGAAGAGATAAGGCAAAAAAAGAGACATTATGGAAGGCATGAGAAGAAGAACAGACCCTTTATTTCTTAATTTTGGATCCAAAATATTTTAATGTTCAGGATTTTACTTTTGTAATAAAAGACAGTTATATGACATGGTCCTTCCCACAAGAGCCCCTAACATTTCCCTCCCACTTCCTATGTGGGAATTCAAGTTTCTATAAAGGATCAAAAACCTTGGCCACCAGTTGTGACCACTACTGCTGGAAAAGAGCAATAAAAATGAACATCTCTTTTCCTCGAAATAGGTTCTGAACAGTTTCTCAGTGTGACCAGATCTGATCTTGGTGCTCAGCAGCAATAACAGCTACAGCTGCCCCAACAGTGCATTGGATAGAGCCTTTGTATTGGCCTCATGCAGCAGTTTAAAAAAAATCCTGTGAAATGAGGATCTTTTCTGAAATGACTTCTACAAATTCTCAGAAAGCTTTTTGAGTGCTTGAGAAAAGCTCTCACTCTGGGGTGTAAAGCACAGTGGGATTTTAATCTCTTTATTTTCACAAGCTTGTTTAGGGAAAATACTCAACTCAGATTGAGTGGTGAAGACCTTAATCTCCTTATTGAAAATGCTACAGCCCTTCCCACCTGGACTTGCTTGAGTGTTAAGCTAAGAAGGCAGATGTGCCACCTGTATCCTATTCCCTTCATAGTTCTGCTGTGATCTCCAGTGGCATCCTGACACTGGAGAGTTCCCCAGTGATAAACTGGGAGACAATTCCTCCCGTTGACATCTGCTCTTCCACGTTTGTTTAGCTCTTTGAATGCTGTTTGCTTGCATTGACAAGGCTGTGGATGACCACCCTCAATCTGAGCAATGAGATTGTGAGAGATCTTGCATGGAATTAATTTAGATACTTCTGGTCTCTTGACTTCCCTTTTGGTCAAGTGAAGGTTCTTTGTAACTGAAGAGTAGAGGCAGGGATAAAAGTATGAGACTGTTAGAGCATCTGCAAAATGCGTACTTCATGTTTTTAAAAAACATACACTGTTGTGGAACAGAAGTGTAATATATGCCATTAACATTAGTGTCATTGAACATCCTCTAAACTGCAGAATGGTGAGAAAAAATTGATATGAAAACAAGAGAAAATGAAATCTGTAATAAGCTCTCTGCATAAGAAGGGTAATATACAGTTAAATATAAAGGCTAAACTGAAACAATGTGAAGAATGACATATATATCCTATTTTAAAGCTAAGACTGATTCTCCATCTCTAACCCCCAAAGCTGTGACAAAAACTTAATGGTGTGAAGCAGAGCCACCATGTTAGACTTCACTCTGCAACCCTGGGTCTGGATGATCTATCACTTGCAGCCATTATGTTCGCTATTAATTAAGTACAAATGTTATTTTAGTAAGTTAGTTTGACTGCACTCCATCCCCTGTTGAGCTTAGTTGAAAGTGAAAACAAAAGGCCTTTATTGCAGCTGTGGTAAATTCAGGTCCTAAATGCATTTCTTTGCATTTGCACACCCATAAAATGAAAACAGGCCTCAATTCTCTACTATAGGTGCTCCAACACTTGTGTATAGACCTTGTTATAAGAACTGATTACTTCTTAACAAGTAAGGTGCATGTATCATAACACAGCCACATGGATGAATGTGATCTGGATAGTGTTATGAGAGAATTCTGCCATTTTTCCCCCTCTGACAGCAGATATATGGGCTTCTCTATGCTTTGGAGAACAGTGAACTGTTGACTATTTAACGATGGGAGAGTGACGTTCGATGCTGAGAAGGCCCTGCTGGAAGTGCCCTCTGGGAGACAGTGCTCAGCACAAAGGCATTTCTTGGAACTGGAGCTGACTGCCAGCCAGGCTCTATCTGTAGTTCTGACTGCTTTGCAAATGTCAGTAATGTCAGCCAAAATAGGAGGTTTCTGAGAGAGGAAGACAGAGCATCTTGCTGAGCTGTGGCGACAATAAAGCTCAGGCTGAATGTGAGCTTCTACTACCTGCCAGCACAGATTTCAGACAATGCACCCCTTGACACAATTTTGCTTGTAATATGTCCCTGCTCTGCTGGGAATTCAGATAGCCACATACCTATGGCAAGGAATTTTTTCTTCTTCAGCTCTGTTGAGCTTAATTTCCTGTTCTTCCTGTTGAGTCAGAAGAGTCTTGGTCTCCTTCTGGTTTATTCCTTTTTTTTCCTTCTACCCACAGAATATTAGAATATTCTCCCATTTTGTTTTTCTTAATGGCAGGTAGAAGGAAAGATAAACCCCAATAAAGATTTTCTGGGAAACTGGATGTGTTGCTGTTTGAAATATGCTGAAATACAAGTTACAAAACTGATGACTGATGAGGCTTTTTATTCTCCAGTCGTCTGACTATAAAGGTAAATGCTTCCTTCTTTCTCATACAATGATTATAAGTTGAAGACAGGACATGTTTGGGTCATGCAGGGGACCAGACACTATTCAAACACAGGGTACAGAGGACTTTGTTCCTTCAGATGTCTAAAAGTCCCACTGAGCCCTCCTGTTAAAGAGCTCCCGCACAAATGGAGATGTACAGTGTGGACAAGATGAGAAGGGATGCCAGGGGCATAAGAGATGGTGGGTGTTAGAAACCACAAGTGGTTTCCAGTCCTTTTGTCCAGGCTACAAATGTACATCTTGTATCTGTTCTTTCCTATGAGGTTTCAAGAGTTCTGCTGCAAGTCCTGCTCCAGCAAAGGAGATATCTAGTTTTTATTCAGGATAGAGATTAAAGCCTTTCCATCCAATTCCATGCTGAATGGCTGTTTGGCAGATTCTTGTGCTGAAGTTCTGAAGAGTCAGTTCATACAAGGTGCTTCAACTAACCACTTTGCTCCTCAAGTCATCCCTAAAATTTAAATTAGCCAGACAATCCTTCAACTCCCAGTTCAGCTCATTAAGAATTGTGGGTCTCTGGGAACAGCAAACACAGCACAGGATATCTTGCATGCAGTGTTATCTTTTGTATGCTGATTTTAACCGCTTTCTGAAAAAGAGGTTCAATTACAGTTTGCCTTGGAAGAGGCTTTTTCCTGAGCTGCTGAACCCTCTCGAGCACTGTTTACAGGCCAGTGCCTGCCAGGTTTTGATGTTTGCTGGAGGAGGTCCAGCCCATGGGCACAGCACCAGTTCCAGCTCCTGCTGGGGGGGCCAAGCAGCAAACGTGCCATGAATGTCTGAAGCACCTGGGGGCTTCAGAAAGACTGCACCCCACCCAGAGAGATAATCTGAATGTCTAAGAGAGCTTCCCAGGGCCACAATTTCTTGCTTTAATGAAAGTGAGAATTTTAGCTGGTTGAAATGAGGATACATGATGGGAGAAATCTAGTCTTGATGGAATATTGTTATAAACATTTTATTATTACTTTTTGTACTAAGTGGCTCATTGTGTCTCAAGAGAATTATCCTTAGAAATTTTGACATACTTTTTATTCAATTCAGAAATTAACAGAGAAGTTTTAATGAAGTTCAAATAAACCCAATATAAATACTGGCATACAAAACAATTATTTTGTTCAAAAATCAGGAATAAAATCAAGCAAAAGTGTATCTGAAGATTACAAAGATAATTTCAAAGAAAATAGAAAGATAAATGAATGAGCACAGCTATCATTCCCCTGAATATAATGAAATGTGTTTTATGACTTTTGGCTGTAATCACAATTAGCAATACTCAGGGCTATCTGCTTGGCTGTGTGTGCAAATCAGAATGTGTGTGTATGAGAGAGTAATAGCGGCTGTACAAATTAATTTCTTGTGAAGAGCTGATTGCTCCACCTGTTATAGTCTGTCTACATCCTAAATTCCCATCAACTGTTGCCGATTAGTTCACAGAATGTAATTGAAGAATGAAAATAGAGAGCAAAATGTCTGATTTATAGTCTGAATTGGTTATGCCCAGTGATTTTTTTTTTAGTGGTGGTTCAAATATTCTGTTATTAAATTGATTAAATAATTAAATGCTGCTATAAACATGTCAGATGGTGTTGCACATCAATTTTCTACTGCTGAGTGGGACTCTCATTTACATCCCAGTATAGCGAATATTACTAAAGCTAGTGCTAGTCTTGGACAAGACTGCTAAAGAACACTAAGGAAAGAAGAGATGGATGGAAATACCCTCTGTAAACAGTTGTCGGTGAAAAACATAGCATGGGCAGATCATGCTGTTTGCATGTGTTTTATTTGTCTTAAATAAAAGGGTTTTCTTTTCTGGGATGAGCAGAGCTGAAAGAATAACTGGTTCTAAAGGGAAAAGATGATTTTCAATGATTCCTTGTTTCTTTAAAAATAGTTTTGTGACAATGCAACCACCAGACCACAAGCTGCACTGTTTATATGTTTATTCAGTTGGAGAACTGAATCTTTATTTGAGGAAGCATGAAAAGTTAAGGCTTAAGAAATCCCTAGACTGAAACAAAGCCACTTGCTGTAAATCACAACGTTAGTAAAGCAGATAAAGTAAAAACTGTTTTTCAGGAAAATATATAAGCTGATAAAATCCAGGTGGACCGGTGGGAAATTAGCATAGCAAACTTATAAATATTGTCAGCTACAGCCAGAGAAAAGGAGATCCAGCTGCTGTGTCTCGCTCCCCACTCAGAGCTGAGTCACTGCAGGAGCTGTGTTCCCTTTGGAGCATCATAGCTGAGATCTCTTTCTTCATATCTGATGGCAGCTGAATTCCTGTATTTGTATTCAACCCTTTATTCTTTGTTTACCCTGAACTTACGTGGAGTCTATTTAAGCTGCGCTAATGGCTGTAGTCTGATTTAATGAATAATCTCCTGGAGATTCGCAGTCATTATCTGGGTTTAAAAATTTCTAAAGGAAGAGAAAAACCTCTACCTGCCTTTTCGATGGTTTTCTGACATGTTATTTGGTCCACTTGCCATCTTCCACTCATGTGCAGAGAAGAGGGGGTAGCAGTTTGTATATTGTGCTGTGCCGGTTTCGGCTGGGGTAGAGTTAATTTTCTTCACAGTGACAAGTCTGGGGCTGTGGTTTTTGATTTGTGCTGAACACAGTGATCATAATACAGATAATACAGAGCCAAGGCCTTTCCAGCTTCCCATGCTGCCACGCTGGTGAGGAGACTGAGGGTGTGTGGGAGGTTGGGAGGAGACACAGGCAGGACAGGTGACCTCAGGTGACCAAAGGGATATTCCAGACCATATGGCATCATGCTCAATGTATAAAGTGGGGGGAAGAAGGAAAAAGGGGGGGACGTTTGGAGTGTTGGCTTTTGTCTTCCCGAGTAACTGTCATGTATGATGGGGCTCTGCTCTCCTGGAGATGGCTGAACACCTGCCTGCCCATGGGAAGTGATGAACTCATTCCCTGCTGTGCTTTGCTTACATTTGTGGATTTTGCTTTCCCAGTGACTAACTATTAATCTGTGTATAAAAAATGTTAAAAGGAGCTTGAGAAAGTTAAGTTCTTTGATACACTGTTATCAAGAATTCAGCTGTCTGGTCAAAAGAAGATCGTTTCTTCGTGGACACAGATCCACTCTCAAGAGGATGTATTTCTTGGAAAGATGTACTGTGGCCAATAAAGTTTTCAAAATCAGTTGAGAATTTTTATTGCTATCTTTTGCTGTGATTTTGTATATCTCAGTTTTTAAGGGCATTCTGAATGCAATGTATATGTTCTGCCCCTAAGACTTTACTTCTTTTTCTCTTAATATATTCCATTAGTTTAAAAGAAAACCAAGGCAGAGGCTGAAGATCTATTTTTTGTGTTTGGCAAACAACATTTTCCATGCACAGGTTTACCTTACAGCAAATGTAAGCCTCTCATTTTTAAGTGTTCATATGGACCTCAAATGTCAGAGCCATAGATCCTGCTTCCATTTTCTCATCCTTTTTCTTTTTCACTGAGTATTTTGAGGATTTCAGTGCTCAGTGATTTATAACTTGCTTGTAAAGGCAGGTATTCCTGATGCTGTGGTGATGGCCAGGTGCCTGGACACCTCCTTGCTTGCAGTCATTTTGCAGATGCAAAACAGGTTTTTTTGCATTTCATCAGTAATCATAAATTGTCAGACTCAGGTATAAAGATTGTAAACTGCTTTATGTGCTTCAGCTTCCCTTTTCAGACCAGTTCTGAGATGAGTGAGTGCGCACTATTCTCTGAATATGTGTCAGAGTGGGTTGCATTGAAGGTCTTTTTTTACTTGCTGTTGAAGAGATTAATTAAGAACTTATGGTTCAGTGTGCTGTGGGAACTTGGGAATTTGACTCACTCAGTCAGAAAGCATGAACTACAGCTGAAAGGATGATAAAGGAGCTAAGATAGGCATTGTGATTTTGAGGCAAAGGTTCCTCCAGATTTATTTAGGAGAAAAGTTAAATAATATTGCGAACAAAAGCAGAAAGCTTATAGAAGGAAGAGCTTAAATACTGAAAAATAAAATTATTTTTCAGCAGTAAAGAAACTGGAGAAGGCCATTAGATCTTGATGACAAGTCAGCAATGATCACTACAGAAAATACATTTGGAATGGACATCTCCACAATTCAAGTGACTGGCTTAACTCCAAGTCTTAAAAATGATAAGTGTCTATATAGCTGCAATGGTTTGTAGGCTTTTTTTTGGTAAAAATTGCTGTAACTAAGAACAGGTATGATTGGTATGTGGAAGGCAGCATTTGTCATTACTAAACATATTTTTTTATATTTACAGTTCTAGAAGAAGTAGCCAGCAAGGAAGATTTCAACTTGAAACAAATCTGCAGTGTTGTTAGAAGGTGTGAGAGTAGCTCCTTGGAGATGTTCTCTTTCTGTCTTGTAAATACACTTTGGCAATTTTATGTAGTGCACGGAGAGCCAGGCATAAGTGTCTGTACATCTCAGTTCACTCAGCACTATTTGATCTGAGAACTGGACTTTGGTGTACATTTTATTAAATGCAAAACTGGGAAACAGAGAAAGTTTCTAAGCCCCGTGTCAGTGAACCACACAGCAAAAGCGCAATTATAAAACTATGATAAATATTTATGTACATATGAGATATTCTATCATTCTATATTGCAAAATGCACATGCATTGAATAACAAAAGACTTAATACTGAGGCATTTTCTGCTTTGTAGATTACTTTAGGCTACCACAGTCCACCTGCTTTGGAAGCAAGATTATTTTCTTTCTCTACAAGTGAATGTTTTAAGATTTTCCTGTGCACGAAGAAGTAAGCACTTACTTGTATCTGACAAGGAGATGCATATGACGTGGTGTATCCAGAGTCAATTTATTCATGTGGTGTATAATTGTCACTTTTTAGCAAGTGGAACGTCCTCTCCTTCTATGAACAAAAACCAAAGCTCCTTTGTACTGTTTACTAGGCTCATCCTGATTCTTATTCTGTCAAAACAAACTCTGAGGTATAAACTCTACTCCTCTGCAGAAAATAAAACCCCTACAACCTTTTTCTAATTTTTTTGTTGTGAATGGAAATAAAGAAGGTTGAGAGATAAGTCTTGGAGCTATAATCATAGAAATGTATTAATGAAACTGTCAAATAATTCCTTTGAAGACACTTTTTAGTGTGTATTTCATAAAAGGAGTAATTTGTGTGATGCCAACCATCATTAATTGAAATTTCTGTGCCTCCGCTTTAATAAATTTGCTTCAGTTACTTGATCCTTTAAACTCTCTGATTAAGTGGCTGCACTTGTTAAGGGAATGTTAAGGGAATCTTGTAAAGGGAATGGAGTGAAGCTTGTGGTCTGTGCTGAATTCTGTCTAAAAGCTGGATCCATTGATGAAAGGAGGTGCCCATCCAGTTAAAGTGCAAATATGCATCTCCCTTTTTGTGAAGAAGGGGGTTGAGAAAGAAGGCTGGTAAGAGTGGCTTGGGCACATATTTCTGCAGAGTTTGGTCTTTCCTCTCTCTTAATAACCTGCTCTCATTCCCACAATGACCTGTGCATCTCATGTGGCTGAACAAGGATTTTAGCATAAAAATGTGCTTTTGAGTGCAGGATCAAGCCCACTAAGTATGAGATAAGCATTTGCTTGGAAGGAGCTGACAACAGAATAAAAAATGCAACAGGATGTGCATCATTGGCTGGAATCTCTCAAATGGAGCAGGTTGGATAAGGTTTCCTAGGGGAATAGTCCAGCCCCTTGTTATCACAGACCAGGATATGTTTCCATCCTGTGGGCAGATTGGTCATCATTCTCTATGTGACAGACAGGTCCCCAAACCTCAGCCATGTACTCTCATTACATAAGTGCTCTGTTTCCAGCCAGATGAGAGGTCACCACCTGGTACTGGCCAGAGAGAGCAGCACAGAGCTGGCACCTGCCAGCCAGCCTTGGAGTTTTGGTTACATGGTGAAGGTGTTTCCTTTTGGCCTTGTGAAGACATGGCATGGAGCTAAGGGGAAAGAGGGCAGCAGGGCTGGCAGAACAATTCAATATCCCAAGAGAAGGGATTGGATTAGGTCTTGGGCAACATTCAGTTTTTACAGTAAAAGAGATTGTTCATAGGGCCTTCAGGTTGCTACCTCAAATGCATAGTTAGATACCTGTCAGGGGCAGCTTGCCTTTTATTGTGTTAAACATAATAGAAAAACTTTACCCACGGAGAATCTTGGCATGTGTTCTAAATTTCTAACAGCATAGTAGTACACAGGGTGAGTAAATTGGTGTAAGTGGACACAAACAAATCTAATCATTAATGACATCAAAAATATCCTACAGATCACACCTTTAGGTAGGCACAGGCTACTGCCAAAACCCATTTTGTGTAGAAACAGGTGTTTAAATATGGAGATAGGTGAGGGCCACTCATCCCCTGCACAAAACATCTCCCTGCTTAACTGCACCGTCCTGAGCATCCAGAAGAGCCTGTCTGACTTCCAGGCCAGGAGGGGAAGCAGCAGTCTCCCAGGTGGCAGCTTCGTTTATCTTCTAGATGTCAGCCCAGCTCCCCAGGCATGCTGTGCCTGCAGAAACACACAGGCTGTGTCTGTTGTGTCCATCATCGCAGCTTCTTTCTGTGGGTATAAGTATGGTAGGTCTTGGGACATAATTGCATCTCAAAATAACAAACAACAACAAAAAAAACCCCACCAAACAAAAAAATAACCCCCCACAACCAACTGACAAACCAAAAAAACCCATACCAAACCAACAAACAAGCAAACAACCCCCCAAAAAATCCCCAAAACCAATCAACCAACCAAACAAAAAAATCAACCTACCAACCAACCAAAAAAAACCCCAAACCAAAACAAAAAAAATCCAAAGAGAAATTGTATCAGGGTCATAGTTTAAGGGATCTGTCAAAATGGTGAGGCCTTAGGCATCATTTCAGCTGCAGACTGAAGCTCTGTCAATGGATAACTTGAGGGAGTCTGTTCACTCTGGGTAGCAGGGCTTTTGATGTGAGTCGTCGTTGAATATCTAGAAAGTATGATCTCTTCTACAAACATGTAATGCATGTACAATTTTACACTAAGTATAAATCCTATAATTGTATATCACCTTTTTAAATGCAGCAACAGGTAAAAATGTTCTTGGACATCATTTTTAATGCTATTTTTCTGAAAACCACAACTACTGTTGCAATTCTGTGCCCAGTTATGAAACTGGAGTACCTGCCGTCCACAGTAATATATGTCAGAGGGAAGCAAGAGAAGGATTAGTATTTCATGCCAACCTGATTCAGTAAATGAACTCAAGTTATCTAAATCACATGAAATCCTAGGGTAGCTCAGATGCTTTAAGCTAGGATGTCCAAATACCTTGCTGGGTTGATAGGCTTAAGCTTAGAGAATTCCTGAAAGAATCTGAAATAATTTCTGTTTCATATAGTGACTGCTGACATGAATTAGTTATATCTTTACCTTGCACTGAGAAATAGAGAGTCCCACCTTCAGATATATCATATGCATGTTAGACAAGAAGATGACTTAAATAGCAACAGGGGTTCTCCCTGAGATAGTGAGATGTCTCAAGAACAACCACGGGTTGATGGAGGCTTCTGGCTTGCAGAAAAATTGGCAAATGGACTCCCTGAAAAAAAACCCAAAACTATAAAACCTACCAGCATCTTGTCAAAATTAGGTAGATTAAGAACTTATTTATTTCAGCTGGATTTTCACATTCAAACCCCTTCTGTTTTATTATCTATTAATTCATAAGCAAATACTTTCCCCCCATACTTTCTCTTTCTACAATCTTTCTTTTGGTCTTCTCAGAAGAAAAAAAAAAAAAAAAAAATCAATCACAGCATTTGAACTCCCCAGTGCCAAATTAGAATCCTTATATTTTAGGGACAGAATTCACTGGGAGGATAGAAATGTCTTGCCAGCAGTGGACATGACTGGTTGGTAAAGAGTCACTTGCCAAGCTGCAACTTTTTGTGTATCTGATTACTAGCTCCTGAAGTCCTTAACTCTCCTGTGCACTGTGCTCCAGAGGGGTAAATGAAGACCCCTCCACTGAAGTGGAAAACCAAGCAGAGGTACTCACAGGAACCAGTTCACAATTACTCAAGAGGAACCCATTCAAAGTTGCTTTTTCAACATCAGTCTGGAGCTTCAGTGCTGAACTCAAAGTGATAGAAAGGCACCACCATTCTCAGTCTAAATTTGTCTCTCTTGGATCCTCCCTGACACATATTTGATCCAAGAATGGGACTAATAACTCTCTCTTTCCTTGAAATTTCCTTGAAATTTGGAATTAGTAAGAGACATTTAAAAGTAAAAGAGAATGTCTCAGGATCAGGAGTCCTATTAATGGCATTTCTGTACTGCAGGTGCCAAGGACAGAGCTGGATAGAGCTGCACTGTCATAAAGATCCCTGTGACTGCCATACCCTGCTGGTCTCCCTGCTGGCTCTGAGACACACCTGCATGAGAAGAGCAGCAGAACATCCACTGATAGCAACACTTATTTTCCTCCTTTTTAAGTGAAAATGTCCCACTTTCACTATATTTTGTCAACCTCCTTGAAAAACTACTGGTTTGGACACTAATAATGCAGCAGATGTGGACTCAAGTCACTTCTGAGTGACGAGATCCTAAGCTGATAAGGATTTTGAAGAGGAGGATAAAAAGTGACTCTTTATCTTTTTGTTAGAAGTGAAGGAAGGTCCCAATTTGACATTTTATTAAGCAGGTGCTGGAGGGTGCCCTCTTATTTGCTTCCTTTTCTGTGCAGAAGCAACTTCACTGGGAATTTTGCAGTAAATTTTCAGAGGTACAGTCTCTTTCACCTACTTTTGAACACCTCTGCAGTTCAATACTTCCTCTTTTCTTCTTCTAGACAAATAGAGAAAGCATTTCAGAGGTTTATTTCTGTCTATATTTATCTATTGTGCCTTTTGCCTCACTTGCATCATTTGAGGCTGTACATAGAAAATGTACTCGCATTACTTTTGGGAGTTGAAGCATGGAAGGAAAGAAAATTACATGTTTATCTTTATTTTATTTCTTAATTTGAGATATAGGGATAAGTTAATTAATTGACAAAGGTTTTAGATTTGTCCTACTAGGAGTTAGGGCTGGGACTGCTGAGAAGTTAATTATTTTTGACATGTCAAGAACCTAAGAAGAACCTTGCTTTTTGTTACATATTGGGTTTATTTTTCACTTCAGGATAAGATACTTTTATATTTGTTTTAAAATCTTTGGTAAGTAGTAGGAATGCTAATGGTACTAACAGGAAAGGATCTCTGCTTCCAATAGCTTACACTAAATGATTACTTTGCTGAGAAAGTATAGAGATGATCTTATATTACAGTTATGTAGCTCTATTTCCATGCCTTCTCAATGATGTGGAGATTCAGAACTTTTGCTAGATTCTGGTAAAAGACAGCTAAAGTTCAGAAGATAAGAGTTAATAGTACCATTGTAGGATGCTAATAATGCAAATAACTAATAATTAACTTTTGGTCTGGTCTGAAATTTTCAGTCTAAAATTCCAAGTCAGACAGATAATACTTGTAATAATTTATACTTAATTCAATGTCCTCTCTGCACTTTATGTTTGGGGGAGACATTTAATCATAGACAGATCACAAAGTGAAAGCATCTATGAGATGCTCTGAGGTTCCCCTACAGTCAAACTCTTGCTCTGCCACAATTCTCCCTGTGTCTTTGAATTTCTAATCCCTTTTCCAGGCCAGCAGGGCACTTTCTATGTGAAAAACTCAAAAGTATTTTCATATTCCATTCAGGTATCCGGTTATTTAATCAAAACCCTAAAGAGTTACATCCAGACTTAGTATGGCTCTTTATATTTAGCATAACCTAATACTAGGGCTTTATTTCCTCTAAACTATCTGATCGAATGCTTCTGTAAATTATTCTGGTTTTAGCAATGCATTATTTAATCTTGTGCTCAAGTTTCATAACTTTCAGAATCAAGAAAAAAAGGAAGAATTTTTTCAGCTTATTTCAAAGACTTGTTTAGGTAAGCTTTATGACATGCCTGCATGATTTGAAACAATACATGTCTTGAGAGGGAGAAGGACATCAGTGACATTTCATATTACCCTAATCACAAAGGGAAAGTATTGCATAACTTAATTCCTCTCTGGCCCATACTGGATTACAGGGTAATTTGGACTGGAATGGGCCTCAGGAGGCCTCTAGTCCAACCCCATGCTCAAAAGTTCAGAACAGATTGCTCTGGACTGTACCCAGAGTGCATGCTTCAAAACCTCCAGGGAGAGAGACTGTAGATCTCCCTTGTGCAATATGGCTCCTCTGCTTGGTTGTCCCCACAAGGAAACATTTCTTCTCTCTGATCTGAACTTCTGTGGTTTCACTTAATGTCCTTTTTCTCTCAGCCCCCAGACATGAGCCACTGGGAGAAGCCTGGCTCCGTTTCCTTGACAAGCTCCTCATTGGTGCTTGGGGCTTTTCTGTGGTGCACTCAGAGACATTTCCTCTCCAGGTGAACAAGCCCTGGTCCCTCACAGTTTGTCCTCACAGGGCATGTGCTTGGTCCCTGACCGCCATGGTGTCCCTGCCCTGGGCTGCTCCAGTTTATCAATGCCTTTCCTGTACTATGGAGCCCCAAACTGGACACAGGGCTCTCAGTGTGGTCTAACAGCTGCCAAGAACAGGGAATAATCACTTTCCTTGATCTGCTGGCTGTGCTCCTGCCGATGGAGCCCAGGGCACTGCTGGCCTTCACAGCTGCCAAGGCTCACTGCTGGCCTGGGCTGACCCACTGGTGTGCCCAGGATGTCCTGTGCAGAGTCACTCCCCAGCCTACCTTGTTGCAAGGATTTCTTCTTCCCCAGAGAACCACATTGCATTTGTCCTTGTTGAATTTCATAAGGTTGTTGTTGGTGCATTATTTGAACTTGACCTCAAACAGGGTTGGAAATATACTGGGAATCAATTGAAAGGATACAATTGAATTCAGAGGTTGCTCTTGAATCATTCAGGACAGAAATTTAAATACATTAAGGGGAGGAAAAATGTGCAGAGGTATTCCAGGGAATTTTTGAAATACTTGAAATACAGTGACTGAGTCTTTCATGAAGTTTTGTATGGTCTTAGCATAATCTAGGTTAGCACAAAACCTGCTGCTGTAGAAGACCCCACAATCCCTGGACCAGGAAAAGGTTCATAAATTGCCACAGCATGGTGCCCCGTATCTAGCAGCAGTCAGATACATAAAGTGCACATCAGGCATCTGAGGCAATAGGAGGTGCTGTGTGTGTACTCACACAAATACATACATAGGCACAGTTAGGACAGGACTGACAAAATGTTGATGAGACGGGCCTGCACATGGAGGGGAGCATATGCCTAAAAAATCCCCTATTTGTAATGGTATTTCATTAAAACTGACAAAACAAATGGCAGCACTTATTTTAGGTTCTCAGTATAAACCAAGTTACACAGGTATAAGTTCATTGTTTTACTCAATCCCTAAATTAGGTGTTTTTGAGAATTATTTAGGCTTAAGGAAGGACATGCTTTTAAAGTGAAATAGCTGTTCTAATTTCTCATGTAAACAAGCTCTTATTTGATTTTTCTGTGTAATTATTCAGTAGCATGAAAATTAAAGACTATATTCCCTTTCAAAAAACTTTATTAAATATTTTGCCAAAATGAATTGATTGTATCATTTTAATGAATGCAGAAAAAATGAATCAGCACAAAATGTCATTAATTATAACATGGCAGAAAATCACTGAAATAGCCAACAATGGCTCTTTAACATGTTAAAGGACTTTTTACTCAGACAGGCTATTGCAAAGCCATCTTGCAAATTTATCCATGTGAGGAAACAGATCTACCAGGAGTTTATAACGCCCTCTCAGTGCTTTATATTTTCTCCTATGTATTTCAGTAGGAATCAACCCTGCTAAAACTGGTTTATTGTAGCCTATGTACATAAAAGACAGTGGTTCCTGATTTTAGGAGCCATCTCTCTTTTCATAAACATAACTTGATCAAAATTGAAGACTTTGTGAAAGTAGGTATCACACATAGAAGAAAGTCAAAGAGATTCTGAAAATGAATAGTTTAAAATGGATCAGTACTACCAGCTACTGCAATCATTACAGCTGAGGATTAAGTTATATGTCTGTGTGGATGATGCATTTTTAGCTCTGCAAAACTCTGGACATTGACGTTTTTTCTTGAGTGCTGTTCCTTTCTTGGTCCATTTTTCCAATAAATGGACAGCAATCAACTTCCAAAAGAGAACCTCAAACAATAGGTAATATCAACTGCCCAAAATCTGAAATGCTCCCAACTGCTTAGAGAAGAGAAATTGTGGAGAAAAAAATTATGACACTGTCAGGAAAAACATCCTGAAGAATGAAGAGGTTCAATTGCATGTTGGTTTCTTGCAGAAAAGGGAAAACAGCACTATTTTTTGTCTTAATACCTGAGCCAATCAAAACATAGTAGCAGGACTGTGTCATATCCAAAAAATTAGGAGATGTGGTTTAGAAATTAGGAGGCAATATATCTATCTGTAGCTAAAAATTCCCATTTTATTATTATTTTGATTTTTGTTCTTTTTTAATTAAAAAAAAAAATTCTTATACCAAGTTCTTCAAGCATTTAGGCTATCAATGGCATATTATTTTTTCCACATGGATGCTGAGATTCCCTATCAGTGCTGGCACTGCCTGGGAAGCATCAGATGGAGGGAGATTTAGGCTGAGTCTGAGAGAGTGCAGTGGACACTCCTGCACACATGTGTGACTGGAAGACCTACTGGTGATTTCCATGGGCCATGTTTTTGGATGGTCTAATTTAGTTTAATACTGAAGAATTCTGGAACTGTCTTGATTCACACCATATGGGTATTTGGCTAAATCATTCCTCAGCAGAGTTACAGAGTTACATATGTGGCAGTGCTCTCCCACTGTCATTCTTTGTGGGTTGATTCTATATTTGTTGAAGGGAAACAGTAATTGAGGCACAGACATTTGCTTGACAGATAATACTCATGGCAAAAATCTCTCAAGCATTTGTTGTGTACACAGCTATTGAGAACACTGACAGCTTTCCTTCACTTGATGACATAATAAAATAGTAGAATTAGTTCCAAATGCGCTCAACATGCACAATGTTGTCATCCAGTGATATTCATTGTTCCTGTGATTGGTAGATTTTAGTGGAGAAGGATGAATTTATTTAAGTGATACATATTTGCACATGTTTTTCAATCAATGATGATTGATTTGAATCAACTAAAGGCAATGTGATTTCCATATTTCTGTTATCCCACCAGGACCATTTGCATTAGTTTTGAGGTTTCCATTAATCCCTGCAATTTATTGAGTAAATTGCTATTTATTTCATCATGGATAGGTGCATTTCTTATGACATTTCCTATGACAAAAAAAACACTTGACGTTTTGTTCCAGTGGTATGTCATTGAAAAGAAACAATGACTCGTCTCTGCATACTCTGATGGCTGTAGGATCAAAGGCATAGGAAGTAAGGTCATCCTTCTTGCAAAAGGAGGTTGTACTAGCACAATGACATTCAGGGGAACAAGGCTGCTTCTCTAATTTTGTTATAGTCAAGTGCTGAGACGGTGCAGAGGTATCTAATGGAGCGAAGAGTAGGAAGAGCACAATGTTTTTGCTATGGAGACAGAAACAGTAAAAAAGAACTCCCAAAGGATCAGTGGGGGAGATAATGACAAGACCCTGGTAGCTCTTCCCTGTTACTGCCTAGCAGAATATTTGGCTGGTTTTGATTGCTTCATTTACTATCAGACACTTGCCATAAAGCATTAAATTACCATGTAAGTCTGATAGATAGATGGCTAGGTAGCTAGATATATAGATAGCTATAGAACAAATGCATGCATGAGCTTGGGATGCTTGCTGAGGCACATCCTCATCAGACATTAAACCCAAGTGATAACTCAACTCTGGGACTTGAAATTTGTACAAACCATTAAAACTACCCAGTATATGTGGCATCTCCCCCTATTTCAGTGCCCTTGGAGGTTGAAGTGCAAGAGGGTAGTTAGGTTCACTTTTGGTGAATCACTTCTTGGTTATCTGGTCCAAGCCCTGAACTGAAGCAGGTCTATTGAAATCCCACTGCTCAGGATTGTTGTAAAGTGTTTTGGATCATGATAGTGTGCCCCAGCAAAACCATCTGTAGTTATTCCTATTGGAGCCCTCAGAGTGAGACCAGGCTGGAATTGCCCTCACCAGCTTCACCTGGCCATCCACCTTCAGCTGTAGCAGATCAGCTCCTGGAGGGTTTTTAAGCCCAGTCAGAAGGCCCAGTCAGAGACAGAAGAAGAGGAGAAAAGTGAGGTAGGTTTGTATCTGCTCTCTGGCCTTTGCTGTCTTCTTGTTTGGATTTCCTGGGCTAACTTGGCTGCTGATCACTAGATGGGTTTTGTTGCTGCCATCATCTTGACTCTGCTTGCCTGGATCTGTAGCATCAAGGACTGAAAGGTAAACTGTGTTAAATTGAAAAAGAATTGGGAAAGAACAAGCTGAAAGGCTAAATACCATGACAGCAAGGAACAGGTAAAAAGGACTGTGCTGCATGGGACTAAAGCCAATCTTATTTTCTGAAAAGTGTGTGCAGAGCTCTTGGACAAAGTAGAGGGACCAATCAAGCAAGGTATACTTTTGTGCACTGCAGTTGCAAAATGTATATGTGCTGTGCTATGGATCAGTTGGTAAAATGTGTAAGTGCTGTGTTAAGTGAGTATAAGTAAGTAAAATGTGTATGTACTCTGTTAGGAAAATATAGAGTAAGATGTATAAGTAATGAGTTATGTATAAGTAAGTAAACCGTATAGATTATGCATAAGTATGTAAAATGTATAAGTAAGTAAAATGCACAAAAGAGGTGATAAAGGGGTATTAAGTAAAAATTGGAAGATATGCGAGTTCCTACATGACACCCAAAGAGATGATGCATATTTTAGAGAGTTTTAAAGCTTCTGTGCAATCATAATGATTTGTTGTACAGAAGTGCTGAGTTCCCGCACAGGATGTTGACCACTCAGTTTTTGAGTGTCTCTGTTGATCAAGATGCTATGTTCCCTCTGGCCGATCTGGTTGAATGTTTGCCTTCAGGGAGAAATTTTGTCAACTCACTTCTAATTAAAATTTCCTGTGTTGCAACTTGTGCCCGTCTCTCATCCTGTTGTTTGTGAGAAGTTGGTTTCTGCCATGCCTGTTCACTTCTGTTAGGTAGCTGAAGACAACCAGAAGATTCATCTGTTTTTCAGATTCCAGAAACCCAGCTGTCAGCCACTCCTTGTACACCATGTGTTCCTGACCCCTTCTGAGGCCCAGGAAAAAGAGGGGAAGCACAAGGACTATTCCTTCCCTGCTCCTCTTTCCCTCTTCTGTTCCTGGGTACTCAAAGTAGATATTGATGCTGATGCTGGAGGTCAGGGGGAATCAGGAAAAGAGTGATTACTCTGGCAGGTGTGATCTAAGTAGGCTGTCTGGGACTCATGACCATGAATGCAAGAAATTGAATTGCAAGCTCAGGCTTGATGGGAAGCAACCAGTTACACGCGAGGGTTATTCTAACATTGGTCAGAGCCTCAGCACAGAGTCACACAAACTTTTTGAGAAAAAAGCTTGTTCCTTCAGTGTAAGACTTTTCTGCAGCACAGCAGATACCAATAGAAATTTTGAGCACATGACACCTCATGTGTAGATGCTGTTTATGTTCAACACAGGTATTTTTACAATTTAAAGAGAAATTCAAAAGATGCTATCCTGGAGGAATACCTGCTTGTATTCTTCCACCTGAATGTCAATACTGAGCAGTACAAAGTACGTACATGGACTCATTCAGTGCACCTCTGGCAAGGTTGTATTCAGTGAGGCTGGCTATCTTCACAGATAAATTCGCTGTGAATGCCTGTCCAGCACAGAAAATCTTTCTTCCAGTCACTGCATGGCTGTTGTTAAATACAGAATATCTGACTGTGTAAGATGAGTTTAGCTTCAGAAGGGAGGTTTGCTCCTACCAGACTCATTCCAATTCCTTAAACTACTGTGAGTTTGAATGGGGTGAGGGGGATGGAGAGGAAATGAAGCAGTGGCTCAGTTCTTCCCTGCCTCTTCCCCTATCCTGCACAGCCAGGTTTGTGGGATGGGAACTGCACACTCTGTTCCTTAAGATATGTTGGAGAAGCTCCATTTTCTTGGAGCTCATACTGCTGAGTATATGCAGATTGCTTAGTTAACACGTTTTTCTAGTACTCACAGTAACTGCCCATACAGCAGCACCCAGCAGCTTTCTGGGAGCTCATCTTGTAAAAATCCAATGAACATCTGAAGGGACATAGCAATTTCTTGAACCTGCCAAAATTTTATTCTGTTGCCAATGCACAGCGTGTTGCAGAAGCATTTTCAATGGTGGGAAGTAAAGTCTGGTTAATCTCTGTAAAGCCCAAAAATAGTTCTCCAATCATCCTAATTTAATGGGTGATTATGTGAGGATAGCAATATCTACAAATTTAAGGTAGCTGTGGATTTAACAGAATATTGAGATACAGGGGCTTTTGTGCTGCAATCTAGTGAAGCATAAATAAATGCATGTACAGCAGTTTTTAAATTTCAGTTGAAACATCAAATTGCCATGCAACATCCACATAACTTTGTCACAATGTTTAGTGGGAAACACTTAGAGCAAAATATAACCCTCTCAGCTAAATATGTATCAGAGAGAAATATTGATGTCTTTCAGTATGGCTATAGAGGCAAATGGGAGTCAAGAAAAAATGACATTTTTAATAGAAGTATTTATTTTAGATTGACTTTCAATGAAATACTTGACAGCCCTGGAGTACAAATGTAATTATTTACTGCAGGATTTAATTAAAATATGCTTATTTTTGGAAAAAAAAATTACATCTGTCCTGAAATGCTAGTGCTACACTATGCAGGCAAAATAAATAAGGCAACACAATTTTGAAGTTCACATTTATTGTATGCTTTGAACTCCTATTTGTGGCTCAAATTTAAGAACCGCTAGAGGAGATCCGTGTGGGTGAAGAGTTTGTACTGTGGTATGGCAGAAGCAAGGAAGATTCACATATGACTCCTCTGTCTCTCAATGCCACCTTTTTTTCTCCCATGGGGAATGGCTGGTAGATACACATAGTCATAGAATTTTATTTAAAAAACAGCAAGTTTTTATTTTACAGTAATATAAAAACCAGCAACCAAACCTTTTCTGCCATACCCTATACCTGCATTTCACTGCCACTAAGTTAGTCATCCATATGAGAAATTGGCAGGGTTTGCCCAAAACTGTTGTTGCAATAACCTGCCTGTGTGTAAGTAGGTGCCTGTAACTTGCACTCAGGTGTAGACAGATGACTTATTATGGTTCACAGAGCTTTGGGTCAGGAGTGAGGTTACCATGGGTCCACAGAAGCTTCTGTTGGTGGGAGATGAACCTCCTGCTGGACCCATGTTGTAAAAGCAAAGGGAAGGCTGCACACATATCCCTAGTATTGAATGTCCCAAATGACAAAATGTACAATTAATAATAATAAAATTAAATATAATATTGATTAATTGAGACTAAAATATTATTATTAAAATACAATATTTCACTGATTAGATGGTAGAATTGGCTGGCATTCGTAAGAGATGTGGCCCTCTCAGTGAGCTAACCTGTTCTGGCAATAATCTGGTGAAGTTCTCCACTGATGTTGTTGAAGTGAATTGCTGGACAGAAAAGTTTGTTATGCAGAAAACCCAGGTATGATAGGAAAGTATATGTGCGACTCACAAGTTTGAATTGATTTTATGTATCATGTGTGATGTTCATCTTCCCTAGAAAATAATCACAGCATCATTTAGTTTGGAAAGACCTCTAGGATCCTGCTGTCCAACCATCAACCCAGCACTGCCAAGTCCACTGGCAAACCATGTCCTCAAGCGTCGCATTTACTCACCTTGCAAATACATCCAGGTTTGGTGATTCAACACTCCCCTGAGCAACCTGTTCCAGTGATTGACAACCTTTTCTGGGATTAAATTTGTTCTAATATCCAACTGAAGTCTCCCTTGGTGCAGCTAGAGGCCATTTCCTCTTGTCCTGTCACGTGTCTGGGAGAAGAGACCAATCCCCACGTGGCTACAGCCTCCTTGTGGGCAGTTGTAGGGAGTGATAAGGCCTCCCCTGAGTCTTCTTTCCTCCAGACTAAATAACCCCAGCTCGCTTAACTGCTCCTCATCAGGCTTGTGCTCCAGACCCTTCACCAACTTTGTTGCTCTTATCTGGACTTGCTTCAGCACCTCAATGTCCTTCTTGTAGTGAGGAGTCCAAAACAATATTTGAGGTATGACCTCACCAGTGCCAAGTAAAAGGAGATAGTCACTGCCCTGGTCCTGCTGGCCACACTATTGCTGATACGGGCCAGGATGCCATTGGCCTTCTTGGCCACCTGGACACACGCTGGCTCACATTCAGCTGCTGTGAGTGAGCACCCCTGGGTCATTTTCTGCTGGGCAACTTCCCTGTCACTCTGCATCAAGTCTGTAGTATTGCAAATGCCATGCAGCAGGTGTACAAAAAGCCAGTGTTTTCAAACTTTTCTGATCAAAGGGCATAACGGCAAGAGTAGGCTGTACACAAGAATGTGAAAAATGTGAAACACTCCCGTTGGCTATAGGAGAGTCAGGGCTTCCCAGAACTCCTCCCTAAGTGATTCTAATGGCTGAATACTACGATGGCCATCCTCTGCTTCTTCCAGGTGTTTTTCAATAGTACTAAGGGAGAGAATAGTTTTTTGTCACACAAGTGGCCTCGGTTTCCATGTCAGCCCATGCTGACACCCTGAAGGGGAATCTGAAAGAAGAATCTGTTCCTGTCTGTCCTTGACTTGCACATGTTTTGCTGTCTGCATCAGGTTAAGAGAGTATAAAAATGCTGCTGACAACTCCTCTTAGGGATTCCCTTAGGAATTCTTACCATGTGGAATAATTATCAGGGCTCTGGGGAAGCTGTGGTGGAGCTTCCTTTCCCTTCAGGGACTCTGTCGAATAACTCAAGCTCCCTTGGTATTTGCACGGATCTCTCTGTAAGAAGGACCAGGATTTAAAGCAAACAAACTGGTAGCTACAAACAGAAAAAACACACACAAAACAATCTAGCCATGTCTAAACAGAGCCTTCTGCAGCCAGACCTAGACAAGAAAATAAGTGATGCTGTTAAGGGCGTGTGTTCCCAGAGCAGCTCCTGGCAGGTTCAGTGGGAATCACTGCCTCCTTCATGTGATGAAAATCAGGTCATTCACTGAGTGCCTGAACTTGGATTTAATAGCCTCACTGGGGTAAACGTGGTTTTCCTCCAAGGAGCTTTTGGGCTTGTGTTACATGTTTTGAAAAGGACACACTTCTCCCTGCCCCATCCCTAAAAAAAATTTTAAAAAACCCAGCTGCTGTAAATCAAGGAAAATTCATAACTTGCTTGAGGTATCACAGCTGTTGATTAAAGACTCAACATCTTTGGGAGCGCATTGCTGCTAGGAAGATAAAAATCTTTTTGACAGAGTTGTGACCATAAAAATTGCAAGGCTTTAGTCAACAGTTAGAGAGGATTTGCATCTCCCTTATAATAAATAACAATAATAATAGCTCACATTTATATGGTGCTTCCAGATTCAAAATGTTTTACAAACATCAGCTAATTAATCTTATTGAAATACTTTCTCTTGCAATACAGTGGTGTACAGTCCAAAATGTATCTCATAAGGGGGGCTAATGACTCATAAAATGCAGCATTTTCCTCGCTGTGTGACTATCACTGCTTTTTAAAATGGCAAATATAAAAATCACACACCTTTATATTTATGCAGCCTATTCTTCATTCATTACATCTGTGCAGTGGCCACTGTGCTTAATTTGGGTTGGGAACATGACTGGAATTTGGATTTTCAGTTGGAATTTCTGGTCTCTTCATTCTGTTCTCTGGGGTCTGTTCACCTTATAGGGGATTCGTGTCAGTCATCAGCAGCCTGATGAAGCTGATGGTCCCCAGCTCCTGCTTAAGGTCTGTTGGCAAAAGGGGCTGCTCAAGGGACCAGGTCAGAGCAGGCACCAGTCTGTGGGGCAGAATGGGGGCTGCTTCCCTCTCTGAAGGGTCTGCAGAGACCATGGAGGCAGAACAGCATTGGCAGCTCTTTTAAATACTCCCTGAAGTCTTTCTTACTGTGTTTGGGAGACTGGACAGGAATATGTACTGAGTTTTTGCTCCTTCTGTATCCCTTTCCTTGTATATCCCATGTCATACAATGTCTCTGAAGGAACATGAATCAAACCTGTGGTGGTGCAAAGGTGTTCTTGACAGCACAGTTTTTAGCATATATTTCTTGACCAATCATGTATTTGCTTTGCATGGCCAGGTTTTGGAAGTGGGTGCCTGCAGGGTTGACTTCTGTGAGAAGCTGCCAGAGGCTTCCCCCGTATCCAGCAGAGCCAATGCCAGTCAGCTCCAGGGTGGACCAAGGCCGAGCATATCAGTGATGGTAGTAGCACCTCTGGGATAACGGACTTAAGAAGAGGGGAAACAAAGCCTGTGCATCATCATCCAGATGTTTACTGGATGAGAAAATGTGAGAGCAAGAACCCTGCAGACACCAAAGTAAGAGAAGAAGGAGGGCAGGAGGTGCTGCAGGCACTGAAGCAGAGATTCCTCTGCAGGCTGTGGTGCAGACCATGGTGAGACAGGCTGTGGCCCATGGAAGACCACAGGGGAGTGGAGATTCACCTGCAGCCCATGGAAGACCCCACGGTGGAGCAGGTGGAAGCCTGATGGAGGCTGTGACCCAGTGGGAAGCCCATACTGGAGCAGCATCCTGTCTCCCATGGGGAAGAGTGTGAGGGATCCTTCCCCTGGGAAGGAAGGAGTGGTAGAGACAATGTGTGATGGACTGACCACAGCCCCAGCTCTCCATTCCTCTGTGCCACTGGAGGGGAGGAGGTAGAGAAAACTGGAAGCAAAGTTAAGCCCTGGAAGTAGGAAGAGGTAGAGAAAACTGGAAGCAAAGTTAAGCCCTGGAAGTAGGAAGGAGTTGGAGGCAAGCATTTTAAGATTTGTTTCTATTTTCTCATTATCCTACTCTGATTTGATTTTTTATAAATTTAACTAATTTCCCCAGGTCAAATCCGTTCTGCCCATAACTAGTGAGTGATCTTTCCCTGTCCTTAATCTAGACCCGTAAACCTTTGATTGGGCTTTTTCTACCCTGTCCATCCAGGGTTAGTCCACCACAGACTGTCAATATTTTTGTGAGAATCCTACCAGTTAAACCATGCTGTTGACATCTTGACAACAGTGGCAACAGAGCTTTTCCTGTGGCTCCCCAGGAAAAAAAATCTCTGTGTCCCCGGTGCAGAGGACATGGTTTCAAAAGCTGGAAGCATAAAATAGTGTTGTGACTAGGGATTTTCTTCTCCCATCATGTGCAGTACCTTTATTCAAAAAGATTAATCAAAAACAGCTTTCACCATTGTTTACTGCTTCTTACTTGAAGACAAATCTAGGCAAAAATCTGCTAATATTTAAACTAACTAAAGATTGAGCCAGACTCAAGCCAATCTTTGCACCAGGAAAGTATGCTACTGACTTTTCATTCTAATATATTTTATTTTTCTCTTTGACTTAATAATTACTGCCACAACTGTGGTAGTATTTTTTATAGTAAGAGGTAAGATTGTATGGCTATGAGGTTATCATGTGGGATGAGATAATTTTTCAGTGCTTTTGTTTTCTCTCTGTAGAAATCTTGAAAGGCTGCATTTTAGGTCTTGACTCTTGCTTGTATGAATGCTGCTTTATTCCTTATATATAATATCAGAAGCATTACAGGGAATGCAAAAATGGTTTACTAGGTCTACAAGGCCCATTTAAGCTGACAGAGTGGTACAAAGTGTGCTTAAACATTTATGAGAATCATACTGTTGGGGCTTTTGTTTAACAGAGATCCATGCTTGGTCTAAATCACTTTGTTTACGGAAAAAATGACAGCAGAGGAAACCAAAACCTATGGAGTTTGCTCTCCTGTCACAGGCAGGTCTTTTTGCCTGACAACAAATGAGATGATGGCATCCTAAAATTTTTTCAGCAACTTTCAGTATGTGTCTTTCAGCTGTGCCACTCAGTCCTGCCAGGCCCAGCCCAGCACAGATCCTGAGTCAGCTCTGAATTAAAAACCTCAGCAGCCCTAAGAGCTTTGCTGCAGCTTCCGGAGAGGAGCAATCACCCACATCAAGGAAAGCCTCTGTAAGCATTGGGGAGGAAGGACCTGGAGGCATCCAGCCATGGCTGTCAGCTGCTGGCATGTAGCCCTAACCTCCTCCTTTCCTCCATCCTTGTTTTCCACAGCCTTGCCTCCCATGGCATAGCTTTAGGTTTTCTGGCAGAAACCAGAATTACCTGAATAAGCAGTCTTAGAGGAATTCAAACACTCCAACGAATCTTGAAACACTTTGCCTCAACTGTGAAAGGCCACTTTCAACAAAGAGGATAATTGAACTTCCCTTGCATATTCGATGCATAAACGGTGACTCCTGGCTATAATATCTGCTGGCTGCTTTTTCTTTCTGTTACCACTGAAGAGCCACAATTACCATGGAAGTATGAGCTGGGTCATCTCTGGTTTGTGCTTTGTCAGCAGGGAAGCTGCCTGAGTTTGGGCTGCAGCATGCTTGCTGATGAATCCACTTCATACAACTGCCCAATAGCAGAACAAAACTTTTCTTTGGAACTTCATCAGATTTGAGCTTAGAGTTGACAACATGTGAGATGTAAACATGGAGCTTTTATGGTCGAAGTCATAAAAAGTTTGGCTTCAAGCTCGAAACCATCCTTCGGGCAGTAATACATGATGCTTCAGTGGAAGGTGTGTCTTTCAAATCATACCTTGCTTCTAGCAAAGTGTTTTTTGTATGTTATCACATCACGTGAATAATGTTTATATCATCATGAGTATTGTCATGACCTCATACTTACAAGACTAAACTCCGTGCTTTATTTAGACATTTGAGAAGAATTTTGTTTAGCTATAATTTCCATTCAAGCCTAAAAATAAATGTTTGTGACATCTGAGCATGAGTTTGTTGTTCTGACTATTCTTTACATTCAGTACTGAGCATGGAGCCCTTTTCACATTTTTAAACTGAACAACATTGCTGGATGAGGGGAAGACTAATGAAAACTTTGCTGGTAATCAGGGATCAGCACTGTTCACCAACTTTTAATTGATGTAAATGCTAAGGAATTGACAATAACATATGTGCAATCACTTACTGATAAGTAGAGAACAGTAGGATAAAAGTGACCCCGAGATTAGCTCAGCTGTTCAGAGCATGGTGCTAATATCACCAAGGTTGTGGGTTTGATCCCTGTACAGGCCATTCACTTAAGGGCTGGACTTGATTGTTTGCGTCCCTTGCAACTCAGAATATTCTGTGATCAGTGTATCATATATCTTAAAGTTGCCATGAAACAAAGTATGCAAGTATTCCCTTTTTCCAAATATTTGTGTTCTAAATGCTCTGGATAGATGCTCAGGCTACAATAAAAAGGAAAAGAGACTCTCAGAGGAGAAACTAGAGAAGACCTCATGAGAAACAGGTCCGAATGTGTAGTTAGCTAGTGAGGAATTAGGCAAGGGAAGACCAAATGGCACATCTTACATAACGTGGCTCTTTCAATCACTATTTTTCTTAAAACAAAAAGAACTCCTGCATTTTAAAGTTCAGTGGATAGAGTGTCCAGCCAAGGTGTGTGAAACAGGGTCAACCCTTTTCCCTTTGGAGGTATTGAAAGCCATACCTTCATAAGCAAGGAGAGAATATTGTTATAATTTATTTTGGGAGATATGCATCTGAATATTTTTTGGGAAAACCCTTGCTTCAGAGAAGCATTTAGCATCAAAGTTTTGAGTATAAGCATGTAGACTGCACTTTAACTACCTTGTGGGTACCCAGCCCAGAGTCCCAAGCACCCAGAGATGACAACATTGCCAAGCTGACAGCAGCAGTACCGCAGCAAATCTATGATTTTGACTGTAGCATACTTGTCTTATCTCCTTTGACACCTCTTCTGGGAGAGCTGTTGAAGAGAAGTAACTTTTGGTATATGAGAAGGAAAAGATAACTGTGTGCAGGAAGAGTTTTTGACGAGAAATTGTAATGTCCCTCCTCAGCCTCCTCGCATTCTCTTCTGTCAACCCATACATTATAAATAGAGTTGTTCTAATAGATCTTATGCATTTTTCCTTTCAAGACTTTTACATCATTTTGATTGACATTAAGGCAATTACAGAGAAAATTCTAAACCATTTCTTAAACATAAAAGAAATAGTTTAGTTCCTTTTAATAATGTCTACATATTTGAAGAAAGATGAGCAACCTCTCTGTAATTTTGGAGCCCCTGTAAAACATCACTTTCACTGCATCCTCACTCTTAGGGATCTGTAAGGAATAATTAGGATAATTCTTTGTAGATTTAAGCCCCTTGCAATAGTTTATTCTGCCCACAATTAGCATCATTTGTTTATATATTTTTAAATTTTAAAAGTAGTCAAGTACAGTTTTTCCAAGCTAAACCAGAGTAATATTTTACAACAATTGTAGCACATTGTGGAAAGAACAGAAATAAATCAGTTGGTGAGCCATTTATCATTCACTTTACATAGTAAAAACCAAATACGGCTGTCATTTCCTAACTTTCATTGAAAATAAATTGAAAAAGTATATCATTCTTTAACCTAGCAAGGAAAGAGAGAATTGCCTAATATTCTGCAATGCACATTACTTATGTAATATATATATTGCAAAGGGGGGGGGGGAGGGGAAGAAGGAAGGTGTGAGATGATTTGAAGTTGTAAAAGTGGATTATCAAATCCCAGAATCATAAAAGACTTATTTGAAAGAGACAGAGAATAAAGAAGAAAAAAATCAATTAAGAGTAAGCAAAATAAATAGCAATTGTTTCTGTCTTCCTACACTGCTTTGCAGCTACTCTATCAAGCAGATAACAGGGTAGGTGGGTGTGGGTGTTGTAAAGGTCCACTTGGCTCAAACCCTCAGATTTCTGATAGAGTGTATAACACTGAAGTATTACTTTTCAAGGATGCCAACATAATTACATAGACTTTTCATCTGGAAAGTAAAAGAAACTTACTATCAATTTTCTTCCAGCTTGGTGGATTGAAGTCACAGAAGTAAAGCAAAGAGTAAGCCTCCATGGCTCTTTGTCAGTGTGTTCAGGGGCATATGAAGCTTTGGTAGCTCAGATGATTGAGCAGGGTTGTCCTCCATAAGATATCACCCTTTTCTCAGACACCTGACCTGGGAGTCAGTCATGCCAAGTGCAGGTTTGATCTTCACTCCTCATTGCCCAGACTAAGCACTGAGCCTGGTAATTTGGTGAGTTCAACCATGTGACTCATACTTGCCCTCCTACACGTGGCTATGCCCACAAAACTAATTCCCAGAGCAAAGAAGCAATGATCAGTTTACAATAACTCTCCTCTGACACTGGAAGTTTTGGACCAAGTAGTTATGCAGAAAGACTTCTTAATTTTTGTCACCTATCCCTTCTACCGCTCAAGAGCGGTTCATCCCAGACCCCATCACTTTGTCACTCATTACTACTGAAATCTGTAAGAATTCCATAGTCACAATTTTGGATTTCTACAATAGCTCTGTTGTAGAAATCTGTGCCAGAGGATGATTGATGGCCAGCTGACATGTCTGGGGTACTGAGAGCTAGTGAAACGCACACTGATGAGAAACATGCTCACAAAGATAAAGGGTGTTTTTGGCAATTTGATTATACATAAAAAACACTGTCCAGTTTTTCTTGGAGCAACTTCTGGTCATACATTAATTACCCTTTAGAAAACACCATTACCAAAGGCTAATAAGGTTTAACCCCGTTGAGGAGAAAATACTTGTCCTGTAAAATAGTTTTCAATAATCAAGATGTAATGGCTTTCTTCAGAAAAAAATGGCAGATTCTGTGTTTAGGGGAAAGTAGAGCATTACAGTGTTCAGCTCCTTCAAAGGACCTCATGAGACACAGGACACAAATTATATTCTAATTTGTAGTATCCTAATTGTGTCAGATTACATGGAGAAATAAACAAAGCCTTTGCCATATAATACACCTGACAAGCATCTATTATAGTATTCTCCAGAAGCAATTTCCAGTGAGCCATATTTTTGTGCATAGTCTTGTTAAAAAGCAAAGGAAATTGGAGAGCTTATTTGACAGATAAAATTAGAAAATTAATGGACACAGATAATCCACTCAGATATTCAGAACAGGTGTACGAAGAACCAAATTCTAAGGCATAGGAGAGGAAATACTTCAATTCATGAAGAGAAAAGTGAATGGTACTATTGGTTTGTTTTCTTATTCCTTATATTATTGACTTACATACATGCATATCAATAGTAGCTCTAATAAGTACTGATCAAAGTATATTTATATATGCTACATCTGACACAGTCTGATTCTCCCATCTTCTCCCTCCTTCCCAAAAATATCCATTTATACATTGTAGTCAAAGTAAAAAGCATGCAAATTTTAACTGAATGCTAAATACAATTACCATCACAATAACATTACTTTGTCCATAGACATATTCACATAATGCAAATAATTTCCTGGTTTGTGAATAAAGTCATATAATAATTTTATTTTCACTTTGCTCTGTCCACTATTTCTTGCAGCAGTTTTGGGAAAATGTATGAAATAGTTCACATTTTCCTCAATTCTTTTTAAATACAAGATTTAAACTGGATGTGAGATGTCTGTATCTGTGTGCATTTTAAATGTCATTATATGAAGTTCTGTGCATGACTGTTCATTTTTATAGTCACTGGCAAAGCTCAAATTGATTTTGAACTTTACATCTACCATAGGAACGCATATTAACAGATGATGGACAAATATGCACCTCCATATAGTGGCTCCTAAGTAAGTGGCAGGTCTTACATGTGCTGAGAATAGTGGTGGTCAGGATTATTGTCAACAGATTCTGTCCTAAAGGATGCTTTGTTTTCATTGTATTGAGCATATTCTACCCTAGGATACATTTTTTACAAAATTTCCTTAAATAATTTTTATTGAGCAAAGAGCCATTAGTAAGAAATAATTTTCAAAATTTGGCACTGGGTAAAATACTCTTTTGATGATGATTATTATATTTATCTTCAATTTGGGAAGGTAGTACAATAAGATAGAAATAAAATAAACCACGGGCTGTGTATGCCTTAGATGCGGCATTGATTATGCGGCTGTGACTTTTCCATTGTGCCCCTGTTCCTGCCACCCAGTCAAGCTCCTGACAGTAATGATTCAGGCTCTCATTCTTATTGAGCATCCCTTTCTATTTCTGTAAAAAGGCTTTTGGCTTCTAAACAGGTGTAACCCTTTTTTCTGTACCTCATTAGGCACTTTGCCAAGGAGAGAAAGGCTGATTCAACTTTCCTGTCAAACCGTCTCTTTTAAAGTGGCACCTTTGAAAGTGAGATCTGATGTTTTGCTCATGTGTCTGGGCTCAAGTTTGGAAGGCAACAGAGCGTTCCTGGTTATCCCAGAAATAAAATTCTTAAGCTTTAAGGCTGACATTGGAATGTGGGGTTTTGTTCCTGCATTTCGCACTGAAAAGTACATATTGTGTTTCAAATATTTCCAGTAAATTTGACCACAGATAAATAGACCTATCATGGTTTTCTTAAGGTGTAATTATTCATATGAAAAAAGCTTTTCAGAAGATCAATTCTCATGGTTTTTATTTGGGAAGCATTTGCTTTTGAGCAAAAGGGGCTTCAGCCCATGCAGAAGCTCAAAAAAATATTCTTCATGTTAATATGGTTGTATCTGGTGTATTTATCTTCTTCATATTTTGGCTGCAGCCCTCCTCAAGACCTGTTAGGATGTTCCTTGCTCTGGGGAACTATCTCAGTGCCAGTGCCTTTCTGTGTACACCCCAGTAATGACATCCTGCAGTTCCATTCCCACAGCCAACGGAGCTCCTTCTCTTGAGGAACGATGCCTTGTATGTCCTATGGTTTGGTTCTGTCAAGGTGCCTTGCCAAGTCATTTAAGATCCCTTCTGATTCAATGACTTATTGGTGAACAAAAGGCCATCTCACTCTATTTTCATCCTTTCCCAGATATTTTTGCTAGCAGAAGACCTAAGGAAAATGTTCTGCATTGGAAGTCATTGTGGGGCAACTTTTACACCTATGTAGATAACAGTTAAATGATGAATGTTAAGGCTGAGGTTTATGCAACCAGCTACAACATTTAGCTAAACCATTCCACATGGAATAAATAGTGATTATATGAAACCTTCTCTAACTCGTCTTAATTGCAATAGTGGGTGCAAGTGGGAATGTGCTGAATGCACAGATAATAGCAATTTGAAAAAAAATCACCATTTTTTTCTTGTTTCTTTTTAATTTGTTAAATCTCTACTGTAGCTGTCATGTACCAAAGCTGCGTGTTCAGGATTTCAACAATCACTTCCTAAGCTAAAGCTTAGCCTATTTTGTGCATTTGAACATAGTCTCAGCCTATATTTATGCTCTTGCTTGCCTGTTTTTCCACCCAGCCAGCACCCACACTTTGCTCCCCTCACCCTCTGCTCAATCCAGCTTAGGAAATGGGATCTCCAGTGCTTTTGCCATGGGACTTGCACACCATATGAACAGTGATCAGCTGCCTCCAGCAAAGCTGCGGGGGCCTGAGTTGCTCCAACTATTCGGTGATCAACTCTGTGGTTGTGACCAATGAGTCACAGCTGCCAAGGGGTATCATGTTGGGAAGAATCACCCAGGTTGGTGGGAATCTCAGCTGGGAGACAGGAGCTAGCAGTGGTCACTGCCTGGCAGTGGGGCCAAGATTGGCTGACCTCAGCTGCAGGGCCTGCCTGGGTCCAAATCTGAGCTCAGCACCATGAATCAGCCTCCAGCTTCCAGCCTCAGCCTGGGCAAAAAGGCTGGACAGGAACATCCCACTCATCCAAGGGCACATGCAGTTGTGTCACCATAACACCTGTACCTCTATAGCCTTCCTTAAACTTCTACCATACAGGCTTAAAATTAATAATGTAAAGAAAACAAAGGAAGAAATTAATTTAAGGAGCTCCTGATGATGCCAGCTAATGTGTCCACCAGTCCAGAGAAAGATTATATATACAAGTTACAAAGAATGTTTGCAAACATTATCGTTAATGTGCACACCTTATCAACATACATTGATTTTATACACATCCTTTAATTTAAATAGCTTTGATTTTCTGTCTGGAAGACAAAAGAGAACATTAATAGCCATCGCTTACTGAATTTACAGAGTTGTGCATTAGCTCATCTAAAACGATCTTGTGCTTGTTATGCTTTAAATATTAATATTTAAAAGAATATTACAAATTCTGGTAACCTGAGTCATATAGACATTATAGAAATAAATTGCATATTTGATATTAATTCACCCTGTTACTTCCTATCATCCTCCATAAAATAGTATACTTCTTGCAAAGCTACCAATAGCAATCTCTGTGTGCCAGTTTATTACCTGTATAGATATCATTATTCCCCTGTGACAGCAAAGTCAAATTCAAGGCATTTTTCATAAACTAGGAAAAATTACCTTTCCAGTGACATATGACACAACCTTCAACTACTAAATGAATTCAAGAAAAATTCTCTTTTGGGAAAGACCTTGCATGTGATTTGTCAGCCTTAAAAATATTTCTTGAGGAAGTTAATTCTAAGAGACTTTACAACAGAGCACTGTTTTCTGTTTATATTTAAGATGTACTCTGCTATGATGCATTTCAGAACCAAAACTACAGAACAAAAATTTGCTTTGCTGTAATTTAGTTGTACAAAGACTGTTAGGCCCTCATGGTGAAATCTGAGACCTTATTGGAACTCTCACATAAAAACAGTATTTGTAACTGTCATGTCATGATTTTCAGCACCGAAGTGTTCCAAGAGATTGATGCTGTGATGAGGAGTCTGAGGAATGGAGACTAAAACCGAGGTGAGATGTCTGGGGATTGTCAGGGGCATTAAAGTAGAATGAAGAGCTTGAAGCAAAAAGCATCAGCTTTGGGGAGGAGGACTGATGGATATTCATAAGAAGAACATATTCTTTCCAAACTCTCACCCAGATTTAACCTCCCTTTTGCTGTTGCTAAAGATGTGTCTGTAAAGCTGATTGGCACCTGGGCACCTTAGTGCTGGTCCATATGCAGGATGATAACCTAGAGATGTCACTGCACCCTGCCGCTACTGAGATGGAGGGAGTGTACCATGCCTGCCCACAGCCCAAGAAAGGGTTAATGGCTTAATTACCTCCCCTAGCTGAGCTCAAGCTGTGGATCTAAACCGGCTGCTGTAAGAGACAGCTGCCTGGGCATCATGGAGCAGCAAATGGGGAGGCTGCAGGCTGCCCTGGAGGCTTCAGAGATACAGGCTGACAGGAGTGCTAGAAAAAGCTATGTGGAGAGAAAAACTGCCGAGCAGGGAGATAAGTTGCAACAGAAGAAGGAGAGGTAGGGAAGGGTGATCTGCTATTGCTTGCTCTAAAGCTGTCAGAAAAGATGTCTGGACATCCCACCTGAATGGACTAGAGTGTTTAGAGTAAGGGCTCACTGGTAAGTTTGCAAGCCCTTGTACAGAGTCACAGGGTGGTGATCTTATGGTTGGGTAGGGTGGCATGGCATGGGGATGCTTGTCTTCACTGCAAGCAAGTACAGCAGGCTTCTGCTGCCTTGGTGAGATTCAGCTGTACAATACAGCTCAGTGCTGTATAGAGACCCTGAGGCTACCTCTGATGGCAGCACTGTGACAACTGTGTCGTGCTTGCTCTTGCACAGGTGATCTTGCTGAAAAACATGTTGGAGCAGTCTGAAAGGCACAGTGTTTAAAGCAGCTAAACCTCTTCACCCCAGCTGGATTACAGCTCTTCCAGGTGATGCTGTGCTATATAGACATAATAAAAATACTGCAAAAGCAAGCCTCTGGGGTTTGCCGAAACAGGGTGACACTGATAGTCCTCTCTATCCTGCAGACTTGGAAAATTAAATTTGCCATCCTCATATTCATATGGTCTTAGAACTGGAATTTCCTGGAGTCTGGAGAACTTGCATTTCAAATAAAACCATGGGAAATTGTTTATGTAAGTAAATTTTCAGAAGCAAATTGAGCAGTTTTTTTTAGAAGGGAGGTACATGAAAATTGTCTCAGGAGTGGGGCAGGCAAGATCCCTGCAAAACTGGGGTTTGGATTCTGTCGCTGTCTGACTCAAACCTGGCTATTTGTGAGCACAGCTGCCAGTGAGAAGGTCAGACTGCACCCAGCTGGGGCTGAAGGGCATCATGCTTGGTGTGTTTGGTAGGAGACTGACCTGGCCAAAGCATAGCTTGTGGTATACATCTGCTGTTTCTGATGTAGGAGAGGCTAAAAACTTCTCATAGAAGATGGAACTCAGTTCTATTATGTACTTCCCGAAAATAACACAAGGACCTTCTGTATGAACAATGGTTGCAGCCCTGGGCATTACATTACTTTTTTCTATAAAGTATTTGTTTTGTGTCATTACACTCACTCTCACCATTTAAACATCATTGATACTTTTTCAGAATTTCAAGCATGTAAAAAACCCCCCCAAACATATATTTATATCTTATTTTTAAGCATGCGGCTATTTCTCGGTACAGTAAGTGCAACTTTCCAACAGGCAGGTTGCCAGTCTATGTCTTCTGGTGCTGGTAATTATGTAGAAGCACCTGGTAACTGATCATAGTCTGGTCTGTGTGAAGGTTTGGGAGGGAAAAGGTGGGGAAAGAGTGATAAGAATAACTGATGCACGGTGGAGTCATACGCAGAGATAGCTGTCTCTGTAGCTGTATCCTCAGCAACTGCTGAAATGTGAGCACAGGGTGAAAGCTCTCTCCCTTCCTGTGTGTCATTCTTCACTCAACCTTATTGTGACTCCTTTCCCTCCTCCTGTCTTCTCAGTAGAGAGGCATTTGCCCACTGGTGTTTTGCAGTGGGCGGCCGTTCAGCTTATGGTGAATTTTGGAACGGCTATCCCAGCCATTGCCATCCCAGTGTTTCCATGGGGTGTAGTGCCCAGACACCATACAGTCATTAATGGCTCTTTTCCTCAAAGGCTTTTCCAAAGGCTTTTGAGGGCTGAAGTTAGTGAAAGAGCTAGGGAAGACGGCTGTGGATGTACTCAGAAGTCAGCTGCTGAATTTTCTCCAGTCTGGGATAGTGAGCCAACTATTGGACCATCCTTTCAATTGTTTGACCTGAACTTACTGTGTTTGAACTCATCCAAGGCTCAGAGAAACTGCTGGACACCTACCCACTTGGTGGTAGGGCAGTTTCATCCTTGGGAAATTTCCCTGAACTTCAACGCCTGCTGTGGCATGTGCTTCCGTGAAGCTCCTTAGTCTCTTTCCATCTAAGAAATAGCTATATCTGATAATGAGAAACTGTATTTTCCTCTGACTTATATTTTCTGTCACTTGTTCTGATCATATGTGTTAAGGATGATACCCAATTTCAGTAAAATCCAAGCCTACCATTTAAAATCACCCCTCTCTTTACCACAAAGATCACCTTATATGTGACTGCTTGATTAAATTTGAGATTTTCAGGGATTACTTATTTTGCTTTATAAGTCTGTATTTACTAAGAGACAATGCAAAGAAGCTGGCTAGATAAAACCCACAATCTGTTATCTTACAGTGCTTTTACTGTATATGCAGAAAAAAATGGGGGCTTATAATGTGCAAAAAATTATCTTTCTTGTAGCTTCCAAAAGTGTCAGCATTAAGAAAAGCAACAAAAAGGACAACGAAAGCAACAAAAATGGCTCTTTAAAAATTAGAAATATCAGACACATTCTTTCTGCTCCTTTCAAGAAGACAAACTGACTATAATTCCACTATCCACAGTTGTCCAAGTAATGAATGAGGAGTGTTTGAGATGTTCTGTAAGGTGAGGGGACAGCTTAGTCATTAGTGCTGTATTAAACAACACTTATTGTGACCACACTTCAGCCGGGTTTTGATCTCAATGTCATTTGTAGTACACATGTCCCCTGACACTTTTAATTTTTATATTTGGTTTTTAATTTCTGTGCTTTATCAGCAGGATGAAAAGCTGATGTGTGCAAATACACTCTGAATTTCACAAGCAAGTATGCTATGATGCTGTATCTGATCATTCATCTTTTCCAAAAGTTGGATTAATGAGAGTTTAAAATTATCTAGCTTTACTTTTCTTGAAAAGGTGTTGCAAAACTAATGCCACTAAGATACAAAATCATTTTTCTTATGGCAAAAATCACACAAGTCAGAGCTTGCCACTTACATTTTCCAGGGTAAGTTTGATGATTATCCTGTAAATTAACATTGATTTTTTTTTTTTTTCTGTAGATCCCATTATTTTCAATCCAGAGAGATTGTTCTGTCTTCTTGCATAGTTATTATAAATGAATAGCAAAAAATTTTGCCATACATTATTGCTTTTTTCTTAAGAAAAGAGATGGCCTAAAACCTTAAACCAAACCTCCCCGCTTCCCCATTATGTTCTGAATGCCAGATCCAGACTATTCTTAGTGCAGGAGATATTTCTGTGCTTTTATAACTGGCTGACCCACAAGGTGGCACTAAAGAGAAAAGTGACAACTTGGCTAATAAAAAGTGAAAACCAAAGGCAAAATACCATATGCTGAATCAATATTATTTTAATTAGGAGCATACTTTCTTTATTGTCAGTTAAATTTTATTTTGTGAGAAGCCTTAAAGCTATATAGCAGCAAAGATGGTTCATTGCCCCCATCCCACATCACAAGTTAAGTTTTTAAAAGAAAAAACAAGACACAGGTTGTCTGTTTATCGTAGCTCCAGAATCTTAAGGAAGACGATTCTGATCAAAATATAGTTAATTAATTTTCTTCTCTAAGGAATGAGAAATTTAAATGAACTAAAACCTGGAAACTTATTTTCAGTCATTAGTCACGTTGGTAAGAGATATGACACAAGGAATTATTTATTGCCTGCAATGTGAGTGTATTTTCTACTGGAATGTTTTGATTGTTTAATTTTTGTGGCTTTGTTGTTAAGTGCTCTGGTCTTACTTCATAAGCAAATAATATGAAACACTGGGTTCTGTCATAATTACTTTTACACCAATGGGTTAAATCTTGCCACTTTAATGATGAATATGAATCCTCACCAAAAACATCTTAATCATGAAACTCTTTTTGAGATCCAAGTTGTATGTGAGTAGTAAGATTAACACTTTTCTAACAAGAAAGTAGTAGCCATGAGTGCTGTAGACTGTTTTGTAGGCTACTGACATGAAGCTTACAACATAATGAAAAAAATTATATCCGAATCATTTTTAGACCTTTATAACCAGACTAGTTATATATAATATTTTTAGTTTTCCTGACAAGTGTGCCTATGGTATCAGCACTATTATGGGCGATAGGGGGCAGGAGTTTACTTGCAGAAACAAACTCAAAACAGTACTAATGCATTAAGAAGAAAATTCTTAAAACCATTATGAAATATTTTTCTCTGAATTGAGCAGTGTTACAGAATACATGGTAGTGTGCTCTGGGGCCCATCAAATGATCATATATATTGGTATTGTATTTTGATCCTTAATGAAATTGCAACTTTATAACCATCCAGGAAATCAAGAGTGACCCATGAGTAGCTTGAAAGACTTGGATCTAGAATTATTACTAAGTAGGATATTTTCATGTATTTTAAATGTTGGTTAAATTATCAGTGCTGCTGTATTTACAATAGTTGTATCACAACAAATAGTTATTTGTTTTGGTTTAATTTTTTTTTTTGCCAATAACTGGTGTTCTACAGAAAGAATTTGTTCAATTCCCTCACATTATTAATTTTGTGAAGAAGTCAAAGCATCTAATTCTCAGGATCCCAGTAAAATCAAACCTTTTGGCTAAAAAGAGCACTGATACAATCTTGCTCAGTCATCTGAAGTTGTCTTCCCTTTTATAATTTGTTCCCCTTATTTATGACTCACCTTCAGCACTTGCTCTATGTTAAAGGCCAACCCAAAGAAAGTCATATTCTGACAGGTATCAGTGCTTTCCTGGAATGAATTGTAAAATCACAGCATCCATAAACACACGCTGACTTTTTTCCTTGCAGTTCTTATTCAGAGAAAATTTGGGATCAATCAGCATTTAGACTGAGGAATCTCACAGTGATTCTGTTTATAGATGCTTGTGATTCTTTTTACAGCTCATTCTTCTTGAAACATTGTTGTGAGCCATACTTTCTCAGCTGTTAAATTTTAGCCACATTTCTGAAAAAACTGGCTATTTTATGCTTATGCTGGACATTGGCAAATCAAAGACCTCTAAGATGTTTTGATTGTCAAGATCAGTGGAGGTGATCACTGCAGGCTGAGGTGAGTATGAGTGCATATATCCTTACTCAGGGAGTCTGTAGCAGGATACAAAAGGTTACGGTGGAGCCAACAAATACATTCATATTCTCATGTAATATCTACTGGACACAAATATAGGCCTGAGGCAGGTGATGGTTAAGTATTCTTGCACAAGGTGGGACTCTAGATGAACTGAATCAGGAGACCCACAAGGAAACATCTGTGGTTTTGCCTTGTAAAATGGAAATGGGATATTGAAAGAAACAAAAGAGCCCAGTGTGTTTATAATGACCATAATGTTACAAAATACACAAAGCTCTGTATTGAAATCCAGTTCAAGAATTCTGAATATTTATTGTAGAGTTTAATGGATAAAGAGATTATCCACAGATGTTTTAAAAAATGGGGTTTAATCTAAATTTTAATGGAAGTAAACCCTTGCCTTGCCCACTACAATGTTCCTTGTATTTTTTAATGAAAAAGGTTCAGTAGCTAAGACACAATCTAGCCATGTAAATGTTGGTTCTTAACACAGTCTGGAGTTTCCACAAATAATTCTTCTTCTCCCCCTGAGACTTACTTCTTACTACTAATTGATTCCAATTAGCTAGTTTTAAGTGTAATTATTCAGCGAAAGAAACAAACACTATTATATCTATGCTCTGCATTCCACTACTAAAAACATGGCATTATTGAACTTATGCAGTTGAAATGGTTCATGCTTGGGAAAAAAAACACCAACCCTTCAAGAAGCTGTGTTTAAAAACACTTAGAAAAAACCTGTTGTAAATAAATTGGAATACACTTTAACTAAAACTTGCTAGTGGAGAATGAGGACACTTGTTTTCCTTCTTAAATTACTGCTGTAATGAAGAAAAAGAAATGAACGGAAGAAAAAGAAAAATCAGTTGCTGAGTAGATGTGGATAAATATGAAAATAGAATATCTGGTAAAAATAATACATCTCAGACACTGAAACCGTTAATTTAAAATATTTAGTTCTCATATGAAAGTAGATATTCTTATCCTAAAACTTGAGAAAGAAAATACTGACTTTTGAAAAAGGAAAAAGTGCTATGGCTTCGTAGGGTAGTACAGAGTAGTTTGAAAGGACTGGAATAAAAAGGAAGTAAATTCCACAACAAATGGTGGCGAAGATACGACTTCAAGGTACAGGGTGAATGGAAAGCAGCAGGTGGGACACTGACAGTGCTCCATTGATGCCTCCTCTGATGTTCCTTCCAGCTTGAGAGGTGACAGGAAAGCAAGAGGTGATGGCTAGAGAAAAAGGGAGGTGGAGAAGAGAAAGATCAAGATTACTAGGGAGCCTCTCTGTCCCGTAGCAAACTTCCATCTTATTACATAGGACTTTACCAGAGCACCAAGCCCGTTCCTCATATATCTGTTCCTCTAAAAAAGGAAACCTAAAACTTGTCCAAGATACAGCCATACCTAGACATCTGGAGATCTCTAGTTATAAACTAAACATAAGTAGTGCTTACTGCCAATGAACTCAAGTAAAAAAAGAGGTCATTTATACAGGTGACATGATGGTGAAGGAGCAGAAAACGACGGAAGGAATGTTCCTTTCCTTGTTATGTTTAAGCCAGCACAAATCACTGTGTGTCAGCTTGTTTTACAATCCAGTGTTTTCACTTTTAATTAGAAAGTCATTCCCTTAGCATTTTTCTTAGTAGCAATTTTTAAACTAAACAGAAGGTGTATTCCCCAGTGCCATATGTTTAACCTGACATGTTACTGAAAATGTCTTCTGGAAAAAAAAACAAAACAAAAGACAACCAACCAAAAAACCACTAAAGATAGGATCACTGTCCCAATCCACTCCCCTTGGCCTACTTGTAAGCCTCAAGAGCACACAACTTCCCCATTAGGCAGTGTAAATTCATTGGGGAATTAGACATAACTGAAAAGCCAAAGGATGATGGACTAATAATTCCTCTCTGCTGCACTGGCAACCTGTATGGCTGGAAACACCAACAAGGAAGCAGCATCTGGGGAAAGTGAGTAGTTCATAATACTCTGAGAGGTCACCTTACGGATGTTTTTTGACCAATATGTTAGCAGGCTATGAAGAGTAGTCCATTTTAGGACTTAAACAGGAGGGATTAAGACCTATGAGTATCCTTGACTTTTAAGTACACAAGGAGAATCCAGCTATGACCAGAGAAATGCCTGACTGAAGCTGGAAGGGTCACTGGAGCACTGACTGATGTGGGTTGAGGCAGTCTTCTTTCCCTGTAATTTTTTCCAATATAAATTCCAATTGATTTTGGGCTTTGCATAGAAGGACATTTTCTGAGTGCCCCCCCCCCCCCTTTTTTTTTGTGAGTAGTGTCAGTCTGTCTGTAAACCTCTGCTATATCCAGATGAATGAAGGATGGATCACTTGGATTAAAAAGCAGCAATAGTTAAGCAGACTCAGAAAAATGTAATGTGCCAATCCCTGGGATGAACTGTACCCAGCTGCATGATATACAATGAAGTCGCTCATTTATAGTGCTTTTCTTCCAAGCCTGTAAAACACCAGTGTGAATACTGAGAGGTGTTGTGTGCAAGCTTAACATAAAATAAACTACAGCTTTATGTAGGTTCCTCATCAGCTCTTTGCTAGCCAAGCTATAAACTGGTATAGAATTGGAAACTGTGCTATCTGAAGTTTATCCATGTTTCTTCTGATACTTGTCTAGGGAGGGCCATCTCCATAGCAATCCAGTTAAGGTGAGACATACTCTTTTATTTTGTATGAGTACCTGAAACCCTAGGCTATAAGCTCATAAAATGAGATTGCATACAAGATGTTGATGGCCTAGGGGAAGTTTTGAACAACGAGGAATCATTATCAGGATTTTGCTGAAAAAATGATCCATGATCTGATGTATTTTCCAACAGTCTTTGCAGAAAGACCAAAGGAGTTGCAAGCTTCAGAGGCAATACCCATGAAATCCATGCCTATATTTATAACCGTGGACAAATGAAAAACCAGGAATTTTTCCCAGATGTACACACAAGTTTTTTTGGGAGCCACATGCCTTTGTATTTTCTCAGCAAAATGGCTATATATGTCTGAACAGTGAACTACTTGCAGACAGTAGCACTTTAGAACAAATTACTAAGTTAATAACTTTTTTGACCTGCATCTGGTCAAGCTATATTTTAGAAACCTGTCATTACTAATATGAAGAAGAGGTTAATCTAGTAATATGAAGTTTTAGAATGATGGATGAGTTGAGGCACGTGAGCTATTTAACACAATACCTAGCTGCACCTTCTTATTGTAAGTCTCCAGACTGACAAGCCCAAAGAGGAGGGGTTGCAAACCTCTCAATACTTTGTTTGAGCAAAGATGAAAATTGGAGGTGAATCTAGAAAGCCTTAGCTCCCATCACTCATGGCTTGTGCCAGTGTTTGGAGTGCTATTTCAACTTGGCTTAAAAGGAGTCAGCCTCGTGGCTCCTTACTAGCATGTACCTTAAACCTTTTACATACCCTCTCCAATACTGACCCTTCAATTCATAGATTAATACTGTGGGACTGACTCCCTTGGCAGGGCTTGGAAGAGCTCAGCCTGGAGAGTTATGTATTTGTTATCTGTACATCAAGAAGGCCAGAATGATGCTCCTGTGCTCAAGTAATAGAGATGGTTAGCCCAACTGTCTGCTACTCACTGCTTTCAGGGAAGGCTTCACAAAAACCTTAACCTGTGAAACTTGTAATTAATTAAAAACGATTAAAAATTAGAAATGTTTGTAAATAGGACATACAGTACCAATTTATTCTAGGCTGCTTCTACTCTTGAATCACATCTTTGCCTGAATGTCTCCCTGCACTGCTGACAAGAACAAACATAACTGAAAGTGCAGTTCAGAGAGCGACAGAGGGAAACACTGCCTATTTTACTAATGCCTGATACTGACAGCCTGCACACAAAATCTTAAAAGCACTCAGACACTTCCTTTTGTGCCCACTTTTAAAGGGTTTAATGAAACATATAGAAACTGACATTTTAAACCTGTAGCTTTGGATGTTATTTTGCCATGTCAGTTTCCTTTTTTTTTTCTAAATCACACAGCAATAGTTTTCTACCTTTCTGCATCAAACTTCAGTCAACAAATAATGAACACTGTTTTCAGATAATAAAATGTTTCTGTTCTTTGACCTGTTATAACAGGTGGGTAGCCAAGGATCACCACAGGAAATACATGGCAATGCTAGTTTTTGAGCAAAATCTTATCCCTCCTAGGACATACAAACACTATTAGCAAGTGTACCAACACACTTTTAATTAAGAATTGTTATGATTACAAACCTTTTTTTAGACTGTGCGGCAAGATAAAAATAAAGGCTCGTTTCTTTCCAGAGATAATAGACCTGAATACAATTCTTCTATAGGAATATATAAGGAAGCTAGTAAACTCCTTCTACTGAAACTGGTAATCCTCAAAGTGGTTCAAGTGTCAATAAATGATCATTTGTATTCCGCAACAGCATGCAAAGTGATGTAACACTTCTTGAAGATGTCAAAGATTCAGGACAAAGAGAGATTAGGCATTTCCCCTTAAAGTAAAATGGGTAATTTATCACATTTCATGAAACTCTTCTGGTTTGCTTTGCTTATGAAAGAAGTGTAGGACTTGATTTTAAATTTTTGTTCTTTTTTCTTCACTATGGAAAGTAAGGTCTTTATCCTGCAAATTGCTATGTATGTATTTAGCTTGATGTACAGCATATATTCCCAGAGATTCCACAGGACTGAATGCTGAATGTAGACAGATCTGTAACTGCTTACAAGATTGGAGCTAAAGAGTTTCAAAAAAGAAAATGAACAGAGATAGTTTTTGAAGTATACAAACAAAATAAGGGAAACAGAGATGCTTTCAGACATTGATCTAGATCCTTGCTGTATATATTAATTCTGTGTTTCTGCAGACCCTACGTACAAAGGTTTGGGTGTAGGTGGAAGAAGTAGGATGATTCCGTTTTCCAGACAGGGGTTCATTCCTAGGGGTACTCAAGCCAAGTGTTGCTGTATTACCGCAGGCAGCATTTAACACATTTTTAAATCCCTCCAGCTGAGGAATGGGGGTTCACCACTAGCAGGAAGGAGAGTAAGAGAGTCCTGGAGCCGCGGAGTAACGGCGGGGGGATTTCTAAAAGTCCCAGCCAACGCTTACTGCGCGATTTTTTTTTTTTTCTGGGTATATTAATCCTATCGATTTGAGTAGGAGTATTTATCCTTTTCTGAGCTCCATCCTCACGTTAGTATGACAGCACTATTGTCGTCCAAACACGTAGTCGGCGGCTCTTTATTAAGTCTCTATAAATATGACACAGTAAGGGCGTTCAATATTTATGTGGAGAGCACACGCATTTGCGTGTAATCCCGGGCAGTCCTGCGGCTCGGAGGCTTTGCAGCCTCCCCATTCCCGGCGCAGCCCGGCCCTCGCCCTCCGCCTGCCCCGGCCGGGGCTCCCGCCGCCGCCTCAGCGACCTCCCCCGGAGCCGCCGCGTGTGACACACCGGAGAAAAGCCTCCCTCGTCCCCGCGTCGCCCCCGCCTCCCGCCCCCACCCGCTCCCCCGGGGCGCCACCGTCACCGCCGGCAGCCGGAGCAGCCGCTGAAGCCGAGGGGCGGCGGGGCTTGCCCGCCTCTCCCCCCTTCCCATCCTTTCCCTTCCCTTCCCTCGCCTCTCCCCGGTGCCTATATATAGCCGCCTCTGCTCGAGCCAGCCGGGAGATTGCTCTGTACCTGCAGGAGACAGGAAAGAGAAAATAAGAGGAGCGACTCTCCGAAGCCTGACCCGCTATCAGGAAGAGGAGGACGGGCCCGGCCCGAGCCGCTGTCCGGTGCCACCGCCCCCGGTGCCGGGCGAGCCCCGCGGGGACGGGCCGACCTGCGCGGCGGCGCCCCGGGGGCGCGCATGGCTCGGGCGCTGCCGGGGCCGGGCGAGGAGCCCGACCCCGGCCCCGGCGGCTCGGGACGCGGAGGAAAGTGAGCTGCCTGCGGGCGGCAGCGCTAGCAGGGGGGCTGGGGCGGCAGAGCCCTCCCCCTTGGCGCCGAGGTGCGCTCGGCGGCATGTGCTGAAGTGCCCCGCAGAAGCCAAACAAGTTGCCTGCGCGGCGCGGCCCCGGCGGCCGGACGGCGGAGAGCGCCCGCCACCTCTTGCCTGACCCGACCTGACCTCGTCCCGTTCCCCTCCCCTAGGGCTGCTCCCCGGCGGGGCTGCCGGCGGCCAGGGTGATGCGGCTCGTCGGGAAGTGAGAGACGGTGCGTCCCACGCGGGCCGAGGGCCCCCCTGCCTCGGAGTCTCCCATGCTTTCGGGGGCCCCTCGGGTGGCGGCGGCCCCGCGGGAGGCGGGGGCGGCGCTGCCGTGATGGCCCTGGAGGAGAAGCGGGAGAAGCACCCGCCCGTCACCCCCATGATGATCGAAGAGGAGGCCGCCCTGCGGAACGGCAGCCGGGGGCTTCCGCCGGGACCCTGGGCCGAGGCTGCGGGTCCAAGACCCCGCACCACGGAAAGGCATATCGCCGTGCACAAGCGCCTGGTGCTGGGCTTCGCAGTCTCCATCCTGGCGCTGCTGGCGGTGACCATGATCGCCGTGCTGCTCAGCGTCCGCTTCGAGGAGTGCGGCACCGCCGCTGACGGTCCGCCGCGGGCCGGCGGCAACGGGAGCGTCTCGGGGGCAGCCCGGCAGCCGCCCGGTGCGGGGCAGCCCCCCGGCCAGTCGGAGGAGGAGGCGCGGGGCGGGGAAGCGGCGGAGGAAGAGGAGGAGGAGGAGGAGGAGGAGTGGCAGCGGCGGCGGGAGCTGCCGCCCTGGGCCCGGCCGCGGCTGCCGCGGCACCTGCGGCCGCTGCACTACAACCTGATGTTGAGCATCTTCATGGAGAACTTCACCTTCAGCGGGGAGGTGAACGTGCAGCTGGAGGTGCGTAACGCCAGCCGCTACATCGTGCTGCACGCCCACCGCATGCACATCGAGGCGGTCCGCGTGGCCGAGGACAAGCTGGCCGGCGGTGTGCGGGTGGCCCGCACCTTCTTCTATCCCCAGACCCAGGTGTTCGTCGTGGTCCTCAACCGTAGCCTGGAGGTGCAGAGAAGTTACAACCTTAAGATCATCTACAACGCCCTCATCGAGAACGAGCTGCTGGGCTTCTTCCGCAGCTCCTACGTCCTCCACGGCGAGCGAAGGTAGCGGAGCGGCCGCGTCGCCTCAAACCCAACTCGGTCCGAAGTTGGCGGCCCCCGCGCCGAACTTCGGGCGGGGCGGCGCTAGGACCCGGCGGCCGCGGCGCCGCCAGGCGGGTGATGCCGTGGGCTCCGCGCTGCCCGGCCCCGGCGGTCCCGCCGAAGGCTGCGGGGCTCGGCCGGCTGCCCAGGGAGCGGGCTGCGGCGGAGGAACGGCCGCTGAGCCCGGCCAGTGAGCACAGGCCAGGCCTCGCCTCCCCCGCCACCTCGCTCTGGACGTCTCCTTAGGGCTCGGCTGTCAGGGCAGAGATCTGGAGATTCTCGGGGGCCGCGAGCCCTTGCCCGCTCCTTGCTGGCAGCCGGTGTCGTGAGACAGTCGTGAGAGCAGCTGGAGGACGGCCGAGGCTGCGCGATAGGGCGACATGGCC
>JACBWW010000005.1:20657190-21063982 GCA_020086605.1 Lanius collurio | reverse complement strand
CGGGGTGAGCGGGGCCGCCGGCAGGTGAGCGGAGCGCTCCGCCTGCGCGCCCCGCCGGGGCGGGGAGGGCTGCGGGGGCGGCCGGCCGGCCAGGAGGTACCCCAGCGCAGCTTGGGGACGGACGGTGGCAACGAGCGAACTTCCAGGGGTGGCACCCGTGAAGCAGACCGTCCGCTAGGTCCCTGTCAGGGCAGGCCGGAGCAGAGACTTCGGGTCGGTTTCACACTAGGACTCTGTGTCCTGCTGCCGTGTGCCCTCGTGTGACAGAGCCTTGTCAGGTTACAAATAGCAGCGTGTACGGGAGTGGGACTTCTGTTTTGTTTTTATTCTACTAGGCAAAGCAAAACCGTGGTGGGTTGTGTTTTCACATAAGGTGAATGCGTTTACACCTGCTGCTGGGTCGCTGCACATTTACACCCTGTGACCCGGCAAACCCGATTTGTTTGCGTGCAGAGCAAGATTCAGTCTTGATCTGTATTTACTCATGTTGTTATAGCCCATTGGGTCCCTGTCGAGCCTCTTGTTACGGTAGGCAGAGTCACTGTGGAGACCCCATTTAGCCAATTACAGAGGCTTTCTTTATAAAGAAGGTGTTTTCTCACCACTGTGAGGCTTTGTAATGGAAAAAAAAAAAGGCGGGATGGACTTCTTGGTAGTGCTGGCATGGTTTATAGTTTTAGAATTGGATTCTTTTTAAGCTGTCCTTTCCGTGCAGTGACAGGTTTTCTCATCCTGAATCTTAATATTTTAGATTATGAAAACAATCTAAGTGAAACAAAGATTTTATAGTTGTAAGAACTAGGCAAAAATACTAAGTCAGACATGAAAAGCATCCTCACCAACTCAATTAAGTAAAAAACCCTTTTATTAAAATGTATTTTCATTACTATGATTACTGACAATTTTAAAAAGTCTGATATTAGAACCGCGAGCAGGATTGAAATTAAGTTTTTGCAATTTGTCATCACAGTGAAATAAAAAGGAAGTTTGAAAAAGCACAGTTGTAAGAAAATATGTGGATAAAATGCCTTTTATCATGGTTGACTCAATGGTTGGGGTAATTGGGAGTTCTTACAGACCTGTATTGAAATGGGCAAATCAGAAAATAAAATACTGTTAACAGCAGGGGGTATAATTCACTTTACAAATCTGAGAAGTTATTTAAGCAGTTATTATTCTCGTGTACTTTGACTTTATGTAGGAATAATTGAACTGTCAAATAGGTGTGGCAGTGACATTTCTCCAGAGTTACTGTACTACACTTTAATACTGATCCCCTAGTTAAGATTTAGAAACCATCACCAACAAAAAAAGGTCTATTCACTGTTTCAATCATCAGGATAGCTTAAGGGTGGAAGGTGATGGTAAAATGTTTTTCACAGTGCTTTGTGTGTAACTTTTCAGATATAAATTACTTTGTTTTTAATACACTTAAATAATTGTACTGGACAAGATACTTACCTTATGTAAGGTAGCCTTGCTATATTGAAATCAGTGGCATGTTTTTCCTTTACACCAGCTCACTTACATTTCTTTCAGTATAACATTTTTGAAACTGTAGTCGTTGCATGGTTGTAGTTTCAGGTGTTAAATAGAAGAAGTGTTTTTCCTTTTCAAATGTCACAGGCTTAATGACTCACTATAGTATAAAGTGAATAATACCCATTCTAAACCAGGGAACTTTTCTGACCAGAGAGTGCTCTTGCAGTAACAATTTGCATTTTGATTAATAACCCATTTTTCAATATAATACACATAGCCGTTTTCAGTCCTTAAACATGGGCACCTTCTGTTATGGTAGACAGACAGACTTGCATGCTCTGGGAGACCTTGATGTTCCAGCAGTGCTTTGATTTCTTGACATCTTTATATTCGATTAAAATACAGCAGTCTCATTGGAGTAGTAGTTGCTATAAAAGGGTCTAAACCATAATTTTTCAATTTTGTTGTACATGAGGAGAAAATAAGTCTGCTGTGAGGCATCACAAACATACTAATGCCTTCACTTTATGATTTTTTCCCCCTAAAGTTAGTTTCTGTGGCCTTCAAAGGTGAAAGTTGTAAATCACCCTGAAATGTAAGAGCTGTGTAAAAATATTTATTTTCTGACTGAAATCTTTCCTCTGCACTTGAAATGTAAAATGCAAGTGATATGCTACAAATTTACTTTGCATTATGTGCTAGAATTTACTGGCAGTAATCACCAGAAATAGAATACAGATCTACTGTAGAGTACTGCAGGAATAGGCAGGTATAATGTAAATGAACATCAAACTTTAGCATAAATGAAAAGGAAAAAAAAGTCTTACATTACACAGACAAAACAAGCAGACATATTCTTTTGCCTTGTAACAACTACGATGTCAAAATAGATAAGTTGTTGAGGAAACATATGTCTTCCTTTAATAGACCAGATGGAATTAAAGCACCTGTAAGTTATGCCATGGGTATTGTGAGAAGACAGGCTGTGAGCCTGTCCTTCCCTCAAGTACAACCTTTTATGGTGGTATTTTGGGGAATTGGAGAGAAAAGTGTTGGTACCCAGAGAGGTGTAAAGGGAACGATGAAATATTCAGCCTACCCTTCACTTTTGGCATGCTATAGAAATCTGCTTGTTTTACTTGAACACAGAGTGAAATAGATAAAGAGAAACAATGTTTTGGGTTTAGCCTATTTGTTTACTTTAAAAGTAAATGGTTAGTTTTTTTTTTCAAGCAGTTTTAAGATTTTGTTTGTTTCGCTTTATGGCACAACAAGCAAATCGATGTTTGATAGTAATGCACATGTTATAAATATCACTATTATTGGTAGCTGATGTATTTTTAGTACGAAATATTGACTTCCCAGTGTTTGCCCAGTTATGTCTGTGGATACATCTGTCTGTCTGTAAAAACACAGAAGATGAAGAGTTTACCAGGGTTTATTAGCTTGGTGAAGGGATTGTTTTAGTGGCCTAATATGTATTAAAAGATGAATTAAAAGATAAGATCTCTGAGGAGTGGAGTGAAGATGTGCAAGGGGGACAAGGGAAAACTTCCTTATTTAGAGAGTGTCACAGAATAAACAGTATTTACTAAGTATGCATTTATGTGTGTGTCAGAACTCATTAAAATTGTTAATTGCAGAGGAAAGTTCATCATTTTTGTTTTATTAATAACAAGCCAGTACAGTTTTCCATGCTCACTTGAAGCTTCTGTTGATGTCTGTAGCTGTTTAGAGTGTGCCTAGAATGCAGAATCAGGTCCACTTGAAATACTTTGCATATAAATTAAGTTGCTTTGCTTCATTTAATTGGCTGATTTGGCTTTGTTGCAGTAGTGCAAATCCACTGATAATATGGAATTTTTGTGGATTAACACTGGGATACTTGGCACCAACTTTTTACCTTAGATTTAGCGACCTTATGCAAAATTATGGTTTTAATAATCCATGTTTTGTAATGAGACAAGAAAAATGTGATGACTTCGTTCAATAATGATTAGCCAAAAAGACTTTTTATTTTAGAGAAAAGACCAATGGTAATTACTTCAGTGATGGAAAAAAAATTTCAAGTTTTTAAAAAGTCATCCTTACTTGCAAGAGGTGATAATTTTCTGGAAAATATATGTATAGTTCTATCAGGCACTACAGCAAGAAAAAAGTGTAACATTTTAATAAACTTATTTCTTCATTGCCTTCAAAATATGTGTAAAACCCAAAAAGTTTTAGAAAAAGTTAGATACTTTATTTTCCACATGGGCTACCTATTTTTTTTGTTCCATCAGTGGTAGAATATCATATTGCAGAATAATGGTTATAGACTGATTAATAATAGGAGCCACCATTTTCATTACATTGAAAATATCCACCCATCCTTTTCCCTCAGAGGAATAACAAGTGATTAGTCTGCCTCTAAAATTTTGATAAATGTGTGCCTGGTATCTAGAATTGCATGGTTATTTCCACAGATGAAGCCTTGGAAAGCAAGACATGAATCAATACCACTCAAAAAGCCTACATATGTGCTACCTTTACATTTACATGGTTGGCTCATGGTAATTTTTTCATTTTACATGCCTCCAGAAAATACTCTTTCCAAACTCCATGAGTCAACCTCTTAAGTGTAGCTTCTTGTTTCTGCAGAAATATCATGGGTTTTCTCCAAATGTGTAGATGTAAGTCTCTATCCAGAAAGCTTCCTATTCTGTATCTGGATCAACATTTATTTATTTCCAAAGAAACCGGCTATAGGTTTTATTGTCAAGCTACAGCCTTCCCATTCTTCCCATATGTGCACAATAAATACCTTTTCTTCCTTCAAAGATCTTTCCATAATTCGACCCATTAACTGGGAACATGGATTTGTTTTCTATAAAATACACCAGAAGAGAAAAGCACAGATAGAAGAATAGTGAAATTGTGCTGGTTTAATAATTTGCTTGCATTTTTGATTCTGCAAAGCTCACAGGATGTTTTTTTGGATGTGCACAGACACAGCAGTGCTGCATAGTACTGTGTCCCAGACCTACATGCAGCCTGTAGAGAAGTAATCAGCAGTGGAAAACAATCACCCTCCTGAGTGCACTGTGTGACCGTAAGTTCTCATGCCCAAAGAAATGTAAAGTGCCCTGTCAGTGTCTCAGGGCAGAGTGGATTCCCCGAGGGCTGTTAAATCCTGGTTTGAACTGAATCTGCTTGTTTTACATTGTATAACCAACAGTGGCTCACTTTTTCCCCACATATTGATGAACAATAACCGCTAGAACCTGAAGTTTAATGCAGGGTGAAGATTGATTTATTTAATGTCAATATGATGTCTACAAATTAGTAGAAAATTTGTAGACCATTAATTTGTATCTATTGCATTGCAGTAGAGGTAGTAAGAAAGTGATAAAGCAGTGTTCAAACGCTGTATATTTTGTACACTTGTATTCCCTCCCCCCTTAAACCACAGTAGTCAAGCAGTGTCTTATTTGGTATGTCTATGGATCAAGTGCTAGGCACAGTGAGTAATCAATTTCTCTTTTTGTTTTCTGCTTTTCCAGGTTTCTTGGTGTTACACAGTTTTCTCCTACTCATGCCAGAAAAGCCTTTCCTTGCTTTGACGAGCCCATCTACAAGGCCACATTCAAAATCAGCATCAGACATCAAGCGACTTACTTATCTTTGTCAAATATGCCAGTTGAAACTTCTGTTTTTGAAGAAGATGGATGGGTTACAGATCACTTTTCACAGACCCCTCTCATGTCCACCTATTACCTGGCTTGGGCAGTGTGCAATTTTACATACCGGGAAACTGTCACCAAGAGTGGAGTAGTTGTAAGTATTTCTAATATACCAAATACATTTCATTACTTTGAAAACCCTCACTTTTTGTAAAGGGATTATATCAGCAAATACTTAAAAGTATTCTCTTGATTAGTATTGTTAAAATTTGCTAGTCTATTTAATGATTTTGTGTGTTGTTTGGGACCTTTCCTGTAGGTTTGTATAACATTTTTGGTTTGTCTTGGGCCTTTTGTAAATGGTTAGCTTAGTAGGTGTGGCCATCTGATGAAATTTTAAACTTTTAAATATGCTGTTAAACTACACTTTGGTTTTCTTGGGAAGTTTTTTCTTGTCTTTTCTGTGGCCTTTTTAATACTAGATCATAAGAAAGCAGTATTACTGGTAAGTTGCAGTCTCCTTCATTCAGTACTGACTTGTCTCTTGGTGTGCTGTATGCTAGCTCAGGAGGCTCATATAGTAATTTCTATCTTAGATCTTTTGCTCAGGAGCAAGACTTTGCAACCTATCCACTTCCTGAGGCTGACAGAAGCACTAAGTTTCTGAAACTGTTTTTTGCAAATATGGCATGATTCCAGGAGTTACGCCTTGAAAAAAATAAGAGAGAAAATCCTTTATTTATGTCAATTTTGGTTCTGTGTATAAATATCAAGCTCAGAACTGTATAACAAGACAAAACATACATGAGAAATGCTGTCAGCTTAATAGAGTATTTCATAGCGCTGTCATCCTGATTTTTCAGGTGAACATACAGAGAAACCCTTCCTACTTAGTTACTGTGAATAACAAAACAGAGCTAGTTCTGGAAGTAGAGGGCTAGACAGCAGTTTGAACTGTGAACCTGAGCAAAGAGGTGTTTACCTTATACTTTGACAAATACAGTATGATTTTGTGCTGTAGCCTGGGGGCACGAGGAAGGGCTGCAGACTGATCACATCAGCAAATACCTCCTTAAACACCTTGAGCCAGCCTAAGCATTGTGCTGCAGTGGAGGGAGCTGATCCACCTTCTCTGAGCCAAAGGCGTTCTTGGCCTTCCTTTTGCCAGCTGTCATCAGCTCTGTACAGCCATATGACCTGGCTGAAAACTGACCTGAAAAATAGCTGGAAATGTGGTAAGTTTTCAGCCAAAACAGTTCACTGGTCCAGCTTTTTGTGCTGCTGCCAGAGCCCTAGTATGGATTCAAGGCTGCGCCGATGGAATATAGACCCAGGACAGCATTAGCATATCTCGTTTAGGCCATACTGAAGGGATCAACAAATAAGTCTTGTTTTTGTTACTGGAACAGCTGGGTAGGATGCTGGGGGCCTTTCACTCCTCTTCAACCCTTTCATACAATGACCAGCAGACTGTGATGCAACTCTCTGGCACCACAAAAGGAGAAAGTATGACTAGGAAATGGTTCTCTGAGGTGCTTTTACCTATATGGGATATGGGAACTGCTGAGACTTTTGTAATGGTAATAGGATTGTAGAAGAGTTTAAGTTGGAAGGGACCATAAAGACCATCTAGTTCTAACCCTTCTGCCATGGGTAAGCACACCTTCCACTAGACCAGGTTGCTCAAAAAACTACGTCCAACCTGGTCTTGAGCACTTTCAGGAATGGGTCATCCACAGCTTTTCTGGGCATCCTGTTCCAGTGTCTCACCACCCTCACAGTAAAAGATTTCTTCATAACACCTAATCTAAACCTGCCCACTTCTGTTTTGAAACTGTTACTCCTTCTCCTATCACTATTATCGATGTAAGCAAATATTTGAAATGTGGGGAATGGAGCTCAGGACCATCAATTTGAAACATGCAAACTACTTCCTCCTTAACTCATTCTTGTAGTATTGTTTAGAGCTCACATCCTGTCCTTTTTTTGCTGCTTGAACATATTTTATGCCTTGAAGACAGAGATACACTTATGTCTTGTAGACAACAGTTGATAACTTCCTACTGTTCTTGTGTTTCCCAAAACTGTTCTCAAGACTTTAGATTTACCTGGAATCGGAAGAGGGAGTCCTAGTATTCATTTGTTAGGAATTTGTGGTTACTAGAGCCTTATAATTATGCTTCAGTCTGTTGGTTCAGCTCATGTAGGACATGCATGTGTATATCTCATCAGCTTGACAATACCACTGTACAGAACTTTGCCAACAATTGTGGAAATTAGTAGGTTAATATTTGTGAAGACTTGAAGACCAAAATCCTACATAGATTGAGATAGTCTCTTATTCCATAAATTGTTTGGTTAGTCTAGAGTTTTAGGTCCTGTTATTTTATTAAGCCCTTATCACAGAGGTGTATTAATGCCCAGGAGTGCCAAAATAGTTTGCACTGGGTTATTGGTTAAATATATCTTGCTATTTTTCAGTTCCATTTGGGATCTGATCATCTTTTATCATGGTTCAGTTTTGTTGAAAGAGTGTCTTTTAAGGTATGAACTCACGGCAAGCACTTCAGAGCTGCATTCTTTCAGATGAATTGCTGAGGTAATCCATCTTTTTGAGTCTCTTGTATTGCAATTCCAGGAGTTCATGGACGCTGCTGAGTGAATTTAAAGTTATCTGAATCCTTGCATGGAATTTCAAATTTCTTAGTTTCCTTAAAAGCCAGTTTTTACTAATATGTAGTTACTCCCATATCCATGGCAATTAACTTAAATATATAATAAAAGTAATTTTGCTTCTAAAAATGAATGGATTTTCAGGAAAATTATCCAAATCTTCAGCTGAAGCATCTTGATAAGCTATTTCTTATATTGGTAAATTTTTATTTTAATTAATGCAGTGTATATTATATTTTTTAGTAGACACTTAACACTCTCCAGCTCGCATATACTTTTGGTTTTCTTTTGGCACTTCTATGAACTTGGTTTTGGTTCACAAAACATTTTGGGGGGGAGTAGGCTGTCCTTTCAAATTTTAACAGCATGCTAATGATCATAATCTCACTTGTCTTCCAGCTGACTGGTATTAATAAAGTGGTTAAAGGTAGATAAACTCTCTGAAGAACAGAAGTTGCTGTGAGAGGAAGAGCAGATTTTTTTCTCAAAACTGCTTAAATGTTAGCTGTTCAGTTTTTCTTAAAGAATGCCACTCACCTCAAAATTAGTTTAAACCTAAGCATGACATTCAACACAAGTCAAGTTTTAAATAGAAACTGCCTTTTGGAAAGCTTAGGTAGCCAATCAAAATACCTCTGTGGCTGTAGCCTATATACTTCTTGCATGAAGATGTTTTGTATTTCATACACTAAAATTAATTGGGAAAACGAAATAAAGACAAGCAGTTCTTTTCTAGGAGCACAGCTCAGTGGATGTGACTCATTATCACATCCATAACTCTTTAGTCCATATGGGTCTGATCTGCATCCCTTCCAGATTAGGTAATTTAAAAGCAGAGTTGACTTTTTACATGCATTACAGGTTTGTAATATGTTGTTTTCAGCTGGGATTACGGGAAATCACTGCAGCTGCCTTTGTCTTTGGGCAGGGACTTTATTCCTGTGGAAAGGACAGTGGTGCAGTACAGTCATCTATGCTGCAAAGGACTAGGGAGCATTGTAGTTCTACCAGGGTGGTGCCTGAGGTAATGCTATTTTGAGGGAGGGGGGTGCCCTACAGGCAGGCTTAGCTGATCAGTGTATGGCTTTAGCAGTTGTACCAGCTGCAGCTGGGGAAAATCATGGGATCTGTATGCTGACATCTTTGCACGGTACAATAATCTAAAAATCTCCACTTACCTCCACGTGCTTGCTTACTTCTAGTCTTATGTTGCATTTCCTAATCATGTATCATACGTTCTTTGTCAGTAATTCTTAAAAAGCAAAGTATTGCTGGTTGGATTGTATTGTCTGTCACATCATCTCTACATCTCACTCCTTCATTGTTACCTTTATTTGTGCTTTCAATCCACCAGGTCTTTTCTTACTATTGTTGCTTTGTTTTTTTCCCCTTTTTGGATTCATGCGTCTATTCTCCAAACCCTCTGTTTCTCATTCCTTTGTCAGGTGAACATGGAAGCTCACTATTTCCTGCATGGCTTTTCAATGTCTCGTAAGTTATTTTAATTCCTTTTTTCCCCCGTAAATTCTTTCTCTTTTTGAATTAGTGGAAGGAGGGAGCACATAATGTATCAATGGAGATAAATGTATTGATGGAAAAGATGTTTCTGGGAGATTAATCTTCTATTCTTCCTTTTTGCTGTGGATGGGATGTGGAGATAGGTATGGAAATAAAATGCCAACTGGCAACACTGAAGTGTTTCTCTTGTCTGCAGTACCTGCTAAAAACAGAAAGCATATGGAAAGGAGTGGAGTCAGGACGAATTGTGAGGGCAGGGCTTAAAGAGACAAGTGCAGACAGTACCAGAGAAGATTGGAATGAGCAGCTGTGAGAGAAAGTGGCTATCTAGCTGGGTGGTGGTGAGTGGAAGGAGAAATGCTGAAGGAAGGCAGTACCCAAAGAAGAAATTAGCGTGGTTTCACTTTTCCTACCCCTGCTTCTATTTCAAAGTGGTGGCAGCACATTTTGCAGGACTAGCAGTGTGTGCCCGACCACAGCTGGGTCAGCTGCTCGGGGTAGGACCTCCACTGTGTGACTGAACCCATGCATGTTCCATTTTGAAGAGACCTCTAAGACCAGGTATGTCTTGGTTTCAGCTGTATTATAAGTTATTGTAGCATGATCAGTGCTGAGTACTATGACATGATACAAAGACCTTAAGGCTGGGAAAGATCTTACAATAAGAATTACGCTAGAATAAGGTCAACCTTTATTGCACTGCTTTTGTTTTGGTATTACTTTATCGAAGATGTAATTAATGTTCACAAGCTTTACAGTACATTTAAGTCTTACCCTGGCCAATGAGGAGGAGCTCTAATAATCTGGCTAAAGGAAAGTAAGACAATTACTGTTTCCATAGTGCATTCTGGCTTGCAGAGAGCCTACATGAAGGCCCTGGCATTGAATTTTCTCAGGCATGTGCTTGGGGAGCTCACTCAGTTTGGCTTTATATAACTCAAAAAGATATAGTGGTCTCAAAAATAGAATCCATACATTAATAGTTGCTTAATTCTGCACAAGTGAAAAGTCATTTTTGTCCAGGCAGAGCTAGGGAACAGAGTCACATAAGTAGATTTAGGTCAGAATCGGTGCATGTCCAGCAGCTTATATTGGTTTAGTTCCAGCATGGGACCGTGGTTTTATTCATGTCCTTAAGACAAGATGACTGGACATAGTACAGTGCTTCCAGGTGGGCAGCTGTGTTGGGCATTCCCCTCTATGAAGTGTGGTAATCAGTCTGAGGAGTCTAAAGAGCTGCCTTTCATTAACAGTCTAAGAAAAAGAAAAAAACCTCAGGTTGAACAGCAGAATAACTTTTTTTCCAGTGAGTCTTGTCATTTCTTAGTTGCTAGAAGTTACTGGAAATATCAGTCCGGTATAAAATAACTGTGCACTTATTATGCAGTTCAGTGTGTGCTTTTATAAAATTATTTTGTATTTGAAAAATGTATTAATATTTTTATCTAATAGCAAGAATGACCTCAAGACCAGGCAATTTCTGTCAGCTAATGACTGCCTGGGTTAAAGGCCCGAGGCTCTTCCTTAGGCCCTCTCTTCAGCTGATGGTTAGTGACTGCCAGCAAAGTCTCTTCATAAGTTATTATTTATTAATCAGTATTGAAGCAATTATACATTAGATAGTTCTCATGTTGGTTACAGCAGAATGATTTAGCTATCAAATGTGATACTGGTCTTCAATTAAAATTTTCTTCCTCTGCAACCTGAATTTAAGTGCAGCTCCAGAGTTGTGCTCTGCTTTTGGAGCCCTGCAATGTAACTTTTGTTAGCCCATCACTTACCACTGGGAGGCTACACGTTTATCTGATAAACAGGTAACAGCTAACACAGGAAGCACCAGACATATTTCTGAAGCCTGGTGCAGATTTGTAATGTTTAATCTTTATATGTCCTTGAATCTTACAGTGAAGCCCATTTGTTTTTGCTTTTTATTACTAATGTCCTAGTCTCACCTTTTTCAGAAGAGCTTTTATCAAACAGTTAAAAATAAAATGCAAGTTAGAAAGAGTGTATTGGGAAGTATGCAATTACATTGAGCTAGAAAAGCACATATGGATGTGGATTGGTTTGTTTATGCTTTCTTTTGCTTGTATGAAATTTTTGCTGTAGTAACAACAGGCTGGTTCTGCAAGTATCTCACTTGCAGTAAGTAGTGCTTACTACTGTGAATTATTTTAAGTGGGAAGCTGTGTTATAATAAATAGGAATCCAAAGAAATCTTAGCTTTTTCCGATTCACCACATCAATATTTGTTTACCCATTCTGTTTCAGGTTTTTATATTGAAAATGACTTCTGGTTTATTAATTTTTAAATACTATAGCTACATAACCTGCTACAAACAAACAAAAAGCTATGTGATCAGCATCCATGCTAAACTGAATATGCCAGGGAATTTGTTAAAAACATAAATTGCAAACTTGCAATCCATTGTTATTGATTTCTGGTTGAATTTGCAAGTCGAATGCACTAGGAGAACACTGTACATTTATTGTGCTTACTCCTTTAAAAATTGCTTGCCATCAGCACTTGTAGTACATGCTGTATTTAAATGTGGTATTTGTTTTACTAATGTAAGTGCCCAGGTGCACTCTGATAATAATACTATTGAATTGAAAGACTTGAGTTTGGAAACATTGTTTTGTTTCGTTTTAAGATGGGAAGATCACCTGAAAGTATCTGGGGGCAGTGGTGTACTTTGTATGTAGTAGCAAGTAGACTGTCAAAAAGCACAAATCAGTTTCTTAATTTGTGGCTGTTTTGTAGGTTTATGGCTTGCCTGCAATTACAGTGAGGAGAGAGGCAGCACATGATTCCTGGCCTGATGGTTGTCTAACGCTTCCTAGTTGTAATTCTGTACACTGAAGAGCAGTTCAGCCTCTAGCTGCTTCATCTGGGGTCTCTGCTGGCTAATGAAAGCAAAGAAAGGTCTGAGACTTAGTAACCCTAACCCACTCCTTCTCTGCCATTTGCCCAGCGGAGAGTAGAGTGAAGTGCCTGCAGTTCCTCCTACTCCCACATTTCAAGCAGGGAAAGGAGGGAGATGTAAGAGAAGAGACTCTGTTTCCCTTCCCTTTCATGTGCTAATGAGCATATGCTTAGTAGTATGTGCTGTGACAAGGCAACTCATAGTCAAGGTTGAACACTCGAGCTGCACTGTGCTTTTTGTACTATGTTGTTTCATGTCTCCTTAGGCTTCTTATGTTGTACTGTCATATTTGACTTCATTAACTTATTTGTCTGTCCTTGGCATCAGCATGAATTCTGCTTTCTGACATCCAAGGAAGTAGCAAGAGTCTATTAGCGTGTTTCCGTAAGAGTCATGCTCTTGCTATAAAAGCAAAAATGATGTGCCAAATAATCTGTAGGAGGTATCTCACTCCAGAACAATGTAAAGGTGAACACACCCCAGCACCAGCCTGAACATCTGTCAGTCAAGCCAGTGTTTTCCGGCATACCTACTGTAGTAACTGTGCTCTATGCAGTGAAAATGGATTACAGAGGCAAGTGACTTAGTTGACATCTAGTTGAGTGACAGATATGGTATTTGTTGATGGAGGAGAGTGATGTGTGCTTTTATTTATTTATAGACCTGTGTCTCCTCCATGGTTTAGGTAAGTTTTAATCACATTTTTCTTACAGGTTCAAGAAACTTAGCCTTTTTGTTCACAATTTTTATAGTCAGTGGTGGGAAAGTAACTACTCATTTCAGAGGTTCATGCCTGTTGCCAATCCCTCCCCTCCTTTTTGGGGACAGACAGTCAGGTGTGTGTAATGTTCACCTTTTAGACTTGCCTTGATCTGTTTTTTTCGTGTTGGTGAAACTGCACAAATGCCGTCTTATTTTTGCCTTTGTCTCAGTATTTTTTGCTGCCTGGAAGTTTATGGTGTTTACCCCCATTTTTACAAATAGAATACATATTCAATTTGATTTTCTACTAAGGTATCTGTATGGTTGACAGAACTCTTTTGCTCTTCCAGTGGGGTGCTTTCACACTTCAGGTATCTTTTCTGAAGGTTTTTTTTTAATCAGGTGCCAGAATAGAATGAGAAGTTGGAGAGCAGTGCTATGGAAAGAGACCTGGGGGTCCTGGTCTATGGCAAGCTGAACATGAGTCAACAGTGCCCTGGCAGCCAGGAGGGCCAACCCTGTCCTGGGGTGCATCAGGCACAGCATCACCAGCCGGGCAAGGGAGGGGATTGTCCTGCTCTGCTCTGCACTGGGGAGGCCTCACCTTGAGTGCTGGGGGCTGGTTTGGGTGACACAATATAAAAAAAGATATTAAACTGTTGGAGAGTGTTCAGAGGAGGGCAACAAAGATGGTGAAGGGTCTTGAGAAGAAGCCTTTGTGAGGAGTGGCTGAGGTCACTTGGTCTGTTCAGCCTGGAGAAGAGATTGAGGAGAAACCTCACTGAGGTCTTCAACATCCTTTTAAGGGGAAGCAGAGGGACAGGTACTGATCTCTTCACTGTCATGACCTGTGATAGGACTTGAGGAAATGTCATGAAGCTGAGTTGTGGAGGTTTAGGTTGGATATCTGGAAAAGTTTTTTTCCCCAGGGTGTGCCTGAGCACTGGAACAGGCTCCCCAGGGAAGTGGTCACAGCACCAAGCCTATCAGACTTCAAGAAGCATTTGGATAATAATGTGTAGTGATTTGTGGGCATGGTGCTGTGCAGGGCCAGTGCTGGACTCGATGATCCTGATGGATCCCTTCCAACTCGGCATATTCTATGAATCTGTAAATGTGCTTTTCTAGGGTCTAGCCTCCATGGCTTCACTTGTCCTTTCCTGCTACTCTCAAAGGATGCTGTTTGCACAGGGCAAACTCTGCAGCAGTGGAAATAGCCAGGCTGATTGACTGCCTTGCAGGCAATGCTCTCATTCTCAAGTTTATTACAGCTCTTAGTGGTTGCTGTGACTGTCCAACTGCTTGAGCTCGGCATGTGGCCCCGTCCCCTGGCACGCCTCTCATGCACTGGGGTGGGGACAGGTGCCAGAGAACCAGCTCTGTTGGCCTGGTTCCACTGAATGGTACCCCTAGGAGATCCTCTGCTGCTCCTGCCTGGCAGCTTTCTGGCTGCTGCATGCTGTTGAGACCTAGCTAGAGCAGTTAGAAATGAAAACTGAGCATGTTATCTTTGTATTTGGAACAGCATAATTTGAAAGTAGATTATGTTTCTCTTTGAAGGGTAAATGACCTAAAGTTTATTAAGAAAGTTATCCCACAGTGGATTATCATGAAAAATGTTCAGCAATGCATTTTGTTTCACAGCATGCAGTGGTGCTGTGTGGCAATGTGGGACAGAACAAGAAGACTAATATTTTATTTATTTGACATGACTGTGTGGGGGAGAGGAAAAGGAGTAAAAGGTGGTTATTAGCATTTACCTCTGGGGTACCCACACTTTTTTCCCCTCTCAGCCCCCTTTTCCCAAGCGTGGTGATAGTTTGGTAGTCACAGCAGCTTGGATTGTCAGTTGAGAGTTCATATCCTCAGGATGGCAAGTAGTACCTCAGTTAATAAAGATAAAAGGGAAAAAAAAGGTGGAGGAAATAACAGGTGGAGGAGAAAGAAGGGAAATGGATTCCTGTGGAATAATTTCCAAGAAAGTATACCTACTGAATCAATTGCATACCATGTGTGTTTCTTGTAGCACTTCAATCCCCTGGCTAAATAAATCACCGTCCATTGTTGAACAACAATAATACCATGCTGTGTTTTGTTTTACTGAAAAGTGTTCCTATATGTTTAAAATTTTACAGTGTTGCAAGCTCATTGTTGAACTTTAAATACCATGGGCTAAAGGGCAAACTGATTTATATCTGGTGAGAAAGTTTGATAGTTTTAGTTTTTTTGTCTGATAGGTAGATGTCTGTTTTTCAGACATCTGTATGTGGGAATGTCACCGAGTGATAACATGTACTGCTTCATTCAAAGTCATATATATGAATGAATATGCATTCATAAATAGATTTTTGGCAGCTGCTGCATCAGAGACGACATACACTGGGTTTTTTATTCCTCTCACAAGACTAAAGGAATAATTTGTCTCGTATTACTGAAATTCTACTAACTGGATTTGGGGGATGGAAAGAGAGTGATGCTCAAACTTAGTTTTCTTCTCATCATTAACCTTTGCTTTATTATTCCTTAGCAATGCTGTATGTTTAAATTGCTAAATATACAGCTCCAAAGTAAAAGAACAGAGTGTTCACAGGGAATATCCAATTTATTTCAGTCCACAGTACTTTTACTATACAACCTTTCTGTGATAAGCGCCTGCAGAGGTAGTAGTAGCATTCTGCCCTTCTTTGGAAGTCTCCTGTCATGCCATGCTCAGGTTGTATTCAAGCTTTATTGTGATGTCTTGTTATAACTGTGAAATGAGGAGTGGTGGTTTGTACTTGTGTTCTATTTTACTTCCTCTGGGGCAGCTGAATGTTTATTCTTTAGCCAAGACCATTAGGTCTAAAATAGCATTGCAGTCACCTGTTGACCCTGACAATCGCTTTAAAAAAAGATTTAATAGGCGGAGGATTAGGAAATAGACTGTATCAACTTTCCTACTTAAAAATACTACATCTCTCGTGGACAGCATGGCAATGAGTATATTAAAGTTATTGAGCCCCAGGAGAGCAGAGAGATGAATCCCATGGGAATATGTATCTTGATGTAGAAAAGGGAAGTTTGAAAGTTTTCCTTGTGTCTCTGTATTGCTTGTCTTGTGATGATCTACAGAGGACCTGTCATTCAGAGTTGCTGAGGCAAGTACTGTGTAGTTTGTCTGCCAAGTGAACTTACATTAACTTCTGTCCACAGGAAACAGGCATACAGAGGAGATTGGATGGTAGCTTAGAGTTAAGAACCTAGTGCAAACCTTCTTGAAACAGTGATGTGTAAAGCATGAAGAGGCTAGAAAAAGTGAAAGGGGATGAAGATGGCCACTTCTCAGAAAACTCAAGACTCCTTGCTATGAAACAACTTTGAAATGCTGAACTAGCTTTGAACATGAGAGCTGCTTGAGCAGCGGAAAAAGTTCAGTGAAAGCATAATTTAGGTATGGAAATGAAGATAACTAATTTGCATGGTTACAATGGGGCATATTATAACATTTGTCTTTACTACAAAATACTTTGATGAATCACACATGACTAGGAATGATTATACTACCATGAGGTATTGTGAGGATAAAAAGGATCCGTGAATCATAGTGCAGCTGGTAGTGTAGAGTTTCCTGGCTTCACAGTTCTGTTATTCAGGGGTTGATGGCTAAGAAGAAATATCCTGAGTGCTGTTTTGTATGTACATTTCTGCTTTAGCAGCATTTGAAGTACTTAAATACATTTAATTACACATTCTGTTTCGTAACTGATCTCACCAGTACAATGACACCTTGCAGTACCTACATGAGGAAGTCTGGAAAAAACCAAAACTGATTTCCCAGCAGAATCTGCTGGGAAAGTTGCTTCCTGTCAAATACAGATATGATTTATGGAGGCTGGGATGTTTTCATTAAGCTGAATTGTTGTAGTAATTACAATTAACACTTATAAATTGAAGTGCTTTTCCATATTTATTGAGTTCTGTCACCTGAACTTGGACAAGCTCTGCTCTATCTAATAACCTCTAACCACAGATTTTCATGTCCTTCTCTTTCTTTTTTTGGTGACTGCTTTGTGGCTTCTGGTCACTTCAGATTCCTGGTCTTTCAGGTCCAAGGAATTGTGTGTTTTCCATTAAGCAGACTAAGTCTGAATAGTGCTGCTGAACCATAAATTGCATTTTAACATTGTGAGTAAAGCAGTGGAGCTGAAAGCTGCTACTGAACAGACTTGTGTTGTTCCTCCCCCTCCCTTGCCTGCACACTTTGCTGTATCATTTCTGTCAATTCTAGTGATCTGTGGTTGGACACTGAGCCTGCAATTATCCAATGGGAAACTAAAAAATATATTATAACCTTTTGACTGAACTGTCTTGTCCAATGTGTGGATAGCCCTTAGATCTAACTTGAGAGGAGGATGAAATGCACAACTGTCCTTTTTAGTGATGAGCCATCATAAATGTGGAGAAAGAATAATATAAAACTCTATGAAGGAATTTTGCCACTCTTGATGACTCGTGGAGGTATCATTGAGAAAGATGACTCTAACCATAACTCTCTAACTTTGTGCTAACCATAACTCTCTAACTTTGTGAAGCATCCCTCTAACCATGAGTCTTTCACATCCAAGCTGCTGTCATTATTGCCCAAGTGGAGAAGTCAATGCCAGTGCTTGCTATGTGTGAATTACAAGCAAGATCCTTCAGAGGAGGGAGATGTTACTGTTTCTCTATCTGTACCTCACCCTCCTGATTATTAAGAACCTGTTATCATTTATTTTCTGGAGTCCAGCTGTGTTGGTCACTATATGTGTTGAAGGAGAAAGTCCTGTTATCTACAAGGAAGAGGCTTTGTTCAGGGGACCCACAGCCAGAGCTGATCTTTGAATCATGTTTATGCTGAGATAGTTTTTCCCAGTATTTTTTAAAAAACACAACCCACTTAATGTAAGAACAGATAAAGAGGAAAATATTTTCCTGTGTCCTATATGGAGACCAGTTTAGAGAAGACAATCAGTGGAGTATTACTCCTGAACTCTAGTTTGTCAATGACCGACCTGGAGTTGTACTTATGTGTCTCATTTACTTAAATGCATTTATTCAACATTTTCATTGGCTGCTCTCTTCTTTTTCTGTGATGATCAGTGACTAGTTTTTCTCCATTTGCTGTGTACAAGTCCTGAGTCTATAGATAATTTAGCAGTCCTTTTTCAGAACTCAAAATACTTAATTTCTCTTTGCATGGGATTCACTTCCCACTTCTTCTTAATCTTACCACCTTTCTCCATGTATTTTAAGTTCTACAGTGCATGTTTGAAACACTGAACGAGAGAGGGGTGGTGCCACAACTGCCTACAGTGCTCCAAGTTTATATGCTGGAGTTTGTTCTGTTACATAATAATATTTTTGGGTTTTTTCTTTCCTCAATCAGCTGTAACTTTGTGTTTGCCTGTTGCACATTTGCTAAGCACTGAGCTGACATTTTGACAGAGCTGGCCACAGTGATTCCCAAATTTCTTTCCTGAGCTTTAGCTTATTTTGACTACTAATGTGTGTGCATGGTTATGGTTATATTTTCCCGTTTACATTTCTTTGCACTTACTGGTTAAATTTCTTCTGCTGTTTTACTAACCAGCCACTCCCTGTCATGAGATTCACCTACAGCATTTTGTACATATGACTGTTCTGAATAATTGTGATAGATTGAACACTTTTCTGCTTATTTGTCCACGTCGGTTCTGGACACATTCCTTACTGCTTATCTCTGCTGGTGTGGCAGAAGAGTTCATGACTAACAAAATGGCAGTTCTGTGTTCTATTATGTGGCAGGGAACTTTCATGGAAGTTTACTAAAATGTCTTGCTGAAAATGATGCTAATAGTCTGATAATATATACACCTGAACAGGTGAACAGAGAATATAAAGGTTGTTGTTAGAAGTCATGGGTAATTATGGTTCAAGTCACTTCTATGTGAGAAGTTCGGTAACATGAGGAATTGCAGTTGCTGTGCTGAGATTGACCAACATCTTCAACTCTTCTGAGTGCATTTTAACCAGTGTATCTGTTCAGGTGTATTCTGAATCCCTCTTTAACTTCTATTAGCTCTATTAAACAGCAGAGGTACAGATACCATGTTGTGTACAGATGTGCACAACATAGAGACCTTTGGGATCCAAAATGCGACTGAAGTGTCTGCTTTGTGAAACATCAGCTATAGTGTTTTACCTGTAATCCTGTTACATTTGTTTTTTAAACAAATTTTCATTCCACTTTATTTCAAGAGGGATGTATTGTCCCTCATGACATTAAATACTTAGGGTTTGTTCTGGTGAGAAACAGGGTTAAGGCAGTCTTGATTCAATACTAACAAACCAATAATGGCAGGTTCAGCTGGTGAATTGATAGTTGTCAGTTGTATGCACATTGCTGGTGAGATGCTAGCATGTAAGGGATAAGTACCATAAGGCTAGGAAGCTTTTTTTCTTTATATTGCCATTTTTTCCTGATTTTTATGGAATGCTAGTAATCTACAAAATAACAAGTTATACTATGTATATCAAAAAACCAAAAGTTAAAAAATCATGGGTCTGGTATGTGGAAAACTGCTTTTCCTTTTTTTTTTTTCTACAATGATAGAAATATAATTTCTGTTTTTAATGGGAGACATATTAGAACTGTGAATGAAACATCATTCATTGTTTGAAAGTCTGTCTAGTCTAGAGAAGGACAGCCAGTGAAGTATTTAACTGATCTTTATCTACCTGGACAATGCCAAATATATAGCTTCTTTGGAAACTCCAATATGGAAAAAAGTTGGACCTTCTGTACCTGAACTTTTAATCTGAAAGAGATTGTCTGTGGTTTTGTACCATTTTCTGCTCATCAGCATTCAGCAACACTGCAGGATAGAGGAAAAGTACAGAAGCATACGGAAAAGATAAAAGGAGACTGGGAGCAGAAAAGATAAATGACTTTGCTGTCAGTGCAGTATAATGAAAATCAAATCAGTGGCATTGCACAATTGCCCAGACAGTGTTTTAAATAAAGTACATGCCTTTTGTATTTTATTCTTGTATTTATATAAAGAAAAATTTTTTCATTATTAGATGATTGGAGGAGAAATAGATGTCCTGATTCTGTAAAATCCTAAGAATGAGTGTGACTTACATGTTTGATGCCTCTTTAGTTACTGGCTTTGCCAGTAGTGGTATTTTGTTGTTGCCAAGGTAAAGCCTGTTTCAACCACTCTTACATTGATTGGGCTGGGTATAAAAAAGATTCTGCATATAGGATACATTCATCTTCAAAGTGTAAAGCAATTATTTGTTTGATAATGCACACAAAAGATATCTAGGAGTTAATGAGGTGCTAGGCTCTGTGTTAGTGTGCTCACCACTGTTCACAATCCTTGCTGGCTCGGCAGGCATTGGCTGGATAAGATTGTCCAGTGTGGCTCCTTTCTGTAGACTCTCAGTGTTGCTGAGCTGCCATCTTCCACCAGCTCTGTTAACACTGTTGGTGGTGATGATTCCCAGCGCAGCCAGCTAACCACGCTCTGTGATTTTAAACCTTCATGTTGGTTCTTTCTTCTTGAATCCTTGACCTAATGCTGATGTCTCAATAATCTTAAAGTCTGTAACTTTAATGTTGTTATCTGCCTCCAGACTTCCTTGCAGCTCTCTTTCAGTAGTTATACAGCTAGGCAAATACCAGAGATGGATCTGAGTATGGAGGCAGCTGAACCTCAGCGTGGTGAAAGCAGAGTTACCACTGAGGGTTATAGACTGTAGTGCTGGTATCTACATGACCAAATTACACTGCAATTGGAAGTAGTAATAGTAAAAAAAACATCCGCAAAATTACCAATTTCATTTTATCAAAAGAAATAATAAAAGTGCATTTTCTGTTTTATTTTCAAATAATAGTTATGTTTCAACTTGTTATGCATTAGCACAGTACTGTACTGTTTGTGGTAAACTCACAATGGAAACAGAATTCGTTTTGGAATATGCCTACACTGGAATCAAAACACAAAAAGGAATCCACAACAACTTTGAAAGACTTCTGCAAACTTGCATTTTGTTCCCGATTGGGTCTGACAATGTATTTTTAATGAAGTCTTGAACATCTGCAAACTGTTTGCAAGCTGGAATTTTCTTCTTGAATAGCTGACTGTGGAATCACAGACTCTGTAATCATGGATGCTGTGTCTCCACAGTACGTATTTGCAGTATAGTAATATAATAATCATAATAATAGCAATAATGAAATCCCTTCCCTCTCAGTTAAAGTTCCACATTCTGGATAGCATTTCATACTAGTATAATATGCTACTGGCTGTTTATGATGACTCAAAATTACTGCAAATGGCCTCTAAACACCTTGTGCAGCTGAAAATACGTTTGTTTTCTGGGTTGTTCTTCTCCAGCTTCTTCATTTCAGTAAATGAATCTTGGAATCCACAAGTGTACGGGAAACTTCTGAACTAGAACTCTTTTTCCTTTTCAGATTAGATTACAATATACAAACCTCTTGAGAATTCTGGTTTTGTGTCCACAAAATGATCTTAATTTGTTGCTGACTCTTACCGCAGGAGTTAAATGAGTCAGAAATATTTGCAGGGTGTTATTGTTTCATCCATTACTTTACTTTCTAAATATTTGTGTTGATATTGATTGTTGTAAGCTTTAAGTCCTTGAATATGTTCATATGAATGCAGTGCAAAGTACAGGTAGGAAAGCTGCTGTTATATAAACTATTAGGACTAGGTAACGTATCCACTAAGGTCAGGTCTAGAAATACCACTAATTTAATTGGAGAGACTGTATAGTTTTGATGATGCTGTGTAATATGGGACTAAATGCATCACAGACCAACTCTTCAAACAGCAGCATTCAGTGCAGACGAACTCAAACTTATATTTACTTTGTTATCTCAATTTTCTTCTGAAGCAGGAATGGCAGGAAGTGCTATCACATTTTTACCTTACTGTGCTTATTGGCTTTCTTATGTGAGCAACCTTGTAAATTGATTTATTTCCATAATTCTTGAGCCTTTAGTGACCTAGGATTTGGAGTTTGTTCCAAAATATCTGCACTTTCATCAGTGTGATGGAGATACTTTTGTTTTTATGAGTTCAAAGGCCACCACCTATTAAACTGTTTTTATTTAACATTCATAGAGCTTTTAGGATGCCTATTGCTCAAGAGTCTGAAAAGCCCTTAGCTGTCTCAGCCCAAATGACAATAAAAATCAACATCAAATGAGTAATTTCTCAGAGTCTTAAGTGAGCATGCTTTGCAGAGTGTGCATTGGTGAAACTTGGGTTAGAGGAGATCATTGGAGTAGCCTTGGCTGCTGCTTAAGGGTCTGTGTTACAGTGTCCAGATACAGAAAATAATGGAGAAGAATGTGGAGAACGATGGCTGTTCAGCTGACTTACAGCTATTGCACAGCTCATACTTGACCCCATTCCTGTGTTGGTGTAAAATGAATGAAGCTCATCGACTCTTCTTAGGGAGAGACGAGTAATTCTCAGTGGAATACAGTGCAATACAAGCATGAGGATCCCTTAATGGGATCTAGAATGGAGAGAGGGATAGCATTGTCAGCAGAGCATCATGTCCCAGGTCCCTGGCTGTGTTGCAAGTCAAGATTTATTAGTTCAGACATGGCTCTGCCTCTGCCATACACGTCTCTGAGCGGTGCTGGGTTGTAAAGCACAGCAATGTCAGTGCCAGCTCCTCTGTGCCATGCTCTGCTGCCGAGAGGAGCTCTCCTCACAAGCAAGGTCAGGCTGCTGCTGAAGTTGCTCCCATCTCTGTGTGTCTTCTCCTTCAAAAGCTTACCATTTCCTGAGCTCACCACCTACAGGCCTGCAGTGATTTTGTATTAGTTTAGTTTCTTTCGTTTTGGGTTAGTTTAGTTTCTTTTGTTTAGTTTCTTTCTTTTTTTTTTTTTTTTTTTTTTTTTTTTTTTTTTTTTTTTGGTGAGTGAGTGAAACCCTTTCATTTTGTTAGGGAAAAAATACCAGAGGTGAAGTTCTGTAATAACTGTTAGACATAATCTGTGACTACTGCCCTTTTAAATTTTTTTTTCATCAGCAAGCTGGGCAGTGGTAAAATGCAGTAAAGTCAGGAGACCTGTTTGTATTTGTAAGTGTAATGCACAGAGGTGCATGGGCTGGGTAGCATTCTGGAGGCCCTGAAGTATAGCAGCTGAAGCTGGCTGTCATAGCCTTAATCCCTTGGGTTGGGTTAATGAGATTGACTGGTTCTTGAACCAGGGAACATTTTAAGCTTTGGCCTTTTAGTTAAGAAGGAGTCAGTCAGCACTGTGAGCATGCAATCCAGCAGCAATATTTCTCCCTGGGATTTCTTTCTTATTCCCTCATCTTTTTCTTCCTCCCTTGCTCTACCTAATAGAAATTGGCAGCTTTGAAGACTTTCATGGTAAAGTGTAGTAGATATTTTAGAGTCAGTAGCATCTAGTTGAGAACTTTAGGCAAAACTGGCAGCAGAATATTAGTCAATGATACTTATGCAGATGTTTTTCTTAGAAGTTTCTAGTAGCAGTTTCCTTCACATCATAGACAGATCTGAAAACTCAAATTTTTAGTAGTTTAATTTCCTCAGCCTAGTTCCTTTAGTCTGCTTTTGTTTTTAATAGTCTTTCCACATCCCCAGGGTGTTAGTGACAGTTTGTTTCTTACAGAAATCAAGCTTTATGTTTCCAATCTTCATTGATACTTTGTTGCCTATATTGAGGGTACACAAACTGCGGAACCGATCTTGTCTTTCACTGTCCTGCCAGCAGCACTCAAACACCAGAAACTTTGGGGAAAAGAGCTATTTGAAGTCCTGTTCTGATATGTTAAAGGAACCTTCCTTGCAAGGTCCCATTTTATCCTTTCTGATGTTTTTATCCATGGAAACTTCCAAAAGATTTTGCATTTTTTGGTATCTACTTGCTAAAGTACACAAAGGCTCTTGCTGCCCATACACTGTTGATATTGCCACAGTAATTTTTCTTAATTGTTGTTAATCTGCAGATCTTCCACTTGTAGGGACAGTTTATGCTGTGGGTAGAGATATGACGAGAGCAAATAAAGGCTGCTATTTTAAAAGTTTACCTTGCACTGTGCAGGGTATGCCTCATGAGAGGGAATCCTATCTCAGACTCTAAGAAAGTGTTAAAAAGAGAGACACTAATGAAGCTGTTATATTGATGTGAGTGTCAGCTGGAAGCTAAGCAAGGGAATAGCTTTCTTCATCAGCTAGAAAAAAGAGAAGGAAGGACTGTTCAAACAGCAGTGATCTGCTCCACTGTCAGCAAAGGAACGTATCTGTGCAGTCCACTTTATTATGCTGAAGTTATGATGGTGGTAAAAATTCTTTTGTCTTCTTACTTCCCTAATTGACATGCTATTTAAGACTTAAACCTTTTTAGTGCACATTCAGTTTTGCCTGCGATATGATTACTGTGCTTGATACCAGGTATCAGAAAATTTTCTGGTCTTTCCATCTTCCCATAAACCATTGGACCATATTGTTGTTTTGTGCTAGTTAGCTGCCTGGGAAAGGAATTACCCTGACTTTTTTGGAAAAAAAGGTTTCTTCTTATAATTGATCCTGTCTTAAACACTCTATTTTAATACTAGGCAGCACTTTGATATGAAGAGGTCAGCTCTCAGCAAATTGTTTTGTTTTAGGAAACTTGTATGATAGTCATCCAGACCTAGTTTAACCCCAGCTGCTTAGCTGACTGGCTGGCTGTTTGGACGTAAACAAGATGTGGTGGTTGTGCTGTGACTGAAGAGAAAGCCTTGTTAGCAGTTGACCTTTTCCATGGGCATCAGAGGAAATTGCTGATTAACTTGCATCTTCCTGATAGAAAATATGTCCTGAGCAGTGCAAGTTTTAAGATGAAGAAAGTAATTTGAATGATAAAATGTGCATAAATATTTTGTATAATAATAAACATCTTAGTATTTAATATATTGGAAGGCATTTTATTAATAACCCTGCAGTTAAACATTGTATAGTATTTTAATTTAAACAATTCACATGTTACATAAATGTATATTTTGTAGACTAAAACCAGCATGCTTCAGAGTCGTTACATTTATTTGCTTAAGTTTGTACATGCAAGAGTACTTAAATTATGCAGCTTTTTCTGTCTTATGTTGCAAAAACTTCAGTTTGCCACTTATCTGTTTCCTAGCTGGTGGTCAGGTGGTAAATCACTTTGTTTTCTGGTTGTGGCCTTGGATCTTTCTCAGATGGGAGTCCTGACACAGGAATAATGTTTTAATTGAGTCAGCCCTTCTCTTTTGTTTTCTCTATTTATAATTGTAATTTGCCTTTGAAATGTTTTTCCTCTTTTGGTTCTCAAGTTTTACACTGAAATTGGAATTCTCAGAAGGGGGCTGAAATCCTTCTAGTTGGAGATGTTAACGATAGATAACTATCTCTCTCCTAAGCCACCCATGGTTTTGTCAGGGGCTAGTTGAGCAAAAGTGTTTGAATATAATTAGTGCAGTTTGCTTTTTAAATTTTATTTTTATATTTTTCTGTCAATTTGGAGATTTGAAAAAAAACATTTGAAACATTAGTTGAGAGTGAGAACCAGAGATCTTAATGAAGCTTTTTAGTGGATTTTAGTGTGTGTTCATAAAAATAATTTTATTTCTTGATTCCTTATTTCATGGTTTATGGTTTTTGTTTTCACTGGCCTAATTGCTTGTCTCTTTTTCTCCTTTTAGCCTGAAGGGCTCTCACTGTTAATATGGTTTTTTCTCTTACTGATGTAACCTGGTTTTGGTTGTGTTATGGTTTTTGTACCAGTCAGAGCACAAAATTTCCCATGTTCATATTTTTTCCCTCCTAAGGGCTCGGTACAATTTTTCACAAAATCTCCAGCTCAATCCAGCACAGTGCAGACTTGTCTACAAAGTGCTGTGTTTCCTCAGTGCCAACCAGTTTTAAAGAGTACTTTAAAATTTAGCACCTTACAGCTCTAATCTGTTTACCTTGCAAACAGTTTTTCTGTTAAGTTTACATGTAGCTCACAAGATGCTTTGCTGTGTTCCTCTTGCTGATTGCTACTGTTTTAAAGCAATGCATTGAGTCAATGCTCTTGAGCTCACAGGTGAGCTGTGCTTCTGCTTTGCTTTTCTTGCAGTTGTGTTTTTTCAGTGGTTTCCTTTATTTACCACAGATGTACATTTTTTTTCCTAATACTGATCAAGATTACTAAAAACATGTGATGAATAGGATGAAATGTATATCTACCAGATTTTGATTTCCACTGTGGTTGTGTGGAATTCACATGAAACATGAAAGCACTGACATGCACTTGCATTCATCTTTGATTTGTCAGGTACAGTCTGTCTCCCCCCAGCTTTTTTTGTTATGCTCTGGACAAGTGCAACACTTTACTCAGTAGCTGTTTCATAGGGGACCACTGTGTTGACATCTCTCAAAGTGAGTACTTTTAAGTGAATAATAGCATAACCTTTGCCTTTAAACAAAGCTAAATAAGTCTCAGCATGGTAGCCACCTGACAAAAGGTGTTATGGGAATGAGATGGTTACTCTTAGACATGGGTCAATGTGGGGGACTTTGGTGTTCAGAATGCTTCTTTAAATTAAGCAATTTCAGGGATACAGGTCTACAGTATGGAATAAAGTTTAGGTTTGGGTTTTGAAAAACATGTTGTGACTGAGGAACCTAAAAACAGGATTGTAAATTTTTTTATTTTTTTAATTTATGATCGAAAAGGTGGTGTTTTTCAGAAAATGTATTTTAGAAATAGTAATCTGTTGATGTATGATGAAAAGATGATTTATCGGTTTGGGGCAGAGATATTCAAGTTCTATTTCTGGCTCTTTTTTTAGACTTTTTTCCTGACACTAAGCTCATCTTTCTGGAATTTTCATGTATAAAATGAAGATGATAACATGTTCGTTTTCCCCATGTATTTCCTGTTATTCTTTAGGCAGAAAGACTGAGAATAACAAACATCACTTGCTCCTATTTACGTAGTTGACTAAGCACAGGGGGATTGTGCTGTCATATTGACAGTCTCTAGACAATGCCAAAATATAAATAAGCAGTGATAGTGCTTGCATAGTATCATTTCAAATGGAATCACTCTCAGGTAACATCTGTGTGCTTGTGACAAAGCAGTCTCTAGTCAGGTGAAATTTGGCATGCTGTAGGGCTGCTGAACATTGTAAGCCACTTGTTAGCACTTTCTTTAAACTTGGGTACTTCTGTAAGCCTTCTTTTTTTTAACCAAAAATAGGTGAAATATTATTTATGAATGATGCATGATATGAATGCTTTGACTATATAATAGGGAATAAATAGTATTTGAAATAACAGAATTCAATACAATAGCAGCCCAACCAAAGGAAATCAAAATTGAGGTTAACCGTTGGGATAAATCTACTGCAGATACATTTTTCTGGAGGAAAAAGCCATTCTCACATCATCTTACAGATGGGGTTGTGATACAGAACTTTTATGTGTAATAGGTAAATAATGTAAGTCTTTGTGCTTTGTTACTTAAAGCTATGCTGATTTTTTACACCTGCAAAGGACTGGAGGGAGCATTAACCATTGGGAATCTCAACAATTTAGAACTCAAACAATTGAGTTCCCTGCAATAGCACTTCAGAAGAACTTGAACCTTGCTCCCAGACTGAAGTTCTGTAATAACTCAAATTTATCTGTAACCAGTCTGTCATGGTCCTCTCTTCTCTCCACAAATGTTTTCTCATGCTATTTTTAGCACTGAACTCATGGTGACCAGATGAGGAAGCTGGGCTTCCCGGGCACTACCCACCTGGTTGCTGTAGTTAGCTCACTCCTCTGGCTGGCAGGTTGTTGGGAGAGGAGGTGAATGTAGTGCTGATGTAATAGAAGTGTTGAGCCTGAATGACTGAGTATGTGGTAGTGAGATTGTGGCAGTCTTAGTTGGCTGAAAAGGCTATGAAATGGTGTCTGTAATTACATTTATTCTGCATTAGCTGTTAACATGTTCACTTTCTGTCCCTGAGCCATTTCAACGAGATGATAGAGATTCTAAGTGCTCTAAATTAATCTTAATGGCACTGTGGTCAGTGACATAGCCAGTATTTTACTGTATGCCAGCTGAGCACTGGTTGGATTTATATGTGAGTGCCGCTCATTAACTTTCCAAAGTATTTTATGATCTCAAGTTAGAAATTGCAGCATGTCTGCATGACAGTTTTGCCTCCTGGTAGAATATATCATTGCACCTTGGACTGGAGCAGTTGCATTTGTTTTGGTTCAGATGAGAAATTGATGAGGCAACTAGATGCTTGTCCCATGTCTTCTTTCGCAACTTTGAAAATACCTGGCAATCTCCTTGCTTAATATTCATAATTTTTACACTGTCACCTGGAACTTCAGAAGTTTCTCTCCCTTCTTTCTCCTTCAGGGTTATGCTACAAGCTTTTGTCCAGGAATATCAATTATTTCTGTTCAAAGCCTCTTTCCCTTGCCGTGCAACAATGTTCAGGCCCCCCAATGCTTGCATTTAGTTTCCTGAGAGATCTCTCTACTGCTGTAGCTCCCTCAGTGACCATTTTTTTCATGTACACTTTATTTTTAGTGATGACTTCTCTTGTTTTAACTGGTCTGTTAAACCAGTCTCAAATGAGAATTCCAAGACGATTTTTGCTTACTATGAAAAAGAGTTCCATCCAATCTCTAGCAAAGGTGTTTCCTAAGTATCAGGTCATTGAATGCTCATGGGTTTCAGCTAGCTCTAAGAAAATTCTTCACTTTCTTAAACATGTTTTGTTTTATTTTATTTATATTCAGAAAAAGGCTCGGTGCAGTGCTGTGTGTGATGCTCAGTTTGGAGTAAAATAATCTTACAAAGGTGAGCTCTTCCTTCGGTATTCAGTAAGCACATTTCATTATCATGCAATCTTTTTTGATTATTGTCCATGATGAATAATGAATAGGAGATTGAAACAAGGCATTCTTCTGTAATTTCTTCCCATTATCACATCTAACTATGTTCACTGCAGCAAAATTGGTATTTCAGTACAGCCACCTCTCTCTCTCTCCTTTACTTATCAATGTCATAAAATTTATTACATTTGCACCATGCAGAACTTCTGGAGGTATGTGAACATATAAAATATTTCATGCACATTCTTAGGGGAACCTGGCCTGTAGCTTGTTCGTGTATGTAGTGAACTGTTACTTATTTTGAATTTATCACATTTAAAATCCCATTTGAGATGCAATACCTTGGTTGCAGAAGTGATCCAGGGAGTTCACAGCTGAGGCTGTTGGATCTAGACATGTCTGCTATATTAAATGTGTGATGTGACCATATTTTTATCTCTGTAGCACTAGTAAAAGCAATACCTGTGTCTAAAATAGTCAGTGAGCAAAACAATGATAAAAGATTTCAGATTATCTAGTAAATTGAAGCTTTTAAGTACAGAGGCAATGTGTGTGTTTTTCAGCTGGGAGTGTCTGTCACTGGCTACTGAAGTATTACAGGTGAAGTAAAGAGCAAACCACTATTTTGTCTCCCTTTATAAAATTTGTAAGTGGCTGCTCTGTTGAGATGTTAGGGTCTTCTGTAAATGTAACATGTAAAGGCATGTTTGAAGTTAAACAAATATTTTAAATTAAACTTATTCATAAGTCCTTTCTGAACTGAGATTTTTAAATCCTTTTAAGATCCCTGATGTACCAGTGCTGGGCTGAGCCTATGGGTATAGTCACACAGAGGACTGGAGCTTGTTTGGAGGGGCCTCCTAAGAACAGTGCTTTATGTGGAGTCTGCTGGCTTTGAGGAAAGGATTAAAGAACAGACATTATTCCCAGGATGGCTTTGCTGACACCCGTTGACGAGCAGAAACATCTGTTTCATAATGAGAAAGCACTCCAAGCTGCTTTAAAACACCTGACAAAGTTACTTTTAATTCTGTGTGAAGCAGGTGGGAGGGATAACTATCCTTAATTGTGAAGTGGATTCCTGTGTTGATACAAGGTTGCCTATTCCATGGGTGCCTGAGAAAACAAGATTTATGGTTGTCACCAGACTTCTGCTCAATTTCCAAACCCTCATTTGCTCTGCCTATTCAGACTTAAGTAAATGTAGCAAAGTGGATCGAAGACAGGAGAAAGGAGTGGGGGACATCAAGACGTTAGCAAAACAGGTATATGGCAGCCTTGGAACGTTAGCCATATTTGCTTGGAGAGATGCTCTAATAGTGGGAGGCTAAATGAGAGCAAGGCTCAAGTCTCTTTTGGTTCCACACACCTATGTGATGTGACAGCATTCAGAGATGAAGAAAGGCTCTCCATGCTAGTGGGTACCTCTGGGAGTGGTTTTGTGTGGTGAGATGGTTGGCAATATCTGTGATATCAGATGGTGTCATCCAAGGCATCTTCTCCCCTTGTCAGCCTAAAAGCTGACCTTGTACCTGATTCTATGACAAAGATACAGCAACTGTTGCCACTGTGTAAATTCTACATCAGGCTGTTTTCAAGATTCAGAGAGCTGTTTTCTTTACAGCACCTGAGATAGAAACATAAGATCCAGTTCTGCTTCTTATGATCTGAACTATCAGTGGCCGTGACCAAAACACAGCCCTTTATTTAAATAACTTTAAAAAATTTATTTTTTTTCCTGTGCAACTGACTTTACAAGGACTGCTCGAGTGATGATCTAAAAGCATGGACTGCACACATGGCAGATGCTACTGGGGAAGGTTGCTTTGGCAGAAGTGTCCCTAGCCCAGAGGCTGGACCAGTCATGTCTCCAGAATGTCTGAAAGCCCCTGTACTTAACAGGAATAATTCAGTTGAAGTCGGTGGATGTTGTTTAGGCCTTTAGAGCCCGATGAGCCATCTGCTTTCACAAGCCTTCCCTTGCTAAAACAGAGGTGCACTTTATTTCCTTGGAGCAGGATTTCTCATCCAGTGAGCTGCGATTCTCCCCAGGGTACCGGGGAAGACAGTGATGGCAATTAGGGTGGTCTTAAGACATGGAAAAGATGGCTAAACATTTAAAGAAAAGTTGCTTTGCAGAATGAATGCAGACTGTTACAGAGGATTATTGTGATCAGTAAAGTTTGCCATAACAATAAATGAAAGAATACAAATGTCTTGATATCAAGCAAGGTGGTGCTTCCCTAAAAAGATAACACCACTGTAAGAACAAAGGTTTCAGAGGGGCTGCACACATGAAATGTTAGGTGACATAGAGAATAATGTCTTCAAAAGCAAGCTTCAAATGTAGAAGTGCATATTTAATTCTGAAGTAAGAAGTGGGCTCTGGTGTATGGCATGCTTCAGGCATGCAAACTTCTTACTGTAACATCCTGATTTCTGCCAGGTTGTCAAGTTCCTTAATCCCCTGGGAAAGCAGGTTGTCAGGCTTGTGGCGAAGGTTTTCAGTGTCTTCTCATGCCAGAGGGAGAACACTGTGCAGTTCTCTCTGGTCTTCCACTATCTTTACTGAATTCCTGTAGGGTAGAAGGTTGGACCACAGTCTTTTTGCACTTAGACACGTGTAAATAATGGATTTTTACTTTTTATTTCCATGATCAAAATGCTGAATGTATTCCATATTCCTCCTACCTGCATTGCAGAACTGTACGAATTCTTTGGTTTGACCCAAAGTATTTAACATAATGTGAAAAAATTACTGCATGTTTTTCCTTACAATTCTTCATGAATTTAATCCTCTTCTCCTTTTCACTTACATTTTAATGGGAAAAAAAAAAAAGGAAAGTAGTAATTTTAAAATTTCTAAATAGAAAGGTTCTACTTTTCTAAATAGAAAGGTTCTACTTCTTTTGAACCTATTCCTCTGTTTTGTATGTGGTGAAACTATCACTAGTCTTTGGTGTAATGGAAACAATAGAAGATAAGATGTGTGTTGCTGTCTTAGAGTTGTACTTGTCAGAATTTTACGCATTGTACTTTGTACGTAGTTACAAATTCCCATTATTTTGAAGCACTCTGAAGTAAAAAGACAAGAACAGCTCTCTTTTCTTTTTAAGTGCAAACTTTCTTTTTGATGGATAATTTTTACTTGCTGTAGATAGGAAGATTTTCTCATGCTCTGTAGTTTATAACCTGACTTCAGTTAGATGTGATTTTTTAAAATATTTTGTGCATTTCTTAGCATATATCATGACTCTCTGTGGGAAACAGTTCTCATTTTACAGTCACATTTATCTGTGCTGGCAACCTGGTATTACAAATATTTATAAAATTTCTTTGACTTATTTTATGCAGCAAATGCTGAAATACTAAGAGAGACTGGAGAATATGTTACACTATGTACAAATTGTTTGTAAAAGTATGCTGTTTTATGTGGCAAATACTTCTGACTAACTATAGAGGAGTAGGCTATTGATCACTTAAATACATGGAAATTACCATACAAGTTTCAGGAGTATTTTAGTATTTTTTCTGATAATGCTGCCAAAATAATTCTAAGAATATGAGTAAGGTTACTAATATTTTTAAAATAATCCTTCAGGATGATTTTTTTTTTGGGAATAGTATCTGAGCATGACTGAGTACTGTGTTTATTTGAAGTTCTTATGAAACTACTCAGGGCTTCTGGAAGGCAGACAAGGGGAAATAACTCACATTTTTGCCCACTTCAGAAAAGAATGAGAAAATATGCATTGCAGAGATTTAATTTAGAATGTCTAATAACTTTTAGAGTTATTAACAACGGTGCCTTGTAAAGAGGAGGTTTGGGTTGTAGGGCTGCAGGTGCAAACCTAGTTGCTCAAACTTGTGGTAGGAAGGATAGGGTGAGTTTGGTTCCATTTGAGAGAAAAATGAGAGGGCTGAATTTTTCTTCTTGGTAGTCAGAACTCCTGTTGAAAAATTGGTAGTGGTTGCAAACACAGATGTAAAGGAGGCTGAGAAAAACCCCTAGATTTTAGGTTAACTGTGTGAACTTTGTTATATTCATAGGTATTATGACAGTGTCATTACGAATATGATTCCTCATAACATTTTTCTGGTATTTTTCATTGAGACACACAGGGAACTGTACTGCATCAGAACACCTCCAGCGTGCTGTTAATATACCTGTTGTCCAAACAGAACCTACCTTATTAATTCCCAAATGTGGAAGGTGCTTGGTGCAGGTTGTTAAGTGGTCACAAGGATGAATGCCTGCTTTGAATTCCCTCCCTCCCTCTGCCACCAGAGTTGCTATGGGATGCCAAGTAAATCACATAAACTGACACAGTCTCATTTAGTCATTAATCATATATTACTGATTTTGTTAATGCCCAAACTAAGACACCTGTGGCCAAAGCTTGTGTGAAGCGTTCACCACTGAAGTAAGATATAATGGGGGCAGTGTTTTAAGTATGTGCAATAAAACTGTTAAATATACTTAATATTGAGAGGTGCCAAGATAGGCACCCAGAATTAGTCTTAGTCTCTTTGTTCTCCACTTTCTTACACGAAAATGATAGTCAAACCTAATCTTGCAAAGATTATGAGAAAGAGCATTACTAATATTTGCAGGGCAGTAGGTGCCATTGCAGTGAGTGATGAGTTATGCACTTATGCTAGCAACCTGTTTGTCTTTTGTAGGAGAACATGTACTGCTTTTATTTATATATTTAGGCCTACCCTGCAGAAAACTTTGTTTTTTCTCTTGTTTAAATTACTGTAACATTGAATTCTTAGTACAGTGATTGAACAGCCTGTGGGATAGTATATAATAATTGGGCATTATTGTTCAGTCCAATGGAGTTTTAAAGTAACACTACCTACCTGCCTTTTGAAATGAAAGTAGTAAACAAACAAACAAATTATTATAAACAAATCTCATGTCTTAATCATAATTCTGTTTTAAGTTCCTCTTTTGAGCAGAACATAAATCTTTATAGTCTATTACTTTACACCGATAATCTCCTTATGAACTAAGGAAATAATGTAGTCCCCATTTGATGGATTTGGAGGTAAGATATGGTCAAGATAAGCCCATACACATTGAAAAAACATCAGTATGTGAAAGTTAGGGGCTTCAGTTTCAAACTTATACATGCCAGCCTTTAGATTGAACTCTGGACCAAGCTCCTCAGGTTGTGAATGACACCTCAGAATTTGTCATCCAAAGCAGCTAGCCAGGTAGGCAGAGTGCCACAGACTGACATCTCTGGTAGCCCTCTTCTAACCAAGAGGGAATTTCTGAGGCCAGGGTGGGTCTGTGATGGTGTTTCTAAGGTTGTCCATACACTTCATGCTCAGTGGTTGCTGGGTGAAAGGCAGAAGCAAGACTCAGTGTTTGAAGATGTTGACCGCTTTGACAATATCTGTTGCCTCAAAGCTGCTGAGAGACTTGGCCAAAGGCACGGGTAATTCCTGAACTGTGTTCCAGCCTATGGGTGACCTTGGTGTGAGCCGTGCAGGCCTGGCAGTCCAGAGCTGAGCAGGCAGAGAGGCACCCAGGGAAACTTTATGGGCAAAATAAAACTACATTCAGCGTTAGGCAGGAGACAAATGAGAGTTTGCAGCATTGCAGCTTTTGTTTCTTGGCTCCATCTCATATGCCATTAAATGCCTTTTCTTTATTTGCCAGAAGACATTCAGTGTAATGCAATAAGTTGAACCTTGATTTTTCTTCTATCTGCCTGTTATTTTCTTCCCTTCTGTTGTCCTGTTTCTTATTATGGCCACATTTGGCCACTGTCAAATTGAATGATTTTTTGCATACTTGGTTGACTGACTGTTTTTTTCCCCTAATTTGCTGATACAGTCAACTGTGCCAGTAAAGCAATTATGTAAAATTGTGTATAAAGGTTTAATGATACAAAAAAATGTTCATCACAAATCTAATTGTGATTTTTAACAACCTTCCATAAACTCTGTGGTTAATAGCTATTTTGTTAAAACCTGTATTTAGTTTAGTAGATAAGGGAACATTTACTGTACATGTCACTGTTAACTTTGAAAGGAAGCAATAAATAAAAATAATGATTTGGAGGAGTTCAGATGATGATCTATGTGCTTTCAAGGAGTGATTATAAGAAGTCTGCTTTATTACGTATCTCATCAGGTCACACTGTTACCTGTTTTACATTACGAATAACTATGTATGGTTCATTGTGCACCGAGTCTAATACAACACAAAGATTAAATACAAAGATGGTCTTGTAATGAAGCAAATAATGTGTCTCCATACTGAGACCCAAGAGGCAGTGGATTAAAACAGAATTGACAGGTACATTGTGCTTAGAGTTGATATCTGGTTTCCACTTGGATAACTGAACTGGTTCAGGAAAAGAGCAGTAAAGCAATTCTTGGTAATACTTTTGTTGAAGCCGAAAATCCCATTGCCTTTTCTTAGTCCAGAATAGAGCATTTAGAAACGTTCCAAAGCTGATATTTCTCCTCCATGTTTGCATGGATATTTTCTGATTTCTGCCTTAGTGCTGTCCTTGGAACCCTGGCTGGGATTTAATCCTACCACAGAAAGTACTGGCAAGTCAGATATTATTATTAGGACTGACATTTAGTAGAGTCTCATTTACGTCAGGTCATTATGTACTGCAGGGAGAGACCTTCTGCCACAGTCACTAGAGACAAAGCACTCACTACTTCCGGCAGGCAAGGTATGAGGAGGGAGAACAGAGAGTGGCTCTCCTTTGTATCCCCTTCTTGGTTAGCAGTTCTCAGCTCTATGTCATCTTTGCACAAAGGAAGCACCATGGACTGTAAGGACAAGGAAGAGATAATAACCTGGCAGTGCTTTTTGCTATCTCCTAATCAGGGTCACTCTTGGATGCTGAATTATGAAGGTGAGTTCTGTTCACTTGGTTCACTCCAGGTAGTGAAATGTGTGAGCGGTGTTATACTGAACTGAGCAGTCTGTGGCTTATATAAATAGCTTTAATTTACTGCTTTCTGAATGCAGAGGCCTGAAGCAGTCATGGAGGTTTCAGGAATGTTAATTGTTTGTGTACATGAATGAGCTTAGAAATGGTTGTTTTTGCAGTCTTCCCATAGCTCATCGAGAGTAATGGTGTCACTGCCGGAAAAAAGAAAAGAGAACTATTATTTTTTTTCTCCACAGTCTACTGATATTTTCAGGGCTTGATATAATGTGCCTTTAACAAACCATGAACTTCTCCCCTACAGAGTCACTGCATCCTGCCTACATTCAGTGTAGGCAGAGAACCATTATACTAATCCACTCTTCCATCATATCTCTAGCAAACACATGTGTTTTCTTCAAATATTTATTTTGATACAAGGAGTGCTAAGTTTTTTATTTGTCAACACAAGTAAGTTGGAGATTGTGACTTCTGAACTTTGTAACTTTAATTGTGGTAGTTCTGGTTTTCAACTATGACATGTTTTGACAAGTGTATGACAGTCAATTTGGCTTTAAGGGAATAATCCTGCCACCTCGTAGCAACCTTAGAGTAATTCATTCACCTCTGCAAGTAGGATAGGTTTAAAAGGCAGATGCTGAAATTGGACTTTTGCTTTGTTTTTTAACAGGTACGGTTATATGCAAGGCCTGATGCAATCCGAAGAGGATCGGGGGACTATGCTCTAAATATTACAAGAAGACTCATTGAATTTTATGAAGATTATTTTAAAGTGCCCTATTCCCTGCCGAAATTAGGTAAGATTTCACAAAGAATGTGAAGTTAACCCAGAAATGAGAGATTAAGTCAGCTATTTTAAAGGAATTTTAAGACTGTAGTATATTGGATTTCAAGTTAAGGAATGTTTGGTTTAATTTAGAATGATCAGGAAGTAAGAAATTTTTTCTTGTAGATGAAGGGAAGGCAGACTGTGCTTTCTCCAACCTGGAACTGAAAGGAACAGGAAGCAAACAGCATTTATGTTTGTTAGACAATGGGTACAGAACCTGAGACGTTCCACTGATAAGTGGGCTGGGTTTTTCTTTGTTTTTGGTTGTTCTCTCTTTTAGTTCTATGAGATAGCCACTGGAAGATGTTTGTTCTGTAATATTTGTACCTTGGTGCCTCAACCATAAGTGGGGAACAGAAGTGAAAATATTTGTGGAAACTGGGAACCTGTAGCAGTGCAAGACTGTGGGTTTGGTTTTTTTTTTTGTTTTTTTTTTTTTTTTTTTTTTTTTTTTGTTTTTTTTTTGTTTTATGGTGCATATGGCTTATTAATGATGATTAGTAGGCAAGCTTAATTGTCTAGTTGTTTATTGAAACAATTGCCGTGAATTTGTTTTTCTGTGGCCTAAATGTAAACCCCATCAATTCCTATTATTTTTTAAAAATAGTTTTTTCTCATCCTCCCTTTCACCACAGTCAGTTGTTCTCCCACTCATTTAAATACTTTCCACAGTATTATTACACCCTCCCTCCTTTGGAGCATGTTTGATAAAGATTCAGAAAAGCCTATTGCTCAGCAGCAGGAAGAGAGCATGTATTTGATCAGAAGTATTAGAGTTGGAACCACAGGTGATCCTCCCAGGAAGTCAAGGTTTATTTCATTAAATCCCTTGCCTGCTGAGTAGGTTTATTGGACTTAGAGCTAATTGTGTAGGAGATAGATAATGTAATTGATATTTCTAGATGAGGGTATTGCATGAATATTTTTATAAGTATGTTGTGACTTTTATTTTTTGGTCTCTTTTAAAAATGGATTACAGGCAGTGTTCTAGAGAAATATGCAGATAGGTTAAACAAGCATATGGCATATTTAAGTATACACAAACCTTCTGTGTATACTTTCATATATGTCTTCAAGCATGTAAATAAGGTTTTGTAAAGGAAGTTCTAGGCTTACCAGGGCCAAAAATTTAGAGGGGGAAAAAACAATCAAGAACTTGTTGAAGAAAAAAGATGAACATAGAATGGTCTGGGTTGAAAGGGATCTTAAAGATCATCTAAACATCCAAACATCATTACTTCAGGTAGTTTATTGAGCGTGCTAGCTGGCAGTAGCAGTAGTAACTGTATCTGCTTCAGAGTATCTTTTAAAATTGTAACATATGGTCTTTAAACCCAACATGCTATATACATTGTCATTATGCTGTGGCATATCTTTTACAAGTATCTCTTTGTAAGTGAATATATTCCAGTTTGGATCTTTTTGGAAGAGAACAGGAGGAATAGTCACAGGTAAAATTGTATTTTTTCATCAAACACTCGTAGTAAAATTGTTAATAGGAAATGCTGCTTGAAGACTTCAGCTATTCAGCAGTGATACTATGAAAATAATTACTATAGGGAATGATTTTTTTATAAAACAACAAGGTTGAATTTATCTAATGTAAATATGGGAAGAAAAAATTCTAAACTAAGTGATGTAAATATTTTTTAAAATTTTATTTGCATATTAATACAGGTATATTTGTTCCAGTTCATCCGAACACTGATTGCTATGTTTAAGCATATGCTGATATCTTTACCGCAAAAGAATGTTGAATTTTTATTTTTGCTTTAAACTTGAAAAAAAATTTCAAAGGTTAGAAGGTTAGGGACAGTAGTCTGATGGGTTAATAGAAGGACTAAAAATGGTAATACTGTAATTTGTCTATGAAAGGGATTTTGCAGTAGTATTGAAGAATTTCCTAAATTAAAAGATAAAACAGCATTAGCGATGGCAATGGAAAAAGCTTGTGCATCAGGAAGATGTGTTGATACTGAAAATGCACCTGGGCTCTCCTAAAGCTTAGGATTCACCTGATTTACTGCTGTCACCACTGCACAGGATTGAGTACTTTATTAAGGCTTTAAGAAAAATGAGAAGTTTTTTGGGGGAGGGCATTTAGGAAGTTTTTAATTTCACTTTTAAGTGTGAAAGTGCGAGTTAAAAATGAAGGATGTACTTTGGAAAACTTTTTAATGTCAGCAGTTTCATAGAAAATGTTCTGTTTCAAACATGTTTTTTTAAAAAAATTGTTTCAGGTACTTTCCAGTTCTAACAGGAAAAAGCTTAAACCTAAAGAGGTTCTGTAGCAGCTACTGAGTGAGACACTGTCAGTGGTGTGTGTGGGGCTGTGTGTGTTGGAGTTGGAACTGTAGGTGATTCACCCTGGGCAAATGGACCTGCCACCCTTGGCAAAGCAAAGTCATTTGTGTGGTCATCCATTTGAACTCTCTATATGGTAGGAGTATCTGAGGACATTTAGGCTCTCCAGATGTGTTACTGTATCAGAACAGCAGCATTTGTGTTCATTTGTTCAATTCTGAGTCATTGAGGTCCATTTCCAAGGCAATTGAACCAGTGCTCCTTATCTGAGTTTATAATACATCAGCCAGTGTTCTCTACAGGAACCACTTCCTCCTGTTGCTCTTGACTACCTGACTGCTGGTGACTAGGCATTCTAACTGTGCTCACATGCAGTCAGATGGCTGTGGCTGAGATTTTTTTACATCTTACCTGGTCTGTACTGCCTTCTGAATGCTCTGGAAAAGTAGATTTCTTTTCCAATTTATGTGAATTCTGGTAATGAATGTGAATTGGGAATTTCTCTAACTTGAATTAACAATTTCCACAGTTAAATGTTCTACTTAGCATGTAGGTCTCTGCATTTTTTTTCTACATCATCATCTGAACTGGAAGGTGCTTGTGTAAGGTTTCAAACCAATAATTTTTATATTAATTTCATTTATGAAAAATAAATAATGTCTTTTTAAAAAACCTAGATTTTTTCAAGACTATAATACTATCATTGTAAACATTAGTTAGTGATAGGAAGATAAAGTTTTGAATTATATTTAATCTAAAGATAAATGCAGAAAGATTTTTAATTATATTCCTATGGCTAGTGAATACAAAATATTTATGCTTTTATATCACAATTAGTTTTAATCCTGTTCGCACTGTACAAAATCTGCTTTGTATGCATAGAGCTTTTTCTTATGTGGGTCTTTGAGACTGGAATAGTCTTGAATTTTTCCCCCTAAAGCCCTGACCAGTTTCTGTTTTGAAGTGAACAGAGCTTAGAAATTTAAGAAGAAAAAACAAACAAACTGAAAAACCACCTTAGAAGGTCACACTGTGGGGAATGATAAGGTAATCGAGCACTCTTGCCATGTGGACAGCTGTGATTCTTTAGTTGTAAGTGGTTTGAAGTGGAGGGGCTGAGTGGCTTTTCCAAGACTCCACTGCTTGTGGGGTCACATGAGAGTGGACTAGAGTGACAGAATCCCCTCCCTCGCCCTACTGGTCACACTGCTTTTGAGACAGCCCAGATTGGCTCATGTCCAGCCTCTCCTCCACCAACACTCCCAAATGAAATATATTTTCAGACTTCTTAAAAGCATTTTTCTGTAGAATTGCTGTATAGTAAACTCTGGAGTTTCGTCTGATATGTTTTATGTGGTTATTGTTTGGTGGGTTTTTTTTCCTTTACAGATATGTTTGGGGTACTAATTACCTGCTTCATGCAAAAATTATATGTTTTTGTTTTCATTGTACTGCATAAAACACTTTGAAGTTGTGAGTGCAAAGTCTCAGAAAATTATTTTCCAAGGGGTTTAGTGAGCTTGCCATACAATGGAAGACAAGATTGGACCATTAACATTTGCTCATGAAGTATTTTTGGAAAAAAGGATTCAGTCTTTAAAGTGTGTCCCTGAAGAATTTAAACTCTTTCTTATGATGTAAAAAATAGCTCAGCCATTAGAATGAAGAAGTTTAGCAGGGGAATGTTCCCATTCTGATTTTTAAAAGAAACTCACATACCTCTGTTCCGTTCCCTGATTGTTGATTGAATATTTTGTGAGAGGGAACTGCTGCTGCCTGGTGCAGTGTGAGTCATTGCAAGCCCAGAGAAAAAGCGTTGAGATGCTGTTGTTAGGCAGGTGACTTACTGTGAGCACTAGTGATTAACTGCTCATTTTGATTTAAGTGCTTTACTCTTAGCTTGACTCTTGGTCATGTTCCTAACCTATTCATTGCAATGTTGCCTTCTGCCCTGCTTGATCTTCCATCATCTCCATCAGAGCTTTTTGTGCGACTGCTTTCTTCCCCTTTGTTTGTCCTTCCTCCTGTCTCTGTTGCTCTTTCTAGGGTGAACCTCCATGTTGTTGCCTCCATTCTCTGCTTAAGTTATGCTAAAAGTTTCACAGTTCTACCCTCATACTTTCTCTCTAGCAAGGTGAGGCTTCCTGCCACCTGTCCAGCTCTGAACTGAAATTACTGTATACCACCAAGTAAGATAGCTTATTTTTTCTTCTTTGTCTATAAAATTAAAGCATTAATCAGTAATTCTGGAATAAGGAAGGATGGGAGAGCAGGCACTAAGAACTTGATTCATGTGCCTAAACGTAATTAGCTGGTACTGTCAAATGCCATGGGGAATCCTGAGAACTCTTATCTAATGTCCTGCTGGCCTCCAGATGAGATTCTGTTGGGCCATGGCTGGCCCATACCTGACAGTTTCACCTGGATTGTTTTTTAATAGCTTTGAACATCTCAGTGGGGGCTGTCACCCATGTTTAGGCAGCAGAGTTGAAGCCTACTATTTGACCAACTACTTGAAGCAAGTGTAATGCTTCTGCACTCATGGGACTATTTGTTGATACAGATCATTCCTGCATGGAAAAACGGTGCCACTTTTTCCCTGGCCTTTGAAGCCTCTGTTTTGAGTTTTGGGGTGTGGTTTCGGCGTGCAAGGTGTTTTTTATTTCTAAGCTGTGAGCACCTCAAAACGGAAACTGATTGAGACACCAGGGGAAAAAATTCCAGCTCCAGCTATAGGGAAAAGTAATGTATTTTCTCAGAACAATGCTTTGAAAAAGGAACTGTGAATTACTAAACTGAAACAAACCACATAGGAAATCAATCCATAGTATGATGTTAACAAAGGAGGGAAAAATAGTCATCACTTAGGACTTAATATATTGCTCTAAACTATTTCATATAATAAACCAATTATTTCCATTAGTGAGCTTAGTGTGGCTCACAGTGGGCGTTCTAACAGGTTTTGGAAGTTTGTTAAGGGGTACCCGATCTCTCTCTGTTGCATTAGTGTGGCAAGTCTGATATTGTTTGCAGGAGATGGGAAAAGTTACGTATAGGAATAAAGTAGCTTTATATAGAATAAAGATGAATGGGCCCGGGTGGAAATAATCCCCTTCGGAATGAAATGTTTTCTTTTCATTGTGTTGTGGTTTCCCTTCCCTCTTAGTTGTGAATTCTATTAAGAATAGAACCCATACCTCTCAAATAAGGAGAGTGTTCAGACAGGAGTTATATTGACAGTAGCAGTTCAGTCAGCCTGTACTAAAAAGAAGGTGACCAAGTCTGACAATGTCCCCACTGGCTACTTGACTAAAGCAGCTTGGCTTTTAAATGAGTAATTAAAAAAAAAAAAAAAAAGAAAAAAACTAAAAAAAAATCTGAGAGTGATGTTGTTATGAGAGAGTAATAGGATGTGGGATTGTGGGAGATTCCCTGGAAATGTCAGGGCTGGTTTTGAGCCAGGAGAATCCTTCATCTGAATGTAAATAGATTTTTCCCAAGCTGCTCTTCAGTATGTCATTTGAGCGGTTAGTACCAATGTAGAAGTGGGTGCACTGAATTTCAGCAGTGTCTATTCTTAGTTCTCTACCTTGTTAGAAACACAGATGCCTTCAGAAAATGATTCATTTTATCATGAGTTAGGAGAAATAAATCTTGACTGAGAAGGTACCAGTAAAGCTATCTCTTTTGACTACACAGAGAGGAAATTAATCTGGATAGTTTGAATTTGATCTCTGATTTTTAGATGGATGAAAATCGAGGTGAGTATTTCTGCAGTATTTATAAAATGGGGTAAGATCTTTGACAGGCAGAGAAGCCCCATAGAAATTATGGGAATCACTAGAATACTGTGTGGACTTCTAGCTGGTGTGAGATGGTTAAATGCCTAAAAGCTCATGAATCCAAAATACTTTTTACATAGCTGTGACTGAAGTGGTTTTCATTATAGTTCCTTTCACTTGCCTGAGCAGAGCTCTTATACCTGATGGACCGTGTCCAGGTTTTGAACTAATTTTATTTTTAAGAGTAGCTACAGAACAATTTTAATAACCTGTTTGATTTGAGAGTCAAGAGGGTTCATCACAGACTTTGACTTGAGACCTTTTTTACAAGCAGCCGTAGCTTCATCTTAGAGGAGTGTATGTAGGAACAATAAACTTCGTATTTGGTCCACAGTAAACTTCATGTTTGCATAGGCATTATGAACAGTAATTTTTATTATAGGATAGGGTCTATCTGGCATTAGGATATACAATGAGAGTTACTTTCTGTGACACTGTGAAAGTTACCATGCAGAGCTCAGAGCTACATGGCAGAAAAACAAATACAGAAGGGTTTGGGAAAAAGATAAATGATATCAGCGAGGATACTGTGATACGTTTAGATGTGCTCAAGAAGAGGGGTGTGTGAATCCTTAGGCAGTGTGTCAGAAGATTAGATTGCAGTAGAATGTGCTAAACCACAAACTTTCTTCCTTTCGAAAATTGTACTTACAGCATTTAGTTTGAACGAAATAGGTAATGCAGTTGATCTATATCAATCAGAGTATCAAGGAGAACGTAATGGCCTTTTTCTCTCAGAACTGAGGTAGAAACCTGATACCATCTGCATCTAAAATAGGACAGAAGTGTTGCACAGTTTGCTCAAGTATATTGTCTTATGGTGGAAAAGGAAATGGCTCTTGTTGACCTAATGAAACATATTGTCCCCCTATGCAGTCTGACATTGCCGTTATTTAAACAGCACCTTGGAGAGAACTGTATAAACAAAGCTAATGGACTAACATGTTCATAGTGACAGTATTTGAGTAAATATGAAAGTTTACTGTGGACTTGCTTGACTTTTGGTAATTTTGGTTCATAGTCATGACAAACTTTAAATAATTTCAAGTTCAATTCCCGAAACTCCCATTTTTCATTTAACCTTGCAGTTTGAAATGGAGGGTGGGGAGAAACAAGGGTACTATATATGAATCCTGTTTTTGCTATCTTAACATGTGAAGTAGAGGCTTTCCTGAAGAGTGAAGCTCAGTAAAATCAGTTTTGTGCCAGTGAGAAAAAATAAAAGGCAGATAATAGGACTGTCCACATCAAACACCGACACAGTTCACTTAGACATTTAGTTAAATATGTGCAGTTTGAGTACAGGAAAATTCTATTGTTTTTTAAAGAATTTTCTTATAAGTTGATTGAGACAGGTGGATTTACATGCTTCAGTAACCGCAGCAGCTATATCTTCCATTAGTATTTTCTACTCATTCAGCATTGTGGCTTTTGGCCTCCCACAGTTGATTTGAAAAGTGAAGACAGCTCACTTTCTGGCTGGACTCAGAAACAAATTCAAATGAGTCTAAGAGGAACTGTAAGTCAATACATTGGCATCTTTTTTCCATTCCTGTCTAAAAACATGTTCTGGACCAGTTTTAGCCCTGCCTAGTGTTATGCTTGCTGAACCCTGTAGTTGCTGTGTTGGGTCTCCAGCCCTGGAAGAGGTCATGTCGTGATAAAGCATGCTCAGTGTCTTATTTCAGATGCACGGTTTCATTTAGCCTGAAAGTCACACTATAGCCTATTTCCTTGGTCAAGACAGGCAAAAAGGCCTTAAAAGATGTCTCTCCTGCATCTCGCCTTCACTGGAGGCATTTAGAGCTGTTAGGGTTTGTGTAACTCCTTGCCTTCCTCCTCTTAGGGTAAGCCTAATGTTTGAAGAGTTGTTAGCAAACTGATTTGGGATGCTTAACTGTCGTTTCAGAGGTAATCTGTACCTTCTGCCCCTTATTCAAAGACTCTGAATGGCTGGAATGACAACTTCCATGCAGAAAGACTAAAAGGAGATTCTAACAATACTTGGTTTGTGTTGTTCCTTTGGTATAGATAGCAATATTTTTCACAGCTATTTAAAAAATTCTGCCATCAGTTTATTGCTGATTATTAGGACCTTTAAGAGTATGTAAATTTATTTTTCAAATTGGTATCATTGCTAAAAGCAAGTGAGAAGAAAAACAATTGGGTTTTTGGTTGTTTTCTTTTTTTTTTCCCCTCTGCAGCACTGAAGAAGTGTTCCTGTTAACTCTCCATGTTTTCAGTTTTAGAAGGATTGTGCTCCTTTGGGGTAGTTTGTTATGCTCTCCAGATGGTATTGTGACAAAGTTTGTTTTCCATTAGATGCTGATTTGAGGTCAGCATATATATTGCATCGAGAAATAGAAGTTTCACTGGGCAAAACTGATGAGGAAGCACTTTTCCCATGGCCTTACTTAAACTGATTTGTATTTGGCTTTGTTTCTTTCTCATGCTGGCTTTGAAATATGCATGTATGTATTTTAAAATGTTAACTTATTTACACATAATGTAATATCAAGATCACGACAACTCCATAATTGGCCCTACTAAGAACATTCTTCTTCACTATGAACCTTGTGTCATAAATAAAATAGATGAGGGAAATCCATACACCCACACACAAATCTAATATTCTTCCTAGTAAGTCTAGAAGATATGTATTATGGGTGCAGTAAAAGTTGGGAAAAAAGTTACCACCAATTGAAAATATCCTGAATATTAGAAACAGTTAAAAGTCTTTGTTGGTGTGTAAAAATGAGCTTTCACATCTTACTTCTGTACTGTAAAAAAACTCTATAGATTCAGATATAAAGAAGATACATTTTCATATATCAGCAAAGAGCACAAGGAGTTTCTTTCAAGAGATTATGACAGTGTCTTGAAAAGATCATAACACATTAAAGTGGGACTTAAGTAGGCCTGAGATTTCTGTTCATACAAAAGATGTGAAAAGGTGTATAGCTACTGAGCTGAATAAACCTATTGCTGCTGCCTAGATTCTGCTGGCTTAGTTATAAACCTTCCACCTGTACTAGCTAGTTTCTGTAAGCTACTGAAATTCAAAGGGATGTATGTGCTCACCTTTTATTGCTTTTTCTAAGGATATTGTAACTGAAAAATATCCTAACACAATGAATTATGCTACATTTGCAGTTCCATGCCTGAAGCAACTTCATTTTTACATTAAGGAAACCAGTGATTTGCAGTGTAACGATGAAAATATTAAGATGGCTGAACAACTTTCATTTAAACAAGTGAATTACCATTGTGCATTTCCCCCTCGCCCCACCTTGCTTCCTGTGTGCTGGCAAGCCGCTGGCAAGCTTCTTAAAATGGTATATGGACATGGAATGAATCACTCAATTAAAATTCTGTGGAGATCTCTGGCAGGTACTGCTAAACTTGCTTTCCCTGTTCTCTCTTGTTGTATATGATTTCTCCCTTTCTTTTCTTCTAATTTATTTAAATGTCATCTGCTTGTGTATTTAAACCATAACATTTCTAGATTCAGGATCAGTTCTGTGAAGACTGCGACTTCCGTCGCTCTCTCCGATTCTTATCAGTAACACTTCTAACAAAGCAGTCCTCGTGAAGATGTATATTTGTCATAGTGATAGCACACTTCAGAAAGTGTATTAAGCTAAAACAACTCCCACTGTTCAACTAAAAAATATGTTCCTTGTCATATGCTACTCCTTGCTGAAATTAAACTTGGGCAACATTTTAGTCTAGAAAAAGCCAGTTGCTTTTTCTTCCCAGAGTATTCGGCAAGGCTGCACATAGTTTGGTTTTTGTAAGTTACCGGGCAGTTGAGTCCTGAAGTGGGTGTGAGCGGGAGGGAAGGTGACAGATGCACACAAGAACTTAGAAATGGATTCTGGAGACCCTTGTAATAAGTTTCTGCAGCTATTGCTGTCTCCCTGGGGGGCTTACATAAATCTTTAGAAACTCTTTCCAAATAGTCGCTAAGTTTGTGGCTTTGTAATTGATCCTGAGCTCTGCGGTAATAGGGGACTTATCAGTGGAACAAATCATGCCAAAAGAGCTTCTGATACGTATTTTTTTCAGCAGGAGCTTTGGTCTATCACCACTGCTATGATGCTAGGTTTCCTTTTGAAAGTCGTGATGTAAAAGCACAGGTAATTTGACAGAACGTTAGTTACACGTGGGTCTTTATGATGGGGCTCCCAAACAGTAGAAGAAGTCAGTGGTTGAATTCCTCATAGGAGATTATGTGAGATGTTTCATAGTTGTTATAGTACCTAACCACACTGTAATCACTGATTGCATGTAATGCATTTGTAAATGGAGAAACACCACAGTTCTCTTGTCCTATTTAGATGCTCATCTGCAAGCCAGAGAGTGCTGAGGGGTGAAGGCAGGCAGATGTTTTGCTGGACAGACCTGTATAAAATGTTCAGTTGTCAGATATAATTTGAGTTTGTATTGAAACAGTAGGCAGCTGGAACTTGTATCCTTTCATGGTTAAGTATTGATAATTTGTGTGAGGGACATACAAGTGGCTGCAATGTTTCCTGCTTTAAAGTTGGTCTTGGAGTTGTTCTTCATAGGATGCTGATTCTCAGGTGTAGAAATACATAAAGCTTCGCAAAACTGTCAGCCATAACTTAGATCCATAGAAAAATGCATTGTATGTCTTTTTACTGGTAATGTAAAAATTATTTCCTAGGCAGCTTTTCTCCATTTCCTTGAAATGTTTTAAGCTTTTCTTCTGTCTTAAGATAATCACAGACAATTGCATTTTATGAAGAAGCAGGCTGTTACTCAGTAACAAACATGAATTAGAAATGCAATTTTATGCTTCATGCCATATCTCCAGAATTTTCTGTAGAAACCATACAACAGTTTCCAAATGATTAACAGGGTCCAAATTCTACAAGTTATGATTGATAACAAAATGATCTTATGTAGTTCTTCATAAAACCTTCAAAAGACAAGAATGTTGCCAAGTGATATTTGAAATAGCTCTAAGTCATTCAGAGTAACAGTAAACAGCTTTCTTTAATGCTTATACTGTACTGGGGGACAGCTGGATGGAAGTCCAGCCCTGTAAAAATCACTGTTTTATCTTTGCCAGTCTATTTCTTAAAAAAAAAAAAAAAAAAAAAAAAAAAAAAGAAAAAAAGCAGCTTGCTCTTTGCAATCAAAATACAATTGCTGTGTGACAGTTTTGATGTGGAGTATAAAATGGTCAAATCCAAGTACACAGATGAAGGATAATTTAATGTTTCAATAGTGAAGTGGAGAAAAATAACATTACAAGTGAGTAAAATGTAATTTTAAACAATAAAAGCAAATCTTCCTACAAGTAGTTCTAACTTCTTGAAATTTTACATATTCTTGTCTGTGAACATTAATATTAATCTGTCTTTCCAACCATATACGTACATATATATATATGTATGTAAGCATATATATTCTGGCTGTACCTTATGATGGCAATCCTGTAATTAAGGTTGTAAGAACACCTGTCTATAGATAAAATTCCATTCAGCAGATGCCAGACTTTTATGGAGGCTGTACCAAGCTACAGTTCCCACTTTTCTGCTGTAGTATATAACAGGTCTAAGTCTGATCATGGAAGCAGGAAGTGTGCACTATGGGATAAGGAATCTGGGAACAGAGAGTCTTACTTACAAACATGAAATGACTTTGGAAATGTGGATAATGAGAGAATTGGGTATGCTGGTTTTTGCTGGTATAGACTTAATTTCCTTTTGGTGGCTGATATGGGGCTGTGTTTTGTATTTGTGCTGAATGCAGGGATGCTTTTGTTATGTTAAGCCAGGCAGGGCTTACATAGAGCCAAGGCCTTTCCAGCTTTTCATACTGCCACACTGGTGAGGGGGACTGGGAATGTGTGGGAGGCTGGGAGGAAACACAGGCAGGACAGGTGACCTCAGCTGACCGAAGGGATATTCCAGACCATATGGCATCATGCTCAGTTATATAAAATGGGGGGGAAGAAGGAAAAAGGGGGGAATGTTTGGAGTGTTGGTGTTTGTCTTCTCAAGTCACTGCTATACCTGATGGGGCTGTCCTGGAGATGGCTGAACACCTGGCAGCCCATGGGAAGTGATGAACTCATTCCTTGTTGTGCTTTGCTTTTGTGCACAGCTTTTGCTTTACCTCTTGAACTGACTTTATCTCAATGTACAAGTTCTCCAGCTTTCATTGTTCTGATTCTTTCCCTGATCCCACTGGCAGGGGAGTGAGCTTCTCTGTGGTGCTGGGCTTTTTTGTTGGGGTTAAACCACAACATTGTGACAGTTTTCTTATCTGTGGACCCCATGGAGAAGATGGGTCCTGTTCACTGGTTATGAACCAGCTGTCCCTCATTTCAAAAGTCTCCCTACCTTTTTCTAGCTGCATCCTCCACGAACAAATCATCACTACAGTCCTTTTTCATTATACCCAAGAAAGATTAGGCAAGCAGACTGTCCTACATGCAGTTTTATAAGACATTAACTTCAGTGGTGTAATTTTCTTCCCTTTGATTTTTTGGAGGTTATTTTTAACCAGCTCTTTCCGGAGGACTGTTTTTCAGGCTGGTCCCAAAGCTTAGCTGCACTGCTGAGAAGCTGCTGCTGGCTGGTCTATCCAGAACTTCTTAAGTCAGCTCTGCTGCCAGTATGCATGAAACTATAGCCCTGGAAGATTATAGTCACTGCTGGTACAGCAGTGAAGAGTTGAGTGTCATGCCAAAGTAACCTGTAAGATTCTAGTGTATGTTGTATGTGTTATCAAAATCAGGGATCTCAGCATTAGAAAGCTGCTGATTGCTGTCAGCAAAATAAAGGTGGCAGACCCACCACACCTAGAGAGAAAAAACTTTTATGCTCTACCCCTACCACAAACAGCTCATTTCCATTATTCGAGTAGTCTATAAGTAAAAGTTGACAGACAGAGAAACTGTAAAATTGTTTCACTTCATATTTAGGAAGAGGGCTCCTCTAGAGAGGTAATAGGACTAGAGATAATACAAATGTCTCTCTTCATATCAAAAATTTTGACTTTACAAGCAAGCTGTTTTATATTTTGGAAGGTAATTCCATGTAGAACCTGTCTTTTGACAGAATATTCTTTGATGTGTAAGACTGGTGAGCTTCACTGAAACTCATTTTAACACTCCCAGCTGGGAATTTGCCTTCACTGCACATCCAGGATCAAGGCCTTTTGACCTAGGGATTATGAAAAAGTCCAGGCAGCACAGTGTTACTCTATCCTTGTGTAAAGATGGAAAATTCCTGATAATGTTGCTATTGGTTCATGATATTAAATGCAGAACCACTCAGGTATATTTAAAAGTTTTTTTGAATGTCTTTATCCATCTGTCATCACCTACATGGGATAATGCCTTTCTTCAAGTTGCTAAAACCTCATTTGTGATATAGATCTTTAAAAAACTGGATTTAGATAAAAAACCCACATGTGGGTGGGGGGTCTCTTCAGTAAGACATCTTTCTTTTATCCTCTTACTCTAGCACTGTGTTCTTCCTTAAACTAAGCATGTTAGTGCAATCTGTGTCATAGAAAGGTAGTAAATTTTCATTTGTTGGTGGTGTTCCCTCAATACATGTTTATGTTTTGTCAGTAGCTCTGTGTCTCATGATCTGATGGAGAAATTGCACGAGTGCATTCATCTCGTATACAGTTTCTTCTTTTCCAGTGACTGACACTTTTCTAGAGGTGCATATGAAGTACCCCAGTAAAGGAGAGGCATCTCTTCATCCTCTCACAAATCTGTTACAGGGGACACATTCTCAAAAGCATAGAGTATGTTGCATTACTTTCAGCATGAATAGGATGCATTTTTGATATAATCTATATTACAAAGTTGCACCTGCAAAGATTCTTCCTTTCTTGTCTTAGCAGATTTAGAGAAAAATTAAACAGCAGATGCACACATTGGACTTTGTAATAAAGAAATAATAGAACTGTGGCTTACATTTTTCTTTATGCTGATCACTGAGTTTTACTTCAAAATCTAATAATAATACTTTCTCCTCTCTGCTGTCTTTGGGAGGATTGACTGTATAGACTGATTGCTGAGTGTCATTATTATAGGGCTCATTGACATTTTTTTCTGCTCTTTCTCTGTGTGCCATTTTAGGATGGCAGTGGACTGAGTCAAACTGTTTTCTTATTTGTATGTTACACTTCTCTGTGGTGTACTATGTTTTCCAGACTCAGTTAACAGGAAGCTGAAGCTGAGTCTTGTACCTGATTGTTTAAAACTACCATCTGAGATTTACTTCAGGTTTAGAAATTATGTGTGCTCAAAACGTAATGAAATTTTAATGGGTTTTAGCAGCATACTAAGATTTGTATTCTTTAAAAAGAATTTTTCTCCAGCCATTAAAATAAAGATGAAAAAGGATTTTTTTCCTTTCCTTATTTAGCTCACCTGAAGTCACACTATGACATTTGGGATTACGGATTTACTTGGACTTTATCTCGAGTGTTTGGTTTGTGAGGTAGACTGAAAAGTTGAATCTGTGGATACTAGTTTCTCTACATTACTGTGTTAACTTCTTCATCCCTGCCAACGTGATTGGGAAGGCAGTATAGTTATAACAGCATATAAATAACCTTTTGTTTACCTTGTCTGCTCTTGACATTACTTTTATGTCCACTGGAGCTGTTCTAACACTGAACCCATCTCTCCATCTTTAAACTCTATTACAGCAATCTTTGCTTGACATCTTTCTTTCATGTTTTTATACATTGTGATGAGCATTGAGATGGGGAATCCCAGGTGCTCTTAGACTAGAAATTCAGTAGGTGTTTGGAGAGCTGCCACAAGCTGGGAAGAGTTGCAGATTTGAGAATCAATAAGAACTGCCTGACTTTACATGTGGGCTACCAACTGGTTGTCCTTGGACTCAGTATGCATACTTGATTTAGGTTTTAAATGGGATCAAAACATATACTTTAAGAAGATGATTTCAGACATAAAGATAATGTTCTGTCTGCTTGATCTTAAAAGGTGATGTCTCATTTAGGCNAGACATAAAGATAATGTTCTGTCTGCTTGATCTTAAAAGGTGATGTCTCATTTAGGCCTTAAGTTTTTCATAGATCTGATGTAGCATGTTTTTAGTTAAGAGATTTTATTCAATTGGATCAGACTTTATTGTCTTCCTTTATGTTTCTTTTAGATGTTGATGTAATTAAAAAAAGTATAGTACAATTTTAGAAGACGAGATTGGGGAGCTTTTGTAGGCTGTATTTATGTAGACAAAAAACTTCTTAAAACAAGAGTTTTGAATATACAATTAAGGTACAGTGTATGATCAGGGCACATGAGTTTGTGCTTAAGTTTCCCGTTACTGCATACAAAAACTAAGTAAAAGATATTGAGATCAGAGTGCTTTAAATTTTTTTTGTACTCATCACTATTGATTAATGTACCATGCTACTAATATCCCATTTGTGTATTGTGGGCTGCCTGAACTGGGCTATAATCCCATCAGCTATCATCAATCAAACATGGCTAGGCACGACCAGAATTTGCATGGAGGCTGTCTTGTTGGGAAAACGGTCTTTTAATTCAGTTGATATTCTGCTTCTGATCAGCTCAATTCTTTTTTTGCAACAGGATGAAATAAACCCAGAGAAATCCTTCACCATGTCAATGCCTTAAAATAGTTTCCCATTTGGTGAGGTACAAATGTAGATACTTACATTTGGTGAAATTTCTCAATAGAATAAATTATGTTTGTGTGTCAATGATTCTCCCACAACCAAAACCCCACTAAGCCAAAACCATTTCAGAATAGTAAGTGATTAAGTCAACACTGAAGTGCTATAAGGTCTGTCATCACTCATTACCCAACCTAAATTCTATAGTTCAGATAAAATATAATTTGTAATCTTATTTTTTCTTCAATGAAATAATATTGTCAGATGCACAGAATTTCTGTGTCTATTGAATATATATAGCATAGAATATAAAGCATAGAATATGAAATGAAAATCTTGTGTTGTACTATAAATGTCAGTATAAATTACATGCTATATATATTTTCATATGGTGATGGGTAAGGCTGGAAAGATATCTTTGTGACCAGAAATATTTGACATTATGAAGTACAATGGCTATGAGGTTGTAGGTTTTATAAGCACTTGAAAATTAGATTTATAAAAAGATTACAGTGTTGCTAAAGGGATTTTCTGGAATAGGCAACATTAGAGTGTAGAGTGATATCCAAATATGTTAAAAACATTCCCACTGAATAGCAATTGGAAAAACGTTCTTGTATTTTGTGATTAAAAATAATGCTAATAATTTTAGTTTTTCAAATAGCAGTAGACATTTTTGGAAGAAAGGCAGTTTAAAAATTAATCCAGTGGGTTTTTTTTAGGCCTGTTAACTGGCACGCCCTCAACGGACATAGAAAATACCTATTTTTTTCAGTAAGAACATAATAGAAGAGTAAGAGTTGTGCAGCCCTATAGATTCAAATGAATAATTTTTCAATGGAGATTTCAATTCAGGAGCTATTTCAACGAGTCATGTTTGAAATTAAGTACATGATTATGTTTTGCTGACTCAAACCTAACATGTTTAAGTACCTCATTGCCCTGAACTTTTAAATACATAACTGGGAGATGCCAACAGGTGATTTGGGTCTGCAGTGGTATTAAATGTACAGAATGTTTGCTAGCTAACAGATGTCAATGTCAATATGCTTACAGAAGAAATGTTTAAAATTAATATAATAAAATATAAATGAAAAAAAGTTGAATTAGATGCAATACATATTTTTACTTGCAAGAGACTTCACTTTTGAACAAACATGTAAACTGACCTTTTCGGCATTGACTGTGCTGAGGTTTATAATTTATAGCAATGCTTAAACCTCTGGTGCTAAGTAATGGTTTTCAATTGGCTGCAGTAAGCTTTCATGGCGAAAATGTGACCAGTACTTAGAACAAATTTTCAAACACCTTCTTCCTGCTCCCTGGTTGCAAAAGAAACCATTTTTCAAATTTCCTTCAATAGGAAAGAAGAAATTTGTAGAATATTTCAGTTAATGGAGGGTATTTCTGAAACCTGAATGTTTACTTTCTATTCAGTAAACTGAATGTTTACTTTCAGTTGTGTTTGGTGGAATTTTTGATACAGATTTTCAGTCCTAGATTTTCAATTGTAAGTAATCCTTTCTTCTCAGATATGTAGCTAATTTCCTGCATTGCCTGCATGACAAGTAAACTGCAAATTAAATTGAAGTACATGTACATATACAGTACATAAAAAGGTGTTCTTCTAATTGATGTATCATACTGTTAGATATCCAGGGGTACTAATGTTTGGGCTGGTGCATGGTGCAACTGGTTGGAGTCACCTTTTTTCACCCATCATCTGCCTGACGAATCTCTGGCTCATTTGGACAGCAGCGTAGTATGGTTATGTGCAACACTGTCCATCAGGATTTTCCAACCCTGGAAATACAAATATCAGTAGCAAGTAACAGAGCAGTAAGCTTTTCATCATCACTTGGGTTTCAGAGAAGTTACTGCCTTAAGAACCAAATCTTACGTTACTCAAATGTAGATTCAAATTAAAGAAAAAATCAGTTTGCTTTCCAGAAGAACTCTTCACTTGCACTTTTGAATCCATGGTCTCTTTTTGAGTCCACAAAGCTGGGAAGTCTTCCTTGTTGGGTCCTCTTAGACTTTATTTTGGGGTGTAATTATACCGTACATTGACAGCTTCCAGAAAAATCTGGATTATGAAACAGCTCTGCCCATTACTGCTCCTCTTTCCACACATGGGGCCATTAAAATGGTTATTAAATATTGCTGTCAGTCAGCTTGCTGAAATGACTCAGGTAAAAATAAGCTGCTTGGAATGATTCTTCTGGACCCTGGGATCTTTTTAAAAGATAAACATTCAGTTTTTAGAAGGAAAAAGACACTTTACACCAAATAATTAATACCCACCCCTCCCAGTATCTTGTGGATTAATATGGGCGAATATCTCATGAAAGAGTGCCCAGAATCACTTATTCAGATGCAAAAGCAATGGACAGAAGTCAGCATTTCTCTAAACCAGATTTATAATCATTGTGTTGTTGTCAGACCCTTTTCTAAGAGTCAGATTTTTCCTGTGATCGGTTAGCTTTCTTTAGCTTTCTGCCAACAAGCTGATACTTTATTAGCTTTCAAATGTTTTTCTGTGCATTCTTGTCATTGATGTGCAAATGCGTAAGTAGTTAAAGTAGCTGTTTGCCTATGCAAATGAGGCTGAATTGAGTCACTGCTTTTCAGTGTCTCTGAGATAATATTAAGGTAGCTGGAGAGGTAAATGGACAGATTGTTATTGCTGCTAAAAGTTTTTAATCAGGTAAGAATTGCTCTACCTCTATTCTTTTTCCCTCTCTGTGAGATCTTCTGTCAAGCGCATGTTGACAAGACAGCAGTGAAAAAGGTTGTTGAGAAGAACAGGGCTGTAATCCCTTGAAGAACTAGTACAAGGGCCCTTGTGCACTGACATCTAAAGATACTATAAGCTAGGTAAATTATGTAAAAAGAGACAAAATCATTTGCATTGACTTTTTTCGGGCTGACAAAGCAAATTGTCTTTTCTATCATGTTATGGAGAATTAACATTATTTGTTAAATGATTTCTAGAATAGAATAAAACATCTGGAGGAAATAATCACAGAGAAAGGCCCAAGGGATAATCTTCAGATACAGCAAAATAATTGGAGCTTTAGATATGCTGGTTGTTTGAAGCGTAATTCCAAGCCCAGAGGAGCCAATGGGAGAAACCTGAAATGGTTTCCACAGATATCGAATCAAAGCTTTGAGCTGGAAGAAACAGAAAGCCAATTTCTTGCTACTCTTCTCTATGTAAAGAACTATACCGTGCTTTTATCAAGCAATTTTATAAACTCAGAATTTCTTCACATGCTCTAATCCATCTCTTAATGCTAGGCTTTGGACCAAAGAATGTTCTCTGACCTTTGTTGCTTTCTTTTATGGCTAGAAACAATCTTTATTGCAAGGAAACACTATATAAATTCCTAGAAAGAAGCTATCTCTTTATATAGATTGTTTCTTCCTGTGTCAAAACCATGGAGCAAAATTCTCAAGACAGCAGTATCTCTGTGAAATAGCTGAATGAATATATGTCCTTTTCTGAGAGTAGATCCAAACTCTGGTAGGAGGCTCTGGTAGATGGGCTTCCTAAACATGTCATGTTGTTCCTGTGAAGTAGGTTTATTGCGCCTTTGTGTTTTAGACAGGCTTGCAGCATTGCAAAAATAAGGTGCCTGGTGGACTACTGAGAGAGGGACTAGTATTTTGCTTTAAATGTTGTTAAAGACAGAATTTTTAAATGTGGGGAGACCATATGGCATATGGCAAAAAGCTTCTTCAAATTTCACTGAATTCCTGTTCACTAAAAATCTGACTCCAGATTTAAGTTTGTAGATGGTAGCTGTGAATTTGTATTCCCTTCTGGACTGGAGAAGCAGCTTGCGGATTTCTGCATGGCCTATAAGTAAATGCATAGAAATCTGTCTGTAGCATAGATCTTTTGCTGATCATGTGCCCCTGTCAGGCTGTTGTGTTGCAAATAGGCAAGACACTCCTCACTGCTTCAAGGCAAGGGGGCTGAACTTTCTGTAGGGGTTTCTGTAGGAGACTGAGCAAGGTTGATTTCAGAGACATAGGCATCACTACCTTTTCTTTCACAGCATCACCTGCATGTTCTGGCTGCAGGCTGATCTGAGGAAATGAGGACAAGAATGACATTACAGCAACATGATTATTTGGTAGCTTTTTGTGTTTCTTGAACTGTGGGAGACAAAGCCAATGACGTGTGTGCATCACTGCTGCTGTTGCTCAGTTATCCCACTCATTAGTAAATCAGCATTTCTAGAAGGAGATTCTTTGGCCAAATGTTGTGTTTTCTGGAGAAGTGCTGGGTGAGTGGGTAAGTTTTTCCTCCTAGCTGACACTGCACTCTGAACACTGAGGAGTATGTTTCCTTCAGTATGGTGTCCTTTTAGAAGACAGCAAAGAAAGGAATTGAAGAAAAGTCAAAAGCAGAGTTCACTTTGGCTATTGATATTTCACTTCTGTAATGTTTGCATAAGCATCCCAAGCTCTCTCTCAGGGATGGGGGAGTTATGTTTTCTACTTGTTCATTGTGGGAAATGTTAAGTGATAGAAACATGTTTTAGTCATATTTCATCTGTTTTCCATGTGTTCTTCCATAGCATACATGTGGTATATGTATGCTGGTTGATTTGTGGATCAGACTCTTCAGAATCCAAGCTGTTACTTTTTGTACTGTATGTTAAAGGACACATACAGAACTGTTCTTTTGGTGTCAGGTTTCTGAAATGGCTGTCTTCAGTCAGCTCTTACTTGGCACACGTGTGGTGTTGGCATCCTTCAAGTAAGTGACCAAGAAACAAGCAGAGGCAAATAGAAATAGTTATGTATCTCTGAGTGCCACTAGTTATTTTTTTTCTTTCCCCAATCTGAGATTTCTTCGAAAATGTTGTTGGACAACAGGCCCAGGAAGATGACTTGTACACCTACTACAAGTAATTTCACGGTAGTAAAAATGACTTGCAGTGGGACCACCCAGAATAGGAGAAAATGCAGGGTTTGTTAGAGCCAAGTTGAGAGAATGCATCATGTGGTTGTGGGCACAGCCTGGAAAGGGACCTCCTGAGTTGGTGCACCCAGTCCTTCTTCTGCGTTTGACAACCAGCTATATCAGCAACTCATCAAAGTCCAGTTTAAATTTGTCTGGAATCTTCTGGTTCTGATATTCCTACCAGAAAAAGTTCTGAATTCAGAATTTCTTGACAGAAGTGCATCTTGTGATGTCTGAATTCTGAGTTTTGGTGGCCAACAGGATTCCTCAGGTCTAGTTTCTCAAAGTCTATTGTGGCAATGAATGCTTCATTTTACACTACTTTTTGGAAGAAAATGAAAACATTAATTTTAAAGCCTGCCATATAGAACATTAAATACACAGTTTTGTTGTTTCTTCCACAGTGAATGTAACCTGATTTGGTAAAGGAATGAAACAGCTGTCTTTTAACAAATAGCTGTATACTTCTTGGACTTGATAGCTTTCATTGGTCTGTAAGGAGTGGGCAGTAAGGAAGATATGTGAGTAGGAAAGACTGAACCCAGACCTTAGGGGTAGTTCATTGTTTGAAAGAAAATATTTTGCCTTTTTGCTATGCCTTAGGTCTGAAAGGAGAAACAAGTCAGAGAAAAAGGGCTCATTGTAATCAAGGGGCTGTCTGACAATTTAGGCATGACATGGTAGCCTGTTTCCTCTTAGGACTACTAGCTAATTAGAAAAATATGAAATATAGAAAATCCAGATGCCCTGGGTTTGGCACTTAAATTAGATGCCACAACTGAGGTCCAGAAGGAGCAGTATGAGTTATGTTGTTTCTATTTTGTGGAATACTGTCATATGGCTATTATTTCTCTTTTTCAGGCTGTCACTTCCACTTCTTTCCCAAATCCACTCAGTTTCTTTCTACTTCATGTACTGATAGAGGCCATGCCTAGCTTTACTACAGACAGTTCTTTTCCCAGAGCTGAGTCTTAGAAAATCCACACTGTTGCTGGAGAGGCAGATTAATTTGTAAAACCTGGTGTTTCCAGTTTTCATCGAGGCCAGAACCTTGCAGGTCTTGTGAAAAGGAAGAGTCAGATGAATAAAAGCATTCATTTACAGTAGATTATCTGAGACTTTTTGGGATATGTTAACCCTCTTGCTCTAGCACATAATACATCTGCTGATTGACAGGGATGGAAGGGCAGAAGGGAGAGAGAGGCTAACAAATGAGAAAGGGTCAGGTTGTGCTGTAGGTTTTTTACAGCTCTTCATTCTCAGTGGTGCTACTTACTGAAGCATTTGGGTAAAGTAAGATGTAAGAGTTACATGGTTTCCAGAGGGGATGAGAGATCGTATTTTCTAATTCTGGGTGCAAAGTCAGCTTAAGATATTTTTTAGGGTATCAATGTACCCTTCCAGACAGGATTAACATCAGTTCATCTCAAACTCATTATCATCCCAAAGAGACTTGTTACCACTAGAGTTGTTCTCAGTTAAAAGACCATGTTGCCTTTTGTGTGGGTCACACACGTCCTCTGTGTATCTCTATAAAATAAGAGACTAATGTGTTTCAATCAGTGTCAGGCTATGAATATGGAATAATTCAGTCTTCAGTGGAATGAGTCTTATCCCTTGTAAAAAATAACCTGTTGAGGGTTCACTTGTTGTCAGTCCAGGCAGCTGGCAGTGTTTGAGTGTCACCTCTCCCATTAGCACTGCCAAAGCAGGACATTCCAAGAAGATGGGAGGAGATACTAAATTTCTTCCTGCCTGGATTGATGCATAACAATAAGAATTTTTCTGCCAGAAGATGTGGAAGTGAGAGTGAATGGAAAGTGAAGAATTCCAATTACAGATCTGGGTCATAGGAGAAAAAAATGTATCTTGTTATTTGGACTCATTTCTGGCCAGGGGTGGATCAAGGAGAGAGGGTGAAAATCACAGTTCTCAGTCAGAAAAACTACTGGTTTAATAATTAAACGATGCAACATGGTAGAAACTTCTAAAGCTTGTTGAAGTTCAGAGTTCTTCCTTTTCTTCAAATTATCATTATACATAGGGGTTTTTTTAACTGCAAGCTGCTGTTTGTCTGAAGGACATGAGTATGTTTGTTTCACCTTAACTCAATTTAGGGCTGATTTAAAAATAACTAGTTCACTTCAATATGCTCCCTGTTGCTTGTAATGCTCCTTAAAAATGGAGTATTGGAGTACTCTATTAACTAAAAACCCTGCTTCCAAATTCAAGGGCATTAAAAGAAGCTACTTCTCCCCTTAAATGGCATTGAATAGTTTTTGATTCACTGATTTGGAGAAGTGTCCTCCAGTGATAACAAGGGAAAGTCTTTGCCATGTGATTGGTAATGTGTGTTCAGTTAATGTCTGCACATTGGAACATTCAGTCATTCTCTGGGATTTCTGTGAGATACATACAAGAATAAGTGTAATATAATAGAAATGTGGGTGTGTAGGAGAGCGAGACAGAAAAAGACAGATCTGCAGTGCTGGAACAGAGGCAGAACTCATATTCTAGAATGCCCTAGGGACCTGATGGCATCAGTTTACATTTCCCAGGCCTGTTTTGCAGAGAAAACATTTATTTTCTATTTTTTATCTGTAAATGGAAGTCTTTTTTCTTTGGCTTATGGATTAGCATTGTTGACAAAATACTCATGAGTTGCCTCCAGGTAGTTGCTGTGAGTTGAAAGCCGCTGGCAAATTTGTTTGTTGGAGGATGAAACTGTTTAAGAGAAAAGAAAGAAGAAAGGAAGGGAGAGGGGAAAAAATGTAGGGTTTCCTAGGGGGTTGTTTTAAAATGCTATTTCCTTGCTTTGCACCTGCTGAGAAATTAGAATTTAAGCTTGCCTGAGTTCCCTATGGCTACTTGCTGTCAATGCCTGTTTTGGCAACCTCTGAGCAAAAAGTGTGAAACAGCTTTGATTCTCTTTCTTCTCCCCTCCTTCCCATCTGTTGCTTCACTCTGGATCATGAGGTATGCCAGCCTCTTTGTGCTGTGAGTGAGATCAAGCAGAGCCTCTTCTGTAAATGCTGACGGTGTCCCGACCCCTATAACTGCTGTTATCTGCAGTGTCCCGGATATCGGCCGAGGATCAATGCAAACTGAGCATGGAGCAACCTTTGGAGCCTATGCCCTGCTATGAGTGAGTTTTCTGAGAAAAGAAGCCTGGTGTTGCAAACTTCCAGCAATCTCCTTGTAAGGCAGTTAGAGCATTAGTGTTCTTTGAGCTGGTAGCTCTCTGAAATCAGTTTTAGGGTTAAACTTATGCAACCAGTGCTATGTAACTTTTCCCAGCATATAATACTCTAGGACTAATGTCAGCTAAAGGCAAAAATGTACAGAAAAGGCTGATATGTGTACACTTCAGACTGAAGGCAGAGAAAATATTTTATCTTTAATTTTTTTATTAACTAACCTATTTTCCACCAAAGCTGAGGCAGAGCAGGTGTGGCCAATTCAAGGATTCTGCCTTTCCTGGGAACAGTGCCAGGCATGAGTGACTTGAGACTATGGGAGATATGACACTTCCTTTCTTAGCTGCATACTCATGATTTTGAAGTGTGATTATGACATTCTTCTTGTAACACAGGAATTTAAAGGTTTTATTTTATTCTAACTGCCATTGCTGCAGAAATGAAGGTTCCTGTCCTGCTTATGAAAGTATAGAAAGCTAGCTGATATGCTATTAAAAGTTTATAAAGCTATGTTACATAAACACAGCTCTCCAAATTTGCTGTATGTTTCAGTAGTGAAGGCTGATTTTTTCCCATGTGGTAACATTTCATCCTGAATTTTCTTTGTAAAGTGGGAAAAAACAATAACATGCTTTCTTGTTTCCCTGTTTTCAGGAGAAAAGGAGGCTAACAACAAAGAAAAGTGTATTTCACAACACTGAAATGATTCAGATGAGAATTATTCTCAGATGGAATTTAAAATTAAAAATTTCTCCCTTCCTTCTTTCTAGTCTCCCCTATTTCTATCCAAACCAGTTTGACTTGGAGAGTACAAAATATATTACTAACAGAGAGTTTGTTAAAGAGAGGGATAAAACTGTAAATGAATTAATGCAGAACTACAGTTCATCAAGTCCTGCAAGCAACACTACTACCTCTGATGCTCATCAGAAGTGGTTGGAGATTGGTTTGAAATAGAAGAAAATACTTTCAAGTCTCTAGTGAAATACAGAAGAGATTTTTTGATTAATTTGCTCCAATGAGAGATTGGATAGAAGTTGCCACCTTTTTATCTGTTTCTGAAACTGATACTATAGTTACTAAAAATGTAATTTTTAATATTTTCAGGGTACACTAACATCTTCTGTCACTGACTTGGCTGCTTCCTGGATGTTGAAATGTCACTTTTCACATGTTTGTTTATCTCTGAGTGTAACTGCTGGATATACTTGTGAAATAAAAAGGAAATAAACAGCTCTTGCAGTTTCCAAAACTGTCATGCTAAAATAAATCATAAGCATAATTTGGAAAACATGTCAGACTGTAATTAGGATTAGTTTTATTGAAGACTGTGTTGTGGTGGTTACTAAGCAAAAGATAGAACATAATTAATGACAGCCACTTCAAGTCACCTTGTATTATATGCCTTTTAACTGTTGATTTATTGATGTAAAATTACAATGAGGTGGCAGTGTGTGCCAGTTCAGCATATTTGGGTGAGCCATTCAATCACCTTGAACATATTTCCTATTTGGGCTGGCAGACACAGCTCTGCATCAAGTGGCAGGGGAAGACAGATGTAGCCTGGAACTGTGCAGAAGAATGCTGCTTCAGGTATGTTCTAAGTTGTTTTTTCCTGAGCACTTTACTGCTTTACCAGCACTAGCTTTATTTCTATACCCATACAGAACCTTGACACAGTCAAGAAAAAGCACATTGCAGCAGATCTGCTCTGCTAGACACATTCTGTTGCAAGCAGTGGTCCTGCTTCAGCCAAAGTGACAGAGTCCTTCACATTCAGTCAGTAGCCTGCTGAAAACGATGTAGACCTGAACAGAGTAGGAAGTCTGGAAGTAGGAGGTTATTACAGTTTTGTATCGACATCAGTGTGTTATCTTCAACCTCAGATCTGATCACAGAGCTATATAGGTACAGTTTTCTGATATATTGTGCTGATGAGAGAGGGAGGGATAGAAAATTACCAGACCTGCAGGAAAACAATTGAAAAAAATAATCTGGTCACCTTCAATTGCAGATGCCTACTTAATAGCCATTTAATTCAGAAGAAGCCACAAAATGCTTCCCAACTGCTTGCAGCATCCTTGAAACCTTTAATACAAAATATAACAGCCTCAAAAGTTACAAAGAAAACAGGGGGGACCAAGAGGTCTAAATTTTCATTGTACTTGGAAACATGTTCAGCAGAATTTCCCACATGAGCCCGATAAGCTGATCATGTATCACTGGATAGACTAGACCAGTAAAAATATGGACCTGTACCACTTTGACCTAGGGGAAAGTTCCTGGCATGTCAGTGCGAGGCACTAACAGGGTGTCAAAAAGATAGAATTGCTGATTCTGTGTAAGAAAGGCTGGTAAAGAGATTCATTTGGGTCTTTGAATACATGAACCCAAAGGAATTTCAGGGATTGATGACACACTTCTTTTTCCTTCTTGGGGGTCACACGAGATTCAGTTCTCTCTTCAGTTTTTCTTTACTCCCTTCCAGTATCCAAACACAGAAAATTGCAAATATACCTAAGGATGTGAAAGGTAGTAATCTAATATAGTCAGAAAGGGAATAAAGAGTTTTGATCAGGAGGGAGGGAGACATCATTAAAGTACTAGGAGAGGAGACAAATTAACAAATATAATGAGTTGGAAGAGGTATGCTGAGTTGATAGTGTGAGTTATGTGGAAGCCAGAATGTCTGGAGAAGCTTGTATTTTCACCAGGCCAAGTCATTACAGGGATTCATGTGCTTGGAGACATGCTCTCTTAACTGTGATTTCAACAGTACTTCCATGAATCAGATTGCATGCTGATACAAGTCAATTCTCTGTCTATGGAAAAACACTTCAAGATCTGAAATCTGTAGGAATGATACTCTGCTAATGCCAGAAGGACTGTTACTCTATAGACTAAGCAGAATTCTGTGATAACTTTTGTTGTGAGAGTTCCTTGTCTTTCCTCTTTTGTTGCTAGAATATATTTCTATAATTATGCATTTTTGGGTACAACAGATTGCATGCAGCTAATTTATTGTGTTTGGACATAAGTTTTCAGTTGAGGCTAACGCATACATTTATTACAAAAAAAGTAGTTAATATAAAATGATGAGAGAATGTCTGTGGAAAAAGCTGAGTATCTAGAATGTTAAATACCAAATGGAAATATGTGCTCTTCTGGATCCTAAAGTGATGGTTGGGATTTTCTGTCTTTTGTGTGATGCTTCTAAAGTTTTCCATTGGTTAGGACAGGTGCTGAAGTTTAAAAGGACAGGTAATAATCTTGTACCTCATCCCTTTGTCAAGCATAGTACTCCACTGAAATTTGTATTTGTATCACTGCAACATTGAATCTTTACTTGTAAATGAAATAGCAGTTCCTTCTGCAGCATATACCTGTGGCAAGAGACAAAAGTGCCTTTTAATAACGATGTGTTTCATTTTTCCTTGCTGGCAGGATAGTTGGTATTCTTGAAACCCTAATAATTTGTCTCTGTGGATGACTATCTTTGGTCATCACTGTCATACCTTCAAGCTGACATTCAGCTGAACTTCCAGTCAGCACAAGCAAGGAATGTACTGAGATCATATATGGTAATGCAAAGTACAGTACCATTCCTGTCATCTTTGAAGAAGAGTGCATTGTACTTCTTTTAAACAGTTTTTGAATCTTTTAAGAAGAAGAAATTGGGATTAGAATATCCATAAAAACTAGTTACAGCTGTGGATTTTTGTGCCAGCTAGCCAGAGGAGGTTCAGCACCTTTGAAGGTATTAAACAAACCTACCCTTGCTTGTTTTAGTTCTATTTGAAATGCAGACAGGGGGAAAAATAAATCAATGTTTACTAAAAGAGAGAGAACAAAATTGGTTTAAGTAGTGAAAGATCTTGAGAAGTATCAAAATATTAGTATGAAAAAGCAAAACAAATTGGCTTCTTATAGAAATACCTGTAATGTGACTTCCATCAAGTAAAGTCATGAGATAAGGAGAGGATTCCTCCACTGATACAATTGTTATTGTTTAATTTAAACCAGTAGATTTTTAATGCTTGCACCAAGAAAGAATCCCTCAGTTCTCTGTTCTTCTTCAGCCTTGTCTGCATCTCTTATTTGCATTCTCAGATTTCACATAATAATTTACTTTAAACAAGTCCTTAGTCCATTTGAATTTGATTTACATTTGAACCAGCAATCTGATTTATATGGTTCCAGTACTGAAAAGGGACCAGGAGTCACTTGTAAACATTGCTTCATTCAGGCTGTTTTATAGCCTGTCTTTTAGGAGGAAAAGATCACATCCTCAGTGTGAAGGAGAACTTGGTTCAAAGACTTCAGTGTGAATCTTGCATACTTTCAGTGTGATGATTTGATGATGTGGTGTCCTGGCTTACTAAAGTTCACTACAGAACTGCAATGGTCCTCTGCATAGTGTTATTAAGATTTCTAAGAATGCTTCCATGGTGCACACTGAATTAGCTGTGTACTCTGTGTTGAAAGGAGTCAAAGCAAAAAGACTTCCTATATTAAGGGACTTTTAGATTATGATTCCGTACGAAGTGTTCTTTTGTGCCTTTCATTTTACTGAAGATCTAGCAGGTTATTCTCTTTCTTCTAGTAGACATTACAATACTTGTTTTGTGCAAGTTATTAATACATTTTCTGAAAAGAAAAGCCTGTATGCTCAGTTATTGTCTACATCAAACATTACCGATGCAGCAAAATCTTTAACTGGATTTTTACTTTTAAGAGGAATGATCAGAAATTGTTTTTTATGTAAATAACAATGAAGGAAGACGGTATGGGAAAATTATGATTCTAACAGAGAAAAGTCATCATAATAGAAACATTTTAAAATGAGACCTGTGTTATCTTAATGTAAATTATTCATTGGTTATCAAGTTTTGATGAGGTTTGTGAACCTAACTTTGTTATGGTTCTGTAATATAACTTTAATGTTTAAATCTGTGATGCAGAGAATGGAATTCTACTCAGGGAAACCATTCTGATTTCTGTATAATTGGAAAAGTTCATGTATTCAATGGACTGGTAGCACTGAGAGCAGACATCTATCTCCATGACTTTGTAATGTCACGGTGTAACATGGTGCATCAACAAAATTGTACTTGGACAAATAGTGCTATTTTAGGAGAAGAACGTGCTGCATCTGTTTTGGTATCTTTCTTGTTGCCAGGGGCTGATCAGGAAGGTTCTTGGCTTCTGTACCTGACAGATGCAATTGATTGTACTGAACTGCCTGCTTTATGTTCACTTTACTCAAACTTCTTTTTATGGCTTCTTTTGCTTGTTCAGTTTAACTGCTGTTTTTCCTTCAACATCTTTGATACTCATGTGGTCATTCAATTCTGTGTCACTGCATTTTGTGTATATAGTTTGCTCTCAAATACTACTTGACCATGTAAAGCTGTTTCATAGAGTCATAGAATTGTTAAGGCTAGAAAAGACCTTTAAAATCATCAAACCCAACCTTAACCCAGCACTACTATGTTCACCACTAACCAAGTGCCATATCCACACATTCTTTGAACACTTCCATGGACAATAATGCCATCATTTCCCTGGGCAGCCTGTTCCAATGCCTGACCACACTTTCAGTGAAGAAATTTTTCTTAATTCCCAATCTAAACCTCCCCTGTTGCAACTCAAGGCCATTTCCCCTTGTCCTGGTGCATGTTACTTGGGAGAAGAGACCAACCTCCACCTGGTTACAAACTCCTTCCAGGTAGTTGCAGAGAGAAAGGAGGTTTCTCCTGAGCCTCATTTTCTTCAGAGTAAACAACTCCCTGAGCTGCCTGTCATCAATCTTGTGCTCCAGCCCCTTCACTGACTCTGTTGCCCTTCTTCAGACACACTCCAGCACCTCAATGTCTTTTTTGTAGTGAGGGGCCCAAAAATGGAACACAGGACTTGAGGTGCAGACAAACCGGTGCTTAGTACAGTGGGACAATCGCTACCCTGATCCCACTGGCCTCACTATTGCTGATAGAGGTCCAGATGCCACTGACCTTCTCGGCCACTCAGGCACACACTGGCTCATGTTCAGCTGCTGTTAGCCAGCATCCCCAGATCCTTTTCTGTCCAATTTCCAGCCACTCTGCCCCCAGCTTGTAGCATTTCATGAGCTTATTGTGACCCATGTGTCCAACATGCTATTTGGCCTTGTTGAACCTCACACAATTGGCCTCAGCCCATTGATCCAGCCTGTCCAGATCCCTGTGCAGAGCCTTCCCATCCTTCTGCAGATCAACACTCCTGCCCAAATTGGTGTTGTCTGCAAACTTAGTGAGGGTGCGCTCGATCCCATGGCCTAGGTTGTCAGTGAAGATATTGAACAGAACTGGCCCAAATACTCAGTGCTGTGAAGCACCACTGGTGACTGGCCATTGGCTGAGTGTATCTCCATTCATCACCACTCTCCAAGCTTGACCATGCAGCCATTTTCTTATCCAGTGAACAGTGCATCCATCCAAGCCGTGAGCAGTAAGCTTGTCCAGCTGAATGCTGGGGGGAATGCAGTCAAAGGCTTTACTGAAGTCCACGTAGAAAACATCCACAGCCCTCATCCACTATGTGGGTCACTTTTTCAAAGGAGGTCAGGTTAGTCTTGCCCTTCAATGATTTTCAAGCTACAATTTTCACAAGGCTTTATTAATTTCCAGTGCTCTTGAGAACTTGTCTGCAGCCCTTCTGGCTACTCAGAGTTCTAAAAGGCATAGTACATGAATGACTGGAGTGTTAACATCTCTCTTTAATTACTGAATAGTTGCTGAAGTGAGTTATTTCAATACCTCATGAACCTTCAGCTCATTCACTTCTTTATACCTGAGCAGTGGATGGCCTTTTCCACAGATTTTCTGTTTCTTCATGTTCTGTGCATTGAAGATACTCAAAACCGTACTGGAATAAGTGTGAGGAATTGCAGATGTGTCCTAGCAAGGTGTGTTCACTTGCTCCCTCTTTATCCTCTCAAAATGTTTATCCTGTTTATATTCACAGTCCCTGTGACAACATTTCCTCAGCTTCTTGGCCCTTACTTAATGTCTGTCTCAGGAAAACTTTTCATTTGTGTTGTTTCCCCTCTGCTTCAACTGTATCTCTCAAGCCTTCTGGTGATATTTTTCAGCTTTTCCCACTGTGTTTCTTGTTACTCTGAGACAGGATCTTTCAGTTCCTTCAGCATTGTCTCTTCATTTTTTTCAGAAGTGATCTCATCTTCCATTAGCTTAAGATAGTGTTCTTCTGGTTTTCCGGTTTTCCAAGTTTCCTTCTTAGCTTTGGTCATCATCCTGCAATTTGTGAAATGCAAAATATATGGAGAAAAAGCAGAAATACTTCTTTTTCTGTAATTCTTCTGGCTGTTGAGTACCAAAACCAGTTATTTCATTTGGCCATGACAAGAGTTCTCTGTTTACTCTAGAGTAGTATTCTAAGTAAAGCATGCATACTGACAGAAAAATATTTTACAGGAAATATACTAGTAAAAGTGTACAAAATGCTGTTATTTAAAACATATTTTAATCAGATTTTGGCATAAAATACTCTCTTTTGAACTATGGCTGTAAGTTGTAGTGGATTTGTGGAGACCTGGTCGATCTGTGTTCTATTTTGCTAATTTAAATTTGAGGTAATATTCAACCTGTGTGATGAAGTCTTAAAGAATGACAAACTACTAATTTTGGAAAGGTAATCTGCCAAATCCCTGAGAGCACAGAGATTGTGGTGTCTCAGTCCTTAGAGATATTTAAAAGCCATCTGGATATAGTCTTAGGCAACTGGCTCTTGATGGTCCTCCTTGAGCAGGAGAGTTGGACAAGATAGTCTCTAGAGATCTCTTCCAGTCCCAACAATTCTGTGAGTCTATCAGAAGAATGCTTTGATGACATGTTAAAGCTGCTTCAAGAATTTAGCTTTATGTTTTCTATCATCTTTTTTCTGAATTGGCTATGGGATTACAGGGAGATCTCTTTATCTCACTTCTTGTTACCTTTTCATGGACTTCTATGATGTCTGTAAACAGGATTTCTCAGTAGTGGTTACAGTAGTTGCTGATTAAAACTCCCCTACATCCAGCACAAATTGAGTCGCATAATCCATTATTCCAAGGAATCTCAGTATCTCTTCTATAGACTAGACACGATGATAATGCTCCTCTTGTACTCTGCCTGCACATCTCAATGCACTAACAGCTCTCTGTACTTCCACTGCAATACTTCCACTATATGTCCTTTACGCTTCCTTTTTTGTGTGTTTAGTTTTAGCTTGGCATTTTCCTAATCTTTCCAAAGTTGTTGAATGCCTCTTGCTGCTCTCTCTTCCTGTTTTTTCCCATATGAAATGTTACTCTGTAAAACTTGATACATTGTCTGTGCTGTCATAAGATTAATGCCTAACCTTTTCAAATGGCATCTGCCTGAATTTTGCATATTCATCTAACACAGGAAAACTTGATATCAATGGCCTCTCAAAGTACTTCCTTTTGTAGGCAGTAAAAAAAAGTTCCAATTTTACGCAGGTTCTTTCTTGTGCAAGAAAAGCAACGGAAGACGTAGCTGCTTTATGTTGTCTTATTTGTTATATCCTGCAGTTGTCTTACTCTCCTCTAGCTTTGAGAACAGTGAGGCTGCAGTGGGGTTCAGCTGCTGCAAGCCCATTGTTATCCCAAAGTGGTTCATTTCATTACTGGTATGTAGGGATTATTGGTCTCAGCAGTCAGCAACGAGCTGCATACATTGTATTTATTTAGATGTTCGGATAATGGAAGTAAAGATTGATACAGAATGTAAGCTCTGGTGGAGGTCACATTACAAACTGAAAAAATGCAAATGAATTACTAAAGTGAGAGGAAAATGTTTTTATCCCCCACTGAAGTAAGAAGCTGCTTACCAGCCAGTTTAGTAGGGAAGATGTTTTTTAGTCTAATAAACAGATATTTGCATATCTAAGAAGTGAACAAGCACTATTAAGAAAAATGGACAGACTGTGTCTCAAAAATGGAGGAAACAGAAGGAATCAGGATGAAAGATATGTCTGTTTAGATCCCAGGAACATTTCAAAGCTTGTTGTGATTTCACTGATGAAGGGATATGAAGATCTCAGAGGGAATGGAGGAGTACACCTGAAAGTACTCAGTGAGAAGTTCATCTCTTGCAGATGAATTCTCAGACCAGAATTTGTGAATAATCTTTTGATAAATGGGAAAATATGAAACATAAGGCATGCACAAGGGCCTAAGCTGTGATTACCTCTTTGTCAGTGCCAGCTCAATATGGATGTAGGTATGGATTAGTGTAACTACATTAAACATAGATTTTGTCTGTTTGGTGGTAACTTTAGTAAGCATTCAACAGCATTGTCAGGTTTGAAAGTTAATGATAAAATGTATGACTGATTTTTTACCTAAATTTGGCTTAAATTTTATTTAAGGGAACTAACAAGGCATTCTATATATAAAAGTATAGCAATACCATACCCTGGAGCATTTGTGTATCATAAAAGTACAAACGAAATACTAGTGGGGTAAGTATTGCTGTCATCATCCCCCTTGTCAGTATAGTCACTCTGTTGGTGGAATGGAGAGATGTAATCCATCACCCTTTCAGTATTTTTCCCCCACTCTGACAAGGACTGTTGCTTGTCCAGACTGTCACTGTGTGTGCAGCTCCACATGTTCTCTGAGCTCTGGATGATTTCCTGTCTTGCGTTTATTTTCAAGTGGGATATTGGATTATCAATCTTACTCCCTGTGTCAGAGATCTGACTGATCTCTGTAAACTTTGCTCTGGTCTGGATGGCTCCTGCTGTTTGCCAATCCCTGCTTTTCCTTTTTTTTCTGAGGCAATCAGGAGTCTGGTCCTGAAATACTTGTCTCAGGACTGTCCCAGTCTTTTTTGTTGTCAGCTCTAGTTAGCTCCTTGCCAAACTTAAGTAGTGTGGTTCACTTGGTATTGCTCACCAGCCTCTCTTTAATATATTGCTCTTCTTTTATAACTTCAGATAACAAATACTTCTTTCTAGGGCTTTTAATTTTTGCAGTTTGCTGTATTCAATTTGTGTGACAGATTTTCATGTTTGGGTTCTACTCTCTAAGTTAATTGAAACTATTAAACACTTGAAGTATGTCTGGAACCACAACTGCCAGAAATAAGGCTACTTTCTAATTACTGTCTTTCTTGTCACTAGTATCAGTTTCTTCCAGGTGCAGAACCAAGCAACAGTTTCATCCTTTCCTATTGATTTCCATGCTCAGAGAGATTCTCAGCTCTGGTGAAGGTTTCAGCTATTCTGCTTTTCTGTCTGGCTAATTTCTTTTATTTCTTTTAATTACTTCCCCCATTCCCCTCCTTCCCCAGATAACCATGTGGTGTTGAGGAATAAGTCTGGGCCAAGATGCTTAAGAAAAGACCCTCTTTATTCAGAGACACATTACTTGCTGCCTTCCTCTGCATAACAGGGTGTGTGTACTGAGTGGAGCCCATCACTCAGCCAGGAAAATTAAGCTTCTTGTTGGTTTGGATCTTGGTGCTGCATTTTACTGTGGGAAATACAGGATAACTGGGCAGAAGCACGGTTTTTTCTGTCACAATCTTGCATGCCTGCTTTTTAACTGATTTTTCACCTGTCATGCGTAGCAGCACAGCACATGGTTGGCAGGCTGTGCCCATGCTGATAGGTAACAGAATGGAGTAGTAAATTCATTTAGTTAATATCTCTAGGATATCTAAATGCATCAAGAAGTTCACCTTGGAGTTCTGTATTCTGATCCATCAGGGTGTAATTTGAGCCTCTTGTGAACATGGCTTCTGTGACAAGACTTAGTTTATATGGTTGCATCCTTAGGTATGAGTGGGAAGGAAAGAGTTTGAACTTGCATGAGGAAAAAGTGAGTCTTCTGTTACTTGTATTTCTTTGGAATTAAAGATGATGGGGTTTTATTGTGATATAAATAATTCTTTTTAAAAAATAATTTAATAAAGTGATGAATAGATTACTATTTTTAGTGTTAAGATAGTAAAGTTTTATCCTGTTCTACTCTATCAAAAGGATTTGCATAAGAATGTAAGATAAACTCTATTCTGGGACTTAGGATGCACAGCAAGATCTAAAAGCAGTATCTCAGGAGCTATCCAGGACAGTCTATTTGCATTTCTTCATCTTACTCTGGAAGAGAAGATAAATAGATACAGTCTGCACAAAAAACATTGCCTTCAGATGTAGTGAATATGATTAGGTACATTGTAATTTTATCTCCAGGTGAAATATAAGATACTGCTAGTGCTAAATAACGACCTGTCTTCCCAAAATTCCTATTTCTACTTTCCAGGTTAAGCTGTGCCCATCAGCTATGAATGTGATCTCACTTAAATGCAAATATAAAAGAGGTATATAGAGTGTTGTGCTTATGCAGACATTCATCTCTTTATTATTGTGAAGCAAATCAGTTTAATGTGTGCCAGATGAAAAAAAAAATTATCTCATTACTAGTCTTAAGTAGAATGGAGTTCTGGAGTTTTCTGTGTACCTGCACCTTGATTTTGCAGCAAAGAGAAGGAATATGGCAGTGGCACTTGATCATTTTCTTTGCAGCAGCATTCATACTGATAGTGCTCAGTAATCAGTGTCGTGTTGTTTTCAACCATAGAATCCTTATGCTCTATTAACTCTGGTGGTAGGAAAATGGCTGTTGGCAATTTTCCATCATGTCAGTGCTCTCAGTATTTATGTTAGAAACAGTATTTATGAAGGCAAAAAAATATTTCTTGTTTTCTCCTCTCTCCAGATATTTTGGTGTTGAGAGCTGGAATGTATTTGCTCTGTTCATCTACTGTTTATATACTGTAGGGGATACGTATACACTACTACCCCTGTTACCTGGAGTAACAGAAACTTGAGCTCATTTCAGTCTGTGTTCCAGTTTGATCTGTACAACTCCCTGTTCAAATTCCCACATAGGGCTGAAACTGAGGAAAAAAAAGTTTATAAATAAATTCGTGAAAGATTTTTTTTTCCTTGTTTAATACTGTGCAGCAATAGATAATAATGATCTGTCCAGGTATTATTTTAAAAGAAGAGCACTGTTCCTGTGCAGATCGATACAACCAAGATGATGCACAATTCATCCTCAATGGGCAACTGCATTCATTTTTCATTTTAACATTGAATAATTTGATATACTGTGAAATAACAAAGCAATGATCTATGGACTGGGGGTATCAAAATTGAAAGCAATTTCATGATATGCATGTGAAATAAAATCAACAGATTTCTATTTTATTTTCTTAAACTATAAACTAGCCATCACCCAGTGCCAAGGCTCAGTTGCTTAAAAACATAGCAAAGTTTTTCTTTCTGTTTCTGCATATTCTCTCTCTTTACCCTCCCCAGCTTTCTCTCCCACTTTTTTTTCCCTCTTGGACTGTTTAATATTCACATTGCATTAAAAATCTGCTATATGTATCAAACACTCTGAGAATCCATCCATTGTTTATGTCAGTTAATGTTAAGTAATACTTTGTACAGTGATAAGAAGCAATAAAAATCCCAGCAATAAACTGCTGTGTGGAAGTGCTTTCTCCTCGGGGTCTGCAACAAGCCATCAGATTTGACTGAAATAATGGCAAACAGTTTTAGACCTTTGCATTAACTCTGCAGGCCAATGTCCGTGTGGGTTGTACAGTGTCAAGCTTACAGAAGGGTAGTGGTGGTGTAGTCCTAGAGGTGAAAACTGATGGGCACCAGAATAAGCTGAACAGAAACATTAATCAGAGATTTCCTGTGGGGATGTCATCCAGGTTATTTGCAGCGTCTGTGTGTTTGAATACTTTACATGTGCTGAGATAAGACAGAAGAATACTGATAAGTTTAAAGACTGGTAATTTAGGGTATTTAGGTCCTAACTGCCAAGAGTGAAATAATGAATTGATTTAGTTTTCAGGAAACATGCACTGAGTGTTTTCTGAAAATTGGGTGTCTCAAAGTGTGTCAAGGAAAACATTGGCTTCAGAGAGCTTTTACCAACCCTGAGAGATTTGGGTGTTTTGGTGTGTCATCTTGCTGTGTCATGCCCCTGCCTCCCTTCTCCCTCCCCCCCCCCCCCCCCCCATATCTTTTTAAGGGGATGAAAGTATATATAGAGAAGTAACTTAGTTTTCCAGAACAAATTTCTCTGACATATACTAATCTGCAGGAAAAAAAAAAAAAATCACTAGCTAATTCAGATATTTCTTATAAGTACCATTAGTATTAGTTCTTTATCAGTAGAAAAATTTGGATATTTCTTACAATAACTACTGTTTGACTTAATGTTTTTTAATGAGAGCTGTCACTTTTTGTATTTGGCTTGTTCCTTAAAATTTGCATAAATCATGAAATGGTATTGTGCTATAGAAAAGCATCTTCTACTTAGTAAAACAAATTACTTTGATTAAGGAATCTGAGTAGCAGAAATATAAACCTTTCTGGTAAATAGTGTTTTTGTGGTTTTTTTTTTTTTTTCTATTGGTACAGTAGCATTCATTTAGGAAATTGTGCAAGGCCTTTAGAGAGATTTAATAAAGCTATTGATTGCATTATGTAGCACTAGGAAAGGGCAAAAAACATATAGCATGAATTAAATAAATTGACCCAAGTCCATGCTTCCTCTTAATTCGTCAAATTTGTTGTCAAAAAAGTGGAAATGTGGAAATCCTGGGAGCAAGATACCTGCACCAATATACTGAAGAAAGCCTCTGAAGAAATGACTGAAAATAATATTGTGAGAGGCACATAGATAAATTAAAATTATTTTTGTAGTGTCATTTTTGTAATAAAAGTAGGGATTATAAGGGAAAAACATGGAGTTCACGGAATGAACAGTTTATCCCTGCAGGCCTCCTGTGTTTACTAAGGAAAATATATATGTAAAGATGCTTGACAGAAAATTCTTATTTCTCACTCTGTATTCTCATTTACAACTTGCAGAGTTTCAGAGGTCTCAGATATTTATTTGGGAGACTTCTCATGTATACTAACAAAATTTGCAGAAATAATTTGCACATCTAGTTTTGTTTTTTTTTTTTTTTTCCCCTTAGTAGGTGTTTTTTAATTTCCACCTTGATTATTAGAAAATTTAATACTGTCATATGTTCTAGGGTATCTAGCCCTTCGTTACATTACGACCAGCAGCTAAACCAAATAAGATTGCAGTAGATAATGTTAGTAAATGTGGATGTGGATGTCTCTTTGTGTTTATACACACACTCATATTTAAACGTATAGTGAGGATATGTGCCTCTTATACCAATATCCTTGTCCAACTTCAACTGGGGGATGGTTAAATAGAGTGGAATCACAGTGAAGAAGAAGGTGCTTTGATGTTTGCAAAAGAGTAGGATGATAAAGGAGGGGAAAAGCCCCCACAAATTCATGGTACTCTGCATGAGAGAGCTGGATGATTTTGCATTTAATCCTATTCTGTTCTAACCTTGCTCTCATTTAAAGTAAGAGTCACGTTCCCAGTTGTGTGTGTTGGGGAATGGTTTTTAACAGAACCCAGAAGATACCATGATTGAGTGGCAAAGATTGAAAAACAGTATCATTTGTGCAAATTGCACAGATACTAAGTTCGTAGCTAAAAAACCCCATCAAATGTGTATTTGCTTTGGGACCAACTTAGGTGTGAAATTGCTAATTTCTATTTTGCACTGTGATGATAACTTGCTAGTAATGTCAGAGGATTATATTTTGATGTAAGCTCACAGAGTTATGATGCCTTAATTAAATGTTTGGAAAGAAATCAAGTTGTTGAGCTATGTACAATTTTTGTAACTTAATTTTTTTTCATGAAATTCACACAGATACAGATTTTTAAAAAACCCAAATGCTATTCTTGTATTCAAATAATTGTACCAGTATAGCATGTTAATGTGAAGCTTCAACACATTTTCATCTTGTGATTTTATTTTAGCCATATAATTTTTACTTGTTGGTCATGAATTTAGTCTCCGTGAAGGCCAGGAGGTGGAAACCCTCCATTATTCCAGCACTACACCAGGCTCTGCACTGCTGTATCAGGAAATCTCAAGTAACAGTTTTATGACACATGAGGATATTATTCTCTGCAAGCAATAACACACGTTTCTATTTCCCCAGCAATATCTACATAATCAAACATTCACAAGTGCTTTAGAAAGAATTTAATTAAATAGTGTGGAGAGAGACTGGATGCAGCTTGTACACAAGCTGTTATATATTCAGTAGTTCCCATTTTGCAGTTAGTGCAGAACACTTACGTGCAGTAATATGTGCGAATGATATTTCCATCAGAATGTGCATGATCACTCCTCCTTTTGTACCTTACTCCTTAGAAATGACACTAAAACCTTAAAAGATGTCACCTCCAGGATCACAGGATACCTTGCTCAGGGCTCTAATGGCATGATAAACAAGGCAATACAAATTCTCATGTTGAGACTTGAACATCACACATTGTTCCTCTGAAATCAAACGTTTTATTACTCCCCAGGGAAAGATACAGATTACTGTGTCTTTTACTGCAAAAATAGATGTGTTTGGAATTTTATTTAAAGGTAGTAGAAATTTTTGAAGCAATCAAAGATCATCCAGTGAAAAATTAACACCAAGACTTGGATATTCAGAATTTTGATGTGGTCAATAAGAAGCAAAAAAATCATGTGATGATGAGTATTTTCAGAGACCATTCTGTCAGTCAGTGGCGGTTAAGAAAGTCTCTCCTTTGGCATTAAAGTGTAGTCTATCAGACCCAGAAAACAGTAGTGTGCTCCTACTCACTCAACATTATTGGTATGCTCATGTCACCTGCAGGGATTAGCATTCTGGAAACTGACAGGGTTATCTAATATATTTTGTTTTCTCTCTTCAGAAAAGCCCTTTCAGCAGTAGCCGATGCATGAAAGGACTTTTCAGGCTTGCAGAGCAATGGGGCTGTGCTGGATGAAAGTGATTTAAAATATCCCTCTGTGGTTGCCTACCTGCAAGGCAGTTATCTGTCCATCAGATTGGAAGGCTTTATTGGTGTGTTCAGTGCTATAAAGTATCAGTCTAAACCAGCAAAGCAATACCAACGACACAAATAGTGAAAGACAGTCTATAATTAGCCTGTAAATGTGTGTAGTGTGAGACCTCACCCTTGTTTCCCAGTTCCGCAAGAGTTATTCCAGTTTATTACTGGATGACACTGAAAAAATCTATCCATTTTGACTGGAAAGAACGACTGAAAACTACAGCTGAACCCAAAGGAGAATAAAGAGACGAAAGGATCAGTGAAAAGTAGGGATCTGGTTTTACTTTTGTGCTAGTTCTGTTCTGTGTTTGAAGGGAAATACTGAAAACTTAATGGGGTAAATAAGAACAGTATGCATCTTCTGAAGACACCTTTTGGAGGAAAGTTTAATTGGTGTAGGAGAAGTTACAGCTTTCTTTACAGAGTTGAGAATGGGAGAGATCCCTGCTTAATGTTTAATGAAGATTTGCCGTTAACTTCAGTGATTCCACCCAGTAATGTTTGTGTCTTTTTTTTTTTCCATCCCTATTCCTTCTTTGTATAGGAGACAGGAATTTTTCATTTTCCATGTAATTTATAAGAAATTGCAGTAATTCTAAAAAAAATGTACAGTTCAAGCTTCAAATGAAGAAGAAAAGAAAAGCACATAGTTTTGAATTTACTCACATGTCTAATCTTGAACACCATGTTTTGGATTTTTACTTCATTTTGTTTAATTAGGCTCATGTTCTAATATCTACTTTTCTATAAAATATTTATTCTTTACCATTTGAAGTGTGTCTCTGTTTGTGATTTGGGTATTTTCTGCATGTATTTGGAAGTAGCTCCTAGACTTGCCTTGCTTCCACTAGGAGGCTGGTATTTTTATGCTTCTTGAAGCAGGCCCTTTTTAGGAATGCCAGAATATAACCACATTCTCATTTCCCAATATTTCAGTGGAAACTTCCTGTGAATCTTGGAGTAGAGCTCCTGCAGTCTGTTTGTTCTCCAAGCCAATTCCAGCACACGCATCAGCAACCAAACCAGACAAACCTAGGAGAGATGTCAGTGCTGTAATGCAATTTAGAGTATTACTTAGAATAATTAGATCAGAATTTCTCTTTTTCACGTTAGGAAGTCTCCCAGTGAAGGACCATCTAGATATACTTGTGATAACTGCTAATGAACTAGCTTTGGAAACAGAAGTAGTAGAGGCAAATGAGAGAGGAGTGTGGCAGCCTAGCTAATTAATTGAGAAGTCAGGCTAATTAGTTTGACTGGAGGGAGCACCATGCTGATGTGACATTGTAGTTTCCAAAATTCTGTCTGATTTGTACATGGGTTGCACTGGGCTTCTAATAGACAAACAAGTTGTTTCTGGGCTCTTTCAGATGTTTTTTGCTTTGAAGCAGCATTGTGCATTGGTTCATTCCCTATGGAAATTTACTGTAATTTTAGATTTCTTTCCAGACTGGTAGTCAATTTAGTTCCTTTTCAATCTTCTGCAGTAAGATTTTTCTAAGACATGTATTGTGGTATTTTCTTGTTCAACCTCTTGCCATTGGGAGAGATTAGGGTTTTTTTGTTTTTTTTTTTTTTTTTTGCTTGATGAAGGACTGTCCCATCTTGTTCCTAATATTTTCTTACTGAATACAAAACTGAAGTAATGCTCCTGAAGTTGTGTATGGTTCAATTGTTCCAGCCAGCAGGGCTGAGATGTGGCTCTCAGCAGTCTTGCTCCCAGAGGATGCATGATTGTAGCAATAGTGCACGCTGTAAGGTGCCTGTTTTAGTAAGAACTGGGGATTCTGAACAGTTTGCCATTTTTCTTGATGTTATGAAACAGTATTTCTTCAGTGTACCCCTTTATGTCAGTCATAGCATACAGTTTGATGTGTAAGATGTTCATAAAGGAGGTGCTTTAATGAAAAGATAAATAATACTTGTGGTAAAAGTCTGTGTTACTGTGCTGTTATGGTATAGTAAACATGAGAAGCAGTATCAAATCTAGAACCTAAATCAACAAGGTGTTGTAAATAAGCTGGATTCTGTATAGAAAGCTTCATTAGAAATACTAAGTACTGTGTTACATCAGTAACATGCTAATCATTTGTGAGCAGATAGTGGTGTAAGATAAAAATGATTATTTTATTAATGTTTCCTAAGAAATGGTACTAAAAAGCTAAAATTAAAGTTTTGTTTTGTTCTTCCATTATATTATTTAAAATGCTTTTAGTGATGATTTATGGTCTTCTTACAATAGTTCTTCAGCATAGTAGTTCCCACAAGGAGTTAACATACATTTTTTCTATTTCTAGATCTGTTAGCTGTGCCTAAGCATCCATATGCTGCCATGGAAAACTGGGGACTGAGTGTTTTCGTGGAGCAAAGGATACTGCTAGATCCAAGCATTTCTTCTATTTTATACCTACTGGATGTCACCATGGTCATTGTACATGAGCTATGTCATCAGGTATTAAAGGTGTTGATGTATTTGATCTTAATCTCAGAAACTATGCACTCTTTTTCAGAACTGAAAATGAATTTCTATTGTACATATGGATGGTTGTGATTTCTATTGTAACTGGAATCCATATAACATGGAGGTCTGTAAGACACATCCCTACAATACAGAAACTGTGAAGACTCAAAATAGGGATAGAAGAGAAAATTGGTAGCAATGAGCAGTTCCCCTGTCTTTTGTAGCATTATATTCTGTGTGCTTGTGTGTCAGGGTATTTGTTTCATGTTCATGTAAAAAAAATATTTTGGCGGAAGTCAGTTTGGTAGTAGTCTTTTTCTTCCTTCATATATATACATGCTTCTGTTTTCTTTTTCTTTCCACTTTTTTTTGCAATTTTTTATTGACCTTTCTGTTCACTAATGGTGGATAAGTGTGTCTTTATGTGTACAGAAACTATTGTGTCAATAAGAAAACTTAAAATAATAAACCCATATTACAATTTATTTTACATTTTTCCCATCTTCTTATCTCAAACTAAACACATTACAAGTGTTAGTAATATTAAATTGAATGCAAATGTTATTGAAGAAATTTGCTACAGGGGCAGGAAATGCTTTCTTACACTCATAAGAGGCATAATCATAGCCTTCAGGTTAAAATGAATGAAATCCTACTGTGTAATCACCATGGCTTACATCTGTGACTTTACACAGTATTCTTTAAAGGCAATTCAAAATCTTAACACTTTCTGCAAATAAAAAGTACCATGTAAAAGGGAGCCATTGTAATGGCGTTCTGGTAGATGAACCTGAAAGTAATGTTTGGTTCATATTCGTGTTTCACATTAAATTGGTCGATGAATATGAAGTCTTCAAGTAAAATTTGAAATTTTTATTTAAAGCTACTGCTGGTTTTATCTTGATACTATAATCTGATTTTGCTATAAGCTCTTCACTGTGTAGTACAATAGAGTAGTACACGGTTCAGCTAGAAAAATTACAGTGCCTTAGGAATCATGTGTGGAAAACATACATTAGGTCATCAAGTCCCGGCTCCTGTGAGTATTAGATTTTTCCATGTGGTGTGTTTGTAGTGTCAAGTTCAGTGCTCCCGATTACAGGGTTATATGGCTTCCCTGAAAACCTTTTGATTAAATGTGATAGTAAGTAACTTTTTCGAAGTGTTCAGCACAAGTTGTGGTTTTTCTGAAGTCCTTCCATTACTTCCAGTTATTCTTTGCACTGCTTTGATAATTTCCTGTGCTTCCAGAGCAATTTGTACTTCAGATGTGGGCAATTGTCACATCAGTAACTGGCCAAGTTTGTTTGTTTGATCTTACAGAATCTGAAGCCTATTCACATTGTTCTGGGAATTTTAGAGGATCATGAAGTGGGCAAAAACTATAGCTAAATTTATTTTAGGGTATAAATATGATCATAAAGTGAATTTAAGTGATCTTAAAATTGCAGATGAGGAGGTTTACTTGATGTCCATGTAGATATTACTTCCAGTGCTGTTTGCTTAATTAAATGTAACTTCTCTATTCCTCTTGCTGCTGTTTCTGTTTCAGTGCCATGCAGATCAGGTCTTTGCTCAGCTGCTTCACTGGATATCTAGAGAAGATAGAAAATACCCAAGTTAAAGAACTGTTATTTTTACTTTTTGAATACAGAATAGAGTCACACAGAATATGGATTGTTCTCCTGCAAGTAAAGTTTAAAGGGAGAAACACTCAAAAAATATAACCTAAAAACCACTGTCTAGCACCTCCATCACATTGCCTTTATTTAGCCCTTTTTTTGCTACTTTTATCTTACCATATTCAGAAGCCCCTCAAGGAACTCTAAACAATACTATCTTAGCTGAAATTGTGCTCAACCAAGAGCAGATTGAGTCCAGGATCTCTTGCATTTGCTGTCTAATTGTTATTTATTCACTGCATTTTTCAGTGTCTTTTGCTGTGCATCGTATCACCTGTTAGCCTGTGGTGACACAGAAATACTCTTCCCCTTCCCTCATTTTTCCACATAGGGTAACAGAAATTAACCAAAGTCACTCTGGTGCAAGCAAAGCTAGAGTCCATATCTCCAGTTTTACTTTTTATTTATTGATTTTTTTAAAAATTTCAGGGAAGAGGAATGGAACTCTTCTAAAATATGGAGGGTTTGTTGGTTTTTTTGTTTTGTTTTGTTTTTCTTTTTTTAAGAATTATGTCATTGTCTGACTTCCCTGACTTTAAACCCATAACTTCAAAATTCAGAATATCTGGGGATGTAGTAAACTGATCTGCATGAGACTCCTGTAACTTAGAGTAACACAGGAACTGCTTTGCTAATGTTGTTTACAAGATTAGAGAAATCAGATGAATATTAAAAATCCAGGTTGTTGCCTTTAGATTTGGCTGTTTAAAATTTGTAATTACCAAACCTGCTGTGTATTATTGCTTGAGCACAGTGCTCAGGACAGACAGAAAATGAGAGACAGTATTGCGGATGAACAAATTCTATGGTTGCTAAAATACAGATAAAAATTTTGTAAGAAAGAATTTTATGTCCAATTTCTTCACAGCTGAGTTTGTCATGCTTAATCAGGTATTTTAGATACATGTTTTAGGAGAGATACATGCAAGTTACTTAGGTAGCTTTGGTTTAGTAATTTTGGAAGGTGGTATTTCTTTGCTGTTTCATCTTGAGTGTTTTTTCAGAATATATTATTTATTTAATTAAAAAAAGAAAATTAGATTGTATGAATGTTTTGGCGTAAAAGCTTGTCCTCCAAGCTCCAAATCATGAGCTGGTCAAAACATACGTATTTCTACCAGCTTAATTTGATAGGTTTATATAATTAACCATAATTTATTAAAATAATTCTGTTAAGGTAGTAATCAGTTTTATATGCATACCATAGATCAGTTCCACCTACAGCCTTTGAAGAGTCATTTGAATTTATGCATCATGATTTTTTGTGATAGTTTTCCCACCTGAGCGCAAAACTTGGTGTGACAGATTGAGTTACAGAGGCATGAAAGCAGAAAGAAAATTAAAAACGTCTAAATTAACATTTTTTTTAATATTCTGTAAAGAAAACTTATAGGAAAGAGTGTTCTTTCAGTGTATTTGTAAATTAAACACCTTCTGCATGTCAAGTTGAACATAATACCTGAGGGAGATGAGAAATTTATGTGATCAATACATTTTGAAATTAAGTGGGATGAAGTGGGGGTCATCACTCCAGGCAGATAAAACCTATACTCAAATAAAAAAAAAAATAAATACTTACTTAAAGAACAGTTTTCCTTTCAGACATGTAACACCTAGGAAGATAATAGCACCTTTCTGCTGGGAATTTTGGCTTTCTTACTTGCAGCCTCTGGGTACTGCTCTGTCTCTGACTTCCATAACCCTCTCTGATACTGTTCAAAAGTAGTTAAGCAGATTCCCTGCATTTTCATACTGAAGTGACATGCTGGTTTAATAACTTTAAAACATTTCTTCCTTTAGGTGGATAATTAAACAAATAATTTTAATTGTATCATTAATAAATGAACCCAGAAAACTCACAAAGGAGTAGAAGAAATTCTCTTTTGTGACATCATAAATTGATGTTATTAATTCAAATTGCAGGAAAAGGTATTATGAACTTCACAACTTTTATTTTTTTAAAATCTCTCTGACTAGTCATAGTTCAAAATGACTATTTTACTACTGGTTTTACATTTGTTCAGTAGTAGTCTTGCAATTCAGGAAATGAACTCTATGCTGTTGTGTTTAGTCATTAGAAGTCATTTAACCAACCCACTCTAGTATGAATTTAACTTCCATACTTGTTGGTATATGAAAGTTATATTAATTTCAGAAATTCTGAAAATGCGTTAGCTGTGTGAATACATTTCCAGTATTTCTTTGTCTTTTCAGTTAAATGTTCTTAAGATCAGGATCTATGTTTAGTGGCCCTGTAGACAGTTAATTTATTGATATCCTTCAGTTACATTAGGAATACTGAGTGTGCATTAAGTTTAGCTTCACATAGTGTGTGAACAACATACATCAACTATACATCTATCAACTTCAACTTTTCTCTCTGGATTCTTTTGTTGGTTGTCAGTGACATTCATTGCCACGTTTTTCTTCATTTTTTTCATTGAAATTCTGTTTGCTGAACCTTATGCAGCCATGTGCTCATCTTCCTGCTAGTCTGGTGTTTGCCTGCTAGTCTGTTGTTTGAAGTGTTCAGTATGGATCCTCCTCGCTGCAGCATTGATCTTTCTGTGGTGTCATTTGCATTCCACAAAGATAGGCACAGAAGTGACGTCTTTCATTCAGGTCCCAGACAAAGCCTTCAGACAAGCCAGCTGTCATGAAATCAATCTGCTTATGGGCCAACTCCACTTTCATTCATTCCTCACTCTCACTACAGCTCCTTTGCTCTGAGTCTCTCCCTCTAGAATTCTTAATTGCTGCTCCCTCTCTGTGTATTTTTAGAGCTTGCTTACACTTGAAAGCTCAAAATTACCTCTGTTGATTATGAATTTAATTTTTATAAATATTAGGAAAAAACTGGCAGATAATTTTACTTAAAGTTTTGATATTTGTTTTGCGGAAGAGAGGCTACAGAGAGTGGGAAATATGCTCTTTATATTTCTGTTCTGACCACTGGTGTAACGTTATTCGGGTTGCACGTTACAATCATGTAAATCATTTAAATAATCATTTGAGCAGGGTCATCCATCAGCAGACAAATATATGACATCTGATTCCCTATGAATTCTTGTCCTCATCCATCTTCCAATGATCATCCTTGCTCTGTGTAAAATCCTCCTGACACCTACATGTCCTGTACAATGAGATTTGTCTGTTGAGGTCTTAGTGAGCAGAGCATGTAATTGTCGTGTTCTTGCCTTGCCATCAGCTCAGACCCTTCTTCTCTTTTTGGCTGATGATCATTATGTACTTATAGAGTTTATGGAGTTTAGTTATCCATGAGATTTCTGTCCTCCTTGCTAAATTACTTTGAAGTCAGTGGGGATGATGAAGAATCATCTGGAGGAAATGGGACAGACAAGCAGTTCAAGTAGGGTCGCCTTGCATATACACAGGCGGGCTGTGCTGTTTCAGAAACCTCTGCTTCTGGTTGCTGTTTGGGAAGGCTGCAGATGTCCTATAAGTTGGTATCATGGGTATCTCACATACCCTAGTGTGTTCTCTAACTGGCATTAACTCCTACTTTTAGGCATCCGAGTCCTACCCACAGAGATATGGCATTATTGTATAAAGCTGCTTTCCTTAAGAAACCTGCCAAGGAGAGCAGCATCAGTAGAATTGTAAATCTTACTGGCTAGACAGTGGGGAGAAAGAAATGCTAAAATTTGGGTCTGGGGTGGAGAATGCCTTCCCATTTTCACATATATGCTTTTCAATATTCACACTATATAATGAAGTTTCCATGTAATGGATCAGATTACTTTATTTAGAAACCTTTTTCTGTCCAGTGTCTCTGTTAGTCTCTTAAACCTAGGTGAGCATCTTTTTCAGAGAACTGAAGTTGACGCTGTGAATACTGTCCTCCATGCTTTTTTCCCCTGCTTGTTCTTTTCTAATTTTTTACCTCATTAACTTGTACATCCTGTAACATTGAATTAATTAGAACAAGAAAAATACAGTTAGTGAGTTTCAGTGGGTGGTAAATACTCCTATTTTTATTAATACTTGTAGAGAATGTGTTTGTCTAAATGAAATGTGTGCAAGCATGGTTTCCTAAAGGTTGTTAAAGTTGTTCATTTGAACTTTTTTTTTTTTTGCAGTGGTTTGGTGACCTTGTGACTCCAGTTTGGTGGGAGGATGTGTGGTTGAAAGAAGGTTTTGCTCACTATTTTGAATTTGTTGGGACAGACTACCTCTACCCAGGATGGAACATGGTAAGTCAGTTCTGTTTTGTTAATGTGGAGAAGTTGCTCTGCTGTTTGACTCCTGCTTCTGTTATAGGCAGGGACTGCTGAAAAATACCAAATGATGCATGCAAGTATCAGATGTTGAATGAAGCAAAATCACTAGGTGTGAAATAATTTGACAGCATTCCAAAAGTGTAATCTGCAATCTATTGCAGAAGAAATAATGTCATGTCTATCATAACCCAGCATTAAAATAGCTACTGTCTCTCTGCTCAGAAATATTTTGGATTAAAGCAGTTATGATTTAACATGGACTGTTTTTTAAAATGTTGAGAATATTGAATTTTATCCACAAGATAAATTGGAAAGAACTGTTTGGCTAAAACATTCTATAAAAATGAATGTATTTTTTTCTTGCAGTATTCTGTTCTCCTCTCCCTAAATATACTCTTTTTATCTTCCAGGTATTGTTTGGATATCTAGAGTAAATGCTAAATTAAGATGGGTTGCATGAATTGATAATCTAGGTTTTAGTACGGTTTGTAGCCATACAGAGTTGGACATACTTTTTCAACCAGTGTGTAAATACTGGAGCTCTCTGAGGGAACTGAGAATTCCATGCTGGGGCATTATTTTGGAGTCCTTCTGTTATATCATATTATACCTAGTTAGTTTATATGAAATGCTGTAGTCTAGGTATATTATATTGATAAGAAAAATAAGAGAGATGCGACCTCAGTACAAGGAAATCAGGTATGAGACTATGTTTAGGGTTCCGATAGAGAACCTTATTGTCCATTGGAGGCATGTTTATGTTTGCTAACCTTTCCTACTTACACATGTTTAATTATATGGCAAAATATTTACTATAGATCATGATTGTCTGACAGAGATTTTTTTGGGCTTGGATATTTTGCTCAAACTCTTAAAAACTGACTTCTGAATTTTTTTTCCTCATTTCCGTGTGCTTTGTGCTTTTTTAAGTATACTTATTCCATTAACTTTCATGTGCCATGAAATGAAGATGCTATAATTATGAGTTAAAGCTAATTTAAAAAAAATAGTTGTATACAGGTTACTCTTGGGTTAATAATGCTTCTTGTGAAATTTGCATTCTTTGTAGTATTTTAAATTTTTCTTTCAGGTGTCAATTTTGGTTTAGAATTGCATTATGAAAAGGAAAACAAGTCTTTATCTGAACTGACAACTGTCTTGCATAGGTAGGCTTGTGGATTTACATGGCTTTGGCTATATTAAAACTCATTCTATTAATCTTTATGAAGAACACAACCTGAATTACAATGTAAGGGTTCTAATTATGAATGCAATGAAATCTGGCAGGCCTTTGTGATTTTAGCATAGCGAAGTGTCATAGATGACAACATTTATACACTGAATTTTATCTTCAAATCATCAGTCATTTGTTCTTCACAGAATCAGTCTAACAAATTTGGAATAACTTTTCTTTAGAAGTCATTTGGAATGTAGTATATTTGCTTGAAATTTCTGTGGAATGAATATAATGTTCACTGTTATGCAAATAACATGCCCATGATGTGAAATCTTGGCATCCTAGCAGAATACAAGCAAGAAGAGTGGATGAACAAGGGATAGCAGTTAAACTGGGAAATCAGAAATGTGCTGCATAAATTAGAATTAACTGCAATAGTATTGCTGTGCCTGAAAAAGTATTAATCTGTCAAGTTTCTCCTTAAATTGAAAAGAAGGGAGACATAAACTGTTCATAAGGCTTTGGGTATCTTTGGCCTTTGATATAAAAATGACTGTACTGACATATTTAAATGATAAGAAAAGATGAAACTCATAATGAGTTAAACATGCTTCATTCTATTGCAGACTAGAGTAGAAATCAATACTGTCAAGTTTCACATGTTTATTACAGAGATTGTAGGAAGAGGAAGCAAAAGTTACAGTTACTGATATTTGGCTTCCTGGAAATACTGTTGTAAAGTGCATTTGCTACTTGAACATATTCAGTGACATTTGTAAACTTGAAAAAATTAAAGTGATCATGTATTAAAGGAGAAACAACTTCCAAACAACTTACTGTTTTTCAGAAAAGAAGGATGAAGTAAAAGTTGCAAAAATGAGAACTACAAATCTTATTTTCTGTCATGATGGCCAAACAGTGCAATATTTCAGAATTCTGGTTGGTGTTTTGTCAGTAGCAATTCATACCTGTGAAATATTAATTAAAAAAATGTATGATGTATGTTACCACAGGTCTTTGTGTCAGGAAAATAGAGTGATAGACCAAAATCCTCTTTATTTTTAAAGAATTGGGAAAGTTAGATAGCTGACTTTTTTCTCGCATAGTTCTGAAATGTTAACCTTGGAAGATTGCTCAAGAAGCCCATGGATTAAAATGTCAAATTCAGCTTATTTTCGTCTTACTAAAGACTTTTTCTGTCACATTATTTTTTGGATAAATGTAGATGCAGGAGACTGGTAGTTCATTTCAGAAAAAGGACTTTTGTTTGGAAATGCAGCTTGGGCAATATGTATACGTTTGAAAAAATTGGATCTGTCTACAGCTTCCTCACTAAATTGTTGGATATTTATAGGCTACAGGCACATAAGCTTTCACCATTAAGGTTTCAAACCCCTCAAGTCTTGATACTACTGGTCTGAAGATGCTTCTCTTTTAGCGGAGCTGAACATTTTTCAGTGTCCATCTTATCTAGCATTCACAGCCTTGCTATGGCTGAACCTGAGACTCTTGAGAGGAGCTGTCTGTTAAGCATGTTCACTCCATTATTACTTAAACCAACAGCACCAAGTTCTGTGCAAAATAGTGATCCATGTGTTTTTGTCTGAAATCCATTTCTTGGCTTTTCCTTCTTCTCTAGGTTCTTTCGCTTGCTTAAATATTTCTTCCCCCTGCCATTTTTTATTTTATCAGTTTTTCTTCAATTGTCTTGTAGACTCTCTTACAGCAGGAAGGATGAATGGATAACAATGACAACTGCCGTGGAGCTGCAATACTTTATTGAGCAGTCCAACAGGTCTGGAATTTCTTGTGTTGTCCAGAAGGCATTTACTGCCATACTTCATCTTGCTTGCATAATCTTAATAAGAGAGGAAATCCAGTCCTTATTTAACCCTTGCTATCCTTAGGTCCTGGTTCCTCTGGCTGAGTTCACTTGGTCTGTTCAGCCTGGAGGAGAGGAGAGGGGAGACCTCACGGCAGTCTACAACTTCCTTGTGAGGGGAAGCAGAGGGTTAGGTACCAATCTCTTCTCTGTAGTGCCCAGTGACAGGACCCAAGGGAATGGTCTGTAGTTGTGTCAGAGGAGGTTCAGGTTGGATATCAGGAAGAGGTTCTTCACCCAGAGAGTGGTTGGGAACTGGAACAGGCTCCCCAGGGAAGTGGTCAGAGCACCAAGCCTGACTTCAAGAAGTGTTTAGACAATGCTCTTGGACACATGGAGTGACTCTTGGGAATGGTCCTGTGCAGGGCTAGGAATTGGACTTGATGATCCTTGTGGGTGTGTTCCAACTCAGCTTATTCTGTGATTTAAATTTTCAATGAAGAACAGAATGAAGAGTTATTCTGATGGAAGTGCTTGTTATCCATTGCAGTTAATGTAAAATACATCAAAACTTTCCCAAAGAAGGGAAGGATATTTACTGGTTTTAAAACAGGTTACCATCAAAAAGCAACCGCAGCTGGATGTGAGTTCTTGGGCTCTAAGATCTTATGACCAGTACAAGGTAATCTCACCTCTGTGGAAGGGGTCTTTGCTGGTTTTAGGATCAGAGAAAAGAGAAAATTACAGCAGAAAACTCCATGCTGGTAATTTCCACTTCAGAGCTCTGTCTTTTCTCATCTACCCTGCTCACCTGCCTCCTTTCAGAAGTCTGTTTGCAGCTATATATTCCATCTTCCTCTTGACTTGTTTCTCTCATTATCCTGAAGTCCTTTGCATGTGGATTTCTAAAGCAAGGAATTCAGCTGAGGCTTGCAGATCCAGGAATTTATTGACTGATCTTTTCCTCCATATTTTCTGGTAGAAGGAACCATCATGTTTGTCCTTGAATGTCTCTGGTACTAGGGTAGGTTTTGAGGACTATGACAGCAGGAATTACTGGCATGTAATTTGCCCTTACATCCATCAAATGAGCATTAAATACTTTAGCAGTCAGTACCTGATTTGATGCTGAGAAAGCATTTCACAGAGCACAGCTGCCTTCTCCGTTTTCTTTATTATATAAAAGTTAGCTTCACTGACAACTTTATTGGCTGAGTCAAGGTGTAGCACATCAGCAATATCTTTGAATCCTATGTCTTCTTAAGCCATTAATGTCTTGGGATAAGATTTCTCACTTTCTTGTTTGCTTACTTGATTTTATAATTAAGGACGGTAACTGCTAGAATTTTTGTTAGTACTAAATTAAAAACTTTGTACCTATATAGAAGGGTGTATTTCTATTTCCTCCTTCCTTAAGTGAGCTGTGTTTCCTTTACACTATTAGATTCCTCAGTCTGGACAATCCTGCCATTACTACAGAAAATAATAATGAGGTTGCATATCAAGGTGTCTGTATCATCATAAGTAAGAAATAGATAAATGATCTTAGGTGCCTATCTTTCTCATTAACTTGGTTGAAATAATGATTGAATTCAGCCATTAGACATGTGCATATCTTTAATGTGCTTTGACTCACATGCCTCCTAACGTGTTTGCCTCCATCTGTAAATATTTCTAAGGCATTGTTTAGCTCATAGAAAACCCTGAAAATCATTACAAGTTTTGAAGTAGACTTAGGATATGGACCTTTTTGATTTATTTCATTATTATTTTGGCATTTCAGACCTGAGCTATAGCCTGCTTGATCCTTCTAACCCAACATAAATATCATGCTGGCTCAGCATTCAGGGAGATTCAGCCTCTCGTTTTTTAAAACTACTTTCATCTTTTCTTTTTTGGTTAAAGGCTCCCCATGCTGGTGAAAAGTAAGCCTTTAATTAATACCTCATGGAGTGTTTTTCCTCCAGTAACTGCTCAGTGAAGTCATCCTTGTATGATTTTTTGTTTTAACTTGACTATGGGGGAAGCTTTCAGTGTAAAATTAACTAGAATCTCATCTTTAATTGACTTTGGACTTTGGCAGGAAAAAAGAGATTGTAAAGGTAAGGTGCAAGATCTTCTGTTTTCTTATGACTAGCCTTTCTAAAGTATAGCAGTTAAGAAATCCTTATACTAAATTTTGCTTAAAACTAAGAAAAAAATTTCCATTTCCACATTTTCTTCCTGAAGACAGATTAGTAATTTTTTTTATGCTCTGGCAAAAGTAGATTAATATAGGGAATTCTTTACTTTAAGTAGTTAACTTTTAACAGTTAGAGACAAGACATAAGTGAATATCAACATTTAGATGAAGCATGTATTCAAGAGATTAGGTACAGGTTTGGAGAATGTCAGTGTCTCTTCTAGCTTCATGTCATTTTCTGCTCATCTTGAGACAGCAGTTTAAATGACGTTATGATGAGAGCTTTAGAGTCATGTGAGTTCAAACCTTCTGAGTTCAGGGTTTGGATGAAGCTTTAGTTTTAGAAAAAAACTTTACTCAGCTGGCTGAATTTCAAACAATTTTGAATTAGTAGACACTTTGTCTTCAGTAAAGATGAGAGAGAAACTTTACAGCAACTTTTGCCTCAAGGGCTCATTGCAGGGTTGCCCTGTTGAAACAAGATTATGCATTGCATCAGGAAGTATGGTTGATATGGGAAATTCAATGGAAAAGTTTAGTTGTATATTTGAGGGCATTCTTAACTGAAGGCTTCTCAAATTTTCAGCAATCCTGAATGTGCTATCATTTTATTTTAAAGTTGTGGCAGTGTTCGTTTGCTTGAAGCACAAACTGGTAAGTAATTTTTGATGTGTCTGCAAAACATCTTGGGTTCCTTCAGGACTTAGCTTGCTGAAGAATCTCATCGCTTTCAGGTTGAAGCGCAGTCTAGGTGTGCAGTACCTGAAAAGTGTTTTCATGGATGGTGACCTCTGACAGTTGTTGCTGGAAGTTGGCTCAGTATACCAACTACATCTTAAAACCACTTTTCATTTAAGTATTATTTACTGTTTCTTAAATTGAGGTGATATTCCTTTACAAATTTCCTCCATGGTGTTTGAATTAGAGGATAAGCTTCATACTTTGTTGCCTAGTGTTTTAAAATGCTCTGAAGACAAATGCATAAGGAAACTTCTCTGTTCATTTGTTTGCTTAATGACTCTATTTCAGCGGAGTCAACTACATATGTGGTGGTAAAACATATATCTTGGAGAGTGACATTGGCCTTTTTTTGTGAAGTGGTAGTGGTCAGTATGTGTTGCTTCCTTTTTTAATGCTCCCTTTTTTGTACTGCATCCTCCAATTCTGTAGGAATACATTTGGCATCATGCCTCTGGTGTACAACTGAATCAAAGCTCTATCTGATAAACAGAGTGGAAAGAGGAAACAGAAGTAGCTGGCAGAATTGCTTAAGAACTCCAAATCAGCTATCCATCTGCTTGGCAATGTAAGCAGCTGGTCACGATGGAAAAGAAAATACATATCCAATTCTCCTTCCCAATACTCAAAGCTGCTGGTCTTCCTTAACTATGAACTCCTAAGACATCTACCTTGCTCTGTAACAACAGAAGCTGCCAGTCAGTGTGAAAATTTCTCAATAAATTTTGCAACAGCTTTGACAGAAAATGCAGAAAAGAGAGTTATGAAGGTAGATACGGAGCTGTGACGTTCACAGCTGATCAGTGTAGAATCTGTTGCAGGCCTCCTTCAGCAAACTGTACACATAATTGAAGCACACATCTGAGATGTAAATTAAAGAAAAAAGCATTCTGTAAATTGCTAAAGGTATTTACAAAAGATTACTATTGGAAAGTGAGAAAGAAACATTGCTTTCATTTGCAAGTACTCAGGAGACTTCCTGTGCTATGACAGCTTAGGATTTATGAGCACATAGAAAGAACTTGCTTTTGGCTTTCAGTGGATCTTATCTGGCCTTACTGTGTTTTACCAAACCTTAGATTTCTTCATAGATTATATTCCTCTGGTTTGTTAAGCTTCACCTTGTAATACAGTTTATTTGAACTTGACTGCTGGTAGTGTATATGCTGGTGTTCTTTGATTGCTTTCAAAATTTGCCCCTATTTCTTTTTCCCTAGTGTGCACTCTCCCTATAAACCCAAATATTGTGTCTTGCCAGTGCTTGTTCTCTCAGGCATGAAAGATCACTTATATTCTTTGTATTCTTGATGGCTAGTAAAGCTCTTGTGGAGAAGATACTTTCAGAAAATTTGTCAGGAAAGTCATTTGCAGATTTGCACACCAATGTTAAGCTTTATTTGTGTAGATTTTGCAGTCCATAAAGTGTTCAAATGGCTGTCCTAGAACAAAGACAATGCCTTTAATATTGAGGCCTTTGATCTCTATTGCATACTAATTATCAGTTTGGGCTTTCATTATGCTGTTTCTTTAATTCTTTTTTCTTTTCATTTTAGTTCTTTTCCCTGGTATTTCATATTAATTTTTAGAAATTATTTTTATGTGACTAAGTTTAAGTATTACATTATTGTCATACTAACTTATACTCTTACATTATACCTCAATATGATATCATTGTTATTCTGTTAGGCACAGTAAATTTTTCTTGAAGGTAAATGTTTCATGAAGATACAGTCTTTTTTGACAAAAATGTTATTTCACAATTGCTTTTTTTCTATTTAGAGGTAGACTAGTTGAATGGCGGGCACCCTGTTGGAGATTTGTATATGAAGAGTGACCACTTATGTATGAACAGTTTTCCCAAGAACAAGATGAATTTGAATGTTGGCTAAAGAGGAGAGAGCACAGAGAAAGGACAAGTCTGTCAGGAAAATGTTGTGCAAAGCAGAGAAGGTCTTACTGGTGAGGACTGAAAGAAATCATTCCCATGAACAGACAAATAGTTGAATCCAGTGACTACAGGTGTTTGGAAATAATCAAAAAACGTATATATTTTAAAGACACGGTCATCTGATAACAGCACTTCAGTTCCTGCACCTGGAAGCATTCTAAAGAATAAGAAAGAGAGGAACCATAAATAATTGTCTCATGTTTTCTTTTCAATACGGATCTGGTGTCCCAGACTTTGACTATGCACAGTTCAAGGAAAGCTCTGAGGAGAAGAGATGAAGAGTTGGGATTCCAAGTGCACAGTAGGCAGATAGGGAGTATAGGAACTTCCTCTTTGTCTTTAAAGGGAGGCACAGATTTGTGTGGAAGCAGCTCTGTCCTTAACTGAGGCTCAGCTTGTGCTGCTGCAATACTGATCCTGCTCAGAGCCCTGGCCCTGTGTTAGCCTTGCACAGCGTTACACTTGCATGTGGCTACTGACACTTTCCAAGCAAGGCTGCACAACTCACCTGAAGCCCTCTTTTCCTCACAGCTGGATCACAGTCTTTGGCTTTTTTCTTGCAATTGAACTCCCTCTGGGAAGGGTTATCTTGAGCAGCATTTTGTCATTGTTTCAGTGTGTAGCTGCAAACCTGTCACCTATCATGTTGCCAGCTTGCTGGTCTCATTAAACGCATTCCAAGATTGATTTCCTTTGCAGTTTCTGTCCTGGGTGTTTCTTTATTCCTGCAGGTGTCAGTTAAAACAGGTCAATTCCACTGTATGCATATGCTAAAATAACTAGGGAATAGAAAACCCTTCTTCCATCAGTATAAGCAGTTTGGTCAGACATGTTGACCTTTTCCCCTAAATGGGATATTAGGACTTCAAGAGCTGAGGTAGTGTTTCTTCAGCATAATTAAGGCAGTTTTAGTTTCTTTCTGCACATCTGCTTCTTCTTATCGTTTAAAGCTGCAGGCCCCTTGTCAGCCAGCAGTCTGTCTGTCCCTCCCTTGAGTTATATTTGAGTCTTCTTTTCCAGTCTGCTCTCAGGGACTTTATACTAAAGGGAAAAGCTGGGAATGTTACAGAAATCCTTTTAGTTCAATAAATTTAGCTTTATAGGTCAAAATCCTTCTTAATTCTCACTAAACTGTAGGTTTGCATTTTTGGAGGCATACTAACTATTCCATTTGTATCCCAGTGTGACAGTCTGCCATAAATTTCAAGGAAGACTTTTCAGCTATGGTAACTTGAATGAACGATCATGAATCTAAAATTCTCCTTTTCAGTCCTTCAGGACATAAACAAAGAAACAAACAGAAAACCAAAATGTAGCCTGTTCTTTTTATATGTTTCATAGTTTTCTTCTTACAGCTTCACTTTATTTTTGCCATATGCTGATTTTCTTGATTCTAGTCCTGTATTTTAAGGTCTTAATTTGTGATTGTCTAGGGTACTTTTAATGAGTTAATTCCAAACAGTAACAATCCACTGACACAACTGTTCTTCTTGTGAGATCCAAACTTAAATTTGGAGACAAGTCCATGTCTCTGTGTTTTCATTCCTGTATGTGTTACATACCATACATTTGATGAAACTGGGGCTTTGTTACTGACTGATAGAGAATTTGAGAGAATTGTAACCAAAATATCTACAATTCTTTAAACTTCAGCAATTTTCCCCTGAGTAGGACCGTCTTTATAATTGTTTCCCTATACCTTTTTTCCCATTAGCAAAAGGATAGTTACTAACTGCTTATGCCTGAGAAAATTTGGACATTAACAGTGATAAGAAAAATACATTATTTTTCATTTTGCAAACCTTTCCTCATGCAGCCAGATGAGAAAACTAAGAGCGTATAGGTACTTGGCTTTGCTGCATCCTGTGTTATTAATTGCCTGGATATACAGTCTGCTGAAGGTACATTTCTTGTGCTCTAATGAATTTTAACGTAAAGGTTTATTTCCAGGTAGATCAGCATTGGAAGAGCTTTTCAGCTGTCTTGTAAAAATAATTTAAAGTAACACATTGATACCAAAACCTTGCCACTCAAGAAACTACCCATAATGTAACTGTGTGTGTATTTTACCTGAGGACATCAAGGTGGCTTTTGAAAAAAATGCATTGTTTCCTAGAATTTCTTTATATCATGGGTGTAGGTTGACATTGATCCAGGAATTGCTACAATTTAGATAAAGTTTGAGATGCTATTTCAGGGTGAAAAAGCTTATTTAAATCTTATGTAATTTTTAATCCACTCTTTGCATTTATTTGTGACTTGAAAAAGCAAGTAAATAAAGCTCTTCTTTCCTGACACAGTGTTTTGGATAAAAGACATCTACATGAATGCAGTGAGGAGTTTTAAGGGCATGTCATTTCTCAGCTGAAAAAGCCTCATCTAGTTGTACTGTGCAAATGAGTGCAGCACAGTGCACAAAGTATACATGAACATTTCATTAATGTTGCTGCCACAGTAAATAGGCAGCAGTTTTGAAATACCTCTGCCATCCGTATTTATAGAAGGTATTGAAACAACTGCAGATGTTGGATGTTATTTGGGTTTGTGCCTGCCTCTGATGTATCTGTGGCTTTGAATATGTCATTTAACTACATGCAGCTCTTTTCCCACTTGTAAAGAAAGATGATAATGGTTTCCTTTAGAAGGAAGTTACGAAGTTTGTAGACGACTCAAGCTCTTGAGGAGAAAGGATTTCTATACTAGAATTACGAAAGACAGTGCAAGCATCTGCTGTGATGCTGCTGTAAGCTGTCTTCATTGTCCTGTCCCACACTGATCTACTATGTGAACTTGTCACTTAGAGCCGAGTGATGTAAACTTTACTAAATAAAGCAGTAGTAATTGTATTTACCCATCTTTGTCAAAAATTTTTGCACCTGCATATTCAATGAGCTTGAGGACTTGTAGCATCTATTTTTGTGATTGAAGACTTTGCCATTTTGCCTCTCGCCCCACCCTTCATGTGTATGAGTAGTCATAATCAGAATTCTAGTCTGCACATATGGATGCATTTTGATTCATTTAATGCTATTTTAATTTTAAATGCAGTCAAATTTCATTGCAGCAAAAGATTTCATATCTGAGTCTATTCCATATACCTGTTCAAGATTGTAGGAGGCCATGGTGGTTTGCACTCAAAGCAGAAGGTCTAATTTTAGTCAACTGTACTAGTAGTCTACTGCCTCTGGTAACTGTGCATCATTTCTATATTGCTGTAAATATGTATTTGTCTGTGATACAACTGCATATGCTGTATTTCAGGAAAAGCAGAGATTTCTGACAGATGTCCTGCATGAAGTGATGTTGCTGGATGGGTTGGCCAGTTCACATCCAGTATCCCAGGAGGTGCAGCAAGCCTCAGACATTGACAGGGTGTTTGACTGGATTGCCTATAAAAAGGTGAGACTAACTAAGCTTATCTCTATGATATGGGTATGTCAGTAGCTATAAGAGGATCATGTTTTGTCTGTAAAAGAAATATCATTGTAAAACTACATATGGGAAACTTATCTGTGTGGAATGTATTTGGAATATTCTGCAGTGATTATTGCCAATTATATTCAACATATCAAGTATTAGTAAATGTTATAAATAAACTTGAGAGGCTGTCAGAATTCAGTAGGAAGATTTAGGGCTTTCTATTACTATTTATTTTGTGACAGTGTTTGAATTGAGTTAGATGCTTTAAAAAGCAGAAGGATGTGTAGTTTTTGTCCTATTGAAACTCTCTAGAACTAAACTTACCAGAGGCTAAAGTTTTTTCTATGCATGAGAGTTTTTCTGTCAGCTAGTGAAAACTCTGAAGTCATTGCTGAACAGTGAGAGTGGAGAAACTGCCTTCTGGGGTGGTGAAGGAATGTGTATTAAATTCAAGCAATTTTACATTGTATTTCAATGATTCGAAAGTCTTTTGGCCTGTTTCTGGATTCAGCAACTTCTGTGCAGGAGTGAGAGGGTTGCCATGTCCAGTGGATACAGCAGCATCTCTCCACTCAGCTGTTCTGGTGGCTAATTATGCTGCGTCTTAGGTGACACAGGATGGGTGCCTATCAGGGCATGATGCTCTAAATTTCGAGCCTAGTTACCAGATCTACCTTAGGGAATGTCAATGGAAGAATTTACTTACACACCTTCATAGGTGAGGAGATTAAAATAATCATTCTTTCACCTATGAAGTCTTTGTTTTCCTGAATGATAATTTGTCTATCTGCTATTCTCTGTAGCTGTTCATCCTTTTAAGACACAAGCATTGTCTAATGGGAAGAAACTTTCCTGACTTGACTTTGTAGCTGTTCTCTTCGCTGTTTCGGTACCTTCCTCCAAACACCTGACGCTCTTCTGAGGATAAATTAGAGCAAATTTAACATATCTTACATTGTTTCTTTCTTACAAAACCTGGTATGCATGGATGCATGCATTGCCTCCACTGAAATTCAGCTATGGAAATAAGCTCATTTATTAGATATTCAGAATATTTGCCTATTCCTCTACCTCTCTAGTGTCTGTCAATAGAAATACTATGGTGACTAGTATGTGAATAAAATCCAGACTGTAAAACTACACTAAAGGCTTTTACCTGCTTATGCGTGTGCTCAAATATTTTCAGGTGCCTCATAGCCCTTGACACACAATGAGCCCTGCTGGAGGGAAATTGTTACTCGTGTTTCTGGGATGACTTTGGTTGTCTGTTGAGCGACTTTTTAAATTGCTGTAAAATATTAAGCCATCAGGATTTTTTTTTCAGTTGACTCTACTAAACTTTGGGTCAAGACCATCAGTGAGGACTTTTCTACTGTCTTAAATAAAATATTTTAAAACAGTTTACCACTATGTGCAGTACACTTTGGATTTTTTTTCATTCTCTTTAAACGTTTTTTTTAAATGTCCATCTTGTGCTCCCTGAGACCTTAGATTGTATGTGTGATCTCTTTTCACAATTTTCTACATAATATTGAAATGATGAAACTTTCTCCCATATAACTTTTGTTCAGTGAAATGACAGTCATAGAATGTTATTTATGTCATTGTCTTTACTGTCATCAATATGGCATAAATCAGACACCATGAAAGTGCCCATCTCTGCTAGACACTCAACTGTCATTCTAAAGACATGCCTTTTTCTATACACTTCAGAAATGGCAATTGAAAATGTGCTATTTAATTGCCTCAGAGTTGAATATATTTTTCATTTCCACTTTCTTTTCCTTGGTGATTGCATGTGTTAAGAAATCCATGACATAAACCCATGAAGAATGGCATTGAGGTAATCCCACAAGCAGAGTGAAACGGACACTACAGCTTGGCAGCACACAGTGTTTTTCCACTTAAACTTTTGAGGGTAAAGTTTGCCTCTTACAAAAGCATCATACTAGTCATTCTTCAGATAGAAGCATGTCATCCTCCATTAGGGCAAATAAGTAGAGAAAAATGAGAAGTCGTGATAGTTCATTAATAAACAGTACTGGTAGATGATTCAAGGCTCTCAAGTTGCATCAGAGAGTGCATATGTCTTCCTAGTGCAGCTGGAAGTGAGATAGTGTCCTCCCACGATGACGGGAAAAGTGGTTATATCCCAAGTGCAGTAGAAAATATAGCCTGTTGAACACAAGAGTAGAACTGAGAATTGTTAAATCAAAGCAAAAAGCGTGACAGCCTTTCCACACCAGAAATAACTGACAGCAGGAATCATAGCCCTGGAGAGCTGCAGCATCAGAGGAGGAGAGAGTGCAGCAAGAATAACATGAAGAGCAACAATCAGCATGAAACAACCATCTCTAATAAGATGGAGAAACAAGGCAGCTGCATCTCAAAGGAGCAGCCAGACCCAGAGCAACCTGAGGGAGAGCCATCCCAGACAGAACTAAAGGAGTCATAGCCCTAGATGAGCAGCCACAGCCAGATAAGAGGAGGGATCAAAAGACATGTAGAGAGCCAGATATTTGAAGTGGTTTCTGTCAGCCTGCTGTGTGCTTTGAAGTATGCTGGTTGAAGATTCTGGCAGCAATCAGTGCAGGCCAAGACCATTATGATCGAGTGAGTGTAACTACAAAAGTACACCCAAAAGAATATGCCTTGGCAAGTGACTAGCAATAATCAAAACAAGGAAGAGGATGACTAGAATAGGGAAAAATACTCTTTATTTCCCTCCCTGTAAGCAAAATTAACTTCAGCAGTGAGATCAGTTACTGGTCCTTGACTTTGTAATGCAAAATATTAATTATTTCCTAAACCCTTGTACATATAACTTCCTTTCAAATCTATGCCGCATCTTTAAAATTTCCTTTTTCTGCTTTCTCTGTCAAGTGATGGAAGGAAGATCTATTTCTGATAGTAATAAAGGGAAACCATGCTCCCTGCTTCCCCTCAAAAGCAACATTCTGCATTAGGAGATCTGTTCAACTAAAACTTTACGCAAAATAAAATGCACAGCTTGCCTGTATTATGGCAAAGGAGAATTTAAGAAATTGAAAGCAGTGGCTTCCTCATCCTTTTGAGTGTAATTCTCATTGAAAATTTACAGTGTAGCACGTTCTGCAAGAATGTGGAACAATAGGAGAGCTAATGCAGTCATTGGAAAGGCTCTCTAAAAATGTCATTCTTTTTACTTCTGTTCCTCAGACACTGGGAAGGACATTCACACTGCAATAACAAAATAACAAAATAAAACCAAAACCCCTGAACCACCACCCCATATTGTGTTAAGGAATAGTAGTAGTTCGTTAGAAAGCCAATTCATGAGTGCAATGAAATTGTGATGTGCATCTATGAAGTGACAGAAAAATGAGAGTAGCTGATTAACCATGAAAGAAATAGTAGATAAATCCTTATAAATTGTAAAATAGTTTTGATTTTTAATGTTTCTTTTAGTTAAATTGATAATGTGAGGTGGTATCAGACTAGTTGAAAGTCTTAAAATACAATAAAGATGGCTTTGGAACGCTCTTGCTTTACCATGGTATAAAGGGAGAGCTTTTTGTTCTCCCTAATTTAGCTGTGCTGTTATCTGTGAGTGCCATTAAGTCCAAAGAGTGTACATTTGCATGATGCTGGTTTTTCTTCCATGGCTTGTGAGTGCAACAGGTCAGTGCCCCGATTGCAGAAGGTGCTTTCAGGAGCCATTTGTTCCTAATGCATTGTAACAGAGGAAATATCTTGTAATGAAAATGATGTCTTTCTGTTTAGATAAAAAGGCTGTAGGTTGTTACTGCTCCCAATATGAAAGTCATCAAAATGCAGTCAGTGATACCAATAGGTTCAAGTTCAGAGCAGCTCCAAGAGTGCCTGTCCTAAAGTATGGAGGCTGACCCAGTTCACCCAGTAACACTGGTTACTGTATGCTAGATATTATTTTCTGAAGAAGACACATGGAAGCTACTGTATGTAATATATAGCAGCTACACATGGACAGTGCTTCAGAAGTGTTATGTTCCCCGTGCCAGGGACAATTGTGTGTGGGTTTGGCTGAAAATAATAAGGATGGTGCTCAAATGTTAATAAAAACATTTTACTGTAAAGAAGAGAACATTAGACCAGACTGCTCCATCATGGTAGAGTTATCGGGAAGACACGACCTGTTATGGTGCAAGCCTTCTGCCTGTTCCCTGTGGAAAGGCGGTGGCAAACAGCAGCTCCCTAGGGCTGGAGGAGATGATCAAAGCAGAAGTGGCAACAGTGAGTCTAGACACTGTGTCCTACCATCCTTCCTTCCCCAACAGGAAGCCATTAGAAGGAACAAAGTAGTGCGTCTGTGTCTCAGATGTTTTCATGGCTTAAAACAAGAGTGTTCATAAAGACAGGTGTACATGGAGGTACGTGCACTTGCACTTGACATGCACTTGCCTTTTCTGCTTCTCTGTTTTTGCTTTGTAATGATCATTTTCAGCAAAGGATAAAGCAGAAAGTTACAGGTATTTTATTTTTTTTTTCCTGATGGAGTCCCAAAAACAATGCTTGTGGATAGACAAGGGCTGATTTTGCTGATACACATCCTAGTTTAGATCAATAACAGAAGAGCAACAGTTCCAAGTGTTTTAAAGTAAATTGGAAGAAATTGTAAGGATTAAAAATAGGAAATAAAGTGGAGGTAGTGAAATAGAGTAAAAGGAACAAAAAATTTGACATAAGAGTATGGTCAATATTTTGATCAAAATATGATCCTGTGGGATTTCTGTTCAAAAAGGGACTCTCCAGAACAAGCTCTGGCACACTGTTTTGTTGTTGTTGCTGTTCTTTTTAAAGAAAAATAAGCTTACACTATTTTAAAAACTTTATTAACAGCATGGGTAAATCAGTATTTTTCAAATCAGTAAATATACCTACACACCTGTAATGTATTTATTAAATCCTCAAAGATGCATAAAGGCACTTTATGTTGTTTTTACAAAATGAAAGGCCATTGAAAGGTTGTTTAAGTACTGGATAACTTATGAAGCTTAAAGGAAGTATTATAAAAGAGAAATTAGAATGACAGGTTTAGTTATAGATAGTTGCAAATCAGTCTCAAGCAAATGGATTGAGATTCTTATGTGATTTTAGTGAACTAGAATAGAATAATAATTTTTCTTGAATATTTTCATATAAAGGCAGTTAATAAAAAAGTATAATGTTCTTTCGTCCTTGTTACTGGCATCAGAACATGTAAGAGGGATTTTGGTAGAGAGGCCAAGTAAAATTCCTATTGTAAGTTGAGTCACAATAGCATTTTATCTGGGCAATGGATAACATTTTATTATTCAAGGAAAATGATGTGACAGTATCCAGCTGAAGAACATGATTAGTTATGGTCATATACCCCTGAATTTTCTTCTTTGTGTCATGTTCCTAACGTTTGCAATGGAATTTCTGACTAAGACAAGCATTTCAGCAAAGCTGTCTTACTGTCTGACCATTTTGGTATTATCCATCCCTAGAACAGCTGTGTTTGTCAGAATAGAAAATGATTATGATTTCCAAGTGAAAAGCTCTTCTTGAATATAATGTTCCTTTTTCAGTGGTGTTTTGGCATCAGATAAATGGCCTTTCATTCTGTAAAAACAACATAAGGTGCCTTTATGCATCTTTGAGGACTTAATAAATACATTACAGGTGTGTAGATATATTTGCTGATTTGAAAAAATACTGATTTACCCATGCTGTTAATAAAGTTTTTAAAATACTGTAAGTTTATTTTCTTTATTAAAATAAATCCTGGTTTTATTTCTGAATATTAACAGCATGTTAATTTGTCAGTGTGCTCTGCTTGATAAGCAAATATCAATTGGAAATTCTGTTGCTTTAAAAAGTAAAGAAGATTAATTAAATGCCTGATTTTTTTTATTCTAGCCTATATCATTAAAATCAAGTAGAGATGGTTTTGTTTGGGCTCCTTTTAATGAATGTAGTCCCTTAATTTTTAACAATTGTTGCCAAGTGCAGGGAAACCAGTCAGAGCCACAATCAACCAAGTACATAGTTGTTCAGCTTTGTGTGTGTAGGCTGTGGAATATAATTTGGGTTGCTTGTGTGCTTAAGGAACTTAAGTGCATCACTGACCGATGGCCTGGACGGAGACCCTCGGGATAGTCTCATATCGTGACACTTTGTAGCAGCGTGCTGCATAATCAGCATATACCTGTCTCCTTCTGTACTTCTTCTCATGGCTTATATGTGGGTTATCCAAAGACAAAGCCTCTAGGAATTAAACATTTTACATTTCTGTCACAGGGAGGAAATCATAGGCACATGTTTGCTCATTTAAACAAATATGTTCTGTTATCCTAATCAAATAAGGAAGCATTTGCACTTACCAAATTCACTTGCATTAAGCTTCATTTTTTTCTTGTAATGTTTGGAGGTGCCATTGGAGAATACAGAAAATAGCTACGCTGTTGTATTACAGTGCTCAGTTTCTGAAAGAGGAATTTAGTGCTGGTGACTCATGATACAATCTAATTAATTCCCTGAAAAGAATTTCTCAGTGGGTACTTATGCAGTTCTCAGAGATGAGGTATTTTTGATAGAGACTGCTGAAGAATTCCAGAGAAGCCTTTACAATTATCTCTGCTCTTACAACTTGATAGAAATACTTTAGCAAAGGTCTCTCTGGAGCCTGCAACAGGATCATGTTGTAACTAATGTCATGAATAGGACACTCTTGTTCCATAATTGTCAGAGTAAGGCCACGTAAGATAGAAGATTGTTCAGATGATAAAGGTAGGAAAGTAAAATACATTTCAGCATAACCTTCTGAGTGGGAGCTGAGGAATGGCTGGACCTCTCCCTTGTGGGAAAATGAAAAAAGGAAGAGTACACAGTGAATGTGTTTGCTTAAGGAAGTGCAGCTGAAGTGCAGTACCTGTATTTGAAAGTAGTGTTCAGTTGTTCATACAAGAGAATTAAGCAAATTCAGTGCACTGCATGTAGTGTAGCACAGCAGATCAGCTAACCAAGTTATTAAATAATTCATTTACATACATATACCTCTGTCTAAGTTTGAGCAAATTCTGCAGATGTGACTTAGTCAAAACATATTTCTTTTCTGTTCAATGTCTCAAAGATTCAATAGATTTAATTTTGTTTTTTTTTAAATTTTATATAATTCATTTTTAAATGTCACATTTTTGCTACATGTTTTATGTGCATTATTCTTTCACTTTAATTCCTGCTGTGTTTTTCCCAATAAGCTAAATTTCATGGGGTATCCAGCTGTGGTTGCTTAGTACCAACAAAGAATGATTGTTTTGAAAAACGTGACTTGGATATTACTTGTTGGCTAGTGTTCACATTACAAAATTAAAGTGCAAATGTGCATTCTTTGTATAAGTGCTTGGTAACATGCTCTTCTACTATTTGAAATGAACTTAGACTCACAGAATTATCCAAGATTTTGAAAAATCTTCAAGAATAATGTATGAATTCAGGAACTTTAAGTTGAAATAAAATTATATCAGTTACTTAAGAACCCATTTGATTGTGGATATCCTTAAGCTTCTATTTGACAGAGATCTATAAAAATATGTTCAACATTTAAAAGAAAAAACCCCAACATGATTTATGCTGATTGTATTACATTTGCAGTTCTAAAAGAAAATCCTTATTTGTACGTTTCATGAAGAAAAGATAAATTTCAACCAGTACTTAAAACACATTAGCCAAAAATTGGAAGTTCTTCTGTGTTCTTATGTGATTCTGGTGAGGTAGTGTATGCCTGACTTAATAACAGGTACCGCTCTGGTTTATTTAGTGAGGGATCACATAATGGTCAAAGTGTTAAGATTTTTAAGGCTCTGTCTGGGGAGTGCAAGGAATGCTTTGTGTTGGACGTTCCTGCTGAAGAATGGGTTAATTCCCATGCTCAGTTTATTCCTCGTAACAGATAGGTTGCAGGAACCTGCAGTTTGAGGTAGGTGTGTGGGAAACACCAGCTAAAAGAACTGTTTGTTGTTAGAGAGTGCAGAGCTGAGTGGCATCCACCTGCACCTTCTGAGGGTAACCAGATACGGAGCTGCAGAAATTCTGGCAATGGGATGTAGACCATCCTAGCAAACAGTTGCTCTGCCAGAGAATTGCTGGGCTGATGTACAGAAAATGCTCCAGAGGATGTCCTGGGAGCTATAAGCTGGTGAGCTGGTCTTCCTTCTCCAGTGAGATGGGGACTCTATAGGGTATAAAGGGTGAGGTAACTGAGCACATGGATTAATATGTTGGTCTTGCCTGGTCATGACTGCTGCAAAGGGGAATTCACTCTTACTATCCGTCTGGAGTTCTTGATGAGAGTATGAGTATACAATGGATTTTAAAAAAGTTTTTGACAAGGCACGTTGCTTATAGCTCAGGGTAAAGAATTTAAGGAGAGAACTATTTAATGTGTGTGTACTGTGACTGATATATTGAAAACCACCAATACTAGTATGTATCAGGTATGTACTAGTAGCCATGAAACTTCATATATTGATTCTCATCTTAAATCAGAAGGTTTTTGTGAAAGAATGATGCCTCGGTGTGTGCCTGTATGTGGTCTGAGTCTTCTTTTAATCAGTGAAAATGAAACTGATTATAAGAACTTGCTTTTTACAACAATATCTCTAACAGTATGAATATTATTTAGTGTAATTGAGGCAGAGGATAGAGTAATTGACATTTCTTTTAGCTAGAGAGAAAGTCACCTTAATCTTGAATTGCAGATGTATCGGCATACAGAAAAATAACTGCAGGCCTTCTATTTGTGTCCAACTGTATTTGAAAAACAAGTGGTGTTTAATCATATTAATCAAGACTGATTTTGAACTGACTACTGCACAATAGAAGAAAGTTAATAAAGCATCTGTATTCAGTGTTGGTTTTGGTTTTGTTTATTTAATGAGGTGAAGAAGCAAATTGATGGGTGGAGGTTCTGTGGAAAATTGATGTATTAAATTTCTGGTTTAGAACCTCATTTATGTAATTTTTTGTGGTAGTCCAGTGATCTGCTCCTCAGTATTTCATTCCCTTACACTTTGGATAACATGGGGGTGTTTTTCTTACCAGGATCCTTCCTGATTTTAGTTTTTGTGTCACAAAAGCATTTTTATGAACTAAATCAAATAGCTTTAATTCCTAAAGAAGGATGGCAAGGGGGAGAGTCAGTGAGGAAGAGATAAATTGAGGTCTGTGTAATTACTATGATTGATAACTGGTGTTACGTGACGTAAATTGATAGGTAAGCCTGCGAGATGCTGTATCAGCCTTCACAAACTCAAGGTGTTTTTCCACTGTTTACTTTTTCATATTTTTTAATGTTGCTTTGTAATTTACAGGGTAGAATATCTTCAGAGAGATTGATGTCATCTCACTTGAGATGTTCACCGTGTAGACACCTGCAACTGAGTAGTCCTCTCACCTCCCTGTATAATCACTGAAGATAAACAGGCACCTTTAGGGTGAAATTCATCTGCCCTATTTCAGTTGCATGTCTTTGGATGAATCAGGGTGAACTGAATTGCTTGCTTATCTCTCCTTTTCCTTTAAAGGAGGTCTAGGCAGCTGCCTCAGCTGTGTACAACTGAGTAAGCATCGCTTAGCTACAGTGTAGGCATTTGCACTCAGATGAATCTCAATCCTGCGGTTAAAACAAAAACAACAAAACACACCAAAGCACAACTAAAAAGAAAAAGAAATTGATATTGCAGGAAAAAAATGATAAATTTTGTGGGAAGGAGGATGGAAGAGCTGTGTGTTTTCTAGGTCAACCTATTATGATCTTTTCTCCTTCCCCCACTCTAATGCATTTACAGAACAATCGATTATTTTGCCCTTAAAAAGAGTCAGCTGTAGTTCACGGTTTCTGTTTTGTGTTGCTGACATTTTTCTCTCATGAGAACTTTTTAGAATAATGATGTAATTTTTAATTCTTCATGGAATAATGCTGAAGGAGTTTCTAGTTTATTTGTATCTCTTCACACATGGCCTCTTGTCCATGCCTCTTGGCTTCTGCATAACCCTATGTGCAGGTTTGCCGACTTTTATATTGTTCCCTTCACTGCAGCTGCTTCACCAGTTCTTTATTTCAAGTGCTTTTCTTGGCTGGCTGTTCAGTATAGAGCATCTACCTTCAGCTAGCAAGCAATCTGCCCTCTCTTCAGGGCCTTCTGTCAACTACTACCCTTGCTAGCCTTCTTATGTAAAAGTATTGCATGTAGAATAAACAGCAAAGTATTGCATGTAGAATAAACAACAAATATGTTGTTTGACTATATATACAAAAGGATCATGTCACACCAGTTTTGTATCTCCACAATTCAAGAATTCCCCCAGAATGGGGAATCAATCTCTGTGTGGCCTTTCTGGACAGTGCAGTTGAATTAATCTCACTGCACTTTAGATGTCTTTGGTGCAGATGTGTACATATGAACTAGTCACTCCAGCCTGCTTTTGGAGCGAATTAGAACAGATGGGTGCTTTTAAAGTACAATTCTCCTGATCCCAGGTTTACTTTAACATTAGATAAAGTGCATCCAGAGGTGACTGGTAAAGCCCATTGACTGTAAGGGAAGTCTAAACAACTGAAGTGATTGTAGTCACAGGTGCTACAGATAGCTGCATTGAATCAGATGTATCACTTCCTGGGTGGCTCTGTAGCAGTACTGTTTTGTATGCAGTAGTCATGTTTTTGTGGGCTCATACATAATACTTAAATTGTTTCATTTTGTACTGAATTTGTACTACCTTTTGTATTAAAAAGTGATTACAAGATGCAAGTTGCAAGCAAAACAACTAATTAAAGAATTCAAGTATAATAAAATTGAGACATTTAGTAAGTCACAGAATTAAATTGACTTACAGTAATTGTGATCTGTTGTGATCTAAGAGGATCAAGATGTAGGAGTGAGTCTTTAAAATTAGTTAAAACTAATCTGGGATCCAGGATGCAATCACATTACTTTATGTTGGCATGGAGAGAATTAGGCTGAATACCTTAGCTTGTGTCTGCATTTTGTAGATTTCGAAGACATGTTTAGTTTACATATAAAGGAATTTTACTCCTAATTTTGGTTATGGTTTGTCTTTACTGTGTTGTGAGTGTACAAGTTTCTTCAGGGAATAAAGCACATAAACTTCCATCCCTTCAGGCAGTGTTGGCTCACTGTCCATGTGTGAGTCTTTTACCAAGAACACTTTGCAAAAATGAGCTGTATGCACTTAATTTCCATGAAGTAGCCAGCATATTCTACTTTCCTTTTCTATAGCAGTGGAGTCACAAAGCTGAGGCTAAGGAATGTTCAGCTGTGTCATAGGTTATATGAGGAGCGTGCTGGGTGATCTTTGGCAAACGATTTCACTAGGGTGTGTCACGGTTTCCTTTTAATTTGCAGAATATTGGCATTAATCTTACAGAGCACTTGTGAGATCTGCTAATGAGCAGTGCTTCACCAGACCCAGGCAGTGACATTAATCATTGGATGAATAACTAGTGTATTTGTCTGAGTAGACATATTAAGATAGGGTACAATGGCTTAAGGTGAGTCAGATTTTACACTGGAGGAACTAGGTATGTTTTTTGAATAGAAAATAATTGCTTTCCATTAGACCTCTTAAACCAATGTGCTTTACATCTTCACAAGATACTGCATCATCCACTCCCTGGAGGAAAGCACTTAAATCATCAATAAACATTCATTCTGCCCAGTAGGAGAGGCAAGTTTGCTTCTCAAGACATCCTGTGTTGTTCCTCAGTTGGACAAATGTTGGTGGAGCAGAAGTGGCTCTGAGAGTGAAGCAGACAGTGCATGTCAGGGTGTTCAGAGAGTGATGCTGATAGGTTCCAAAGGGCATCTCCTGCAGCAGGACAGCATTGTTGGGATTTTTCTGTAGGTTTGGGCCTAGGTCAGAGAAGCTTTCAGAAGGCATGGCAGCAGAAGCCCTCTGGACTCCATCTAGTTTGCTGCTTGCCAGCGAATAGGTAGTGGGAATGTCAGCACACTGGGCCATTCAGAAGACCCCAAAGCTATTGTTATAAATGAAATGTCAATTTCATCGAAATAATAATTTGCGTGAGCCAAATTATTAATATAAAAACAAATAAAATTTATTATATACAAATTTAGAACAAATTGACATTCGAAATCAGCCACTTATAAAAGAAAGCAGGGCCAAGCCTAGATTCTTGACTCTGGGTGACACGTACACAACTCTGACCACCAGCAGTTCAGAGAGGTAAGTGCACACCTTTACAGAGTTTGAGTCCAGTTTTTATACTATTTTTCTTGCTCTTGGCTATGATACCCTTTGTCCTTTTCATTCTCAATGGTCTTCTGATTCAGTGCTCAAAGATACATTCAGATGTTGATGTGTCCAGGGATTCTCTTTGTGAACATATGATGGTTCTTCCGAGAAATCCTTATCAAATAATAATGAAGTATCTTGAGCAACATGTCCATTCATCAGCAACGTCCAAGAGGTAGCAGACTTTATCTCGTTGCTTCTTTCAGATGGTAAAAGAGTTGGGCAAATGTCCAAGAGGTAGCAGACTTTATCTCGTTTCTTCTTTCAGATGGTAAAAGTGTTGGGCAAGGTGCAATCCTGGGACTGACCTTATCTCCTGGGTTTGCCGCGCTTAATTAGCACCTCTCTTGGGCAAGATGTCATGAGACTTGCCAGGGTGTACCCTGAGCACAACTGAGTTTAAACATATATGCTATAATATATACAGTTGATAAAACATAGTTTTACATTCTGGATTTCACATTAATAACTTATTCCAATTATTGTATTTTGATTTTTTTTATGAATTTTGACACATTTACAACACTATGTATTTGTTTTTCCTATAATTGAACTTACTGCACATACCTTCTTCACCTCCCATGACCCTCTGGTTAGGGTCATCTTCCAAGCTCCTCCTTTTAGTAAGCCACTCTTTTTTGTGCCAGTTACCTCTTGCTTTTTATCCTTCTGCCTGAAAACCTGCTTGGCTTCCTCTCTAGCCAGAGTGCCAGTGACTTTTGCCTTGCCCTTCCCTTCCCAGAGCTGTAAATATGTGGATGGCTTCTGCTCTTCTTACAGGGGTATCGCTGTTCTCTGTTCTGCCTGATCTCAAAAGTGCAAGAAAGGTGAAATGAATAGTTTCCTCCCATTTCTTTTCCCTCCACACCAAGGGCCTCATTTGCTCCTGTTTCTTCTCCAAGACACTTCTTTCTTCTTTAAGGGTCTCATGTTTTTTGAATCCATTCCCTTCCTCAAACAAGTTAAGAAAGCATTTACTTTCCCTGAGTGGGGAAGATGGCAGAACTGGGACAGGCCTATTGTTTTGGAAATTGTAAGTAGGGATTGTGGGTTTCCTGAAGGTAATTAATTGGTAGAAAGTACTTCTAAAGTAGCTGTGAAATGGGTTCTGTCTTGAGAGAATAATCCTGCTTTTGTGCCTTGAGTCTCCATTCAGTCTTTGCTTGCTGTTCTATTTTGTTTGCTGTGTAAAGGCCAGCCATATTCTATCCAAGATGTGTCTAAATGTTACCTGTGAGAGGAATTCTGTAATTTCTTTACATGTATATGATAGTTCTTGTCTCTGGATAGAAAAAAAGACTATGGGCAAGATTATATGGAAGTATTTGCTTGGTTACTTTTTACAGAAATCAGTAGAATCAAGGTGCATATATAAATATATGTCTTTTGTTAATCTGAAATTTAAACTCTGAGAAAAAAACAAGGGCGTCCTGGAATACTAAATAATGAGTAGGAAAAGGGATGTGTGATGAATGGAAAAATGTCTTCTTGTTGGGTATTTTACCTGATCTGTTTTATGTTTTGTGGGTTTTTTTTTTGTTTCTGCTACAGATGTTTTGGATTGCCCTGCCCAAGTTGCTTACTGAATAACTAGGATTTATCTATTTATGAGATTTTTTAAATCTTCTATTTATCTACTTAAACAGATTTATCTGCTGTTTATCTGCTTAAATGTGTCTGAGAACTTTACTCGTTCTGTTCCTCTAGTAATATAAGGGCAATAATGTTTCCTAACCTATGGTCTTGTCTGCTCAGGTAGTAATCTGTTTTGGAAAGTGTTATTTCCTATTCTGCTATGTATTCCAGACATGATTTGTCTTCCAGTAAGGTTATATACCACCATAACAACATAGCCTAGTGTTAATAATGAAAATGCCATGTTTTGGTTTATTCACTATTTAATTCCTAAAACTGCAAAATCTCCTCAGTTATTTTTTTTTCTCAGTTACTCTGCAAAATACATAATATTTGTTGTTGCTGCCTGTATGAAGGACTCGTGTTTTCTTAAAATTTACTAATAATTTTCAAATATTTTTGATTTTTGTTACTATTTCAAATGTTGTTTATTACAGATAATCCATTCAGTACTTAAAAGTAGTCACTGTATAAAAAAATCAGTGAAACACGTGTAAAATGATCTAAAAATCAACAAGGGTTAAATTTCCAAACTACCCTGAACTTTAATTTAGCAGGAAAAGACATAAAGTCTTGTTTTGAAAGCTGAAGCTAGATAAATTCAAGTGAAACTAGATACATTTCAATCAGTAAAAAGGTGCGTGGCTTTCCCTGTGAGAGTAAATATTAGTTGTGACACACAGATAGTACTGTGAAACACTATTCTGTTCTTGAATCTTCTAAAATAGATGCTATTGTGTAAAGAGAAGCCATAGGCATCTTTGCCTAAATTACTGTTTGATCTCTGTTAATGCAGACTAAATGTTGTAATAGTCCTTTTGGCTTTGAGATCTGTAAATTTTTGGACCTATGAAATGTTGCTCTTTTTCTTTATTATTTTCTATTTGAATGTTAACCTAATTCCTGAATCTTTGTCTCTAGATGAGGTTGTTGAGTTCTAGCATCATGTTTTCTTAAAGCCTTTAATTCACTGACTTGCAATCACAAGTGTCCTCCCATCAGTACTAAGTATAACATTTAAACATTGGGATTGGAAAGCTGGTTGTCTTGAAATTATATTGCAAAGTAAAATATTACAGCAAATGGATATTAGAGCTAAATCAGATCTGTGAAGTTTTTCTGCTTGAAATAGAGCACTTGTGCAAGGGGAAAATACACAGCCATAGTGGTTCTGAGAGAGAGTGAGAAAACACAAAAAGGATGTTTGAAAAAACACTACTCTTGCAAGTATCTGTCTGTTTCTTGCAGTAAGTACTGAGAATTAGAATCACCTGTCTTTTAGATCTCTATACTTTGCCTGAAGGGGAAAAGGGTAAGAACTGCTACAAGTAGCAAAGGAGTGCTATACAGAGAAAGAGTGCTATACAATTACATACATACCTCTTTGCATGACAGTCTGGAAAATAAACTATTAGTAATTCAAATATATATATCCACATCTTACAAAATTATTATAGAAATTATTCACTTTCAGTCATCGGATCTTGAAGGCTTTTACAAAGGGTAGTAGTATCACTGAATCCTGATGTACAGTAGTGTAATGGAGATAAAAATACTATGAATAATCACTGAGAATTTGCAGTGGACACTATTTCTTTGTTTCCATTTAAAACTGGGCATTTCTGTTGAGTGCATAGAAGGGCTGGGATCAGTCAGCTGTGGAGCTGACACATGCTGCAGCAGTGGGGAGAGTGTGTTGTATGACCTGCGCCTTATTCAGTATACGGGGCAGGATATTAACTATATCACTTTGCCTCCTCACTTTTTCTAGTAATTATTTGCATTGTCTTCTCTCTCTCTCTTTTTCATCCTAGCACAAATTAGTTACAGGTTTCCAGGATATTAGTGTTGGGTGGAAATGTTTCTCTTCAGAGTGTTTTTGTGTTATATTGACATTCAAAACCGGTAACTTTGTTTCTCTATTATTTCCCATAGGGTGCAGCTCTGATTCGAATGTTGGCTAACTTTATGGGTCACTCTGTATTTCAAATGGGCTTACAAGTAAGTAAAGGCATTTCTGTCTTTGTGTAGATGTGTATTTCTAGCAGTTTCTCTTGCTCTCTCTTTTTATTTTTGAAGCTATATTTGCATCAATTTGTGGAAATGTTTCTTTACTTTAGAACCATCTGCGGTACCACTGTGTCCCTGAAGGTGAATTTGATTGAAGATGCACCTGTATTTCTTGGTGTATTGAAGGGATTGCACTTAAACTGGCATACAGTTTTGTGTGGATTGCCACATAAAAGCCATTTTATCCATGTAACAGCTATGGTGAAGGACTAGCTGAGGAAGTAGCTACTTCTCTTCACCTCCATTTGACTGCTGGTCTAACAAATCATAACAAAATAAGCCAGCTGGAAAATATACAGCCATAAAATGAATAATGCTTTTCAGATAAATATTTTTGCCATCCCCTCCTCCATAGCAAAATCTTTCAGCTTTATTTTTACCTCTAATAAGCATGGAGTGCTCCTTGCCTTAACGATGTTTTGAAAACTCACTCTGTCTTTTCAAAGAAATTTAAAGAGGTAACATTTCTATACAAAGAGAAAGAAATTCAAAATGCTGATTACCAAGGATGAACTCCTTTCAGCAATAATTCATCACAAATGAGTGTTTCACAAACTATTTAAAAACAAACAAACCAAAGCATAAAAAACAATGCAATTCCCTCTATTCCATTGAAATCTGCTTGAGTAAATCATGTTACAGGCAGCTGTGATTGATGAATTATGTATGATGCAGCCTGCTACTTAGAAGTGTCCTTTAAAGTAAATTGATGTTCACCTGAAATACAATTATGCTAAGTTGGAAGGAGCAATCAATCTTATCTGTTCTTAGTAAGCTTTTCATTTTGAAATTTAAATAAACTACATCTAGGATCAGGTCATTTTTTAACAGAATAATTCTACCAATAACCAAAATAAATTGGAAGATAAAATATAAAACAAAAATTAAATGAATGCATTGGTCTTGTCAGAGAGGTGTTTTCCATGGAAAGGCAATGAAAGGAAACCTGCTGAGGAAATGCAGCTTTTCGGAGAGTTTACAATACATTCAGAGTTTGTGGCATAACTTACTCATGGGAGACCCAGCTTGATTATTTTCTTAGTTGTAACACCAGGTCAGATCAATTAGAAAAAATTCTCATCCAGATGAGAACTCTTTAAATCAAAAGTTTCCTTCATAAAATCTTGTGTATGTCAAGGGTAAAACCATCATGTCTTTTAAGCCAGTAAGACTTCTGTCCTTAGTCCAGCAAACTCTATATTCCAGCCAGAAACTTTTGCCTGGATAGATGTATTTGTAGATAAATTCAGGAGCACTTTTTCCCAATGAAGTATGTCACTCAGGGTTTTAGAAAGGAAACGTTTTAGTGTGTACATCCTAAACTCTGTTTTTCTGTTTTCTTCTGCGTTTGCCTGAGAAATAAATGTGCAAGTTGTCCTGAAATAGACTGAGAAAAAAGTTCAGATCAAAGAATAGCTATGCAGGGATTAATCATAATTACCATAAAGTTGTAATGGAGCTTTGTTTTTTTGATTTGAGTGGTTTCCTTTTATTTCTGCTTTTCACTGGTTTGGCTCTAAATAGAAACTGTTCTGTTTGCTAATGAAAGTCTATGAAAAATCTAACTGTGAAAATCTGACTAGTGAAAGTCTTGGCATCAGTTCAGTAGAAGGATGATGATTTTAACTAAAACCAGTTTGAAATACAGATATAGATTGGAAAATGAAAACATATGTCTTCAAGCTGAACAAAATAAAACATAAAGTTCATAAGCTTTTTCATAAGCTACAAATTATACAGTTGGAAATATCTGTCAATCATTTCTTTGTGTTTTGTGAATCTAGCAAAATACTGTTCCTGCACTGTACATTTGGGAGGCTATAGCTTTGCTAGTGATAAGGGAAACTGGAGGACTGTTGTAATGAGGGGAATCCTTACAACATGAATAAGACAGCGATGAACTTGGAAGGAAAGATGAAGAGATATTTTTGTAGATGTTCAGAGATGATTTATTCCTCCAGCCACATGGTTGGAGTTCCCAGACAGACCCCAGTCACGGGACCCTGCTCTCTTCCCCGGGCCCCGGGCACACAAACCACCCGACCAGGAACAGGTATGGAGCACATGTGACATGGGAGCAGGGACAGACCCGTACCCTGCAGGGTCCCTCCCCCTGGGATTTCAGGGGAAGGCACCTCCACAATTCACTCTTTCTTATTAAATAAAGAACATTGGAAACAGTTGGATAAACAACAAAACAATTTCAAAGGAAAGGAAGCCACTATCTTGAGTCCCCAAATGTCCAAACAGTTTTCCTTTAGAGCATCAGAAGGGAGACAGGACTTGAGCATGCTTCGGATGGAAACTGAGTGAGGAGAGGGTTTTTTCTTTCTGTACCTGTTGTAATCTTAGAAAATGACAGTTAATTTCTTCCCTCTCTCCTTTTCATCCTCCCCCATCGGCATTGCAAAGGGATTCATGGCAAATGGAAAACCCTGGTTTTGTGAGGGGAACCAGAAAGGGAAATTTGGGCTGGGCATATATGGGGGATAAAGGGGCATGGGATATAAGGGGAAGGTGGGATAGGGGAAAGGATAGGAATTATGGGGATATTGTCCATATCTACTACTTTTCACAGGGGCACGCCCAGGGCCTGTAACACATGCGGCCTGTGAGCCCTTCCTTCCTTGCACAATTTTAAATTCTACTCTTTCTCCTTCTTCTAAGCTTGGAACATCACTTTTGGGGTTCTTTTTCACAATAGCAGATTTATGGACAAAAATATTTTCTCCAGTATCTATTCTCGATAAGAAACCGTAATTTTTCTTGACATTATACCACTTTACAGTTCCAAAAACCCTATCTGCGATAACTTTTTCATTTTTCCGTGTTCCTTTGTTCTTGCTTTCACTTTCAATTTTGCTCAGTCTCGTGCCAGAGCTGCCGCAGCCGGGACCACCGGGGCTGGGGCCACCAGCGCGTTCCTGTCGCGGGGTCTGGACTCCTCGGGATCGTGTGTGGGGCCGTGCGGGTCTGGTCTGGCCGTGCTGCTGCACGCTGACCCTGCCGGCTGCTCCGCCTTCGGCCACCTCTGCACCACCATTTAGTGCTGTGCTCGCTTCTCCTCTGGAGCTCCGTGTGACTGCTCCACGCTTTCCGGGTGTTTGCGTGGCTGCACAGACGTGCCCTGTGAGGCGTTCGCGTGTGCGCGGCTTCGTATCGCCAGCACTGCCACTGCTGCTGCTGCTGTCGGCTGTGTCACTGCTGGGCGCTAGCATGGTTCCCTTCTCACCCCCACGCCGCTCTGGCTCAGCTCGGTGTGGCTCACCGTGGTCACCATAGCGACTGCCACAATCGCCGCTGCCTTTCTCGGTGCGGGGCTTGGGCTCAGACCGTCGCTCACCACGTGGCGCGGGGCGGCCATCGCTGGGTTGCACCTTGGCTGCTGCTGCTGCTCTCGCTGCTGCCCTCGCTGCTCGCGCCTCTGCTCTGGCAGCTCGCTTTTTGCATTTTTCAGCAGCTATTTCTACGAGCTCTCCTTCTTTATTCACTGTAAGAATACCTCAGAGACCCCTAGGAATGCACTCTCACATCCAGCGTCTTCATTATCGCTTTCTCGCCCGCTGTCACTTGGGAGTGCACTCCGGTACAGGGATGGGGTCTGCTCTGTGACTTGTGCTTTTAGCGGGGCTGGGCGCCTCCACCGCAGGCACCTCAGCCACAGGCACCTCTGTGTTACTGGGACCGAGTATGTGCTTTATGAGAGCATCTTCAATTGCAAAAGATGCTAGGATCAATTCTACTACCACTTCACTTCTTGACTGGATCATTATCAACTCATTGATTTCTTTCCAAAAATTGTCCCCTCTAGTCACAGGAAAACCAACATCAAAAATTAAGTCTCGAGTGGCATAAAAGAAATTCTTGAAAAGCCAGTTAAAGAAGTGTTCTAAATGTCCTGGGTCTGGTTTTGCATTTTGTTTCGCTAGAATTTCTTTCACTTCCAATTACATTTTTCTCTGTGGCTCAGATAGCCACAACTCCTTTGATTTCTCCATCTGGTCAGAAAGTACAGCCGAAAACAAGACAATAAGAAAGTTCAATTACTCACAATTCACATGGGTGTACTGCGGACCTTTAGAAATCATTTTCAGGGATCAAATGTCTGCATATCTCCACCAGAGGACTAATTTACCCTTTCTGCCATGCAGTGGTTTAGGCGTTTTAGCTCTTTTACTTGGTACCAATACTTGGGGTTTTAAATTATGGTGCCTTGAATCTTGTTTTTACATGGAATTATAATGTTCAACTAAACATCCTTTCCGCAGGACAGCTGCAAAATCAAGTATTACTACTATTTATAAATCTCTTTAAATAAAAAAATACTCTGAAAATGCACTTGCTGGTTCATTCCTTCTTCTAATGGCTTGCTGAGTAACTCAGTTCTGAAAGGCCTCCACAGCCAGTTTTTCCAGGAGAACACTGTGGGAAATGATGTCAAAGGCTTTAGTAAAGTCTAGGTTGACAAAATCACAGTCTTTCCCTCATCCACAAAGCAGGTCATAGAAGGGGATCAGGTTGGTCAAACAAGACCTTTCTTACAGCTTGCGGGCTGGGTCTGACCCTCCCTCGTTGACCTGTGTGTGCCGTGTGATGGCACTCCAGACCATCAGCTCTGTGACCTTCCCTGGCACTGAGGTCAGGCTGACAGGCCTGTCATTCCTCAGATCATCCTTCCAGTCCTTCTTGTAAATGGATGTCACATTTGCTAATCTCTGGTTGTCTGGGACTTACCCAGTTAGCCAGAACTACTGGTAAATGATGGAAAATGACTCAGTGAGCACTGCTGCCAGCTCCCTCAGTACCCTTGGATAGATCCTGTTCCTTTCCCATAGACTCCTGAGTATCTAAGTGGTGTAGAAGATTGCTGACCATTTTCCCTCAGATGTTCTCTGTCATCCAGCTCAGGGGGCTGGGTACCCAAAGAACAATTGGTCTTACGATGAAAGACTGAGACTATGAAGGCATTAAGTACTTCAGCCTTTTCCTCATTCTTTGTCACTGTGTTATTCCCCATATTCAGCAAAGGATGGAGATTCTCAGCCCTCCTTTTGTTGCTAATATATTTACAGAAACATTTTTTATTGTATTTTATAGCAGTGGCTAGATTAACTTCTGCTTGGGCTTCAGCTCTTCAAGTTTTCTGCTTGCATAACCTCACAATATCCTTGTAGTCCTCCTGAGTTGCTTGCCCCTTCTTCCAAAGGTCATAAACTAGTTTTTTTTCATCTGAGCTCCAGACAAAGCTCTTTGTGGTCTTCCCCATGGCTTATCTTTCAGCACATGGGTATGGCCAGCTCTAGCACCTTTAAGATTTCTTAAATATGTTCAGCCTACCTGGATGCCTTTACTCCTCAAGCAAAAGCCCAAGGGGCTCTCTCAACAAGTGTCATAAACAGGCCAAGGTGGCAGTTCTGCCAACCCCTCTCCTTACTTCTCCAACAATTGAAAACTCTTATCATTTCATAATTGCCGAGTCCAAGACACCCTCCAATTATCATTGCCCACCAATCTTTGTTCACAAAAAAGAGGACCAGCAGGGCAGCTTTTCTAGTTGTCTTGCTCAGCAACTGTGTCTAGAAGTTAACCTCCACACACTCCAGGAACTTTCTATATTGTTACCTCTCCACTCTATTGCATTTCCAGTATTAATGTTATTTCAGTTCTTTTTAGTGTATTAGCTATGCCCTTAAGTGTTTAACAGATGATAAAAAAAGGTAATCCTGTAGTCTTATTAAATTAGCATAAACCAAAAAGAGTAGCTCTTTATTTGTGTTTGCATTGTGTGTGGTTTCATCAAAATCAAGGTGTGATTCATTGCCTTATTAAAATCTAAAGGATTAGAGCTCTTATGTAAGAGAAACTACAACAGATAAGGTAATCTTTAGGTTAAGGAGAAGGGAAAAATAAGGTTTAGAGCAAGAAGCAAAGAGGATTGCTACCTTTTTTGTTAATTGCCTGTTTTTTCTTAGTGTTGTGGTTTGACACAACTAAGCGTCAAGCATCTAAAATATCAATTATTTTATAAGGAAAACAAAATAAGAAAGTATTGAGGAAAACTAGATAGCTGCGAGGCAAAAAACAGGTTCACACTTAAACAGTTGCAGTACCAGGAGAAAAAGTTTATTACTAACAGATTTAAAAGTTAAAAGATATAACAAGAAATTTAAAAACACACACACCCCCCTCCCCCCTGCTCTCCTCTTCTCAGCGCTTTACTCTTCCTTTTTAACTAGCACAAAAGATAACACAATATAGGATTCTAGTCAGTGTTACAGCTCTTAAAAAAAAGTCTCTTTCTTATGCTTAAGGAAAAAAGGGTTTCTTCTTCTTGCTTCGCATGGTTCCTCAAGCTGCCCCCAACAACAGACCCGCCCGGAAAGAAACAATCTGCTGTGGTGTAATACATCTCTTCTATGAAAAAAATATCAGTTTTTTCACAGTGCCACACCTGGGCCATCACATGGGGTTATCAGCCTTTTTAAGGATGGGTCATTTTGACCTGAACACAAAGGCTTTTTCTGCTACAAATCCTTAAAAGCCTATCACTGCTTCTATATCCTGGCATAGGCACTCTCTCTTCACAAACTTCACGGGCCACACATGAGTCTTCCATCCCCCCATGTACTTCAAACGGATTACAGAGACAAACAGTTTGAGATATTACAGATTCTTACCACCGCATGCAAGAAGTATTTTTAAGCTCCGCGCGAGGAACGCGGCACCGCCCCTTTTCTCCGCCGCCATTTCAGCTCTGTCTCACATGGCTTATTCTGTCTGACTCTGAAACTTCTATGTTGAAAAAAATGGTCTTATGCAGGCTTTATGGTGAAGAAAGCCTCGCTCTTTTTGTGCTGCTGGCTGCATGGTGGTTCAGCTCTAAGTGTGCTGGCTGCAGAAAGGAGGCTCCTGCCGACTCCCGCCGACTCCATGTGGAGAACAGGGAGGAGGGGGGACAGGACCCGCCGGTCCCGTGAAGCCGCTCTGAAAAGATCCCAGGTGTGCAGCAGTCCGTGGCTGGGTCCAGCTGTCTGGCAGTCTATGGTTGAGTTTAGCAGTCCATGGGCTCTGGGATGGTTCCTCCCCCAGCGGCCCAGGGTCCGTGCTGTGGCAGCAGGAAGAGGAGAAGGGGTCCGGGCCTCGGCCTGGCGGGGCCTGGAGGCTCCGAGGCCGCCCCCACCTCCCTCAGACGGGCTGGAACAAGAGGAACTCCCGCCTTTCTGTGCGGTTTAAATGTGTAAATTGTGAGAAGCACTATTGGTCTAAAAATCTGTCTATCAACTCAGATTCAACCCACTACACTTAGTAACCTGGCAGGCTGAGAAGAGTAGGCTGGGACAGCTCGGGGGGTGAAAAATCCCTTATTTTTCAAAGAAAACAATCAATTACATTAAAAGAAGAGAAAAGTTGATGGAGGGGAATGGGGCTTTTTGGTGGATATTCTTTACCAATGAATATGATCTGAAGGAAATGTACAAATGTGCATGTGATCCATAACATTACAGCAAGCTGTTCTGTTAAGGAGTCTGTGAGGAAGTAAAATTCTGGTAGAAATTCTCATGCTGGTAGATGTCTTAGCAGAGATTCGTATCTGTCAAGGATAACTGGCCTGTTCCTATCATGGTAAATATACTTGAAAGGCCATTTGATTATAGTGTGGCAGTTCCACAATAAAGCTGCATCCAAGAGACTACTGAAGGTATGATTTTTGAAAAGCCCTTCAAAGATATGATGTCTTAAATCATATGACATTTTCAAACAGAAGATTTAGTCACAGACAGAACTTTCTCACTGTAGCACTCCATAGACAAAAGCCGAAGAAAATGTATTTCTGTTAGCTGTAATGAATAATTGAATAATGATGGTAGTAGCCGCAGCTGGTAATACTTGTATACGAGAAAGTTACAGCTATTATTTTTGTAGAAAATGTGTAATAAATCCTTCCTTCTCACAGTAGGTGATTTCTGTCCTTTTAAAAGTTCTGTCATCTTTCATGATGCACAGTTTCTTATGCTTCAGGAAAATTCAAGAAGTGCACATCACTGAATGCCAGTACTCCTCTTACAAAATAGTGTTGCTCTTTCAGTCTAAAAGCTATTAATCAGGTAAGACCATTGTTAGAGTATGGAGAGGCTTGGTCAGCTTGCTCTGATTATGCTTCTGAATTGCACAGATTGATAGAGGAAGAAGCCATAAGTTGGTCTTATCATTCAGTCATCACTCAGGGTGATAATGTGCAATACGATACTAGGTCTGTGTGAGATTTCCTTCTGAAGGCTGTTGTTCCAGCTCTGTGCTCAAAATAGATGGTTTCTTACTTGTATGGTGTCACTGAATTGTGTTTTTGGGAAGGTTTTACTGCTTTATGACAATGCATCTCTTCAAGTAATCAGTGCTTGGTTTTTATTTTTTTCAAAATAAACACAGAGAGAAGTACCACTGATTTGAATGTCTGGTAGATGTGTTTAAAAAGGCGCCTCCAGTGCTGTAATGAGATATTTCTGCACTGGTTTATTTAAGTTTTCTTATATTTGGTTTGATTATTTTTGAGTCTCATCTCTATTACTGTACATTTGTCAACACTGCATTTCATTTGCTGTGTGACAGCTCATTGATCACATAGATCTGTATCCTTTTGAACTTCACTTGCTGCTATGTATGTGTTCATCACTCACTCTGATTTAGTGCATCATCAGCAGTTTGAATTAGTTACTGTAGGAATCTCTGCTTCTGTGATAAATTAACTGCTTTTTAGGCTTCACATTGTACACTTGGAAGAATTTTCATACAATGCTGTGGATATATACTGTCTCTTGGTACTGTACAGTGGCCACTGTATTGAAACAAATTAGTCAGCCTTTCACAGGAGCTGTCTGGGGAAGTGTGGTGTTCAGGCTATTAAATACAGCACGGTTCAGATTTCAATCACTTCCTAGTATCATATTGCTGGCTATTTGAACTTCCTTTCATCCGTACTGCTTTTTCCTGCTTTTTCGTCACCTACAGTGTGCATGAAACAGTAATGCATGAACTAAATTCATCCATTTCCATGGTATTATATGATAATCTGTTTTTTACATAGTATGTTAAACAATGTACCCATTTAATTATACCTGTTTAGTATTTCTTTATTGACGATTTGTAACAATTAGTTGTTTGCTATCTCTAAGGAGACATCATTAGAGACTTCTTTCAAGAGTTTTCTGTAAAAACATAAAAAAATCTGCAAAACAAAAAAACCAAAACAAACACAAAAATCAGACACCTTTGGATCAAGGTCAGTGAAACTATGACCTGGGATGCTGTCCTTAGATCACAATGCACATGGAACTACCTGGAGTCTTCTTTTGCTCAGTCAAAGGATGTAACTTTTGTTGCCCAGGAGGAGCATCTTTACAGCTTGAGTACCTCTGGTGTTGCAGCTGGTGCTTTTACTAGTAAAGTAAAGTAAAGTACTTTTCAGCTGCCTCTGAACCCACCTCCTCTGGTTTAGAAAAGCAGAGTGTGTGACCTTGGTGAATGTCAAAGTATCACCATGGACATTCTGGCAAATAATGTCTTAAGTTAGTTGCTACTGATACCTTTATCTCAGAATTGTCAACTGGAGAACTTGAGCGTGTTAAAGGGAGGACGTAAGAAGTCATAGGAAATCTCATAGGAGCTGACATCACTGTTTTCTATACTGCATAAAAGATTAACACCTTTCACCTTTTTTGCCCCCTTGGCATTTCTTTTGCTTTTAATTTACATCATCCTCAATTTTAGTTTGTGTTTGTTAAAGGAATTCAGTGTTATGGGCTGAATTCCTGTAGCTTTTTCCACCTTGGCTTACACAGCTCAGTAAAAGACAGTAGGTCAGTTTCTTGCATTAGAAACTTCTGTAAGTTGCAGTGTCACAATATTTTTTCCTTTGAAAGTGTTAAAAATGTATAACATAGTAAGGGCCAAACTTGGATATCCCTCCAAAAATGGAAGTTCTTTCTCTAGCTCCAAGGATGTTTGAGTATACTGTGTGTCTAGCAAAACACTAATGCTTAAAGGAAAAGGGTGTTTGAAGTTGCATAATTTAAATGTACAGTTTTTGAGAAATGCTAAAGGTAATTTTTTTTTTTTTTTTTTTTTTTTTTTTTTTTTTTGGTGTGTGCACCTTTACCAGGTTTTTAATTATGCAAATACTCAGTGTTTTCTACATAGGACAATGTCTGATTCAGTTCACAGCTGGACCACGTTAACTGAATTGTTCTTCTGTTCAATAATTTCATATAATTTTCATCTGCTTTGTAGCCCAGTTCCTAACTGCTACATTCAGTTTTCTTAGATCTCATCCAGTGTGGTTATCAGAGTGCATCACCAACAGTTAATGCAGAGGACATAAACCTCATAGGGAGGGAAGGCATGGTGCTAGGGTGGAGATCTAGGCACAGAGAAATTTAAGTTAAAATTCACTTAGATGTGAAATATGCAAAACTCTTACATGTTTTAGCACTTAGGGATTAGAAGAGTTTTTGTGTTCAAAGCACAGCTTCCTCTGGCATCATTGTCAACTGTGATCACCTGGTGTGGCTGCAGCCTCAGCCTGTGATGACACCAAAGTGGGCCCACTCCAGGAAATGTTGATCATTCAACTAATATTTCTTTAAATAAATTAATGACAGAGGAGTGCCTGTACATCTGAGGGGAAATTGGATCAATGTGAGTAAAATTTCAAAAGAGCCATGAAATTTAGATGTCTGTTTTAAAACTCAAGAAGATGTTCTGTTAAAATATTTAGCATTATAAATCCCTTCAGATATTCAGAACAGATGTCACATCATGTTCAGTCACAGAGTCCGGCTCTGCTACAAATCAGACCACAGTGTTGTCCTGAAAAATGTTCTTTCACCTGGTGTGCAGCAAGCTGATCCACAGACAGAGTGAGGGTGTTTGATTTATGTACAGTTCAACTGTTACCTGTTTGAAAGCAGAACATCAGCTGAACATAATGCACCCACAATGTTAGCAGCCACACATCATGTAGTTTTTGCCCCATAAACATTGGTTTTCTGCAAAGGGAACTTTTTCCTGAAATGGTGCATTAGCAGAATATTCCTGTTTGGTTATATTAACTCCTTTCCATTCCTTCTGTTCTGCTTTGTGTTCCTGAAGTGTTTGGTTCAGCCAGTTTTCTTGCCCAACTGGTTGTTGCCAGGGGAAAGGAGACGTGGGCTCTTTGCTTTCTGCTTTGGGGCCCGAGTCTCCCTCTGAGCTTAGCAGCTGTGAGCTGTCGGTGCAGGGAGAGAGAGGGTCTCTAGATGCTGGGTTACCTAAAAGTGATCAGTGCTAGGAAAAAGTATTTTCCTGAAACGAGATCACTTTCCTTCTGACTTTTGGAACTGTGCTCCAGTGCATGGGGACTGAAGAAGAAAGGACACACAGATAAAAAAAGGTAAAATGTGATATTTTTCAGTACTTTCTGGTGTTGACTGAAATTCCAGAGAATAATTCAATCTAAGATAGAATTCAATCTAAGATGGACTCTTTGAAGATAGGATTTCAGTTCAAACAGTTGCACTTTGCCCACATTGGAGGTCCCAGCAGGGAGACATAAAAAGTGGTGAGGGTAGGTGCTGCTGAACCTCAGTAGCCAGTGGTGTCCCCAGTGCTTGGGTTCAGAGCAAGCTTACAGATGGTGTTGCCTTCATTAGGAGGAAGTCGTGGTGTTCTTCAGCTAGGATAAAATGTTACTTTGCTCTGCTGCTAAAGCTTCTTACAAAAAGAAAAACAATTAGTATACACACTGTGTACAAACACAATTTAATTTCTTAGAACAGCATTACCCTTTATGGCAACGTTAGAGTCAGTCATGTTGTGTAGCTGTTCAGTTGGCATGCCTTCAGTGAACTTCTTTTTGTTGCATGTGAAATTCAGTTATGGTTATTTTATCCTTCATTTTTATTATAGGAATTATTAAGAGGAAGAGTGATAGGTATGAATTCCCAGACAATGTCAGCAGGCTCAGCAGCTATTTACGAAAATGTTTTCTTTTGGAATAGAATTACAGTGTTTTCCTGATAGCAGCTCAGTGCCAACCTTAGCTCTGTTGCTGCAAGTCAGCTCAGTAGATTTTTCAGGGCACTGGAAGTAAAATATTTTGTGTGTGATTCTGTCACTCTTACACAATCAGAATTTCCATTAGCTCTTTAGAAGTCAGTGGGGATATTTTCAGAACAAATATTGCAGGGTTGAACTCTTAGTTAACACATTATATATACTGGAAATTAAATAAATTAATCTACTTCAGTTCAGTCCAGTGGAGGACATTCAGAAAAAAATGTCTGGAATCCCTGCTGGACAAAACAGGCTGTTGTGAAAAGTTTATCCTTCTCCTTCTCTTCCACCTCCCTTTTTCCCTTCCTTTTCCTTTACCTGCATGCATTTAAAGCTAAGTTACTGTGGCTGGGTAGACACACATATAGCTGGATGTAAGGAAGGGCTAATGATTTTTAAGATGCCTTCAGTTTGCAAAATAAAAAAAAAAAGGCTCTAGGGACTGAGTTGTATGAAGGTGTTTTGCACCATGAGAAACATTCACTCACTGATACAAACAAAAAGTATCTCACAAGTCAGAGCTTCACTGTTGCACTTCCCTGTTATTCACTGTTACTGTACAAGTGTTGCTGGTCATTGTGATCTAGACACAGTGACATGTTTACGGTAAGTTTTTTCCATTGGTTTATGGATGCCTTTTCATAGTAAGTAGCAATAATTTCTTTCCAAGTCTGGGGTTTATATACAGAAAATTGTTACAGAAAAGTACATGAGAGATTTTCTGCCTGGTTAGCAATTCTTGGGCATAGTTCAAGTTAGTGCAGAGGAATGAGCAGCCAACCTGTCACAATTAGCAGGTGCCATCCAAATATCTCCAGAAAACTTTCCATATATTTTTTTTTGTGTGCACTAAGAATATATTTATTGAGCAATGTGTGGTTTTAGGTAAAAATGTATTATACAACCAGGCAAGACAGAATTAAATGAATGTACAATTTCAGTCAAATATATGCAGTTCAATTTCAGAGAGTGCTTTATTTCAGTAGCATTTGTCTTTAGCTCAGTAGATTAGTACCACTACCAAATAATACATCAAATACATTTTCCTTTAAAGCCAAGCTTTATATACTAGCAAGTTTCTCACTGCACAGCGGATACCATCAGACTTTGCCATGCACTAACTCGGCAATCCATCTAACTGTTCCCTTTAGACTTTGCTTGCAAACTGCTTTGCCACCGCCCTGCAACTGCTGCTGCTGTGTTTCAAAATGGAACCTCCCTCCCCTTCATGTTAATAGCTAAAAGGTGAAGCTGAATTTTACAAGGGAAATAAACCTCTCAGTTTAGTATTTCTGATATTTTAACAAGGATTCTCAGCAAAGCAGGATATATTTTCAAGTAGCTAGAAATTTGCCTGAGTACAAATTTTTAATCACTTTTAGATGCCCCATTTACATTGGGTTCAGAGTTGCACTGCAGAAGACTATTTCTTGAAAAATCAAGTTCCTTACAGTCATTTGAAGTTTTTCTTCTTTTCTTGTGTTGGAATGAAAATGACAGGACCATTTTGATTTCAGTTGGCTCATTTCTAATTTACAGTACTGATTTCTTATCAACAAGCAGCAGGTAGAGCAAAGAAAGCAATCCCATTTACTTAATGATGGCTCTTGCCACTTTTCTTTTACTAATTTCTTCTATATCTCAGCCTGTATATAATAGGGCACAGGTCCCGTCTGGATCTTCTAAATGAATGTTATACTTCTAATACCGTGAATGAGATACTCTCAACATTGCCCTGATTTTTCTTCCACAAAATCAATGCTTGAATTCCCATTGGCCCATATAATGCCAGAAATGTCAGTTCTGCTGATCTGATTATTGTTAGCCTGAGTGGGAGTATCATGAATTACAAAGGAAAAAGGACAAAGTAAAATGCTATAATTATGTGGTCCATTCAGCATCATTGGCTCCAGAGAAAATGAAGATTTATTTCCATGTGTGGTTCCAGTTTCACTCTTTCTGATTAGTAGTTACAGCTTGCTGTTTAGACATAATGATTTAATTGCAGATATGACATGTTGACTGGATATTTTCCAGTTGCTGCTGGCTTGTCAGCATTATATCACTGTTGTATGTGAAAAAAGTCTAAATGTACCTTTTGGAAATTAAGGGCTAGAATTTCAACTGGTGTACAGTGATAGGATTCCACCAGGTTCCTTCCCTAGGATTTTATGTGTTGACTGAGATAGTAGCCCCAAGAGAAGGCAAGACACAGCTGAAGTGAATTTTTACATGATTGCTTTGAAGGATGTTGCATACCTTTAAAGCTTTTTTAAACTTTTTACCTATTTGTGAATTTGAGCTAGAAGCTAGATAAGAAGTTCTTGGTAGTAGACGTTTTAAACAGGTTTACACAAAAGTTTATTCAAAGCAGCAGAAGGTGGGAATTATTGGATTAGTTAAACGACATTGTAGCCCCACGTGGGCACTTTAAAAACTGAAGGTAAATGTTATTTCCTATTCTTTGGTTCATGATAGAACTTTCATTGTTACTTGAAGTTTCTGAATTTAGTCTCCTTCAGTTCTGAATGCAGTGTCCACACATATGTTCTAATGAAAGTCAGCTAATTCACAGTAAAAATTAGGTTATTGATGAGACATGACAAACCATTACTTAAACATTTGAAAAGAGCATTTGAGCATTGCTTTTAGAGAAATGCTCTTGAAAATAAAATTGTTGTTTCCCTTAAATGTGATGCACTGGTAATCTTTCTCTTAACTATATTCTGGAATCACCACTGTGTATCTTTCTGTCCAGTCCCTTTCATAATACTTGGCACATACTTGGACAGGACCCTGGCTTAAGAAACCACTATTCTGTTTTCCTCAAAGCTACCTCCAGCTGCTTGTTCCATCCATTCATGGCCACACAACACCACTTCATTTGTACTAGTGGAAGAGTTTGGAGTTCTCCTTGGTAAACCTGATCAAGGAAGGAAGGGTGTCCTTAGTGGGGAATGTTAGATTCACTTCTATACAGGCCATTTCAGAGGTCTAGTCTGCAAAGCAGCATCACACACAGGAGCATGGGGCCAAGGAGCAGCAAAGGTTGTGGAACGTGCTTAGTCTGGCTGTACCACCAAAGTGTCATCAAACTGTAGTTTAAGGCAGATGCAGAAATGTATTTGATGCTGTGACTGTACCAGATGTGATAATTTTAGTACTAGGTAAGGACAATCTGCATAGTCAGGCCTGCTATCTGCAGGCATGACATTATACTCCTGATATGCTTGCTATTTCAATGTAATTTTGATGCTGTTTTTTTGTTATTGTAAGTTGAAATGCATTTTCAGTTAATTAAATTATTGGGTTATGAGTATTTTTTGTATTTTAATGCAGTAGGAGGTTAAAGTATAGGAAGAAAATCAGCATATTTGATCCTCTGGTAGAAACTGATGAAAATATATTCTATGCCTCTAGTGTGTTCTGTAGGTTGGCAGTTTCTTACTAGACTGCCTGAAAGCAGTTTTGGGCACTTCTAGGAAAACAGTGTAGAAAAGGAAGTACTTGTTTGGCTTATTTCTCCAGGAAAATGAAAGGTTTCAGATTTTTTTCTTAGCTGGCATTGCAGTCGTGCTTTGACAACTGGTCTGATAACAGCTGTTCTTTCAGTTTGGCAGTAGCTCTGCAGCCTGAGTCACTGGTACAGATTAATTCTTGACACAAATAGAGTTAACCCCCAACTAATTTGCCTTACACAGCATTGACCATGACCAGTAAGGTGAATTTACCTACTCCTTATTTTGTACTCTGTTGCTTGTCTGCTTGCCCAGCCAGGAGGGTGGTCACCTCTCTTCCTTAAGGCTGCTTCTCCAGGGTTAGTTGTACAGCTGCAAAATATTGCAAATCTGGTTGGCTGTTTTAGCTTTTCTATTCAGTAGTCTTCCGCTCTTATGGGAATCTTTGCTGTTTTGTAACTTGCTGGTAGTCCTTTACCACTGGTTCTCACTCCCTCTTGTTTGTCACTCACCTTTGCAAACATATGCACTACCCTCTGACCCTTGCCCAAGGTTTTTTATTTGAATGTTAGACAATGTCAGTATAATATGTGATAGCATATTTGATGTTAGCAGTTTGAAGGAAGAGAGGAAAAATGTGAATGTTATAGTCAGAGAGACAGCATCTGTCAGATGGTGTCTGGTGGCTTAAGATTAAGTAAATAAATTTTTAGGAAAACAAAGACACTAGATTTGATACCTGGAGCCTTACAGCCTGATTTCTACCTGAACAAAATGTTTTTATTTGTAGCTTTAAATCTTCTATGATATACAGCAGTCATGTATAAAAGCATTGAACAAGAATGTATTATAGGCTGAAGGAAGGAGGGTGTGCACTGAGGAGTAGGAATGAAATACAAAAAAGGGAGGAAGAGCAAGTCTGCTTTTCATGAGCCTTGAGAAAGGAGGAATGTAGCCACAAGTATTCGAGATGAAAATAGTTTGCTACTTTTTCCTCACTGATATAGTGGAATTTTCCAGTTATCTGTAGGAGAAAAATGAAGTTATTCAATGTCAATCTGTTTCAGATCTCAGCAACACTCATGTAAATCAGGAGATGTTCCTTCAGCTGACCAATCAGCTTCACACAGATAAGAGAAAGGAGTTTAGTCCCAGAATTGGTATTTTAGTTTCTGTTTATAGATGTAAAATCTTCCCTGAAAGTAAGATACATGTTTGGAGACTTATTCTCCCTTTACACTTGTTCAACCTTTTGGTATTTATCAGTCACTACCTTTTGTTAGTTGTGAGCATTATCATGTTTGGATAGTAAGGTAGTTCATTTTTTTGAGACCAAGAGGCTTATTTAATAGGTAATATTGCAAAGAAATGAAAGACTTTTTTCCTTTTAAATAATCTCCTTTTCTTAAAAGAACCTAATACAATAAAAGGTCTGCAAGTTTAATCAATACAGCATTACTAAAACCATCTTTCAAAATCCTTTGACATTTTTTGCTGTTCCTACTACTGTTCAAGCTATCTGCTCCTCAAGAAATAATTTCAAAAGCATTGAGCCTTCTAATTCTTTTTTGTGGGGGGATTAAGATTACTGTTTGATAACACATTATACTGTAATCTAAATCTGTTGGGGTTTTTGAAAAGATCTTATGTTTTGGTGTTCAGTAAATGGACTTTGTTTTCGTGGTATCGCAGTCAGGAAGTTTATTTCTTTATTTATTTAATGTTAAGAATTGCTAAACCAGAAAACTGCATTGTCTGATTAATTTTTTATTGATAGAAGTGAATGGATCATATTCCATTATTCTTTTTGGCAAAGAGTGGTTTCAGTTTTAATGTAAAGATATTAGGAAGAATATTGCAAGAGGATGCATGCTGAAAATGTAAACCCAAATGATTACTTTTGGGTGTGTGCTTTTGATTAATTTTTGTGTTGAATGACAGTGCCCTAGGGTCTGTGAACTGTCTTCCTACGTTCTCCATGACAGTGAAAAAATTTAGAGGCAGCATTACAGTGAAGGATAATGGAAGAGTTTTAGAGGAGCGCTCTTGAGTCTTGAGTTGTTAAAGAGAATTTCATGCCGTCTTTTGTGCTCAGGTGTACTGTAGGATTATAGCTGAAAGGAAGGTGGTTAATGCATATCCTCATGTTCCAGCATACTCCTGTCGATGGAACAGCTTTTGTCGGTGATAGACTTGCAAGTTTATGATGGGAAGCAGCCTTGCAGCCAGATGGTTTTGGGCATATGTGTTCATGAATAAGTGGCTTTAAGTCACTTTGCCTCCTTTGGAGCTGTGCTGTGTAGATTCAGACAGTTTTATTTTCAGTGTCATCCTCCTTTTCCATTCTTGGCTTGCATCTCTCTTCTGTTTGCTTTGTTTTTCTCCACTGAATGTACAGGCAAAGAGGTGATTAATACTCCTGCCCTGGAGAATTATAGTGAATAAGAACGTGTATTCTGCCCCTTTGCAAGCTGCCTAAGACTTAGATATGGGTCCCCAGGAGGAAAAATGGATTATCTATTCCTGCTTGTTTCATCCTTAGAACAGACAAGCAGGGTATGTGTAGATCTTTGGCTCCTGTTTTACTACTTCCTGATATGTATTTGATGCTGATATATCTTTTCCTTTTTAAGTTGAATGCCTGTCAAGGGAAGAGAAAGTGAGGCTGATCATCTGGTAATTAGAGTTTGGGCAGGGTAACAGAAACTATTCAAAGTACCTTTGGAGTCAGCAGCTTGGGGTGGTGGTACAACTTTGCAGAGCTGGGAGTGGTTGGGTCTGGCAGAGTTCTCAGTATAAAACCTGTTAAGATCTGGGGTGGGGACACATTCCATATAGATCTGTAAAAACTTGAGTGGCTTGGGGAAAGTCAAGTATGAAAACAGTACTGCTCTAATGCCAGAAGTAGGAAGCAGCAGATGAAACCAGCAGACAGGCAGGCATTTGGAACAGGTGCCACACAACAGATCACTGAAGTGGGAAATGCTCTTTCATGAAGTGTTGCAAATGTGAATTTATATAGGTTAAGAAACCAACCAGCCAAATTCACATAAGTATTAAATGCAAGGATACTAATCTGCTTAGGATTTCTCGTGCCATGAAGTGCTGGATGATGGAAGAGCAGTTGTGTGAGGCACCACTGCATGCTTTTCTGGTTTTATACTGTTTCCAGGTGTCTGCTGCTGGTTATTGTTGAAAACAATATATGAGGATAGGATTAGAACAATATCAGGTGGGACCTGGTTCAGAAGCCTTTGGCTCTTATGCCTCTGTAAAGTGCACTCAGATTTGAGATTGCAGTGTAGATGGTATCATTGAAAGCCTGTTTTGACAAATGCTGTTACATAGGACTGCTTTTTGTGTAAGTATGCCTTTCATAACACTCCTAGTTTTATGCTGTGTTCATGGTCTTGATGCAACTTTCATGAAATAATGACAAAATTGATGATTAAGTTGTATGGTACAAGGATTGTACCGAGATGTTGTGTTTCTTACTGTATTTTATTTCATGGTAAAGGCGAGGATTCCTTTTGTTTTTATTTGTGAGATAAACATGTTAGATTGGACGATAATAGATTTTTAACTGAATGACAAGCTACATTTAAACCTCCCATTCTACGTATTGGGAGGAAAAAAAAAACAAAACCAAAGCCAAAAGAAAAGGGCAGAAGCATTGAATCTCTGCAGTCTTTCTGAACACAAAATGTGAAAGTCAAATATAATGTCTAATGGTAGATTGGTAAACAGGGTTATGGCTGGGATGGAGTCCTCAAGTGTTCCACCCATTTTATTTTGCTCTGTAATGATTCTGAAAGTATCTCTGAGAAGGACCACTATATGCAGCATTTTCTAGTACTGCTTAAAATGCGGATTGTATATTTGTTGTCATTTATTTACCTTGTTCCGCTTTTGTTTATTCCTATTTTAGCTTTCTAATTTGCAATTCAGCTTCAGCTTTGGAAGCTATTGAATGTTTCATTGTGCCTTAAATGATTCTGTATTTTTAGGAAAAATGGATGCACAGTGTGCTATAGGTGCAGCCTGTATAATATTGTCTTTTTTTTGAGTTAGTCTCATGACATTGTTAAGACTCAGCACTGCATTTACAGAGGCAGTATTCTATTTAGCCTTCCTAGTCTGTGATTAAATGGGAGTTGTTGCTTGTTTTACTATGAGTTGGCTGACAAAAGCTAAATCTGTCACAGGTGCTACAATTTGTGTATCAGAAAATTTGCTTTCCAAATACTAATTATTCTCAAAGTATCTTACTTCACACAAAGCACAGATAATACAGTCAGCAAATTTGTCCCAGTTTTATCATTGTGCAGTAAATTAGGGTTTGTCTTCTACTATTGTGTAATGTGAAGATGGTAGAAATTCAATTGTAGGAGAAGGAGTTGATGTACCACCTCTGATCTGTTTTTTTCAATTAATTCTTCCAATCAAATGCTTGAAATGTATGTTATTCAAATAATCACTTCTGAATTTCACTTTTGTAACTGAATGAGCTGTTGTCAAGGGACATGGGATGGTGGGAAACAACAGTGTTATCCTTCCAGAAGTCATTAAAAAAAGGAAGTATTTTATTCCTGAAAGATCTAGACCCAAGCTGGCCATATGCTTAAACTATTAATTTGGGAAGTTATTTTAATATGATGGAAGCTTATGAGGAATTATCTTTCTGGTTGTTATGGGAGAAGAATGGACCTTCCTTTATTGAAACTGTGGCAGAGTAAGTGAAAGCTTTCAGTTTATAACCGCCTCAGACTCTGAGTCACATGAGGCATGAAAACACACATGTAGGTACCTGTGCACAAGCATGGAATTGGGTTCTTGGCACGTCCTCCACTGCTCCCTGTTGTGGAGAGCCTTTGTGGTAACCTGTTACAACCTTAGTTGCCAGTATGATGTATTTTGGCGTTGAAGGGCCAGGATCTCCCTAGATAAGAGTTTGCAGTTCAGATATTCTATTGCTCAGTTAAATCTTCTGTAATGAATCCAACTGTCATCCGAGTGAACAAATTTTTGACACTAGACAAAGCAGAATGACCTGCTAAAATAGCAACTGGAACTGTGTTTCAGCAGCTTCTCCTTTTGTTGCCAAGAATTACCTAGGAACCCCTCCTAAGGTTAGATGTATATTCTAAATATATATTCAAAATACTTAAATTATAGAATGACTTACACAGAAAAGGAAGAGCACTGAATGTTGTAAATGAAATTTTTAGCAACAATTTTTGCATTGCAAACTACCTCAAGAAACTGTTTATTTATTCCCTTAGGATAAACATATTGTATATTTCTAGATTTCTAACAAATGCAAGCATTGATGTGATTTAACTTATAATAGCAGTGATGCACAGCTCTAGTCGTTTGGCTTGTGTATAGTAATACTGATTTGTATTTTTATTTTATTTCTGTAGGACTATTTAACCATTCACAAGTATGGCAATGCAGCCAGAAATGATCTCTGGAACACATTGTCAAAGGTAAAAAGCTTTAATCTATTGCATTGAGGGAGAAACAGGAATTTACTATGGTATTTTTCTTGGTGAGATTGGGAGTGAATAGTGCTTATTTAGTTTTTCAAACCACAGAGCAAATATAAAAACTGATGGAAAGAAATTCCATTTGAGTTAACCTAGTGGCAACATTAAAAATATGAGTTCTGCAGCATTTCTATTCTTTGTTATGTTAGAATATATTCTCCTGCATGTGCTGTGTCACTGTTGTGTAGTGAAAGATACCTCATGGAATCTGCTGTTGTTGACTTCAGTGGCAGCAAACTGAGACCCATAAGCTGGAAAGCACATGAAAGTGCCGAGCTTTGGGCATTTCCATCATGTATGTCTGTGATTTTGTATGGAGTTAAGATTTTTGCAAAAGACAAAAAAACTATTACAGCTTTAAAGTTTGGTGTAACCAGAGAGCTATTTACTGTAACATTTGGCATGCTGTAGAGATTTATATTAGTATACCAGGCTTGGCTTGAGTTCTAGAGCCTGGTCTAGGGCTCCATAATGGCAGACTATATTTTTTGTAAGATGAGCGAAGCATGCCTGAATTTCTCCTCTGTGGGACTACTCAGAGCTAGTCTGAGTCTCCTCTGGAAATAAAGAAAGTGTGCAAGGCAAGGTGGAGTACAGTCCGAGAGTTTTGGCACAAGTATCAGTTCAAGACATACAAAATGTGACAATCTGGTTGTAACTATTGACACCAAAGCTAGGATTCAGCTGGAGGTGAAGACATCTACATTTATCTAGACAAGCAGGTATATATATATGTAAACTAGGTGTCTGAGATCCATTTGTTCTCACTGAGTCTTGAGTTGCCCATTCACAGACTTTTAACAGCTTTTACCTTAATTTATCCTACCTGGTTTCCAGCTGCCACATGAGAAGCATGTCTGTTGTAGGTAGACCAGTTCTTAAAGAATATGTTGACTATTTTAGGGCATGTCATTTGACACTAGGTGAATAGGAACAACTGGAGTCCCAGAAATCTTGTCAATATAGTCAGCAGAGCATAGAGAGTAATTCAGTCGACTAGCCACTACATGATTATTTTATAATAAGCCTGAGCTACTGACTGTTGACTAGAGACTTGAGATAGTTCAAATACAGGCAACTAGTGCCAGATTAGGTGCACTAGGGATGTTCAAGACATTCAGGTGTGTCTAATCAATATAGCATAAGATATATGGGGAAATTATGCTCTTTTGGAGCACAGGTAAAGGTCAAATGACATTAGTCACCTACATGTGGGCAACTGAACAGAGTACTGTATCTGTACTGACTGCTAATGAGAGTTAAGACATGTAACATACAGTCAGTCAGGCTTTTAAATCTATGTCTTAATCTGTAGCTGAATGTCACTGCAAGAATCTTTCTTGCCTTCTTCTGTTAAAGCCTCTCAGACAGTTCTGGGCAGTGGGAAGTCAGAGGAATGAATATTGTCTTGAAAGAACAGCAGAATCCACAGCTGATAAAGTAGAACCAAAACAAGACTGTATTTTGGTCCATAACCACTATGGCTATACTGTATGCTCATATATACCATTGCAGCTAATAATTCTGTTTGCCTTAGCTGTAAATGCACTTGTTGCCAGCCCCTTTGTTCCTAATGCAGTGCAATTGCAGCTTCAGTTCTGAAGACATCTTCTGCTTGTATCCATCAGAGATTGCTCAGTCTGTGATCTTGGTCTGTTCGACAGCTAGGAGCATGTCCATTGCTGAAGAACAAATGATGCCTCTTTCTCCTCATATCCAGTCTCATCTCCCATGATGCCAAAGTATCCCTTTGTGTTTCAGATGAAAATCCACTTGTAAAACAGCATTTTTATTGACATATGGAATCAAATATGAACACATTAATCCTCTATGTGTTGTGACAGGTGCAGTTTATAAAGCAGGAGGGGATATCTTGGTATACATAGCCTCACTTTGGACATAAGGGACAGTATTTTCAAATAATTACTCACTTGATTTTTAGAAAAGACAAACTCTATATTTTTAGAAATTAAGGAACTTAAAATATGCCTTATTGTCGGTGCCTAGATCAACTAACAATGGGTCTCTTTTAAACTTAGCTGGTTAAGAATAGCTACCCAGTATTTCTGTGGCTCTTGTTAAAATCCTGTAAAACAGGTTATTTCTTCTGTTACAGCAGAAGTACGTGAATGATGTAAGAAACACGACTTTCTGACTATCACTCTCCTCTCTGTCACTCAACATTTATTTTTAAGATACACAGAGCCTTAAGTTCAGTTACATAGTGTGTATTGGGTGTAAATGTGTGTGCATGTCTGCACACACACATGATGGTTATTTTAACCTCCAAAATGATCCCAGGGACAAAAAAATGTTGTTTGTGTTGATACTGCTTCAGTGTATTTAAACTTTCCTTTTTTTCTTCAAGGCTTTAAAAAGGGTTGGAAAATCTGTAAATATCCAAGAGGTAATGGATCAGTGGACGCTACAGATGGGTTATCCTGTTATCACTATCTTGGGAAATGAAACTACAGACAACATCATAGTCATCTCCCAAGAGCGTTTTGTTTATGATAGTGATGCTAAACCCAAGGACCCTGCCCGTGGGGACAACAGGTACTTGTATTTCTCAATTACTATCTTTCAAGAAGCTGTAGTTGTTTAAGGATGTGCTTTATGTGTGTATTTTTATAGAAATGACTTTTTAGAAATCTGAGCTTTGCTTGGGATACGTAGCATGTGGTGATGCTTTAATTTGGACTGTAGAAAAGTTGAGGCTAATTAAAAGAATTGGAAAAAAAATTGCCCATTTGAATCCTGACAGTTCTCTGTGGCAGTGTCTTGCATCACATGTCTGTTTCCTCTCCTTTCCTTTTGATTTTGTCACACTCAATGAAGTAATTTCGAATGCGGTTGGCAGGTCTGATACTTTTAAGAAATTCTTTGGAGTGGAACTCTCCATGCTCATACACTGAGTAGGGAGATGTAAATGTTTGTCAGCTACAGCGCTTACTTGACTTAGGAAGCAGTCAGGAGCTGAACTGGACCTCTGTAGAAGGCAAAGGGTTCCAGCTGTTTCATTTTTGGTGCCAGTTGGTCCTATGAGAACTGTTACACTGGCTGAAATGAGCATCTCTGTCTCTACCCCTTTTCCATTTCTTTGATTGCTTTGTTCTAGATCCCAGCTGACTCTATATGCTTCCTTCATCTCAGAGACAAGCTGCCATTCTTGGCTGATCTGGAGAATCCTCTTTGTTTCAAGCAGTTTTGACATCCTATTTTAAGGCCAAGAATAGCTATTGCTAGCTGATGCTAGAGAAATGCAAGATGGCCTTTGAAGTTTCTGTGTTGACCTGTTCATGCTCAGTGTGAAAGAGGGCAACTATTAACCTGGAATATTCTGTGTTTTTCCAATAGATTTAAATTATTAGAAGGTAAAATTTAATACAAAATTTTGATTGACATCGCTGGAGCTTGTAGAATATTCCTGTTGAGGAAGGCCTAAAATTATAGTAACATTTATTGGAAAATGTTTGGAAGTTCATTATCCTTTTTTAGAATGTAAATACTATGGAACTCAAACATGACACCGAGTAAATAGTTGTTTTTCTGGCTGTATTGGAACAACCTAACAGATTATTAAGCATCTGTCTATGTTCTGGGCTGAAGTTAGTTCCTTTGTGAAAAAGAGATAAAACAACCGAATGGGGTCTGTTGTAAGTGTTCATGACTCACAGCTCAGTGCAGCAGGAGAGAGATTCTCCCTTATTCTCTTGAAAATTTCTTTTGTGCAGTTGTATATATGTGTAATGTAATGTGAGTGGATTTTACTACTCAGAAGAACAGTGATCCTTGAGTTTTTTGATTGACTAAAACAGATATGTTAAACCTTCTAAGTATTGTAGAGACTTTCTTAGATAGATTTTCTGTTGTAGTAGTGCGGGGAATCCTTACAACAATATATAAGACAGTGATGGACTCGGAAGGACAGGTGAAGTGGTATTTTTTAGATGTTCAGAGATGATTTTATTCCTCCAGCCACATGGCTGGAGTTCCCAAGCAGACTCCCTTGGGACCCTGCTCTCTTCCCAGGCCCAGGCACCTAAACCCCCCAATCAGGAACAGGTATGGGGCACACGTGACATGGGGACAGGGACAGGGACAGATCCGTACCCTGCAGGGTCCCTCCCCCCGAGGCCCCCAGGGAGAGGCACCTCCACAATTCACCCTTTCCTATTAAATAAAATAACATGGGAAATAGTTGGATAAACAATAAAACAATTTCAAAGGAAAGGAAGCCACTATCTTGAGTCCCCAAATGTCCAAACAGATTTCCTTTGGAGCATCAGAAGGGAGACAGGACTTGAGCACGCTTCAGATGGAAACTGAGGAAGGGCTTTTCCTTTTTGTACCTGTTGGAATCTTAGAAAATGACAGTTAATTTCTTCCCTCCCTCCTTTTCATCTCCCTCATCGGCACTGCAAAGGGATTAATGGCAAATGAAAAGGACTGGTTTTGTGAGGGGAGCCAGAAAGGGAGATTTGGGCTGGGCATATATGGGGGATAAAGGGGCAGGGGATAAAAGGGGAAAGTGGGATAGGGGAAAGGATAGGGATTACGGGGATATTGTCCATATCTACTACCTTTCACAGGGGTACCCCCAGGGCCTGTAACACATGCAGCCTGTGGGCCCTTCCTTCCTTGCACAATTTTAAATTCTACTCTTTCTCCTTCTTCTAAGCTTGGAACATCACTTTTGGGGTTCTTTTTTACAATAGCAAATTTATGGACAAAAATACTTTCTCCAGTATCTATTCTCGATAAGAAACCGTAATTTTTCTTTACATTATACCACTTTACAGTTCCAAAAACCCTATCTGTGATAACTTTTTCATTTTTCCTAGTTCCATTGTTCTTGCTTTCACTTTCAGTTTTTCTCGCGTCGGAGCTGCCGCAGCCAGGACCACTGGGGCCGGGGCCGCCAGCGCGTTCCTGTCATGGGGTCTCGACTCCTCGGGATCGCGTGTGGGGCCGATCCGCATTTGGCGCTGTGCTCGCTCCCCCTCTGGAGCTCCGCGTGACTGCTCCACGCTTTCTGGGTGTTCGTGCGGCTGCACGGCCGCGCCCTATGAGGCGTTTGCGTGTTCACGGCTTTGTACCGCCGGCACTGCTGCTGCTGCTGCTGCTGCTGTTGGCTGTGTGGCCGTGGGCTAGCATGGTTCTCTTCTTGCCCCCACACTCCTCTGGCTCTGCTTGGCGTGGCTCACCACGGTCGCCATAGCGACTGCCACAATCACCGCTGCCTTTCTCGGTGCGAGGCTCTGACCATCTCTCGCCACGTGGCGCGGGGCGGCCATCGCCGGGATGCACCTCGGCCGCCACCGCCCTCGCCGCTGCCTCAGGGCGAACACCGCCGGGCCCGCACCGCCGCGCTGCTCCTGGCTCCACTCCCACCACCTCCAGTCTCCCCGCCGGCTCTGCTCCCGCCGTGCCTGGCCTCACTGGCTCTCCCACACGTGGGAGCTCCCTCGCTGCCGTCCACAATGCACTCGGCGCCCACGGCTGGGGCCGTGCGGTCTCCGGGGTGGCGGAGGAGCCCTCTGCAATGCGCGCGCTGCTGGACCACGTGGTCGCTGCTGAAACAGCAGCGAGACACAGCCCATATTGATCAACAGTCTCTGAAATCAGGTAATATTCATGGAAATAGTCCTGCATCGGCATATTTTTTGATTCAGAAATTAACTGTGTCCAAACATTCTTCCAAAAGTCCTTGGTAAGAATCAAATCCCAAGAAACATAGAAGAAGTTTTTAAACAGCCATGCCAAAAAGTGTCTTAGCTCTTTCTGAGCTTGAATTAAGCTGAAGTCTACATATTGCTGTTCCAGAACCTTTTTTAGCTTCAGGTAAATGTCTCTTTATGGTTTGGACAGCCATGAGTCCTTCCATGAGTCCTCCATCGTTCAGGGATGGGACATCAAAATGAAAGTAAGAAGAGATATCGAGAGTTACTCACAAATTATCTTCTCCAGGGATCGTTTGCCAGCATTTCTCCACCATTTGTTGTAGTGCGGGGAATCCTTACAACAATATATAAGACAGCGATGGACTCGGAAGGAAGGATGAAGTGGTTTTTTGTAGATGTTCAGGGATTATTTTATTCCTCCAGCTGCATGGCTGGAGTTCCCAAGCAGATTCTCCTGGGACCCTGCTCTCTTCCTGGGCCCACGCACCCAAACCCCCCAATCAGGAACAGGTATGGGGCACACATGACATGGGAGCAGGGACAGGGACAACTCGTACCCTGCAGGGTCCCTCCCCCCGGGGACCCCAGGGAGAGGCACCTCCACAATTTTCTAGGTATTCAGTATTGATTGAAGTAACTGCTGCTCTAATTTATGAGTAAAGACTACTGGGTGTGTAAATGACACCAGGGTGATATGGTGGGTTGACTCTGGCTGGATGCCAGGTGCCCACCAAAGCTGCTCTATCACTGCCCTCCTCAGCTGTGCTCGGGAGAGAAAGTATGATTAAAGGTGCATGAGTTAAGGACAGGGAGAGATCACTCACCAGGTACTATCATGGGAAAAACAGACTCAACAGGTGGGGGGAGGGAAATTATTAACAATCAAATCAGTGAAAGGTACTGCATAAATAAACAAATATCTTCAAACACTTTTCCCGCATCTCTCCCTCTTTCCAGGCTTAACTTCACTCCTGATTTTCTCTACCTTGTTCCTGTCAGCAGTGCAGAGGTACAAAAATGGAGTCTGCAGTCAGTTCATCACATGTTTCTGCTGCCCCATCCTCCTCACTTGGAGGGCTTCTCACATTCTTCCCTTGCAACAGCATGGGGTCCCTCCCACAGGAGACAGTCCTCCCCAACCTGCTCCTTCATGAGTCTTTCCCACTGGCTGCAGTTCTTCACAAACTGCTCCAGTGTGAGTCCTTGCCTCAGGGCGCTGTCCTTCAGGAACAGGCTGCTCCAGTGTCCCGCGGGGTCACAAGTCCTGCCAGGACCCTGCTCCAGCCTGGGCTTCCCATCGGATCACAGTGCCCTTCAGGCCTTCCTCTGCTCCACTGTGGGGTCCTCCAGAGGCTGCAGCTGGATCTCTGTTCCCCCATGGACCTCCACGGACTGGAGGGTCACATCCTGCCTCACCACGGGCTGCAGGGGAATCTCTGCTCTGGTGCCTGGAGCGCTTCCTGCCCCTTGTTCTGCACCTCACTGTCTTCAGGCCTGTTTCTCTCAAATACTCTCCTTTCTCCAACTGTTCTTTCCCAGTAGTTTTTTTCCGTACTTTACCTCAGAAGTGCTATCATAGTGACAAGGATGGGCTTGGGTCTCCTGGAGCTGGCATTGGCTCTGCTCAACATGGGGCAAGCTTCTGTCAGCTTCTCACAGAAGCCACTGTGACACACATGGTACCAAAACCTTGCCATACAAAGCCAAGTGATTCAAGTGAGAATTAGACTTACTTTTATTTTCATGCATGACATTAGTTTGTAATTCAAACTGTATGTTATCATGTGTTGAATGGCAGTATTCTGCACCATGAGGACAAATTCTCCTGGGTTTCTTAGGAGATTTTGTCAACAGATTTTATCACAATTCTTGTTTCTAAACATTGCAAATAAGATTTAGTGCTAGAAGGAGCGCAGACAAAGATATCCACATGAGCCCTGCCAGGAGTTTTGCATCCTAACAGGAAGTAAAATACATGTATGTACCTCCTTTGGCAAGTCTCTTTGCCCTTCTCTCCACTTTGGATTGGTTTTTTTTCTGTGCTTCCATGTCCTTTTAAGCACAAATGGGAAAGAAACCCCTTACCCAAGGAAAGCTTTACAGATGGGTTTTTTACTCCAGCCAGTAAAATGGCAGACAGAGCTAATTTGCCTCTGCCCAGTTGAAGTTGTTTGAAAGCCATGTTATGTAAGTATAATTACCAAAGAACAGAAACCATATACATTGAGCAAAAGGTGAAGCTTCCCTATGCCATTCAGCTTTCAAAAATCGTCTGTCAACTTATATTAAAGTCTTATGGCTTAGTTATAAATTGGTGTCTGAGTGTTATAACACTGTCTATGCAATTTGTTCATACACTGCCCACAGGCACATGGCTGGGTATGTACAATGGCCACGTGTCAATAATGTCCATTCATACCATCAAATTAAGTAAAAAACAAGGTTGAGATACTGAAAATAAATGTGATCTTTTAGCTGGGGATGACCTAGATATTTTTCAGTTGTTTGTTTTTTTCTTTCTTTTTTTTCCCCCACTGATCAAGTGACTATTGTTTCAGTTGTTGTGAAAGCAGCAGACAGGGGAAATCACATTAGCGTGTGGTCATTTCATAATTCGAGATGCATTACTCTGCCTTGGTTTTTAATATTGAAAGAGCTGAACTTCGTATTACATGACAGTTTTTCTACAGGTTCACCTAGGAGGGTGGTAGCACTGTTGCACAGTGCAGTGTTCTGGCTCATTCTGTGGGTGGCTTTGGTGAGGAAGTTGGCAAGGGTTTGCTGATATCTGATGATGATATATATACATATATATCATCAGCATGCCAGCTTTGGAGGTGTTACAGATCAGTGGCCTAATTCACAGTCCAATAAGGTTGGTGCTTACCTCCCCTGCATGACCTGTGAATTTAGGCATTGGATGCAAGGCTCCCTGGGGAGCCATAATAGGCACTGTAAATAACAGAGAGCAAATGGTATTTATGCCACATTTGAGGCCATGCTCTTGCAGGGCAGGCAACATTGGCTTCCTTAGGGTAGTTTATGGATTAATCGTGATGATCATTCTAAACACCATAAGAAGTAGAGCTGCACAAAACACAGAAAAATGTTCAGGTCCAGGCATTTCCAGGAGTTTATCATCTAAACAGACAACACAGTACGTACTGGAAGGCTCTAGGGAAGGCTCTTAAAGCATACATCTGCCCTGTAGTCTTTAGTTATCCAGAGGTGGGGCTGAAGTTTGGTATGGCACAGCAATAAATGTCAATTCTATTGCCTTCAAAATGATGAGGAGTTTAAATTTTTGGTTCAGATGCTGTCTAGGCAAATTTAACTTTGCCTTACTATAGAAAGAGTCACTTCAGAGTAGGTCTTTCAAATGTATCTACTGCATAAGAAATGTAAATAACAAGGCAACTGAATATTTCAGAACCATTCTAGTTTTATAAAACGTCTGTGCTTTGCTTTATGCTGTGTATTTATGCAGCAATTAACTGTTAAGAATGAAATGTGAAGCTGCATATTTAATTTTTAACTCTGAAACCATGTAGAGGAAGGAAGAAGCAGCGAGCAGATTTTTCTAAGTGATAAATGGTAAAAGTGAAAATTGTTGATACCTTTGGCAGTGGTTGATGCCTAGTCCATTACTATAAGTGTCTTTAATTCTTCTACAGAAGAGAATGATTACATATAGTTGATTTCACAATCTCCTGCATATTTGCGCTCCTTGTCATTATACCTGTAGAAAAAAAGTGTTTAAAGAGCCATAGATATACAAACTGTGATTTATTTCTGTGCACACAATCGACATTTATTTCTGTGCATAAGCTCTAACATTTGGTCTGAAATTACAGAAGGTATACAAGTTTCACTTTGTACACTGAACATAGACTTTGCTTGACACTTATGCCTTCACATGATCTATAGTTCTCATTTCATGAGAAAATAAAACTAACAGTGACACTGTTTCTAGAAACGTCATTCCTTAGAAGGGCCAAAATCACAGCTTTGATTTGAGTGCCAAAGCTTGTAGGTTGGTATAATGTTTCACTAGCAATTTCAGCTTATGTAAGCAAAACTTTAAAACTCCTATTATAATTGTATAATTCATATTCTATGCCCATATAACAACCCTTTAGTTAAGTGTAGGTTTGGTCCTGGACTCCTGTATACCCCTGTGAGAATAGATTATGCCCTTACATTATAAGGCTCTAAGGGAGAAGGTGATATTCTATCTGACAGGGTTCAGTGAGTTTCCCTGCGTACAGAAAATTATGATTTTAAGGCACTAGTCTCATCCATCATTACAAAACGGCTCACAGATATGACAAAAATTCTTATGAAAAATAATCTGTGGTCTAGACAATAAACTAACCAGTTTTGATGAAATCCATAACCCTTTTATATACTATGTTGAATAGCAGACCAAAACTTTCTGGTTGTGGGTGTGTTTTGCCCTCTAAAAATATACAGAGCTTGTCTCTGCAAAAGTGGAGAAGTAACCTTTCCAATGTTATCAAAATAATTAAGTTAATGTTGCTGGGATAATATTCATTTATACAGTGTTCTTATCATGCATGCAGTTTCCATAGCTAATCTTTGCTTGTTCATGATAATATCCTAAAGGGGAATGTCTTGCTAGGCACTGAACACAGCTAGCTGTGGGGAAGGAGGAAAACAGGAAGATGAACAGATCAGGCTGTGGACAAGGTATGCATACATTCTGTAGTGTGGTAATGCTCCGTGCCTTTCTCCGTGCAGCTAAACTGGAGAAAACTGAGTTGAACAGTGCAAGCCATGGACATGACCAGCAAAACTAGAGCTATACAGACACATGGGTCTAACACCCTGTAGTAATTGTGGCAGCTGAAAGGCTTTACAGTGGACTGCAGAGCTGCTCAGCAGTCACACCACTTCAAGATGAATGATTAACTGCAGCATTTATTGCCCTTCAAGTCTCTTCTCAATTTCCTAGACAAAGATCATTTATTTATTCAGGCTTTGCAGAAAAAGGACTGTGCTTGTCCCTTTACTGACAATTATTTTCATAGTAATTGCATAGCTGTGTTTGGATATTGCCATGTGCATTCTTACTTAGTTGTATAACATTATTACTTAAGCAGTGGTGGGGAACTTACTTTGTCCACTTAGCAGCTAAGGAGCTGGTTAAACACAAACCAAAATGTTAGGAGCACAAGGGGAATGCTGATTAGTATCTTTGCTATGTTCTTAGAGCAATTGTGGATTAATATAGCATATGTAGTATTAATTATATAATAAAAAGGACCATAATATGGATAAATATTGTTCTATAAACTGAGGAAAGTGGGCTAACAAAATATAAATAGAAAACAAAAGGCTCATTTACCTCCCTGTCTCTAAAAAATAGCCTCTCATCTTCCATTTTCTCAGGTCCTTTGAGTGTTTTCTTGTTAGGCCTTTCATCTTTGCTATACCTGAAACATTGCACCTGTATCAGTGCTTCTACCAGAAACAGCTATTGTGTTGCCACCTAGGGAGTAGATGTGGTACCCCCCAGTTCATCTGGACTGACCTAAATGTCTCTATATCAGCTATAATAATGATGAAAGGAACAGGCTCCAGGAAAGAAAGGTACCAGTGTATTAGACACAGAGGAAATGGAATTAACAGGAATGAGATGAAAAAAAATGAAGAGTCCTTAGTGGATCACAGAACTGTGTGTGAACACTGCCAGATATTGATTTACCCATTTTTTTAGCTGATCAAGCAGGGACTTGAAAATACTTGTTCTTGCAGAAGAGTGAGAAAGCACAGGGTGCTCCTTCTCATGAAATGCACACTGGAGAGGCCAGCTCTCTGACACCAATAGCTCTTGTCCTTTGATGTGTGTAAGGACAGTCCTTAACCCCAGCAGCAAGAGAGAGGACAGTGCTGTGCTGTGTGCTGCTTCTCCATAGGAACAGGCAGAGGGGCTGCCACTGTGAGTGACCTGGAGAAAGCCTGCCTGCCTTGGGCACATGATGGAACAGTGCCTTTGCTGTGTTTACTAGCCCAGCCCTTGTGCTGTGCCCTCCCTGTTGCAATAGGGGTTTTTCTTCTGTAAAAGGCACTAGAAAGTCAAAGTTTTTTTGTGTTGCTTTTTCCTTTTTAGAGGCTCTTCTGATTGTTGCATTTTTTAAAAAATCAGAATAGGAAATACTCTTAAAATCTCTTCCAGTACATATTTGTGCTGGTGTCTCCAGCAATATTTTCCTGCTAGCAAAGACTGTAGAAATGACAAATATAATTTAACACTTTATTTCCAAAACCATTTCTTCTATTTGCAAGAAGTTCTTCTCACTGGGAAACTTCAGGATGCTCTGGTGTGCAGTGTATGGTCAACTTTCAGTGTTAGAATTTACAGAATACTAAAGAAGACAAAATTAGTGTATTGTATCATAGCTTCCTGTGTGGTGGCAGCAGCAAATAGAATTTAGGCTGAAAGAGAAAAGTTGCTATTGTATTTTATTGTCACTGCAGAATGTGCCACTTTCCTCATCTTATTTGCCAACACTTACTCTCAGGAATTGCTAGATACCCAATCTAGTTAATTGACTCATATTAATTAAGTCAATTTCATGCTGAGGAAAGGAGCATGTACTTGAGGGCAGTGCTGTGTTTTAATATAGAGTGAAATCTTCAGGAGGTGAAGAGGAGAATAAGGACAGCAGTGGTTTTGGGGAGCTGCTTAACATGCAGGGGGTAGGAGAGAGAATATGGCGTGTCAGGGTGCAGGTGTGAGCTGGAGTGGAAGCATTAAAATTGTCTAGCTGGAATGGGTAAATACGGTGTACCAGGAAAATGGAAAAGGTGTTTGAAGTGGGGGCTTTAGTGAGGGAAAGAGCAGACTGGGGAAGGCCCAGACAGCATTTGGCAGAGACAAATTTTATAGGAGGGGTGAGGGTGGATAAATGTTGTATTTTGTTGGCTTTGGAAACATCAGTTGCTTGTTACTTATGAAAATGAAGCCTTTTGTGTTTTAGTGTGGAAGGCACTGTTAGGCAGGAACGAGACAGCATGTGCTGACAAAGAATTTGTAATATTTGTTCTTTGCCCACATCATTTTTCTAAATTTGGTAAGGTACGCTGCTAGCACTGACACTGAAATGAGTCAGTTTTAGATAGCTTCATAGTATTAATAGCCACCTCATTTATAATTTATTTTTGGATGAAATATTTAGCTAGTATTACACAGAACTTATGGAGGGTTTAGTAATCAGATAGTTATATTTGTTATGTTATTATCAGACAGTGCTTTTTTTTTTTTTTTTTCTCCAATTTGGTAATTTGATTCAAACTTACTCATTTAAATTACCTTGTATCTACTCTTAAAAAAACAAAGGATAATGAAGTTTATAGATAGGATGGCTGAAGACATACAGCTGTTTTCTAACAGAATATGCAGCATGTCATCTTAAGGAAGACTCACAGTGCAGAGCCACACGTGAGCTCTTTCATGCTAGGGCTGCTGCTACAGCAATGAATCTTTTTTTTTATGTCTGGAACTTCGTGCTGTCATTACACTGGTAAGGGCATTATATTTTGCATAAGACTCCTGGAATATGTAAATTTTTTTCCTTTTTCTGCTCTACGATTTACTTATTGCTGAAAAATATTCCAAAGATTCTTGTGAAATCCAGAATGGGGTTAGGACTATGGCCGAGTAAAGGAAAACTGTTGCGGCGGAGCCCCCTGGGCCCCCCTGGCCGGGTCCCTGCCATGAGACTCTGAGATAGCCGGGTCTGTCTCATGTTCAAGCTGCCCGGGCTCTGATCTGGTTGGTTGTTTATCCCAGCTCTGCCCTGGTATCCCCTTTCCCCGCTCTGGGACAAAACCAGGAGGATGGAAAGCCCCGCCCTCTTACCTCGCTGACTCTCACCCAGGTCGGTGCTCTGTCCCCCCCAGAGGGACAGAGGGAATAAATGACTTAAGATCATAAAGGAGGTTTGAGCTGTATTTCTCTTCTCAACTTCTGCTTCTGGTGAGTAGCTGCCACTGACACTGGCTTAAAGTGGGGCTGCACAGTCAAGGAATATTTAGGCTGTTTGTAAATGGTTTAAGATATTCCAAAACATAAAGAGGCAAGCTCACCCCAAAATTAAGCAGTGGACAAGCTAATCACCAGAGAAAACCACAAAATCTGCATCTTTAATACATTGCTATTAAACATGTTAATCACTGTTATGACTACAGATGAATTATAGTGTCAATTATTGTTTTAAAATACATGCCTTTAAAATTCATTCCTCTAAAATACATTCCAGTAATCCTGTACTGATATTGAAGATATTTTCTCTATATATCTTTGTATTTAGATCCTTGTACAGAAAAAAACCTAAACCATCCATGATCTGTCCTAAAATAGTTGCTCTTAGAAACAGCTATTAACCCTTCATTTAGAGTATACCAATATGATTGCCTTTTTAAATATGTTTCTAAATGAAAGCATATACAAGAGACAAATATATTAAATTAGCAGCTGTATTGAGGCAGACTTGCAAATAAAGAAGCAAGTCATCCTAGATGTGCTAGGCTCTTTCAAGACTAGAATATAATCTTCCTAGTCACTCATGCAATTTTAAATATTTCTCCAAACAATAACGATTATTCATAGTTTCCTTTGTGTGTGCAGCTAAGTATAATTTTTGTTCCAAATTAAAATGGGTTTACAATTCCAAATACCTTCCAGATTGCAGTTTGGCTTCCCTCTGAAATATATATCAACTGTATTCAATTGCCCATCCAATCAAAGCCTCAGACAATGTAGATAAATCTTCATAGTTAAGAGGCAAGACTGCCCTACAAATTGATTTCTGTTCATCCATGAGACATCTGCTAAGTTCACTTCTATTAAATACTTGAAATACTCTTAAAAATCTGACACCTCCGGTGTGGATCCCATTCAGAGACACCAGGTGGTGAAGCCATTATCTGCCTGGCAGCACCTATCAAGACCTGACCCTGTTGTTTTGGATGGTAGGTTGGTCTGACTGAAGAATTTAATCATGTCCATAGTCGAGGCATTAGGGAGAAAGAAAAACTGTTACAAAAATCTCATGTAGGTTTTGACAGTGTTTGGTTTAGATGGTAACAAGACCAGTAATTTCTGAGTAAAGATGTGTGCCTCACTTGGAATTTTGTTACCTGTTTACAATATAGTGTGTGCATATTATATTGCACCCTACCTTCACGATATCTGGACTCTTGAATGAAAAAATTACCGTCTGCATTACAGCAAGACAGAGCTCCTTAAAGACGATGCTGGAACACTGTCTTTAATTCACAGAGCCCACCAAAGTCCACCAAAGTTTTGTAAAGGAGCAGGTGACTCCTCTGCCCAGTGTAGTGCAGAATAATCTTAGAATAAGCATTTCCACCTTTTTCTTCCAGTCTTTTTCCAGTTGCTCATGTAGTCAGTGTTATTAATTTCTCTTTCTTTTTTGCCTTAGCTTACCTTTTTATTGTTGACCAGTGTGTTAGTCTTGGGTGAGAACCCCTGTAAACCCAGAATCCCGATGTCAGCCTCATTTCTTTTCCTCATTTTGCTTAAACTCAGCATACTGTTCATCATATAATTAATGTGGTGTGTGTCACACTTACTGTGCCCTGCTGTTTCATTTCTGCACTGCATACAATGTTGTAGTCAGAAGTTGTCTATTGGCAGGATTTGTGCAAGTTCAGATGCCAGAACCTTCTGTTAATACAACTAAAGTATTGTCCTTTCTGGTTTCAAGTTAGCTGGCTGCAACTTGTTCCTTGATGAAAAAGTCCAATGTTGTCTGCTTTTTCATCCCCCTTGTAGGGGAATCCAACTTAATCAGTTGCCTTTACCTGTGTTACTCACCTGTTTCACACTGTTGTTTGTATTTAACTTTTTGTTCTCCCTCTGAACACAGGAATTAAGATCACACTGGGCATATGCAGATGACCAATGAATACCTCAAGCTGTGTTCAGGGGATCTCAGTTATTTTAAATTGTTCTTTTTTATCCATTTTTCATTTTTATTTGTCTTTACTACAAAGTTAGTGAAATCTTCCCTTCCTGTCTGCCTCTTCCATGCTCACAGTGTACAAGGCAGTCTTTGACACCCCATCCCAGTGTAGGAGGTGTAATAATTAGGAAAGAGGGAATAACATCTTGCTCTGTTGTTTTATGCCTCTGGGCACAGCCTACAATCACTTTACTGGCATGTATTAAATCTAATGAAATCTCTGTGTTCTTCAGACTTGTGAGAATGATATTCACAACATGAATATATTGTCAGCTCCTTATCCATTAAACAGAACTAGCACTCTTGTAGATTTGCACTTAATAAAAGTGTGTGATTTCCTGAGCTTCCAGGGGAACCTGAATTACTCCTTACTGAATGAGATACTATACTTTATAATAACCTGGGAAAATCTCTATGATGCGTTTAAATTATCTTTCCCAACACAATCTTTCTAGAAAGTGTGGCTTACGAAACTGTATCCTGCTGAATTCTGCTTCTTGTATAACTTTTTTCTGTAGTAGGAAGCTCTGAAGCTGTTCTGCTGTTCAACAGCTTTCACTCATTTTCCACTGACCACCACATATGCTCTCAGCCTAGGATTAAATACTTCCAGGTATCACTGCAACAAGGCTTGTGATTTTATAGATTAGTTGAATATACTTCAGGTTTTCTGTTAACAATTTATCTTTGAACCTTCAAAATCTTAACATTCAAAATTCACTGAAAACAAAGGCTTTCTTTTGGCTTGTGTTGTTGTTCAACCTCAGCCAGCATCTAAGCCCTACACAGCCACTCGCTCACTCCCTGCATTGCAATAGAGGAGAGAATTGGAAAAGTGAGAAAACTCATCGCATGAGACAAAGCTTAAAAGGGAAAGCAAAAACTGTGTGCACAACAAAGCAAACCAAGGATTTTAGTCACCACTTTCCATGGGCAGAGAGGTTTTCAGCAATCCCCAGCAAAGACAGGCTGCCTCATGCTTAACAGTTACTTGGGAAGACAAAAGGTTATGATATCCCCTTTTCCTCCTTCTTCCCCAGCTTTATATAAGGAGCATGAAGTCACATGGTATGGAGCATTCCTTGGGTCACTTGGGGTCTCTTGTGCTGGCTGTGCCTCCTCCCAGCTCCTTGTGCACCCCAAGCCTCCTTGCTGTTAGGGTGGGGTGAGAGGCAAGAAAGGCCATGGTGCTGTGTAAGCACTGCTCAGCAATAGCTAAAACATCCTTGTGTTATCAAAACTGTTTTCAGCAAAAGTCAAAAAAATAGCCCCATACCAGCTACTATGAAGTAGTAGCCCAAACCTTGCTAATCTTGCTGACAGAAACTGTACTTGTCTTGGCAAGAAAAGTGAGAGATCTCTACCATCTGCCTTCTATATTGATTTAATATCCAAACATCACACAATCCTTTACTTAGGTCATGTTATCAACTTTCTATGCCTTTTAATTTATAATAAGCATTAAAGTCATTAGCCAGAAACATCTGCAGCCGTGCATCTGAATTCTTCTTTTACTTGCCACTATTTGTATATTTCTCTGGAGATCAGCCAGGCATTCAACTGAAGTAAAAATACAAATCTTTAAATCTTAGTTTTTGTTCTGTAAGATTTATTTGCTTTCAAAAGGTCAGATTTTCTCATTACTTTGCTTTTGTGGTTTTCTTGTCTCTGAAATCCAAGCAACATGAGTTAATGCAGATGATTCATAGCAATATATTCCCTCGATAAGAAATGCCAATGTCAGCATCCTAACCTGTTCAGGGAATCACCAGAGTTTGCAAGGGCCACACTAGGAAAGTGTTCCCTTCTCAGACTCAGTGCTGCTCATCTGAACATATTTGCCTATGTACATGAGATTTCAGCATTTCCATCAGGAGAGAGCTGAGAATGGCAAATTAATGCCAAGGTGTCCTTGCTCTCTGTTTCTCATCTTCAGCCACTCTGGATGTACCGCATTGTTATCTTTAACTGAAGAGACAGAGTTGGCATTTTGGGCTTTAAATTCTGATGGTTAAAATAAGGAAGTGGCTGTCTTAACCAGTCAGTTTTACTCTTGGATTTTCTTTTTTATGCTTTCTACTCTTAAACTATTTTTATGCCTCACTTTATCTCAGTGTTAAATAGCTTTAATAATATCCCTCAGTGATATAAAGTCTTAGATTGTTATGTTCTCAAAATACTTCACAAAGATTAGTAAGTGTTACCAATGAACAGGAAAAGGATTCCCATCCCACAGAAATTCTCAACATATCAAAACATTTCCCTGCACTGAATCAGGACAAAAATCAAATCAAAAATTGAGGAAAAATTGGTTTAGAACATTGATTTCAATTCTGTGGTTTAACTACCTTACATTTCAGTTTCAGTCATTTTGATTTCTCCCTGCAATTTTTTGAATGAGCAAACTGAAAGTTCTTATTTAAAACAGTAGTTATAAAATGTTGCAGCAGTGCCTTTTTTATATTTGAAAATCTGTGCTGAAGCCTTCTTTTTCTTACAAGCAGCTTGGTTTTGAAAACTTGCCTTTTTTACTTAGAAATGAAAAAGTTTCAGAGGCAAACTCATGTTTAATTATGGAAAGACTCTTTGTCAACATTGAGTGGATGGAGAGGCCCATTTAGTTGCTTGCACATGTGAGTGGTGCCATTCAAGGTGCCGTCAGGTATCTTACTTTGCCTTGTGCTACCACTACACAGGTGAGAGCATCCTTAGGTGCTCTGCCATATCTTACAGACCATGGTAGATGTCTCAAATATCCTATGACAGCTCATTTGCCATCACCTTGAACAACTGAATTTATCCCAGAGAAACTGAGTCATGGAAGAGTAATGATTGGGATTTCACCAATGCCAGCTGATGGGTACATGATTTCTGTTCTTCCAGCCTGAGATAACTCACAATTTCATTTCTCAACCGACTGAGCTATTTGAAAGTACGTACAGCTTTTGGTGTTAAGCTTTTTGAAAGTAATTCTGTAGAAGCTTTGCAGTGGGAGAGATTAGGAAAAAAAAGCAGATGGCAAATCATTTGCCTCAACTGACTTGATTGATTTTGTGTGATGCCACTGAATATACAGCCTGTATATCCTCCTCTGATATCATGTTCTACCTACAGTGAAACTTGTTTTCCTGTGCTCTGATCACATTTGAGCAGAAGGCTTTATCTCCTAAAGTCTCTTTCCACCTAAATCACTCTATGATTCAAGTTCGTGATTGCCACTACACTTTAAAATAATTATCCTTATTATATCCTGCTAAGAGGCAAATCACTTAATCTGTTTTGTGCAAAGCATTTTAATTTTGTCCCTCAGTCTTCAGTTGTTAGATGTACTAAAAACGAGTAATTTTTTTTTCCTTAAATCTGTACATTGTTCTGTGCTTCTGTCTTGCTGTGGTGGTTCTCCTCCTTTGATTTCCTGACTAAATATATAATCAAAGGCTATTAATATATGACTCCTGTATCTAGATGTATGTAGCTTTTTGTAATTTAACTGAGTTTTTATGTGGTCTTTGAGGTCCAGCTTCCTCCTTAAAGATTCCTAAAGAAATTAATCTGTACCAGGATAAGAGACAAGAATTGTTTAGAAATATAAGCAAAAGTGAAAAATTAGATTAGCCCATGAGATTCTTGAGAAACCTATGCTGATTTTTTTCCTATTCAGCCATGTGATAAAGGGTGTGGAAGAGTGAGGTGTCAAGAGTTTTCTGGTAATAAAAGTTCTGTGAGTGTAGTGAAAACAATATTTACCAAGATGGCAGAAATATTCCTTAGTGCTAGCTGACATGGCAGTAAAAAGATAGATGAAGCTTAATGTTGATAATGAGGTGATACATGTAGGGAAAGCAGTTCTAACTCAGATACTCCGTATCGAAAGAAACTATTTTCTCTCAGGAAAAAAATCTTGGACCTGTGGTAGGTAATGTTCTGTAAATATCACCTTGCTGTCCAGACATGGTCAAGCAAGTAAATAGAACCGTAGAGATTAGTAGAAAATAAGCTTTTTAAGAAGTATAAAGCGTGTAGAAGAGAAAATAATTACGCTACTTTTGATCCATGGTAGACATGCCTTCAAAGCACTGAAGACAGGCTTGGTTTTCTAACCTGAAATAGTCGGTAGAAAAAAACACCAGAGGTGGACAATAAGGAGGATTAAGTGCAGTTGCTGTGTAAAGAACAGCAGCATAGATTAGAAATCTTTGACCCAGAGGTCTGTAAAAGCAGGATAAAAGAGGCATGTGGTTGTTCACTTTCTCTGCCATTCAGATGTAGGTAAGCTGAATTCTAGAGTGGTACTTTAGTTACAGATGTTCTGTCACTTTATGTGAAGCAATCACATTGCTTGTATGCTCCTTATAATGCAGGATAATAAACCTCTGAATATTGAGCAGATACCTTCATTGTTCTGTAAGTAATGACTAGGAATAGCTCAACTTCTTTGTTTAGTTTTGAATCCAGGAGAGAAGGGAGAAATGTCACTGGAAGAATGTGGTATTCATTGCCAGCAGCATGTGGAAGCTTGGTACATTATGGTTACTGGGAAGATGAATCTTGAATATGTATGGATTTACATCCCAGCTAAAACATTTCACATTTCATTAATGTGAAAAAGTAGTTGAAAAGGTGTGCAAAATCTGAAACGCCAGGAACCTTACTTATTCTTTTTTTATTACCTGAGATCCTTATTTTGTAAGCAGAAGAAATAAACTGCTGCCCTTTTTCTGGCTTTGCAAAGCTCTTGGCAAGCCAACTAATTGTTCCACTGAAAACCTCCTGTTACTACAATATTACTATTCATCAGAGCCAAAAGTGTAAGGCATCATGGTTGTTTAATGTTTTATGGTCTTAGGATTTGCCCTGATCAAAGGGTTCTCAGTTCCTTTTCGTTGAAAATCAAGTTGTAACCAAGTAGTCATCACAAATATGATAATTTTCCAAGTGAGATAAAGGATACTAATACTGCCTATCTAGGCATTATGTAATGACAAGGACAAAAAAAAATCTATATAATCCACACAGAGCATAATTAGCTCTCTTCTTGTATTGCATTCTAGTATTGCATGCACCTTGGCCAATGCAAGATTCTGGTACTTTACAAAAGAAGTCCTTCTGATTATTCTTTAAGCTTAATGAACGCACTTCAGTATTGTGCATTGATATGGTGCTACAAAAAACCCCACCAATGCATTCCCTTTAATTGTACGTTATCCTGTCAACCTAAGTTTAGCTATTTCACATGAACAGTTTTTCTCTTGTAAATCAGCAATAAAAGGTTTATTTATACTACTTTTCAACAAGATTCCCCTTTAATTACATCTCTTGAAGATTGAATAATGTTATGTTCAGCACAGTTTATGTTAACATGTCTGTTCTAGTTTTAGGTGTCTCTCCTCCTCAGCTCCAGAGATATTTTTTTTTTTTTAATTCCTGAAATAGCCCTTAGTTTTTCCACAATAAGAGATTTGCCTTTAGCTCCTCCTCAAAGTGATCAGGTTTGATTCTGGAGGGAGATTATGTGGGCCACCTCTGCAGCTGAGCAGCATCTCAGGCAGACTGAGCACACAGTTCATTAGCACTATTTCACCCAGGGGCTGAGTGTGCTATCTGTACCGGCATCTGAGTCTTGCAGACAGTCTTGACAGTAAGAGGACTAAATGGGTTGTTTCAAGTCTTGCTGCCCTGGTCACTGGGCCCTCAAGGCTAGATTCTTATTGTCACTGGAACTGGCTTGTCACAGCAGGCAGCAGATGGCCAGGTGGAATGGGATACTTTTTTTCCTGATCAGATATGTACTGAGAACACACTGATGGTGCTGTCAACATATAAAAAAATAAATAAAAGGTCTGCACTACTCTCAGACAAAGCAGGAAGAAAGCAGCCAAGTGGACCCCCTTTTTCCTCTTTGCTTTGTAAAGTAGAAGATTCCTGATAGAAAAGTGCAAGAGAAGTTTTCTTCTCTCTAGTAACACCTGGAGAACACTGTCCATACAGATCATCCAGAGACAATGAATGGAAGACGCCTGCTTGGTAGGCGAGCTGGATGCATCCCCCTCATGTACACAGAAGTTAGCTACAGCTTCTTCTGCAACAGCAGCAGAAGTTTCTCTGAGAATGAAGAGGAATGGAAGGAGAAAACAGCTAATCAGAGAAAACAACAGTAAAGTAGGAAAAATGTGGGTTTTTTTGATGTTTACTAAAATCACACCCGTGGTTCATCTGGGAAACCACTGACTTAGAAGGCGGGATTTGGAGGTTCTGGAAAGTGCCAGTGTCAGGAGGTCTCTTATAATGGGGAGATAAAAGTTAAATTTGCCAGTGCTAATATTCCCAACTAAATCCCATATGTTTTCTGGTGAGTAGCTTTTGTGACACTTGTTCTACAGCTAGATCACCTTTCCTAGAAGAATCTGTCTTTACTTCAGCAGAATTTACCTTAATTGGAGGCAATATAAAATAATATAAGGTAGTATAAAATTCTTCTCTGTATAGATATGACAAGGTACAGAATACCTTTCTGTGAAGTTCCTTCTCAGAATAACAAGTGTACATATATATGTTCATACATGAATATTTGTGGATGTGTATATATGTGCTTAAATCAGCTACGTAGGCAGCTCACAGTATCTTTTATTTTACAATTTAGCTTTTTCAGTAGGAGTTGAAGGGTCATAAAAACACTGTGCAAATGCAGTTTGAATTTTTTTTTTCACATACAAATGTTCCTGTTCTTTCAAATAATGTACAAATTCTATGCTAAATTTTGCCTAATTTTTCTCAATCACAGTTTGCCAGCATCTTTTTTTGTTCGGGAGAAGCAAGTGTTTAGAACTAAGTATGTTTCTAAAGGTGATATATTTCCTATGAGGTTTTTTGGACAGACCCTAAAACACTACTGAGTGTCTAGTAAGATATAAGGTATTTAGAAGAGTAAGAATATAATTTGGTGCATCACTTCATAGCATCTCCTGACTGCCCTCACTGGTTGTTCTCAGGAGTTGCTGCTGCTGTCGCTAAAGCAGCAGGACACAGTATACTTGAATCTCATTACTCCAGGGCCAGTTCACAGTCCAAAATATTAGTTAAGCCAAAAATGAAGGTAACTCTGGTTATTCATAGCTTTGTACACAGCTTAATTTTTGTGGTAAGCTTTCCTCTTTATGCCTTGGAATATCTTAAACCATTTACAAATAGCCTAAATATTCCTCGGCTGTGCAGCTCCACTTGAGCCAGTGCCAGCTGTTAGTTACTCACCAGAAGCAGAATCAGGGAAAGAAGTGTTTGCTCAGACCCCATCTATGATCTTAGAGTCATTTATTCCCTCTGTCCCAAGAGACAGAGCACCGACCTGGGCAATCGGCCAGGGGGTAAGAGGGCGAGGCTTTGTGTCCAGTTGGTTTTGTCACAGAGAGGGGGAAAGGGGATACCAAGGGCAGAGCTGGGATAAACAACCAACCAGATCAGAGCCCGGGCTGCTTGAACATTAAACAAACGGACTATCTCAGAGTCACATGGCAGGGACCCGGCCGGGGGCACCCGGGGTGGGGTCCACTGCAACAGGTAACCTTGTGTAAAGACCCCAGATGGGGAACTGGAGAAGCTAATCCACCAATGGACGTCCTTTTCCACTGGTTGTGCTGTGAAGTGTGATAATGTCCAGCACGAGGAGTTGGCAGACTGATAAAGCCAATAGCATCTTCAAATGACATAGCTTTAATTATCCAAAAAGTCTCTGCCAGCGCATGTGCTTATGTGGAGCTTATCTTCTGTGTAGGAGGGGGGCTAATTATTTTCCCAGTGTATCATGGTATCAACATTCAGAGAACTTAAAATCACGTGGAACCTTTTTTCTTCTCTCATATGGCAATAAATGCCAGGTTTCCTTTTGAATGTCACTCATTGCTCTTTCAGCTCTATGGTTGTCCAAGTATCTCCCCATCTTTGCTGAATCACTGCTGTATGGACAAATGTTTTCTTGTACATGATTCTGTTCTAAGCAGTACATATTCCTGTGTGTGCTGAGGGCTCTTTGCAAATGGGTGGGTGGCTGAGAGCCAAATGTGGTGGCAGGGCAGGGATCTCTCCCTCCCCCACCCTCCAAGTCATGCCAGCAAGGCAACCCTTGGAAACCAGCCCATTTGATTGTGACTCTGGAACATTTGGGTGGTGTTTGTAATTCAGCAGAGCAGGCTTCTGGGTAAGTGGAAAGGAGCAAACCTAATTTTTAGTTTAGTACTGTAGGCGAGTTTTGCAATGCTGTGTACTAGTAGGAGAGAACTGGCCCTCACTCATCTTTGCACCATGTTAATGCAATCAGTCTAAAATGATATTCTTACTTGGTATCAAAGCAGTACTATACAGTGATACCTGAGTTTGGGCCAGTCTCTTGCCATGCTGCCTTGCTTAACTGCACACATAGTCTCATTGGCCACCTACCTAAGGACCTGCAAAGGGACCACCTGTACCATTACTGAGTGCTTCCCCTTTAGTGGTTTACCAAATGACATGGCGGGCCTGTGAGGTAAATGCTACTTTTGAGAGTTCAGGAATAGAGGTGATGATGAAGACATGAAGGAAATCAATTTCTATTTGTTGAGATAAAGATGTTATTTATAACATTTACCTCAAATGAGAAACAATTTGTAATACCCTATAGGGAAGTTGGTGTCTGATTATATCAGTGCATCACCAAACCCACATGTAGCATGTTTTGTCTGGTTTGCATATGCATAGGTGGTAATAAATGGTGCCAAGATGTGGAGAGCTGTCCCATTCATTTTATTTTTATAAACCAGCAGCAGTGAAAGCCCATTGCAGCTTTTTAAGAAGTTGCTAGAAGAGTATAGTATTTTTAAACTTTGAAGTCCCTATAAATCAAAGCATGTCTTATGTGGAGGTTTTTTCTAAGTAAATGTAAAAAAGTGTTCTTCTTTATATGAGAAATCATTATTTCCTCTTTTATGAAGTATTTTCTTAAATTAGGAAAAGCCTTTTAAAAAAGTCCTCATATGATGATAGTGTGTGAAAAAATGTAAAATGTAATTTAGGTTGGGATTTTCTTATAAATGATTTTTTTCTTTGTTTTATTGCTAATAGCAAATGCATTTCAAAATCAGAGTAACTTGTTAGAATCCACAGATCTTTACACTGCTACTGAGATTGTGTTTTGATTTCTTTGACATGATCCCTGATTGCTGTGAGAAGAATCAGTTCAGTATTTTTGTTCTTAGATTCCCCCTCCTTTGTCTTACAGCTACTTGTGGCAGATTCCATTAACAATTGCAGTAGGAAATACGAGCCACATCTCATCAGAGGCAATTATATGGGTGTCTAACAAATCAGGTAAAAATAAACTTTCCTCCCAGTGGAATCTCATAAAGCATACTTGTGTTTTCCTCAACTGTATCTTTGGAATTGATCCTAGATAATTGTTTAGTTGCTCTGCACCCAGTTTTAACTGCTTAAAATGAATTGCAAAAAAGCAGAGCTGGGAAGGGAGGGAGGAGGAATGGAGGATGAGCAACAATCTAGATTTATAATTATTTCAGAATTCAGACAGTATAATGTAAAACTTTTACAAAGAAATGTAAATTGCTAAGTATTTTATATTTGGCACCACATATCAAATCATTGATGAATGCAATTCACTTTATTGATCAGTGAAAGTTAAATGTAGAATTGTATAATGAAGCAGATATGATGAGTATGATTTAGTACATGTAGAATTCTATCATTTTTTACTCGATCTGTAGTCTGAACTAGGGCTAAGAAGTGGTTGCTGTCATTTAAATTTTCCTTACTGATCTATCAAAAGTATTTATTCTCTCTATTAGATAACCATACGCTGGACCTCAAAAATGCATTATTCTGCTTACTACTTATTTTCTTCCTCTTCAGTTTCTGCATGATCATAACAGTAATAGTTATTGTCCAGAGGACAGTGAGTGCTAGATACCAGTGTTTTTTTATCACCCAAGAAAGGAAGCCCACCGCAGAAATTTCATGAAATATTTATCTATTTCCTTAGCATTTCATGCTGCATCATCTGACAATTTTGGACTGGAATTGAAGAGAGTGAGGGAAGACATATGGGGACTTGAATTATTATATAGAAGGGAAAAGAAGGATGCATGCATCCCCTTGACATGTGGGCTGTAGAGGGAGAACTGACCCTTTCTTGTATAATTAGAAAGGTATAATGATTTCCCTCTAATAGAAAATTAATGGGAGAGAGGAGAGTCAAACCTGTGTGATATGTATTTTCTATTTTGTAAGTTGCTAAAATATATTAGTCACATAGAGCTTAGCAGCCAGAAGACCATAAATGAATGGTATATGGTCAGTAGAAATCTGAGTACCCCAGCTTTCTAGTGGTACAAGGTATGTGTTTCTTTACCCAGATTGTTTGCAGCCTATGAGAAAGTAACATGTTTTATGCTGCTCCCATGTTAGAATGATCTAGAAATGTGCCTGCAATCAGTGCAGTTTTCATACCTGGGAAACATACTCTCAGCATACTGATTCTGTCTCGCTTTTCAGAAGCTTACTGCATTGGCCATACTTTTTAATATTAACATTTCCAAAATACTTCAAGACCTGTTCACACTTTCACAGTCTGCCTTAATGATCTGCTGTACTTTTGTCCTTTAGGGCTTGATAGAACTCTGATATTAGAAAGGTTCCCATTGACTTCAGAGTAAGCTGATCATCCCATCTCATTAGGTTGCACATGCATGCCTCCTTCCCTTCACTCCCACCTTCAAAGTTCAGGATATTACTATTATCTACATAGATGCTTCCTCACTGCCTTTTACTTGCAGAGTGCTGTGGAGGTACAAGTCCATAAAACTGCTACCCACTCTTTTAAGAACTACTGCTTCTATTGGAATGCCTTCAAGAAATCAACAAATTAATGATGGCCAGTGTGAGCAATTATTTTGGGCTGGCTACTGTGTAGAAATTAAAGAGGAACCTTTCCGAGTCATCAGTCTCCTGTGTAGCAAATCAATGACACTGTGATCTATTGTCATTATCCTTGTTCTTCCTCATTACTTCCGCTCACTCATTCACTTGTTGTGCCTCATTGAAAATGAGACTGTAAACCTACAACTAGAGCAAGAATGCCCTCTTGCTTCTACTTATTGGGGTCTAGCTCAGATGAAGAATTCCTCAACATAAAAGCTCCAGTAAGAACATGCCTGAATGTATACTCAATGTATGATTGATTGTACATGCTGAGGCTGGTATATGTGATTTTGTGATATTCCTGAGAGTTTCTCTGCAGCTGGTATGTTTGTTTCATGGGGATGAGGGAGGAATTCTGAGACTCCAAAGGACAGTTTCCAGGTTTGATTCTTGAGGACTGGAAGAATCTTGAATACTGTCTGTTGTACAGAGGACACAGTTTCAGTATTGTCCCAGTGGGCAGTCTGGGAAAAAGTCTGGAAGCTGGAAGTGAAACAAACTGCTCCAGAGGATATTTGGAAGACTGGAAGTGGTCACATTGTTCTTCAAGTGAGTGTAATTAAATGCAGATACTCAAATCAACTTTGGCGTAAATGCTGTTCATGAGGATGGTTTCTGTGTGTTTTTCAAGAAAGAGCAGGAAATTCCTTCTTGTTGACTAAAATCTTGAGCTGAAGGAGCTTCCAGTGTGACTGGAAGAGTGGATAGGAGCTAATGAACAGCTCTCCGTTGTTTGTTGTTTTGGTCTGTTGACCGTGGCTGGACACCAGGCACCCACCAAAGACCCTCTATCACTCCCCTCTAAAAATGGGCTGGGGAGAGAGAATATAACTAAGTGTTCATGGATCTTGGATAAGGTCTGAGTTAGAGATCCCTCACCAGATACCATAGCAGCAAAACAGACTCAAATTGGGGATGTTATTTGGATTTACTACTAACAAAATCAGAGCAGGACAATGAGAAGTAAAAAGAGACCTTGAAACTCCTTCTCCCCCTTCCCACCCCTCTGTCTTTAGCAGCTCTGCCTTGTCTCCCCCAGTGGTGCAGGGAGGCAGGGAAGGGGGGTTGTGGTCAGTTTGTCACACATTGTTTCTCCCACTGCTCAGCAAGATGAGTCTTTCCTCTGCTCCAATGTAGGGTCCCTCTCTCAGTCACAGCCTCCTCTCAGGCATCCACCTGCTTTGCTGTGAGTCTCTTCCAGGGACTGCAGGTGGATCTCTGCATCCCCAAGGATCTCCATGGGCTGCAGGGGCACAGCTGCTTCACCACAGGGCTGCACCTTGGGCTGCAGAGGAATCCCAGCTCTGGTGCCTGGAGCACCTCCTGCCGCTCCTTCTCCACTGACCTTAGTGCCTGAAGGGTTGTTCCTCTCCTATGTTCTCAGCCTGCTCTTCTATGGACACAATTACATCAGAGCAATAACATTTATTTTCCTCCTTCTTCTTAAATCTGTTATCACAGAGACATTACTACAAATTCCTTGGCCAGTGGCGTGTCTGTCTTGGATCCAGCTGGCATTGGCTCTGCTGGACATGGGAGAGCTTCTGGCAGCTTCTCACAGAAGCCATTTTTATAGCCTCCCCTCCACTACCAAACCTGGCCATGCAAACCCAACATAGTCCTCTGTTACTGATCACACACCTCATTTCAGCTGCTAATAGGGAAAAGAGTTCAAGTTGATGACTACCACCTTGGCATATCACTTAAATCTTCCAATAAAATTAACCTCTGTGGGTTATCTGAGAGAAATGAAACTAAAGAAGTTTTGAAGTGGCTACATATAGAAATACATCAAAAAATATTCCTTTTTTTTTGGGTGGTATTTCAGATAACAATGTCCATTGGGAGTAAACCCTGTGTCTTGCCCTACCTCACCAATAATGGTTATTTGTTGATGTGAGAGTCTTTTCCATCATGTACATCCAGAAAGATAAAAGAGAGAATTGTTGATATTTGCATCCTCTTTGCTACTCTGTCTGGGACCTCACCAAGGTGTTGTAGGGTACCAATTGGTATTTTCATGAACAAGGGATGTGAGACTGCTCTCCAGCTTTGTGAGAGCTACATGAGTCTAGGATGATTGAGTTGCTGCTCTGTCCTCATCCTGTCTGTCTCTGGTACATACCAGAGATAGTGAGCATGCAGATCATTGACTGTTCAATATGCTGAGCAGGATCAGTTTCAATAACTGCATGTCAGCACAGTTGCTGGCAACAGTGCTAGGTCTATCCATTCTTCACAACACCAAAGTGAAGGAACACACTGCAAATTACAGATAGGCAGTGTCTTTTTGGGCTGTAATTCATTGTCCTTTGCAGCAAATCCTGTACGTAGGACAGTTCCAGGCCTTGGCAACTTGTTTGACAAAGTGTATAATATCCAAGATGTTTCAAATTTAATATAGCTCTTCCTGCCTGTTTTTCGAAGGTATGTAGTCATATTTTTGAAAGCTTTTCATTCTGCAAGTACTTCTGCCAGTCTCTCTTCTCCTTACCCAGTGAACCATATTTCTACTCATCAGTTCATATGCCAGCCATCAGATGATGGTCCTTATACTGGGTTCAGTTTGTCTAGTGTGTGAAGTGGAGCTATCTCATTTGCTCTCTGAGTGCTGCACAAATAGGTCACCACCACCTTTTCCCTGTTCACTCCCCATGGCCATGGATGAGGCTGTTCTGCTTAAGGTGACTGTAAGCCAACAAAGGAAGCATCTCATTCTGAACCTTCGTATCCATGCTGAGGTCAGAGACATCATGCTAATGTGGCTGCAGTGCTCTTTGTGCCTCACTCTTGTAGGCCTGCTGAATGATAAATTTTGCTGGCACTGTGGAAATCATTGGTATTACAAACTTCTGCTCTGTCACAGTTCCAGGGCTTGTTTGTGTTTCTCCTAGATAAGTTGCCTCTTTTGTGGTTGCTGTAATGATCTGTGAACATACACCCACATAGTTTTGGGATCCGCCCTAAATCAGTAGTGGGTAGAAAGTCAAGAACCAGCTTTCAACCCATTCCATCCCCATGACTGCGTAGCAGGGCTAAGGTGGGAAGGTGTTGGCTATTGCTGGTGAAAGTGTACTAAATGTGGAAGCACTGGCTCACCTGTGCGTGTTTGTGCAAATCCAGAACTGGTCTTAACCTCAAGTGAGGAGGTTTAGCTAGCATCCATTTCCAATAGGTGAGCAGGGCTTTGGAAAAAGGAATGCTTGCTGTTTCTTGGGAAATACTGTTCTGGTGCTCAGTCTCCAAGTAGGAAACATCTGCATGCAACTCAGCAAGTGCTGCTGAGCTGGCTGGCACAGCTTTAGTCTGCTTCCCTGCCCTTTCCATTCCCACCTCCTGTTCATTAACTGATTTATGTTCCAGGGAAATACTCCTTTGATGGACATCCCTATCTCAGTTAAAGTGACTGTTGTTCAGATTGCTCCTAATATCTCCTCAGGATTGCAATGAGATGGGGGGAAGAAAGTTGAACAGGGCAATTGCCTTCCAACAGCAAGTCCCAATTTACTTTGCCACCTCCTACAAGACAATCTCTACTTTAAGCCACTCAACAGTCAGATTCTCCTCCTGAAGTGTTTTGTAGAAGACAGATGCTTCTGAGCTGGGGTTTGCTGGCCGCCTGCTGGGGAACAGAGCATTAGTTGCAGCTTTAGAAAAATACTCTTTCTTTTCTGAGACTCAGCTGCTGAGCTTTACCTGTGTTACTTCCAGACTCCACTCTTATCTTTCAAAAGCAGGAAGAAGGGAAGCACTGTGATGAAAGATCAATACATAGGTCCTGCTTTGAGCTTCAGCCAGCCATAGTGAGGGCCAAGAATAAAGGACTTGGAACCCTATGTGGTTTTGACAGCGTGAGTTGGCATCATTCCCCTTATTCTAACAGCTGGGTGAAGATCCTAGCAGAAGACTACTGCTTACATTGTGTATCACCTTAGGCATTAGCAGTTCCATCATATAGGAATGGTAATGGATGGAAGGGTAGTCTGAGGAAAGAGTTATGTGAGATGGAGCATGATCATATTTCCTGATGTGCTCCATTTATTGTGTTGCTCTCTAAACCAAAAAATTTTCTTTTAGCATGGAGCTATGGCAACACAGCAAGTGAGATAGATTTTTTTTTTCTTCTGGTTTGCCTTCTCCCTGTATGAAAAGTTCTTGCAAGAAGATTTGCCAAATTTAGTTAAATCCAGTATAAATTACTGCAAAATTCCTCATGGAATACATTTTTGTCAGAAAAATTTCACTTGCTGTCATTGTCAATAAATTGTGCTACACTTTTGCAGTTATTTTTGCAGCAAGATGGAGTCAATTCCCCCAGCACGGGTTCTACTACCATAAACCAATTTCTTAGTATGCTAGGAGTTGTATAAAGGGAAGAGTTAAAATAACAACTGTGAGTCTGAACACTTGAGATAGTACTGGATCTGTGTTTGGTCCATGCTTTTGGCAGTACTCTCTTGCAGAAGGGTGCCTTTCTCCCAGACCTACCTCACATGCTGGTTTTGATGGAATTGAAGTTGCTTGAGAGCTGGGAGAGCTCAGAACTTCAAGCCACATGCACCAGCTGGAAGACTATCTCACACTTTGAGAGCTGACAAACTGGGAATGAGACCCTAACTGATTTTTTTTTTACTTCAAAACAAATGTCATAAAATTTAATAATTTCATCCAAAATTTTTCCTATATGTATGTGGCAAAACTAGAAATTTTAGAGTGGTGTTATTTTCTGAGGCACCCAGACAAAACATGACCATGGAAAAACACTTTCTGATGGAAGAACATTAAATAAACCTACCTTTAATCTCAAATACAACGAGATATATATTTTAGAATGACTTTTAAGAGCTGAACTAAAACCTTCAAAGATAGATTTCATTCCAAATGAAATCTTTGTTGTTGTTTAGAAAGTCATGAATGGTTTAATGTAGGGTTTAACATTGAGTTACTACCTTTTCCCTAACTATAATACTTTTAATAGGAAACTAATAAATGTGTTTGTGGTAAGTGGAAACATTACCTGGATGTATAGAAATTTTTAGTGCCTGTAATTACCAAAAGAATGAATTTCTTTTATAGGAAAGCATGAGAACTGACAGACACAAATATCAAATTCTACTAAATTATATAGAACTATATGAAGCACATGGATCAGGCAGTCCCTTAAAATAGCCACCTCTTTATATGAGCTGGGAAGATATAAAAGATTCCTGTCCTGTATTTCAGGAGAAGGTCAATACACAAGTGGTCTTATCGAAATATAATAGCAAGGGGTTATGGTTGTATTTAAACTGACAGAAACAGTAATAATGCCATCGTGCTTGGAAAAAATACTCCTTTATAGGGATACGTACTGGGGGTGTTGCACAGCTGTTATATGTGAAATAGCTTATTCTGAACTTGTCATATTTGACTGGCAAGTATAATTCAATATTAAAGCATAAGTAATTTTCTCACTTTGGAGGTGAAAATTTAATACAAATGCTCTAAGAAGAAAAAGTGTATGTATTTTTTAATTACCTATGATTTTGAAAAATTCCATTTAATGTATTTATTTACCCAGATATTGCTTAATGTGCGCTGATAGCCTATTTGGTGTGCTTTTAGGTGGTATTGTAGAGGTGCAGGGATTAACCAGTTACAAGTAGCTGTTTGCAAGACTGATGGCATTTGAAGGTTAGTTTGCAACTGAAGAGCGTGGGCAGCAAGCTGTACTGCATTAAGGTGGTATAAGGTTGGTTACAAAGGAACAGGATTCGAGTCTTCTCTAAGTAGGGGGGAGCAATGGGCTGGTTCTGACTTGACCCTGATGAAAAAAGGATTTAAACAGAGGGGCAAGTCTAAGAGAGTTTGCTTGGGACTGAGCTGTACAGCCCCCTGTGGAAGAAATTACGCACAGGTATTACAGCCTTGTTCCAAATCAGATTGTGTGGCAGAAGCAGTTTAGGTGCTTTGACAGTCTGAGTGCCTGGGAAGTTCAGAGTTGTAGGACTTAATTCAGATTTTTTCAGTCCTATTTCTGCAGGATATATTGGATCCTAAAGAATTGAATTGAACGTGCAACAACTGAATAATTCTGGGCTTAATATTTCTAATAAGTGTATTTTTCAGAGATTTTAATGGTTTCAGAACTACCCAGGAGAAAAGAGGACTTTCTATTTTAATCCTGCAGTTCTTTATCCAAATTCATGTGCATAATGCAGGTCCGTGAATTTAAACATATAATTATGTATTTTTAAGATTGGGGTCTTGCTGATCTTTGTACTTACTGCACCTTAAAATAGTGGTTATTTGTGGGTTTGCTGTTAGTCAAGGAAGAAGCACAACTTTTATCTGTAGCCCTAGTTAACTGTTATTTCCTCAGAAATTACTTTTTTATAAGAAAGACTGAACTAAATAAATCTCTTTAGTCAGCCTGTGTACTAGATAGTGTGTGTGAATTGCAAAGACCATATTGCTAACTTTTTTCCCATTTATTACCTCCAGGGAATGCAAGCACACCAAAAAATTCCCTAATAGAATTACATATATAACAAATTTTATGTATTTCTTCTTTATTTTTAAAATTGAATGAGAAGACTATTCCTTCAGTGTACAAACTAATTTTATTAGTTGAAAAAAGTGTTTCTGAATTTTTAGTGAGTTCTCGTTCAGGGTTAGTTTTGTCAAAATAATGTACTAGATTGAAGACTTCTTCCAGAAATGTTGAAGCCTGAGGCCATGGTATAAAAGAAGTGCATGTTGTGAATTCAGGGCGTTTGTGTTGTTGAAATTTTGAAATCCATATTCCTGCAAATAGTTGTGGAGTGCCTGACTGTACAAATACGGTAATAAATTTAGACTTTCAGCCCTAAAGCGATTACTTAAAATGAGGGGAAAGATGAAGAACAGGTTAGGTGATACAAGGTTAATTGTTCTAGCTCTAAAGAGGAGGCTCTCGGTGGTTAGTAGCTAGAAGCTGTACAACTCAAAGTACTTTAATTTAAAATCCAGTGTAAAAGCTTAATCAAATACATGCAGAAACACTTAAGAATCTATTTTTTTAATCACAGATTTACTCTTCTCTCTGTATCACATCCATTGAATTATTTGACTTACAATTGTAGAAAGCTATTTAAGCATGGCCAGAATGAGGGTACCAGACTTAAAGTGGGTACCTCTCATAAAAATGATATTTTCCAGGAAAGAAAAAGCACCCTTGAAGTTCTCTATGGGTAAAAGGTCCCCATGTGGATGTCAGCTGGCATCTCTCTACATCAGAACAGATAAAGGAAATTGTTAATCCAACACAATATTTTTGATAGTCTTTGAATTAATTTTACTGCCTTCATGTATATTAAAAGAAGGTGAAATGTAACAGATCTGTTTTTAGAATGTTTAAGGTTGAAACCAAGACCCCTTCCCTTCTTCTTCTTTGTTTCTAGAACACCACAGAATTCCTGCTTTGGAAGAGGCAAGTTGGTTGCTGGGGAACATCAACCAGACTGGCTACTTTAGGGTTAATTATGATATTAGGAACTGGAGGCTGCTAATTAATCAGCTAACAAGGAACCATGAGGTAAGCTCCTTTTCTCATCCCTAAAATCTGCTTTCCTAGATGAACCTTCATGATTTCATCACCCTAAATGGTTCACTTTTTGTGCTTGCCCCTCACAGGTTATCTCTGTCAGTAATCGAGCAGGCTTGATTGATGATGCATTCAATCTAGCCAGGTATGTTTTCCTGAAGATCATCTATCCTCATACACATGTCTGCAATAACTCATGCAACCATTACCTCAGCAGTTGAGTGTGTTTCAAAGTTAAGTATGTTTTAAACACACTTTAGTTCCCCTCCCCTGCTTTTTTTTTTTCATATAGCACATAAACCCAGTCTGTAGCACATTCACTGCTCTTGATCAATATTTGCCATAGGGTATTTCCGAGTCTGAAGAGATCTGATCAATTTTGCAGCAAGTTCCATTTAACACTTTGCAGATAGATAATCTCTTTCCTCTTTCTCTAATGAATGAGGGTTTTTTCTTTTGTTTCTCCCAGTTGTCCCACCTCTCCTTTCATTTACCACTCATTCTTATGCTGTATTTAATTTGAGATGGAAGGCACCTTCAAGCTTCAGTAATTTTTTTGCCCTAACTTGTACTGTTATATAATTTTTTCAGTATCTTTCTTTTCTTGTAATCTGCTAGAACAGACTCTTTTTTCCCCTCTGTGGTGCTTTTCAAACGGAATGGAAAAACAGTCCCATTGAGCATTTTTGGAATTTATGCAACATTTTGTGGTTAAAATGATGAGAGTTAAAAATTAACACATACAGTGCTGGTTAGGTACTGCCTTCTTTACAAATGGAGACAATGGAATTGTCTCCATTTTGAGGTCCAATATGTTGATAGTGAAAGTGTAAAACAAGAAGAAAATAGTGGAACATTTATAACTTTTTGATTTTGAGGTACCTGGGAACATAACATTAGTAAAGGATTTTACCTGCATAATTACAGATTTAATTGAAAAATTGCAAATAATGTGATCTTACTTTCACTGTAATGTCAAAGGTATCATGAAGAGAATTCCTGATACTACTGTCTTTTCTGCTGGTGCTTGCAACTCTTGTTAGTATTGAGGTACATTTTACTACAAATGGTTACTAGAGGTGTTCAGGCTTCAGTCCCAGTGTCACAGCTCAGTGATGTTCCAGCATCCCTGCAATAAAACACATTGTGTGCCCTACCACTCTGTTCTTGCTGCTGACATAAAGTAGTGATTAGCACTTAACAGTCCACAGATGTGGTAAGGAAGGAGGTATCATGAGGACAGGAGTATCCATTTGGTTTTGGCACTGCCCTTCATTCTTGCTTTGTGACATCTTCCCATTGGTAACAGTCAAGAACTAGAAATAGGTCATTACGTCAGACTTCAGCAGACCATGATTTGTCTACTCTCTGACTAATAGAATATTGCAGATTATTCTGGAATATTTAGACTATTAGAAGAACTACCAAATATTGAGTAATTTCATAACTGTTCCAATTTTATTTGATTATGACACTTCAGAAGTAGTGTGCAGTTACACAGAGTCAGTGTGGCACCTTCTTTTTCCATCCACTGAATGCAGTCAGATGTGGCTAGACTTCCCTGAACGTCTAGACCCTTTGAAAAGCTGTTTCTTAAGCCATTTTTTGTAGGTGAGTTGGTGTTGAGCCAGTGCTCTCAGATGTCTTGTTCATGGAGCGTTAAGGTGAGGTCCTGATTAAAGACCCAACCTACATTGTCTGGCCAAATTTTGTCTGCCTAAAAGCCACTCAAAAGACTGGATGAGTAATACATTCCCCACTAATTTTCCGAAGTACTTTCATGAGGATACTGGATCTTGCACCTTTTTCAGAGGTAACTACACTAGAGCACTGTGAAGTCTTTCGAAAGATTTCACGTTGTAAAAACTTGACTTTGTTTTGTTACTGATGATCTGGCTGTTTTTAACAGGAATTCAGTCCTTCGTTTTGGTCCCTAGTTGCAATGATGTGTTATCTTCTTGTCTACAACTGTAAACATGCATGTTTTGAGAGAGAGGAGAACTGTGGCTACTTTAATTCTAATCCCTAGCTATTATTTTCAGTGATAAAATAATGCAGAAATTAAAACATAATTTTTTACATTCATGCTGATCCTTTCAAAAATTTTTCTAATGTAAGCAGTTCTTTTTGCTGTACTGAAGATCCTGTATTTCTTCAAAATACCCTGTCTTTCTTAGAAACTGATGAAGTACTTCCTAGTGTGCTGTTGAGCTTGATACAGAAAATACCAAAAGGATTTGATTCAATTTTCCACTGTTACAATATTGTATGTCCTAATATGATTATTTCTATGTCATTATACTTCTAATTGATTTTGTTTGTGCAACTCTTCTCTTAGTAAAATTTAATATTTAGATCTGGAGAAAAATGAAAAAAACTGCTCATATAAATTATTTTGGAACACCACATTTTATTTTTTATAGGTATATTTGATTCCATTCCTCTGAAATGTTTATTATCCTTTTACTGTCTAGCATAGTGATTGATTAAAAATAAACAACATAAATGAATAGATACTACCAAGGAATTTTTTAAGCTCTATAGCTTTAATTTAATAAGTTTTAGTCCATTTTATATGGAAATACATTCCTTCATCTTCCTTCTTGCTGGTTTGTGTAACATTCATCCAGGAGAGTTGAGTGGAATAATAACAATAGAAAGTTAGTACTTGTTTATTTTTCAGATTTTTAAGTGTAATTCTGTTCTTGGCTGTAGTGCATGCACATATCCTTAAGATCTGAAAAGCTGTAGCATTAGCTTATGGAAATTCATGTCCCACATTCTTGAGCAAGAATAACACCTTGACAGTCCTGCTTCCCTTCTTCTTGAAGATTCTTTATCTTTTGGTTTGTATGAAGTTTCAGTAGAATTTAAAAATATGTTGATTCTAATAAATGTTACTAGTAAACATTGACTGAGAAAGCCCAGAAGCCCTGAGAAGACAAACAGAACTGTGGTTCTCTTCTAAGCTTAAACAGAGCAGAGGACAGTTCAGATAGCTCCAATAAGCAGTGTCTCAATAAATAACGAAGGTCACACCATTTTGTAAGAGTGTGAATAACATTGTCAAATTCTCACATCTTTCTCTTTCCTTAGGATAAGGGGTCAATTAGTGAGTATGTGAGGTGGGGTGCCTCTCAATTTACTTTAGGCATCCCAAAGGTAGATGTGTAAAGCTGACATTCTCACCTTGTAGTGCACTGACAGAGAGAAACATGCACCTGACCTCTCAAAACCACTTAACCACATAGGGTAAGATAAATTACTCACTTAATGTTGGGAGTGTTGTGTCACCTCTGGTTCTTCCTTGATGGGCTCTAAATCTTTGTAAAAGATTTCCCTCATTAAACTGGTTGACTTAATCTAGTATTATGTGAAAGAAATGGGTCTTGTTTATAGTTAATGTTAATCAGTGTTGTATCAGATGTGACTGTAAATCTCTTTTACTGTCATCTAAAATAGCTATTGTTGTTTCCAGTTCTATAAGCACTGAATGTGCAAGTGTGAAGAGGTGTTGTTGATGATTGTTCTTTAGCTCCAAGGATGGATGAGTGTGCTGGAGTGCTGTCCATGCCCTTGCACAGATTAGGGGCAGACTGAACTATAGTCTGTTCAGATGAAGCTTGCCCCTGTAGACTTCAGAAATACAGAGAGCTGTATCAGAAATGAGTAACAAGAAAGAAATGTACCTTCAAAATTTTCTGTGAACTGACTTCCATGCTGTGGATGGCTTTCATAAGTGTTCCTCTTTATCAGAATTTCATACACCAGACCAAAACCAGGATCCTGGTGCAAATAGATGTATGATGAGTTACGATGATTGTTTTCCTGCTGGTAAACAATTCTTTGTGACTTGTTTCTTTCCAAACTGTGAGTTCTGCTGACTCCATAAAACCCAAGTCTGAGGGTAAGGGAAAAGGCAGTACCAACCTACTTTTCAATATATAAATCCAAATTATCTCCCTTGACACAAATTTATCTTTAACAGCTGGTGCATTTGACTCCAAGGTTGATTTCAGAAGTAAAATACTGAAGGAAGCTAATGCTGACTCCAAGTCACTTTCTCACCAACTTGTAGAGAGGAATTAATTAAAAAAGTAAATCTTACTTAATCAAGTATAGCCTTTTGGATCTGGAAAATCATGTCTTTTATTGTTTCTTAAAAAAATTAATTCCTGGCTGTGGAGTCTTGACGCTGAGGCAAAAACATTTTATCAATTCAGCCACCTGAGACGGCACTGCCTCACATAATGATTAGCTGGTCTTTTTTTCTGGAAACTGAGAGATATTGTGTAACTAAGCCTATAGTTAATACACTTCCATATAAAATCCAGAATTATTGCTGCTAAATTGGAAAAATGTTTTCTTGAAATTCATGGAAATACATGCATAACAAAACTAAACCATGGAGTTGAAATGATCTTCATTGCTGTTTTACTTCACAGAGATTAAGATTTCATTTCTTGTAGCATTTGAAGTCTTCCAACATAAGTGGGCTAATTGGTTCCATGTTACATTTGTTTGTGTTACTTTAAGTCCTGTTCAGTGTGATGTCAGGAAGAAGTCAAGGCATTTGAGGGCCCATGTGAAATGCTGGGTCTGGGCAGTAAGTGGGTGACAAAGACAGAAATTCTCAGCGCAATCAATGTACTTCAAAACGTTTCAGAATTTCAACAGCCACATTCAGGGTTGTTGACCTTGTTTTGTTGGGCTATTCAGAAACAGTCATAGAGGATCTATTTACATGAGTAAGCTGCCGTTTTACTCTAGCCTTTGTCTTTATGCCTGATTACACTTTCTCATAGTTCAACACAGAAGAAAACGAGATGTGTTATGCAGCTCCCTTAATTAGTGCCTCTGAGTACCAGCTAAGGGAGTGAGTATTAGATCAATACTTTGTATCATGCTTGATTAATAGTGGTATAGATTTACTGTTTTAATAAATGAGGCCTCATCTGAATTATTTCAGCAGATGCCGTAGTAACTCCCATTCAGTGTCAGGCAAATTTTGGTAGTGGTTCACTAGCAATTGATTTAGATATGGTTTCCTACAGAAGTTCTTGGGTTTCTTTTGACATAAATACTCTCTTGATGGGCCAAAGTAGCTGTGCCATTTTTCTAGAAAATAGAAAGTTACAATTCTTTTAAGGTAGCCCTCATTCATTCCATCTGCTGCACGTCAGTCCATATGTTCTGTGACATATCACAGCATTGATATCTGCTTTATGTGGAGATACATATTTGAGCTAACATTTGCATGTGTTTGCAACAAGATGAATCAAAGCAATTCCTGCAACTAAGAACACTAAAAATCAGTTCTGCTTTTGTAGTATGTATCATTTGTGCATCTGATCCTGTTACATAGCTAAAGGCAGTAAAGCAAATTGTACAGCACATTCCAGGGAAGTGTTGGTGCTGCAAGAGCATCTCGAAAGGTAGAAATAACTGCTGAGAGCCAGGAAAAAAGCTGAGGACTCTTCAGCACGTACTAAAAACCAACTGTGTAGATCTGACTGCAAAGGGTTTAGTGCAGAGGGAAGGTCTTTGTCTAGTCATATCCCAGCAAAATTTGCCTAAATTATTTCTGGTACTTCTGAGTAATTATAACAGTAATTGTTTTATCATGTACACTACATTAACTTTATTCTTGGCCAAATCCAGAATAAACTGTTGGGAAGACTTGATTCTGGTTTCAAGGGGGTGACATAGTTATTTTTAGCTAATGGTTGTTAACTCGTCTTTTTTTACCACATACTCTTAGTCTCTTAGAGTTGAAGCTGGTCTCTGAAGTCAGCTTGGTATGGATGTATCCTTGTTACGGTGCAGCTGCCAGGGACTGCTGTGTAATGACAGGGCAAGGGAACAGTCTGTGAGATTTGTTTTGGGAACATTAGTTGAATCAGATCTGAATTATGCTTCAAAATAATACTTGAGTTTGAGATTAAACAAGAAGAGGAGTGTCATGACTGGAGCTTGCTGAAGGCTTTTTTGCTACTTCAAGTGCTGGAAACGGAGCTAAGAATTGAAATATGGCTTCAAGAATCTGTGTTGGTGGGGCAGGGAGAGGTCTTTGTACAACCTTGAAACTTGTGTCATTCTGTGAGGGCCCTATCCTCTCAGGGCAAGCATACATCCATTCCCTGGGACTTCATGTCATCTACACAGCCCTTTTTCTTCCCCACAGCTGCCTTGAGAGGTCCTAGTCTCCACCTCCCTCAACTGACCTCTCAAGGCAAGCAGGTTTTTTGACACCTTGCCCTTACCCCAGAACCCGATTACTTTTCTTTCTGTGGATCTGACAGGATTAATATGGAGAGCAAAAGATCCTTCTGCTGCATTGGTTAAGATAGCAAAAACAAGCCACTCAGAGAAGCTGGAGGTGCTGATATATACAACTTGACTTTCCCAGCATCAGCAAAGGATATATGAATGAAGGCATAAACCAACTTTTCTAGTTATAAAAGACAATACTGATGCCTCAATAGCATAAAGAAAGAAGTCTGCTGTCATAGGCTACTCACTGCTTTGCCTGCTGTTTTGACCTGACTGCACCATTGCTTCTCAGAAATGATCCTACTTTTTGCAGTTATCTGATTGCTGTTGACCAGGATTGTTGTCTAGAGGAGGTCTGGTCTTTGTCCATGTATGCTCTGTCTGCTTGATTGTTGTAATAGATTAGCTCCTTCCTATATGGCTAGAAGGGTGTTTTCCTCTCCCAGAAACCAAGCAATAAATGGCAGGAAGGACTGTGTTATGACTAAGGCACAAAGACTGAAGGAACCTAGGATGCTGTTTCTGGTGTAGCCTTCCTAGGTAATCTTGGTAAAATCACTTAAATTGTTTGTGTCTTGTTTCTCTCTGCAAAGTGGAGATAAGAGAATAGGTGAGGGTTTAAGAGAATTTCAGAAAATGCTTTCTTATTATGAATATGTTTATTGGGAATTGCCTTTAGAAATGTAGTATTCAATTCTGTAGATATTCTTGCAAACAAAATTTGAATTGCATGTTTGTCCTCAAGATCTGAATTCTGTGCTATCCATATGAAGTTTCTAGCTTTTAAGCACATATTTCACTTGGCTGACTGATATGGAAATTATAAGCATTAGACCAGGAAAAAAGAGTGATGAAAAAGTATTGTGCATAATAATAAACTAACTCAATTTTGATTCTTCTCAAACATACTCTCATAGATACCATCACCTGTTGACAACTTAATGAATAGAAGAGCTGTTTCATTCTACCCTTCCCAACAAAAATCACCAAGAAAGAAAATAAATAGCACTTACAATAATTAAGTCATCTGGAATTGATGTCTATTAGCCCCTGAAATACGTTCAAATTTCTTTACTTGATTTAACTATGTGAATTACATACTTCTCAAAAATCATGGTTTCATGATGATGAAAAATATTACATACCTTACTGCATAGCCTTAATTTTAGCAGTAAGATTATGCCTTTTCATCTTGTACTATGCCTTTTTAATTCATTTTTCTTTCATATGGCAAAGAAGAGGAAAGGAGAGATTGTGAGCTACAGTTTGAAGGAATTTTTTTGTTGTATTTTTACAAGCATAGAGGGGTTTAGATTTGAGGTTTTTTTCTGTTTTCAACAGAAGTGAGTGATTCAAATTAATATTAGTCTTTGCTTAGGTGGCAGCTCTAAAACTGTGCAAGATAATTTAAGCCACATAATACTGTGATAATTACATTGAATTTGAACTATTCTTTGTAGGATGCTTCAAATGCTCTTGTGTGGAGTTGAATGCCACTTGAAGAGTCCTTAAATATTTTGCATGTAAGAAAACATACTAAGAAGCAGGCTTCACTTATAACTGTCTTACTCTCTGAATCTTTTAATGTTGGAGAGATTGAGTGCTAACTAAATTTATTTCATAAAAGGAGCTTGTAAGCCGAAAGTTGCTGTTGTATTCATCAAAGGGCAGAAGTGCATTCCTGTCTTGTTTACGTGGAAGTCCATAGCTGGTACAGATCATAATGCCTCCATCAAGTGACTTTGGCATCTTAGAAAAATTGAGTCCTTACACGGTCCTTATATAAAGTCAACCCTGGGAAGGAAGGATGAGGCAGATTATTCTTTGATACGGGAGATCACAGGGCCTTTTTTAAAGATTGCCCAGTAGTTTTCTATGAGAAAACATTCTTTCTCCGGGTTCTGTGGTCGAACATGGATGTCAGTCATCCTAAGATTTTAATCATTGACTTCTAGCCTTCTAGCCTTGCAGGAGTTGAAGGGGAAATCTGTGACTACAAGAATTAATTTTCCTGTTGTATGGGTCACCTTGCCCAAAGCTTTTTTGACATGTTAGGGTTCAACAGATACTCAACTATCAAGGAATTGCTGTTGAAGCACTGTGGGAAAGAATATCCTGAATACATTGGTAGAGACACCAGTCCTCGATAGGTCCTGAAAAAATGAAAAAGCTAGATACAGTTAACTGGGGATGTTCACTGGTGAGTTATTCTAATCCACACACTTTGCCATTAAGGTAAAAGAATGAATCAATTATTAAGACTCCTAACTTGCTTTAGGAGTCTCTTTAGGAGTTAATGAGTATAGTCTAATTATTCATATATTGCACAGAAACAGAACTGATGTTAATCTGAATTGCACATCTGCATTCTGAAGAGCTGTGTTTCACCCCTTCAAAATTACTTAGACAAAAAGCTAGTCATGTTTTACACATTTCTAAGAAACAGATGAGGCAGGGTAAGTTTTAAACCAGTAGCAAGTAAATCACCTCATTTCCATTGTTACAGCAATGCAGACCAGTTTGCTGCCAGCTTGGATTTTCTAATTTTGATTTAAACACATGACTTATAATGTGTTTGTGGGTGGTGGGACTAAAGGATTTATTGTGCCCTTGTATGTGGGACTCTCATCACTGTACGACAACCCTGTCGTTTTTGTGACAGAGTCTGTTTGACTGGTGCTGGATTTATGATAGAAATAATTCAGAACAGAGTAATAATTTTCCCTTGGCAATTACACTACCATTTGGTACTTTGTCCCTAAGGGGAAAATGAATGTGCTGGGATCTGTCCATAAGTTCAGTGGCTCAGTGTAAAGAACAAATCAAGGTCAGAATGCAGTTGAATACACACTAATGTTTCATAATATAATCTAGATTCTACTTTTATCTGACTCATTAAAAACTCATGTAATTTAAAGATTATTTTTCTTTGCCATGAGATTTTTATTGGGAATTCTTTGTGAGAGAGATTTCATTACCGTGTTCAGTACTTCTTTTTCCTGTTCATTGCCTCTTTTCTCTGTAGCAATGGCCACTATAGCAACTTCTTCAGAGTAAGCAGAATAGTACCTTGCTAAGCATTGGTGCTTATGATATGATATATGATATGATATGATATCATAAACCACTAAATACTTATATATAACTTCTGGAAAATCTTTTTCCACCTCTGTCTTTGTCATAAAAATGATAGATCAAATTTTCAGTACAGTTCATCAGCAGCCTTCTTTGTCATGAAAAACCTGCTGAACAGGATGTTTGTCTAGAGGTAATTTGTCTGATAACTAAACCAGATCTCTTTGCCAGTCTATGTTCCTGTTCTGTTCTCCCCATCAGTTTGGCAGGCAACTGTGAAATCAGGAACATAGATAATAAGACAAACCTCGTGTGGTGCTGTGTTTCTAACACATGCTCTCGTGTGTAGTGGTGGCTACAGAATGATTGACATGCTGGTAAACAGGTGGGTGAGGTCAGTTATGTAAAGATTGATAAAGCAATGAAGTGTCTCAAATGTGATCTTTTTGGTTAAATTTTGCTTTTGTAGTCATGTGTTTCAAATGACTTGGTATGGAGAAAGTTGGCTTAGAAAGGGCTTGTAGAGGCTGCTTTCTATATAACCCATGATGTCAAACCAAAATGATCTAATCTGAAATACTATAAAGAGAGATGTCTGCTTTTTGTAGTTTGTACTGAAGATATGTAAACAATAGATCATTTTATAACATGAAATGGATCTGTTGGTACTCTTCTGTGAATAGTTACAGGGCAAAAGACCAGAGCTATGATATTCTTATTCATGCCTCTTGGCAGAGGAGTACTGAAATAATGATGTTCTTAGGATTATCCATTGGCAGAGGTCTACGTAAAAGAGACAAATTTGTGTCAGGAATGGCACTGGTATGAATGTGCTTTGGGTAGGGAGAGACTAAATGAGTTCCTAAGGTTCTTTCAATTTCAATTGTAGCTATAGATGAAAAATGTTTACAAAAATTTTTAACCTTGACCTTGATAAATGTTTTACCTGAACATCAGTATGCTTTAATCCACTCTTTATGTATCAACAAGGTTTAACTATTTTATCTGTTAATATACTTGCCAAAACTATCCCAGGTTCCTCTGCAGAATTTTTTTAGGTGAAGATACATGCTTGCTGAGATTTTCAGGTGACTACTGGAGACATACCTGGAGGAAACTGTGCCTGTTTCAGACTAGACACAAGATTGGACATCACAGTATTTCTGTGGTGTTTATACTTGTTTACCTGGTTTCAGTATAGTTCATAATCAGTTATTCCTCTAGTGACAGACAATATTTCAATTTTCCTCCAATATGGCTAGTCTAGAAGAGAACCTTGTCTCTTAGCCCTGGCTCTCATGCATTTGGACTTTGACAGGCAATATCTGACAGCACTTTTGCTGGACTTAAAGATAGCAATATAATTGATGGCTAAAAAGGCACAAGAAAAATAAGGATTTCTCTCACTGACCTTCAGTGACTTTGTTAAAAGAGAGAGTAATAAGTCAAGCTGCACGTGTAGAGTATCTACTAAACTTACACTCTCTAGTACAATTGAGTGAACATTTCTAGGCAAATATATGACAGGGAAATTATTTTACAGTTTTCCATTTGATGGGAAGGTTGCTACTTTTAGTTTACTTATTGTTGTTATAATTATTGTTAAACATTTCTGTTTAACATTTCCACATATCTGTGTTTTTCCAACAGAGTTCACAGAGATACTCAGAACTGACTCATTCTCTGTTCTGCCTTCTTTTCTCATTTTTGTTGTTGTCCTACTCCATAAATGCCTTTGCTGACCAGATCCTCTGTAACCATCTTTGAACCTAGTTCTTCCAGGCTAGCGAAGGAGAATCCTAGAATCAGCACCCTTTGTGTGGTTTGCCACTGTTCAAGTGAGCCACTGCTTCTTACTGAATACAGTCAACCCTGGGAGAAAGGAGTCTTGAAGTCTCAGTGCTGGACAAGCTTTAAGTGTAAACTAAAAGAGTATGTTTGTACCAAAATACCAAAATTAAGAGACCAGTTGTGCTTTGTGAAGATGCAGAATATTAGAGCATAGCTCAGCACACAGTCACACTGCTTTATCTGGGTTCTGTCTTCTGCTGACCTGGTTGTCATGGCAGTTATGCTACCTCCCAGGACACTTCTCACAGGTCCTAGATCTGTGACCTGGATTTTAGGACTTATATATTCATGGTTCATGGTTTATCTGTTTTATGGTTTATGGTAAGAGTTTCTCCTTATATCCACTTTTCTCAACTATGAATGTAAACTTTTTATACAAAAAGGTGAAATGGTTACTATACCTTACTATGTCTTGACAGAAGCTATTTAGTGCCAATTAGTCTTGGGCTGCAGTGTGTTTGGAACAGAAAATGCATAAATATGGCTTAACCACTAGGGTAAAAGAATAGGGCTATCATAGTTTTCTGTAGGCATCCATGAAATAAAATAATATAGAATATAAAGAACATGCTGCCAAGGTAATGTTCCTGAAGCACCATGTTTTCTTCAGGAAACTTTCCGTCTTAACTGCCACTCTAGGAGGATTTGAGATATGTCTCTGCTTAAGTTCTCTCAGAGGTGCATCTTAGCATCTGTACTGCCCAGGATGTGCTGACAGAAGAGTTTAATATTGACAGCCATAGCCAGTTTTCCTCTAAGTCATGACCTGAAGTGATGAATTTGTTGTCATTTATATAATAATGCCATCCCCAAAAATCTCCCTTCATTCCCATCCCTTCTCTTGGGATGGATTGGGTAATGTGTGGTTGAGGGGGTGATTCTGCTGAGATTGGGTATAAGCTCTTCTAGGGTCATATTCAGAAAGAGAAGGAGGGTCAGGAGTAAACAGGAAAAAAATCAAACTTTGCCACAATCTATTTGTGTAATTTGCATTACACTCTTAGGGAAACAATAGGAAAAGTGAGAGTCAGCGTGTGAGACAGGCAGAATTGAATAGTCTGATAAATTCGGAAGTTGGAAGCAATGAGTAATGAGAGTAACAGCTTCTGTTGTGAACAGGATGAGTGATATCATCAGCCAAGAATCATGATTTTGAAACTCATTAGGAAGCTCTGAGCTCAGGAATTAAGAGATCAATCTTTGAGTTCACTTCTTATGTGTCTTTATGGAGAAGTTAAGCTTAAAAAGAAATATCTGTTTGTTTTGCAGCGTTGATTTCCTTTTTGCACTTAGATCAATTTCAAAACATGAACTTAAATGTCCATTAGTGCAGCTAAAATAAACATTAATCTGTTTATTCCTCAAGGAGCATGTTTCCTAGAGCTATTCCTTTTGTTCCTTAGTCCACACTTTTTCATGTCAATCAAATTATCAGTAAAAATAATCACAATCCTATTAGAAACTAGCTATAGATATGCAACTTTAGGCCAGTTTCACTCTTTGCTAACATTGTCTCCAAAATTTTTAACTACAGTCAGTCCAGCATGCTGCTGGCTCCATTAATTATGTTTAGAAAACTTTAGAGTATTAAGACCTGGAATTCATCTTAATGATACTCTGCTACATCAAAAACAAGACCTGTAAAATGAAGAAACTTTCCGTCTTCAGATACATTGGACTTTTTCTGTTACATACTCTAAAAGCTTTGCCACTTTTATTTCATATCTGCTCAGTTCCTCAGTTGGTACACTGAGCTCCCCAAGTGACCGTTTTTTTGTGTTTTAGTGTGTGCTGGAACTGGAGTTGAAAACAGAGCTGATAAAATGTGGACAAAGATGACATGAAGCAGACTGGAGGGTGGGATAGATACTTTTAAATCTGTTACATGAACTCACTTTTTTCCTGAGAACATGAAGGGAACAGAGTGTAATTCTTCCAACAGAGAGTGTGAAAAATGAAGGCCTGCAAGATGTGGTGCACATTGCAAGGAAACAAACAATTTCAAGTATTTCAGCAAGGCAATTTTGACGTGTTATTACAGCAGAGATAAAAATTCATATTAGCATGTATGCATTAATTAATTTCTGTGCTAATGTGAGCAATTTTATTTGTTTGCTATATGTTTGCATTTCTTCCACAGACATTGATGGAAATTAAAGGAACATTTGCAATGAAGGAGAAAAACTAGTCTATGAAGCTGTATTGTACTGTAACCTATTAAATTGAACTTTGTGGAATCCACCTTGCTGATTTGAAGTGTTTAATGAATAGAGAATCATTATCTCCTCTCTAGGCAGATAGTTAACTCCTTTTGGATTTAAACACCGGCATCAGAAGAAGAGTAGATAATGCATTTCTGGAAAGTCCATACCCACAGGGTTGTACTTTGTTTCAGAAAAAATGCTGTTCTGAAAAAGAAAGTGAGAGCAAAGCCAAAAGCTTGGTGTTTTCTGTACTCGGTTTTTAAAGTAGCTGTCAAATGCTTGTGTCTGTATTGCATTTTACTTTCAATGCTATTATTTGAAAACCCTTCCTGTACCCTCCCCACACTCTTTCACTTGCAGAGGGAGGTCTTTTATGATAGAAAAAGAATGGGACAAAACTTTAGCTGGTTGATTTATAAACACCTGAAAAAAACCATAATTTATGTGCAAAGTGCTGGAACATCCTGAACCAAAGTGATGTCACTGGATAAGTCCTTCCAAAGTGACTTAAGGTGGATACAAGACAAGGCAGTTCTAAAGGAGAGAGAAAAGAGTGAGGAGAATAACTGTAAAACTAAAGCTTCTTCTTCAGAGAGAAAAGAGTGAGGAGAATAACTGTAAAACTAAAGCTTCTTCTTCAGCACTAGTTCTTTTCAATTGCTGATGGTCAGTAGAAATGTTTTCTCAAGCAAAATGCCTTGGGTTGTTGGTTCTATGCAGACAGCTTTCTGTCTTAGAAATCAACAAAGCAACACCTTCCTTTTGTTTTGGGTATTTTTTTTTTTTTTTTTTTTCCTTAAAGGCAGTTACTTCTTCATTCATATCTTTCATAGCCCCAGGAATCCATTCAAAGTAGGGATAGCTTGTTTGGTTTTCTTTCATGTGTGTTCTTGCCTTGCTTCATCAAGTCAGTATGCTTGCATGTATTGGGAGAGACTGCGAGTTGCTGGTTTTTTATAAGTTTGACTTTCATGGCATTAATATGTGATGAGTTTATCATGTTTTTCTGCATTTTAATTTCATTTGGGAAAAAAAAGAAGTTGTTTCTGCCCCATCATGAATATCTTCTGAAAACCAATGTAATGGCTTCTTTTATTGTGCAGAGCTGGTTATTTGCCTCAGAATATTCCTTTGGAGATTATGAGATACCTTTCAGAGGAAAAAGATTTTCTGCCTTGGCATGCTGCCAGCCGAGCTCTTTATCCTCTAGATAAATTGCTGGACCGTACAGAAAACTACAATATCTTCAATGTAAGAGATACAGTCTTCCTCTCTTTCTTCCTCTAGTTCTTCCTCTCTTTCTTCCCCTCACTCTCTCCATCTGTCTGTCCTTCCAGCCTTTTTTCCTTTCACCTCTTTTATTGTCAAGATTTGAACTGTTCTCCAGTCAGATACTGTAAACAACCTAGGGATATTAAATTTCTTTCTAATTACTCTATTTAAACATAACAATTATCAAGCTTTTGTTCATTTGCGTTTGAACAGTGATAACTGTTGTTTGAGGCATATATGACTAGAAGAAGGAAAGGTCCTTATCCCTCATGTAAAATGTTATGACAAGTAAAGTATTTCACTTAAAAGAGCCAAAGTGTTTTATTGTCAGATTTTCTCTTTTGAGGAGCCCCATGGTGATATTTAGGTGGATGCCCAAGATCAGCAACAGCAGCAAATATAGGCACAACTGAAAAGAATACATGCAACTGAAGCAAAGAATTTTAGTCATTATTTCATCCCCAAATCTGTGGTGAATTCTCTGCAGTTACCTTAATTAACAAGAATTAGAACACTGTTGAGTCTAAAGCCCATTCATAATTGCGTCCGAAGGGACAGCAGTAGCAGCTCGCAGTAGATAATTAAGATAGACATGGCAAATATTTTAACATTTACCTGTAGCTACACTGAAGCATGATTTATGAAGTACACAGATTTGACTGCAGCCAGTGACAATTATGAACTCTTGGAGTTTTTATTCACTGTGAATTTTATGTAGTCTACATATTTTCAATGGCCAACATACGGTAACTTTATGTAACGTTGTAAAACCTTCAAATGCAGGGGCTTTTTAAAGCCTAAAATTCATAAGGATGCTTTTTTTCTTCTTAAATGTGTATTTGTTTCTCTATGTGTGTGAACATAGACACCATGTTCAGAGAGGAGGAAGTTAGCAGTGACTGTACATATATATGCAGAGGTACATATATACCTCTACAAGATATATAGATATACAAATATTGACACAGATATGTGTGTGTGTGTATCTATATATACACACACATATACATATGCACAGTTACCTGATGACATGGAAAATTTTTTTTGTAGAACATATACTACAGATTAATAAAGACACATTGAAATTTTTATGAACCTGCAGAGCAGGTGTACACACAAACCAGAGCCATAATGTAAAATGCTGTTGAAATAATTTGCATATTTAGTCTGTTGTTAACTGCAGAGAAAAATCCTTAGGAGTCTGCTATTGCTATTTCACTTTTAAACATAGTTGTGTAAAGAAAACACAATTTTAATAAATGAAGCCAGTAAAATTCACAGCCGAGTTATGTTTTATCACTACTGATGGGAGTTTTGAAAGCTGAGGTGATAGCAGAGGAAATAAAAAGTCTTTTTAGTCAAAGAATAACATATCTGCTAGAGAAAGCTGCAGTATGAATCTTCTTTTGTGCTGACATATATACATGCCTATGCATCTGTAATAATAAAATAGATGCTCTCCTATGCGGTTCCATGTATCTCAGTTCTCTTTTTCAAATTGGTGAATTCCACTGGCAAAAGATTACACTGAATACAATGACAGTGGTTTTCTTCAAAACTGGTCAGAATTTGCAAATATGTCCTCTGTGTAAAAAGTAGAAGTCACTAAAACAGATCTTGGGCTTGTTTTGTACTTTAAGCACACCAGGAGCCTAAGATTAAAGCATAGTGCCATTAAGTGTACAAAGCTTATTTGCAGCCACATTTTTATGTATTCTGAAGTCAATTGACTGTACCTACATAATGTTTTTGCCATGGCTATGGATATTAAAACAGTATTCTTTTAAAAGTGAGCATGCACATTGTGGTCAAGATTGGCCACAAACTAGAAATTAGGCTGTTGACGCTCTTGTAATTTTTCAGCTGTGGATTGTAAGTTCAAAGTAGCATGTAATAAAATTTTGAAATTCATGGATTTTATAACAATAAATTGTCTTATACTAGGCATCTAATCTAGTAGCTCTTCTAGAATTTCATGCCACAGCAGTGAAGGAGGATTATAAGTGGACAAGTAGCTTTGCTAAATCTTTGGAATTGGACATTATTTGAGGGTAAAAAGAGAGACCAAACCTCACTAGTCAGCAGTATTTCAATTTCAAGTAAAAGAAATTATTTTTAACATTAAATATACTTTTCTTTTTCTCCTTAGGAGTATATTCTAAGACAAGTTGCATCAATGTATCTGAAGCTTGGATGGCCAACAAACAATTTAAACAAGTCACTTGTTCAATCATCATACCAACATGAGTACTGTTATACTTTCTTTTCTAATGTTTATTTGTGGAATAGAATTATATAAATTCTCCTAAAATTTAGTCATGCTTAGCATAAGCCAGTCATAATTCCTTAGCCCTACCATCCTTCTGTTTTTTTCCTTTCTGGGTTGTAGGGAGAGCAGAAAGATGCTGTGAGAGGAATTCTTCTTTCTTAAATTGTGCGAACATGATTTCCTAAGCCCTAACTTAATATCTGACTACACTGGATTTCTAAGAACTTGTACTCATGTGACCACAGAGGTTGGGGGGAGTGCATGAGTGTAAATGGGGGCTGGTTTTGATCCATGACTTTTCATTTAGTTGTTGCAGGCATTAAACTGACACTGAGATTTGTAAAGCCAGATTATCTTTGATATGTTGCCCAACTACCGGTTGCTGTCACTGTTATCGGGAGTAGTTTTTTGTGAACATTCAAACACATTCGTTAATGCAGCTTTATTGCTCTCTTTAATTTGGGCAGAGAGTTACGTCGGGAGGTCATCATGTTGGCCTGCAGCTTTGGGAACAAACACTGTCACCAGCAGGCTGCAACGTTAATCTCTGACTGGATTTCTAGCAATAGGAACCGGTAAGTGGAGCTGAAATGTGCATCTCACATTTCTCCTACTGAGAGGCAGTACAGCTCTTCCTCTCCTGCCTGCCCTGTCTGCAGTGCCCTCTTTTGTAAAGTTTTTTTTTTTTTTTTTTTATGGGAAGAAGCAGAGGTTGCTGGCTGTCATTTAAAAACGTCTGTGGGGTTTCAGAATTAATTATTTGACTTGGCATATATGAGTGGGTGGAGGAGATTCTGCCCACTCCTGATAAATTACTGTCAGCTAATTCTGTGCTAGAAAATGAGAAGATGGCTTTTAAGGACAAATTTAAAGAAAGACAGATGAGTGAACGCCATGTTGTCAGACAAACATGAAACCTGTGTTGGGACAAGAGAGCCAAAGGTGCTAAACATTTAAAGGAGTGAGAGAGGTTAGAGAGAGAAGGACTGAGAAGTGAGGAAGGAGATGTAGCAAAGTGGTGCAGGGAAATGTTACAAGCTATTTAAAGGTGAAGACTTGAAAATTAATGTGATTCAGGAATACATGGAAAAGCTCATGTAAGGTTTCAGAGAGCAGGTAATAAGATAGCTGATGCCTTGAGCATTAGCAGCCCTGTAGTGGTTTGACAGTAAATATGTAAGTTAGGCTGTCCAGACACAGGTTTGTTCAGCTGAGGCAAGGGAACATGGGCCATGGATACTGTATGAAGTTTATATTTTAAAGGCAAGCATCTAAGAAATACGAAATTACTGAAATTTGAAATATTTAATTATGTAGTGATCTATGGACAATGAGATGAGTGAAGAATATAGGTTAAGATCCCAACTTCTCTAGAAAGAATAGTGAATTTTCTGATTATATGAAATATTTTCACTGTACACATTTGTACATGGCATGATAGTTTAGTTTAAAAGAGAATATTTTACTTTCAAATAAAAAGAAAAAGATAAGAGAAAAAATCTCTCATTTTTAGTCCCAGTCTTGTATTATCTCTGCAAAAGGATCAGATCTCCCTAGCCATACAAGCAGGTAGGATTTTTCAGAAATTCCTTGGAATAATCAGGTGTTTGTTTGCAATTAAAATATCTCTGTCTGTCTCTGTAATCTTTAAAAATCCTTTACAGGCATACCCAGTTATGTAAGTATCTATGTCTCTTGTAAAACTAGCCATGAACTGAGCATGAAGGGAAATTACATTCCTCTATGACTTTGAAACTTCTGAAAAAAAAACCAAAACAACTTGCAACTGTGACTATATACTTTTAAGTAAGATGTGTGTGAGGTGGAGGGTTTTCCTGGGTAAGATGATACCAGATATATTTACTATGAAATATATACCCCAGAGTTTAATATGAATTCTTATCATAAGCAGCAACAATAAAGTATGAAGCTATTCAGAGGCAATTAAAGAGAAAGAATAATTGGAAACAGTCTGCAAAAGTAATTTACTTAGATATTCATTTGCAAAATTATTTAATCAAACCTAGCATTACCTATTAGCATGCACAGCAGTAGATTATTCAGTGTTAAAAAAGCTGTCACCCTGCAAAGCTACCTGGCTGTGTCTTTCCTTTCCAACAGGATTAAGAAAGGAAGCATCAGAAAAGAAAAACATAACAAAACACAAGCTTATTGCTTTACTAACAGTAGCAAGAGAGAAAAGAAATAAATTTAAGGAGCCATCTGAAGATTCATCTTAGCCTTTCAATGGGGCCATTTTTGGTAGCAGAAGATTGTGTTTGCCAGCTTATGATGAGTATTATGATAAAAGCACCACACCAGGGCAGAGGAGAATAGCTACTATGTTAAAGCAATGTGTTTCTCAAAGGAACTGCACAGTTTTGAAAAATGGCTGCAGCAAATAATGTAATTGCATAATAGAGATGGACAGTCAGCTGATAAATAGGGGCACAACTGGCAAAGGAGATAGAGACACACTTTTATTTATTTATTAAGACTGCAGGATTTTTTCAGTCCTGCCCTTCAGTATTTACCAGTTTTCTCAGAGCAGTCTCACATCCTGCATGTCACTGATGTATGAGCAAAACTCATTTCCTATCTACTTACATTGAAATGACATTACAAAGACTACTAGTAAAGCAGCTCAGTAAATGTAAAATCAGCTTGTGTTTCACAGTAACAGCATTTGTAGGGTATGTCAGTGTTCTTTCAGGACTGTTCAGATCCTGCTGAATCAGAACTACCCCATAGCACCTCTACTTAGTTGAAGCTAACTCAGACTGAAACCTGAAAGTAAAACAAGGGCTCTTCCTGCTTTTCTACCAGGAAAACAGTGATTCTACAATCAGAATTTAATTAGCATGGTGTTTGAGTCATGCTTCTGCCTCTTGTAGCACTTCAGAGACAATAACTAGCTCAGGTGCAAAGGGCAAGCGGATAAGTACAAGATATATGCAGAGAGCACATGTAAGAGGTGCCATTTTGTATTCTTTCACATCAATCAAGTGTTTTGCTCAGTTTGATTCCCTTAACAGCTGTTTGTGATTTTGCTGCAAACAGCCACCTCAGAACCTGTAAAACTCTCCCCTTCTTTGTGAGGAAACAAGCTCTGTGAAACTCATGCTGCTTGTCTTTCTCCAGATTTCTCTGACAACTGGTGAGGAAAATTGATGACAAGTACAGAAACTTTGTATTTTTGCCTATTCCAGACCTTATCAGCAAGTACTGTAAAAGTTATTGGTTTTGTCATTCCATCTTCTGAAACAGAATCATGTAATTATGATTGCAGAAAGACTGGTTTTGGTGGGTTTGCATAGCCAGAGCACAAAAACAGAGCTCAAGAGAGCTCAGAGATATTTTATATATAGATATAATTTGAGTGTCACTGTGACAGTAAAAATAAAGGCTAACTTGCATTTCTACCAATCCCCTCCCAGAAACTATTCTGGATGATGACCCAAATTTTTCAAAGCATTAGAGACAATGGAATAAGGTTTGTGTCTCAAGATTTTAATCGACTGCAAATTAAGTCAGTATTAAATTAAAATGTGATATTAAATATCACATAAATGCAGTCAGTAAATCATGTAAGGGAGGTTTTGATTCCCTGGCTGTTACTGGAGTTAAAGTTGAAATTACTATAACAGAGAATGTGCAATTAATAATACTGAAGAAATGCTAAATTCATAACTTTTTTTGCCACATTTTTAATCTGTGACTTTTTAGATGTTCTTTCGAAATTTTTTTTTCTGTTTTACTTTTCATATTTAATTATGGATAAAGTGTTGGGTAATACAATAACACCTGTGTTTTACTGGCATATGCTTACAATTGCTGTGGTTTTTAGTAATTATATTTAATCTGGTAAATTTTCTTAATCTGCTCCAGAAAGGAATTACCATCTACTCTTCACAGTAAGAAAGTGAAGTTATCGTGTTATCGGATACTGTTTTTATTTTGTCACTATAGACTCTTTACTGTGCAAATAATTTGCCACTGTTGACCAAGCAAACTGAAGGTCATTTGTAGCACAAGGCCAGAGGTCCTCTTTGTATTTCCAGTACTGTTTGAAAAAGCCATTAGATTTCCAACTGCAGTGCTGCAGGTTTTCTTCTGGAATTAGTGAAAATACCCAACTTATACGTGATCTGTAACACTAGCCTCTATGCATGAAAGTGGAATTCACCTGAGAAGCTTTGAAGACTTGAATTTCTAAAGTGACTTAAGTATTGCTTCATTTTTGGATTCCTGGCTCACAGAGCAGAATCAGATGCTCAGAGTTGGGCTTCCTAGTTGGGGATTTGGGAGCCTCTAAAAATACAGCCAGTGGCAGCCACTGTGTTGTGAAGAGCCTTCTGAACCATGAGTGGGCCCTCTTAGGGTCCAGCAATACAGGTAGAAATATACCTATATAAAATGAATACATAAATGGCAATTGTACAGTATGGGGATCTTGCAAAAGATGCCTTTCAAAATTGTCACTAGAGCAGGAAAAGGACTGCTCCTTTTTCACACAGCTGGTAGAGAAGCTGCTCTTCAACACCATTTCAAACAGTAGTGCTGAGATTCCAGCAGTTTACTGTGCTTTAGTTTAGTACCTTGGCCCTGTATCTGCCAATGCAGAAGGCAAGCCTGGTGACCTGTCTATGAGGTGTTTGGGACAGTATTAAGATGCTGCAGCACACTTTCCTCCTGTAGCTTCAGCTCAGCCACTGGAATTTATTTTATTAGCAAGAAAAATAATACAGTTCTCCAGTCTAAAGATGAGAAAGTATTCATCCTCAGAAGAGGCTTCAGTACCTGAAATACCAGAAATACTTAGTATGCAAGGAGCTTTAGGTGGTATTGCTCATAACCACTTTTTCAGGGCAAAACACAATGGAAAAAGAAGAAATATAACTGAGAAATAAATTTGTTTGTACAAGGAGCAAACCAAACACACAGCATCAGAAGCAGAAGAGACTATAAGGAGACGTCTTGTTTTACTGCTTTAGGAATTGATATATTTAATACTTGCAGTTGTTTCAAAAAAAGTAATTTCTTTCTACTGAAGATCAGAGGTTAGACCTCAAGGTAAGTCTTGCAGTGTTTTAATCAATGAATTTAATTAATTTTACTTTTTTAAAAATGGCTGATGTGTCCAGCTCATTTTGCTTGTATTTACTTCTGACTTGATGGTGATATTAAGACAATCATTTTCACTCTCTAACATTTGTATATATGCTGCTCCTGTACTGAAACAACGGAACTTGAAACTTCTATATTGATGTTCAGAAGAATACAGAGTAGAAAACATATAACCATGTTGAAATTTCCCTTGTAGTTTGAGAACATAAAGTTAAGGGAATTCAGTCAACAGCAGAATGTTGTACAAGAGAAGCTACTGTTGGCTGAAAATTAAGATGTTTGCTTCTACCATCATTTAACTGAGCTCATCCCTGTGAAGCTTTCATGTGTGAAGAAATACATTATTCACACTCCTTTGATATAACAGCATTGTGATTCAGCCTAAAAAATTAACAAAATTACCATTCAATGCCTGCCTGAGCTTAATAATCAGCCTTGTTAACCCCTTTAACCTTCACTGCATCTATTCTGAAGGAGAAACATGTTTCTAAGAGGATTAGCATTTTCAGACTTCCTGCCTTGGATAGGTTGAGTAAACATGCATTTCTGAAGTTCAGGAGAGAATGCATGGAGAGCTGCAGTATGTAAACTCCTGACAGGAGATAAAAGGGGGTAATATTCAAATACACACTATGATGACTTGAAGCATAACATAGACATGAACATCTTTTTGCAAACATCTCTGGGTGCAGGCACAGTTATCTTCAAGCTACTCTTACCATACATCAGCTACAGGTTGCCACATATACATTTCTGCTGGCAAAGTTGACTGTGGATATATGCTTGCTTGGGGAAAAGTTAAACAAGATGATGTAAACTTGAATATGTGAGAGAGCTGCTTTGAACTGAGACAGCTGATTTTGCCTTCAGCAGAAAAAGGAGTGCTTGTATTCTGATTCTGTCAGTAAACCTATGGTGATACTATTCTTCTGCTGACATGCAGCACTGAACAGTGGGATATGATAGGATTGCATCAGACACAGTTACGTGCAGATGTTCTGTGAGATGTTACTGGACCTGTTGGAAGGCCTCAGCTAGTTATAGCCACTTCATTTGCTCTTACTTTTAACTTTACAAATCTAACCATTGCTATTTATTGTTATGTTTTATGTGGAAACAAAGTACCTTAATGAATTGCCTTAATAACCCTAGAAGACTTAGAGTAAATGCATTTCACTAAAGTTGATGTCATAGGGGGGTGATTTTAGCTTTAACACAGTTTTTACTATTTCTACTTCTGTCACCAGCACTCTGATCAGTTTTGAGGATGCTTGCAGTGGGGAGTGCAGGCTGCTGCGCTGAATTAGGTTAAGCCAGCATCCATTCTGTAGCCCATGGGTTAATGAAGTTTTAATTTGTCTGTCTTTGTGAGTGAGGAGAAGTAGAGACATATCAGTTGACAATCTTAAGTGCAAAGTTTTAAATGTGTTCTGGTCTAATCATCCGGATTGTTCTGAGGAATCTTGCAGTGCTGAAGTGGGGCAATGTCATAGGATGAGTAGTAGCTTCAGACAAACGCTCTCTTAGCCTCAGATTTTGGCAACAGTTTCAATTTAAGAAACCATTCTCACCGGCAAGTACTAAGGATGGCAGATCGATTCTGTTTTTAAAATGAATTAGTTATTAAACAGACAGGAGATAACAGACAAAAGATCTTAATCAAGGTTACTGCACAGTATAAAACTAAAAGGAACTACTAGTAGATTACAGCATGACATAAGCCGGTGCATGACATCAAGGTATTTACAGCAAAGCAAGCAGAAGAAATAGTATTGATTAGGGTCAAATGTAATTTACTACTGAAATTATGACTATGTGCACAGATTCCTTCGCTCAGCCTCTGTGGGAGTGACCGGGAAGCAAGCATCCATACTCGCGGGAAAAACTCTACACATTTCCATGGAATGTGTTGAGGATTTCTGATTTGTGAGAGTTTGGTGTAGTTTTTATAGTTTGTAAAGTGAGGTGTCTGTCAGTGAGAAACCCAGTTTATCTTCCAGATCTCACATTGACAGTAAGATGTTTACTGGCAGTTGGGAGATGCCAAGGACTCACTACAAGACAGCTTGTCCTGTTTGAATTATCTGACTGGTTAACAGGCAACAGATAAACTCTTGTGGGGGGCAAGATGCCCTGCCACAGGGCAGAGATTGCAGAAAAGTGAATAAGAGAGGAATTTTCCTGTTCTGTCTATGGGTTTCAAGTCAGAACACATCTGTGTGTTTGAATTGTGAATGAACCACTTTTGGTTACTAAGTAATGAAATGAGAATAATGCATGTCTGCACACTAATACTCAACAACCTCGTCTAATCTTCTGAAGTGTATTAATGTAGATTCAGGTTTTTTCCAGTAACTTCTGTTTGCCATTTCACTTCTGTCACACTGCTGTTATGGTTAGGAACATTGGTTAATTCTTTATTGTCTCAAGAAAGGTCTAAATAATGAAGTAAATGTCTTCCATCACATAATTTGAAGGACAGTGATAACCAACAAGCCAAATTTGTGAGTCACAAACCTCCACACTTGTTCATGCAGATTTTGTGTTTCCTCTACAAGGAATATTGGATTCATGTCCATCCACCTGCCTAAGTTGGAAGTGTCTTACTTGGCTGCACCTTTAACTACTCAGTGGAAATGCCACCAGAAAAACAATTGCAGGAGTGTATAGAAGTGTGTAGCATGTCTATAAACAAAACTCTCCATAGATCTGAGGGAGTAGCAAATAACAAATTTCCATTCATTAATTGAAGTAATTTCAATGAAATCTGCCTTAGGTGATAGAAAATCAAATGTTTTTCTAAACAAGTATTTTCTCTTTCATTTTCTTCCTTGTTTCTCTCTCTTACTATTTGGAAGAGATAATTTTATTGCTGTGTTTCACATGGACACAGTAGTGCTACAGTCTTGCAACAACTTAGAAATGTACTTGTGTTTCTACATAAGTATTTGTGAGAACATGGCCAACAGGTTAATTACTTTTGTTAGTTGATTGGAGGAGGCACTAGGTTTTTCCAAGGGCTTGATGCCTACCAGCTATTTTTGGAAATTGTTAGCAGCAAACATGAAAAAATGAGAGTTATTTAAATTTTTTTCACATGAGTGTCTGATAAATGTAAAAAAATAAAGTGAATCCCTTCTTCTGTGTTTGCAATACCTAGAAGTTTTAATTACTGAAAAAAATCAGGCATAGCTATTCATGCATTTTGAAACGTTACTGGAGCTTTGCCAGCTAATGTAAGCCAATGTTGCTGAAGCGATTTAACTAATTAATAGGTTGTTACAACATTTGAGTAGAATCTTGCACTCAAGTCAATAAAACTTAAGGAGGAAGAAAACACTGTTGAGTGCATGAGTTAATCAAGGACTTAGCACTCTGAAAGACCATCTGAGTCTAAATAGAGGGAGGACTTAATCTTTTAAAGGATAAAACTGGGCTTTATGGGTCAGCTGCTCAGGTAGTGTTTTTACCTTCTGACTTGTGTCACCACGGTAAAATTACCCTATATGTAGTAATTATGGATTAGCAGTCATTAATTTAAAGTCTTTGGAATTTAGATTAGTTTCCAATTTTCTCATTCAGGGATGATTTCTCTGCAACTTTGCAAAACAATTGATCAGAAATTGATCAGACCATATTTTTGTTGCAAAAACTGTCCAGAATGGACGAAAGGCATATCTATTCAGAGATCAGTGCCAGAAAGAAGTACTGAACTCATCAGTGAGTCATTAAAATTGGTGTTGAAGAGCTTGACTATCCTGGTTGCACGTTCACTTGTGGGAGACCTTCAATAGGAGCGGGAAGGAGCAAAAGCAATAACTATCACTTGGGGGATGATGTACTCTCTGCCTGCCTCTGTCAGACCTGTGTGAAACCTGAAACTTGGGAGCACAGGACAGGGACTCTGCATAGCTTTGCCCCAGACACCCTGACTAACCCTGTCCTCAGTTAATGTCCCCTGAAATCAATGGGGGACAGGTGCCTGAATTTCGAGCCCATCACAGCTCTGTGCCTCAGTTTTCAAGGGGAAGTTCTGCCCTCTCTCTTTAGACTGGATATGTGCTATGGCAGAGGATCATCCCCTCCTCTTTCTGCACAATGCTGCCAGCAGCATGACTCCTGGAGTTTGTAACAGAGAATGGGAGTATAAAATTTGGGATTGAAGTTTTTAAAAATAAACTGTGTAGTACTCTTCTTTATAATAGAATCTGTATTACAGATCTGCCAACAAAGTACTAACACTTCATTCTTGTTTCTTGTCTGAGCCCTGTGACCTATTAAACAAGACTATAAATATAGTCATCAAGAAAAATAGGCTCAAGTTAAATGTTAAATTCTTGCAAAAATAAAGAATAATGTTCTTGATTAATTTGTCAAATAGTACCGTAACTGGTGTTGAAACTTGTTACTTAATCAAAGAACTGTCTAAACTATGTGCATTTACATTTTAAAAAATTAGAACACTATTTCCCCAGAAGATAAATAATTATGGTCCAATTTTAAAAGTGTATCTTTAATTGTTAGAACATACTTTAAATAGGAGCAAGTATGTACCAATTAATTATAACTTAGAACATTATTCTTAGCTCATTGTAGAGCTTTATAATTCACTCTTGAAAAAAAGAAATCCCTGTAATGGCACAGCGTGATTTTAATTAATTTTTTTCTAACTGTTTAATTTTTAACTTTTTCTCCCAAAATGTTTAATTTTTAAACACGCTCGGTTAGCTACATATTTCATTCTCACCATCACATCTCTTAAGCAAGAAAAATAAAGTTAAATAAATTGGATCAGTATTCAAATTAAAGTCATTTAAAGTGGTGCTCTCAAATGTTTATTTTTATTCTTCTGAAGTATCCATCAATTATATTAGCTCTTTAAAAATGAGAGCAGCCTCGAAGGCGCAGATGAGGTTTCACTGACAACAGGATGTATTCTGCAGTGTTACAACCTACGCAGTACCAAAATAATGATGATTTTATCCACTTGATTCGGTTAATACAAGGGGCAAACATCCACATGCTGATCTATTGCCTTGGAACTGCTATTTTCCAGCAACCTATAATACTAATAAACCTGTGGACTGGAGAGATTTCAGATATTTAAATAATGATAGACTGTGCACCCAAAATGACTGGATGAGTGAGAAAGCAAAAATTCCCACAAATGGACAACATTCAATTAGTGAACTCCTTGTAGGGGCACTAGTTAAAGAGCAGTTACTTTGAGGATATTTGCATTTTCAGAAGCAATTTTCATTTCCACAAGAGGAACCCCCCTGTCTACAGTCCTGATTCCAAGCCTCTCACCGGCATACTTTGTAGTTTTTCATAGTTGTACATTTTGTAGTGTCTGAAGGTAAGCCTTTTACAAACAGTATTTGTATTTGATGTCTTGGTTAGTAGGGGCTGATTTTTTTCACATTGTCCTAATTAGCTTATAGATACAGACCTAAAACCTTCCCTGGAGCAGTTGATTGGATGATATTGATTAGATCTGCTGCAGCACTGCCAGTATACTGCTACTGATTTGGTGGCAGTAGAGTTTTCATAGCAAGGAAAATGATGATGTCTAGGCTATGATGATGGAATCAGCTCCATGACTTGTCATAAGGCCTCCTTCCTTCCCAGAGATGCAAATGATCCTGTGCTTACTGACTACACTGCTGCTAAAAGTGATGGTGTTGGCCCTTAGAATGTAAAAAATGGACTAGCTGGGAAAGCACTTTGAATTGATATATTTTACTGTAAATTTTGAAAAATTTAAACATCTCGAGTGAGGAGTGCTGTCTGTTCTGGGGTTAGACATCCACTTCTAGGTACATCTGCTTCTCTGTCTGTACTAGCCAAAAAAAGAGTGACAGTCCTTCCAGCCCACATTTCCTACCTGAATTAATGGCACAATCAACCAAAAAAGTATTACCTTTTCCAGCTGCTTTATAGTTCCTTACAATAACTGTTGGCTGAACCACATATCTTGCAGTAATCCAAAGATAATATTTCTGCTGTCAAAGCTCTGAAAGAACTACTTGTGCTTCTAAAAAATGATTTAGTGTTTGTGTCAAGACATAAAGTCCTTCCTTCGTTGAAATAGGGCTTGACTGGGTTCAGTTGTTCTTCATATTCAGGTATCACATGATAGGTCAGATCTGGGGAAACAGGTTGTTTGGTCCCCTAGTCAGGATAGCACCCCTTAGTCCCTTTCATTTAGTGTATGTTCTTACAGCTGCTGTCAGTGTATTAAATCCCATATTAAAATTTAAAAAAATAAATAAGCTAGTAAGAAAGTTGTGTTTTAAAACAAACAACTTAGTGATGAGAAAATCGGGACACAATGACAGTATCATTTAATGTTCTGTGCAGAATGTATATGTATATGGCTGCATTTGTGTTACTGTAATTGCTGACCTAAAGTTTTGAAAGAGAGTTGGAGTATTAAAAAGCTTTAAGCCTAATTCTCAGTTAGTATAAGTCAACACAAAGGCAGTACCTGAATATCTTTCTATTTCAGTGTAAGAGTCTTTTTCTGGAGAATGAATAAATGGGTGTTGAAGAACCTCTGTCCTTGATTGGGATAACCCAGTCTGTGGTATAAGACTTTGCTGAAATCCTCTTACAATTAAAGTATTGATGAAAACTCTTTTTTCCTGTTTTGTGTAAGTTCTGATACCAAATTTTACAGCAGTAATTTCATTTTTTTGTCCCACTGTATTACTGTAGACACAACTTTATTTACTTCTAGATTCTCTAAAGAGATCTTGAAGTTCCAGAGGAGTTTCAGCCCAGCCATTGTGAACAAAAAGAGGGTGCTTTTTCCTGAAAATAAGAAACATATTATCCTAAGACATGTCTAACTTTACCTGTGGGAATATCCTTTAGGTCACAGAAGTTTCAGCTTCTATGCTTGTATAGGAAACATAAAGCAAGGTAGGAAACTGAAAGCCCAGGTGAGACCTTTTTAGAAGAAAACTGTACATATGCACATATTGTACTAGATCTGAATTTGTCATTTAACTGTAGTTTGAATTGATATTAACTGAGCAGTAATCAGAGTTTGCAACCATCCTATGGCACAGCTGGTTTTGTACTGGTATTAATATGCTGAAATAATTGAACAGATCTTTCTGATTTCTTCACTCCTTACAATATCATGTTTAAGTATCATTGTCACAGCACATCCATTCTTACTTGTATGTTACTATATGAAGATGAAGAACTTGTCAGCACAAGGAGGGAGGAGTTTCTGGCTGATCAGGTCCTGTTGTAAAACAGTGCAAGGGCAAGAAGAGCAGATTTGGCATAGAGCCCAGCAACAGAGTTATAAGATCCTGCACTAATTTGGAGAGCTTATGTTACCTGTAGGTTATGTGGCACATTATGAGTTGATGAACTGTATTACCATATTTTATAGTCTCCTGACAATGTGACAGCATTATGAAGAGAATGGCAAGCATGTGTTACCCTTTAGAAATCCCATTAGGATGGCCTGGAAGATGTTGCTGGCAGTAAAGAGATGCAAATGTAATTTTCGAAAAACCCCATTACTGTTGGACAGTAATTTTGAACTCTTATAAATGTTCCTCCTTTTTATCCAGTATCAGGAGGCTGCTTTTTATCACAATTCTATTACTGATTTCTTTTGTAGAATCCCTCTCAATGTGAGAGACATCGTCTACTGTACAGGAGTTTCACTGATGGATGAAGATGTATGGGAGTTCATTTGGATGAAATTTCATTCTACCACAGCAGTGTCTGAGAAGAAAATATTATTAGAAGCCTTAACTTGCAGTGATGACAGAAACTTGCTCAACAGGTAAAAAATGTTCTATATTTGAATCTGTTACTAATAATCACTTCAACAGTTATGGATCATCACTTGAACTTTTCAAATACAGGCTTACTGTCTATTTAAACCATCTTATGCTTTTGCATTAATGCATATGAAAATTGACACATGCTCTGTTTTCAATTCCAGATTTTCCTTTGTTCATCGGAAATGTTTAAAATCCTGTAATAATTATTGGTATTTTTTAATTGTCGTGTCCTTTATTTAAATGTCTTGACCAGTCTGTTCTTACAGATTTTATAAAAATGCACATGTGAAGTTGCATTCAGCTTTTATTGAAATCTTTTTACATCAAGATTTTTCTGATTCATAAATGTGTCCAGTCTTTGAAATCATAGAAATAAACCACTGAACTCACTTGGAGACTTAAACAATTCTGCAGTGATTTTTTTTTCTGAGAGTTTTCTGATGGACTGATGTTAGGCAATGTGTTTGTGAAAATAAATGTTCTTATTTCTCCCACTAGACTTTTGAATTTGTCTCTCAACTCAGAAGTTGTCCTGGATCAGGATGCAATTGATGTGATAATCCACGTTGCTCGAAATCCACATGGAAGGGATCTTGCTTGGAAGTTTTTCCGAGAAAAATGGAAAATACTAAATGCTAGGTAAAGATAAAAATTCTTAATTTATTTTCATTTTCTTATCTTGATATAATTTGTGTAAGTTTTGTATAGGTGTGTATTTATGTACATCCCTGAATCTAGTCCTTTCTCTTTTAATCCATAAATAGAGATGTCTCTAAATATAAAATACCTACATATGAGTCATAAATGCATTTATTCATGGATTATCACGCGCACACATAGAGACATTTGTCTCTTAGCAATCATCTGTATATATATTAGTGTATTGTGTCTGTGCTTATGATAATGAATTCTATCTATATGTCAAGTGCTGCAGTTCTATTTCTACATAGATAAAAAACAGCAGTTCCCAAAGGAATTTTTCTGATTTAAAGTCTGATAGAAAAAATAATCTTTTCAAAAATGTTATTTCAGCTGTGGAAAAAATGCACCAAATCCTTTTTGAAGCATTTCCATTTTCAAAAGGATGTTAGTGTAGTGTCATCCCCTTTCTTTCCACTCTGTGTTTCAGGTGAGTTTCAAGTAATAGAGGAGCAACATTTTGAATTAAAAATAGATGAACAGAAAGGAGACAAGGTTGCTCCTTACTTCTGCTTCTCTTTCTCTTTGAACAAGTGCTACATGCTCCTACTCTGAAGCCCAGTCAACATTTTAAAATTCTTTTTGATGGAGATTTTGATATACATTCAATGAATGACAAATTTCTGTAGTTCTTTAGGGACAGCCTGAGGGCCTGAAAGATTGCACAGAAGCTCATCTGATACTGACATTAAAAAGGACCACAACGTGGGTGAGGTTTGGATTCTCAAAGGCAGATGTCCAAGATTTTAAGGCATTCCATGCCAGATCACACCTTTGGTGTTGGCAGGAAAGGCGCTGGAGATCTGTTCCATTCTGGGCTTGTGAGGAACCAGCTATTGTACCACGGAATATTTGAAATGGTATATTTAAGATGCTGTACTTTAAATCCCAGTGACCGATGAATATGGGTGCAAATTTCTTAGAGGTTTCACAGCATCAAAATAAGAGTGAAAGAAACTAAGACACTGTGCAACTCTCCTAAAAATTCTGAAAGTTCTTCATGCCATTTTGGATAATACTTTATAGTATAGTGGGATTTTAGAAGAAGTTCATCTGGGAATATAGATTTGAGCTGGAATTGGTTTTGGAAATTTATATTGCAGGGGCATACTCTCTGAAAGCCATTTCCAAAAAGCTCTAAGAATGAAGAGTTTAAAAATTAAGAATTCTCTGCTTTTGGTGTGATTATTCCAGGAACTGGACTTTTACACAGAAAGAGGATGGCAGATGTATTACTATTATGCAACCCAGGGCAGATAGCAAATAATTTTTCAGGTTTCTCCAGGGTTTTATCCAGAGTTTAGGCATAAAGCCATCACAATCTGTATTGCCACAAACACATATGCTGTATTTGTGTCCTGCCTTAGTAAGTATGTTTATCTGACAACCTGGCTAACACCTGTGATTTTAGATGCGAACAACATTAAGCAGTGTAGACAAATAGAAAATATTTAACAAACTATGCTACATGCCAAATCTTTTGGGTGTTATAATTTTAAATAGCTTAACTTCACCTAGAATTTGAACTGTATTATTTGACTTGCTTGGAATGCATTACTGTGAATTCCTAACCATCAGTAAGGCCTCATCAAAGACCTTTTATTGTCCTTTTTTAAAATAAGAAAATATCAAAGAGTTTGTCTTTTTGCCCAACACTGTCTTTGTCTTACCTTCATTCAGTTTGATCTCCAAACACAAGTCAGAGCCACTAAAAAGATTGTAGCAGTTGATTTTTCTGAAAGTGACATCCAGTTGAGTTTCTATTGATCACCAGAAGATTCAGTGCAGTGAAATGAAATATTTAATGCAAGCTGTACGTACATGATATATATTGAAAATGACATTGTGTTGTAGTCATAGATTAGAACCTTTTAGGTGAGGCTTTTAGAGTGTAGAATTAGTCTAATTAATACCTTGCCCCTTAACTGTTCAGTGAAACAGTGACATGATAGAATGCAAGGTCCTATATCTGGGTCATTGTAATCCCAGGCACACCCACAGGCTGGGCAGAGAAGGGATTCGAGAGCGGCCCTGAGGAGAAGGACTTGGGGTGATGGTTGATGAAAAACTCAACGTGACCCAGCCACGTGCACTCACAGCCCAGCCAGCCAGCCCTGGGCTGCATCCAAAGCAGCGTGGTCAGCAGGTCAAGGCGGAGGATTCTGCCCCTATTCTCTGCTCTGGAGAGACCCCACCTGGAGGGCTGTGTACAGTTCAAGTGTCCCCAGCATATGAAGAACATGGAACTGTTGGAGCAAGTCCAGAGGAAGGCCATAAAGTTGGTAACAGGACTGAAGCACCTTCCCTGCAAAGACTGAGAAAGTTGGGGCTGTTCAGCCCAGAGAAGAGAAGGTTGCATGGAGACCTCACCGCAACCTTCCAGTATCTGAAGGGGGCCTGCCACGAAGCCAGAGGAGGAGTCTTCATCAGGAACTGTAGTTATGGGACAAGGGGGAATGGGTAAAAATGGAAAGAGAGAAAATAAGTTAGATATTAGGAAGAAATTCTTTACTGTGGGGGTGGTGAGACACTGGAACTGGTTGCCCAGGGAGGTTGTGGATGCCCTATCCCTTGGCAGTGTTCAAAGCCAGGTTGGATAAGGCCTTGAGAAGCCTGGTCTAGCAGGAGGTGTTCCTGCACATGGAGGGGTGGGGGTTGGGACTGGATGATCTTTAAGGTCCATTCTAACCCCTTAATGTTCTATAATTCTATGATTAGGCTTCTGATTTGAGCTCACCACACTACTGCATTTTTAAAATGTAAGCTTTATTATGGAATCATAGTTCAAGAAGAACATGGACCTCTTGGAGCAAGTGCCAAGGACTGTCACAAAGATGATATGAGGGCTGGAGTATCTCTCCTGTGAAGACATTCTGAGAGAGTTGGGAATGTACAGCCTGGGGAAGAGAAGGTTCTGTGGAGACCTTATAGCACCTTCCAGTACCAAAGGGTCTTTACAGGAAAGCTGAAGGGGGTCTTTTTACAAGGGCATGTGGTGATAAGGGGTAACAGCTTCAAACTGAAGGAAGGCAGATTTAGATTAGATAATTGGAAGAATTCCTTTACTGTGAGGGTGGTGAGGTATTATTGGATAGGACTTTAGGCAACCTGGTCTAGTGAAAGGTGTCCCATGGCAGGGGGATTGGAACTGGGTGATATTTAAGGTCTCTTCCAATCCCAACCATTCCATGATTCTATGATTCAAGTATACTATGTCCCAAGGCATCCTTTTCCTGCAATTATAATTTATTATTTAATTTGATTCAAAATTAGAGTACTTTGTTTGAAACATTAATTTAATAAGGTGATATCTCAGTGGTATTTTCCATTTAATTTAGTATAAAAAGTGTTGATGTTTCAGATAGTAAAATGAAATAGCTGAGGGGCACTAAATTATAACACTATTTCCTCTTACTTTTAAACACAGCATGTCAAGGAGTTAGAATTGCCGCAAAATATTGTTAATCCTTCATATCTTTACAGTATGCTTTTGCTCACATTGTCCAGAACATATTGATGATGTATAAAGTCTTAAAAGTCACCCATATATTTTACACAGGTGACTTAAAAAATGAGGTGCCTACAAGTCTTTAGTAAGAAATCTGTGGGACTAAGACTGCTACAACTCTGAAAAAGAGATTTGAAAATACTATGCTTGACTTCATGTTATGTGAGCATGCACTACCTTGTCTCCTAAAGCATTTTCATCCTGTGAACATGTCTGTGTGTGAAAATTTAATACATCAGCTGCCTGTAAGAATTCCTTCATTCTCAAGTGCTGAATCAATTGTCAGCATTTGAGAACTTGACAGTATCTGGGAAGGCATTTATATCTGTCCAAAGTAAATGGACTGTGCTGCCTCTCGAGTTTGCACAAGTGCAAAGCCTGCACAAATGTGTGGCACTGGATGGTTTACATCTGCAGAAGGAAAGGTACAGTGGAGAGTCTGTGTCTCCAGAAAGTTTCCAGTAAGTTCAGGCGTGTAAGGTCCTGGTTCTGTTGTGCTGTTGTCTTTTCTATGAAGGGTGAGAAGACTGACACTTGTAAGACCAAACACTTTGACTATTCATTATGTTTTACACCTGCAGAATACTGTTTTGGAAGGTGACTTTTCTAGCATTTTTGCCAGCAGAGCTTCTACAGAAATTGCTGTAAATGGCTGACTTATTGCCAAGTATGCATAATGGGCAGTAATCAGCACAGGTATGCATGAAGGTATCATTTTTAGTAGAAGGAATTCTGTTGCTTCTTGTTTGCACTGTGTCTACAGTAGACTGTAAGAAAAATAAAATCCCTGCAGCTGTTTTTATGAGGTTGCTTCTCTAAAGTGGATTGGTAACCTTGTCAAAAGACCCCATCAAGAGGAGCTTCCAGCTTTCCAAACAGTCAATTATGTCTGAGACTGTAATAATAAAGGGCTTTGTTAGAAAGCCTAAACGTGCTTAAAGTACCATGAAATCCATACTTCCCATAGTTTGCTTCTGGATGCCTGTATATGCCAGTGTGACTGAAATTTTAGTAAAAGAGATGTACTTGCTGAAATATCTATGAATAATTCATTTATTAGTGGTCAGGGAGTAGGATTTTTGATATCTCTAACAGTGTTTCTCCTCACAAGAGCTCAAGATAGCAAGCAATGTAGTGCAAACCTTCCCTTAAACAGAATCTTCTCAAAGAGAACCCAGTTCTCTTCCCTTCCTATCTTTCTATACCTCTTGCTTCCATTCTTTCTCCCATTTGAAAGAAATGTTGCTTAGAGTACCTAAGCATTTAAGGGTAATCAATTTGGGATTAACAGAAGCTGAACAGAAAGCTGTAACTGTGCTAGTTCATTTCACTTTCAATTTTGAATTCTTTCTATAAATCAGTCTGTAAAAGTGGACTATGAATTGAATTGTACCCCCAGATGAACTTAATTTCAGTAAAGTCTATTGGTAATACTTACCTATGTCTGACAGGAGATGTAAATTCCCTATCTTAAAACCAGTCATGTTCAGATTATCTAGATACTGTTTTGGGTGTATGTGCAGATATAAATAACTGTTTGTCAAGTGCTTTTTACTGTGCTGAATGACATCTAACTTGAACAGAAGACTTGCTTCTGGTTTCCAACGGAATTCTTCATGCTGGAGACTGAAAAAAACCCAGGCCCAAAAGCAACAAGCCCACAAACTATTCCAGTGTGAAGTGTAAAACTTAACGAGTGATCTGGTCAGTAGTGGTGTAGATGCTTCATTTGGAAGATTGAAAAAAACTTGTGGAAAAACAAGTGAACAGGAGGATTTGAATGGCCAGTTTCAAAGCAACTGCTTGCCGAAGGTCATTGCTGATTGCTGCTGAAAATCCTTTAAATATTCCTTGCCCAAACTTTCACATTTTCATTCCAGGTTGGTTCTTTGAAGATGCTACAATGTGGCCCGGGGGATTATTTTAGCAATATTATTCTCTATCAGTATTATTTATTTTAATTATCAGGTACTAGAACAAGAAAATTTGATTCACTTCAGTTTTTGAGAGGCCATTTGTAATGCAGATGAGATGGATGAATACAAAATGCAGAGAAGGCTGCAGCACATCAAAAAGTCTGATTTAATGGTACAGCTTGAAGGGTTCCTCAGAATAATTCTCCATAGCAGCTGCTCTGCTCCTTCATTGGCACCTTTATTTTGAGCTGTATTTTACAGAATCACAGAGTCACAGAATAAGCTGAGTTGGTAGGGATCCATAAGGATCATTGAGTACAACTCCTGGCCCTGCACAGGACCATTCCCAAGAGTCACACCATGTGCCGAAGAGCATTGACCAAACACTTCTTGAACTCTTGACAGGTTTGGTGCTGTGGCCACTTCCCCGGGGAGCCTGTTCCAGTGCCAAACCGCCCTCTAGGGGAAGAAACTTTTCTTGGTATCCCACCTAAACCTCCCCCGACAAAGCTTTAGGCCATTCCCTCTGGTCCTATCACTGGTCACCCCAGAGGAGAAATCAGTGTCTGCCCCTCCTCTTCCCCTCATGAGGAAGCTTTAGATTGCAATGAGATCCCCCTCAGTCTCCTCTGTTCCTTTAAGTGGGAGGGGGTTTTGTCCTCTCCTCCTGTGGAGCACTTATCTGTGCCTGTAGTTCAACCTATTCTACTTAATAGCATCTGACTTAATATTTACAAACATTTCAGCCTAGAAGAAGGTCTCTGTCTAGGTTTTTAGCCTGAAATACCAGTACCCAGTTCCAGTGCTATTACCTTGATCACCCCAAATCAGTCCCATGTCTTCTCCCTTGCCTACAGAAGATTACTTTCTAATTTTCAGTTGACCTGGATCTTGCAGTAACTCTGTGCATTTTCTTTTTGCTATTGCAGGTATGGAGAAGCATTATTTATGAATTCGAAGCTTGTCAGTGGGGTCACAGAATTCCTCAATACTGAAGGCGAATTAAGAGAGGTAATTTTTAAATTAGTTTTGGCATATGAGGCTGTATTCATTGTAAGCAGGGAGCAGGGCAGGAATAATAATAAGGTTGTTCAAAAACTCTGGTCTCTCTGCTGGAGTCAAAGACCCCACTGCCTTTGCAGTTGGGCAGCACAAGGCTGAGGAGCAGAATGCAAAAGCACACAAGTGTGTAGAGGTGGTGTCAGGAGGGGGATTGTGCTTGGCTGGATATGAAGGTTTGTCTTTTTCTCTTGATTATTAGTTGAGAAACTAAAGATGAGATATTTCTATCTGCATTAGTTTATGCTGCAGAGGGCAGTCCTTGAAAACATCAATGTTGAAAGTAGAAGCTGCCAATGTGTTCTCTGTTTTTTTCTTTCTTACAGTATTTCCCATGTGAGAAAATCTGCTAACTGAATATGCTGTCCAAATGACACCACAATAATTTGTTTCAAATGCTAAGTACTTCTTATTTAGATGGGAAAGATTTCTCTTAGATTTTAACTCTAATCTCTAAGATTTTAACCTCTCTCCTGGCTGAGGTAGTTGTGCTCCACCCTTTTTCGCAGCTACTCAACACTGCTCTAAATGGATCCAGTGATCCTTATGCAGCACAATCACCATTACTTGAACTCTGATTGTGCTCTGATGTTTTGCATCCAACCATTTGTCTGCACTCAAGTCTAATGGCCTCAGAAACTTAGGGAAGAGCCACAAGCCACAGGTGGTTTCCTCCCCTCAGGTGGGAATGACAGTGTTGGTCAGATTTGAGTATTTGCCCTGCACAAAGAAGCCTTCTTTACTCTTTGTTTCCACCTTAACAGTATGATCAGTAAGCTGCCTGGTTATACTTCTCTAAAAGAAACTGGTATTGTAAACATTTTGGTATAAAAAATACAGAGATCAGGTAAAGTTTGATTTTGATAGTTTCCAGGTTCCTTTCACACTTTACTCTGATGTGACTCTACCGGGAATGAGACAGTTGCAGAATCAGCCTTTTCAGTTTTGAGCCCAGGCACAGAGATGTTGCTGAAAGTCAGAATTTAGTAACCAAGGCAAATTTGGTGTCACCAGGAAAGAAAAAAAATAACAAATTATTCAAAAGTGTTGCTAAAACCATTTTGTACAAGTCAACTTAACCTGCAATCTACTCTGCATATTAGCCTTGCAATTCTCACTTAAAAACATCAATAATTGAAAACCCACCAGCACCATTCTTTATTATAATCCAGGTGCTGGTGCTATACTTCGAGTATACACAAAAACAGAGCCTCCAGCCTTTTCAGTCTGGAGAAAAAAAGATCAAAGTTTTCTCATGAGGCAAGGAGTATCTTTCAGGCATTCAAGTATTGTCAAATGCATGCCCACTTGCTGTTTTGCCATTCTCTTCTCACTGTAACCATCCCTGCCTTTTTTCAGCAACTGACCTGTATTATATAATCAAAAGGGATCTGCACATCAAAATAAAATAAATGTGTTTTGAAGCTTGATAAAACCAAAGGGCATCAGGGCTGCCTTCTGCTGATATTTGCATATAAACCTTAATTAGAAGCAATTCCAGTGCTCCCAGTTTGGTTTCTTAGGTATAAATAAAAGTTTAGAGCAGCCATCTACGCAGTGCAGCAGTTGAGCTGCAGGAGGGAGGGAGGTGATTGTATTAATGTGATCCAGCACTGACATGTCAATATTTTCCAGTGCAATGTGAAGCAATTGGATCACATCTAATTGACAGTCTGCTGTCTTAATACATTTCCTATTAAATTTTTCTACCTGATACTGCATTTACTTCTACAGTGATTTTGGAAGTTTGTTCTAAATGCCTGACTTATTTGTGTGCTCTGGAAATATTTGCTTTCTTTAGTTGCTGCAAATTTAACCTGTTAACTTGTATTTCCAGCTAAAGAACTTTATAAAGAGTTATGAAGGGGGAGCTGCTGTCTCTTTCTCTCGCGCTGTGGAAACAGTGGAAGCCAATGTGCGGTGGCAAAGGCTTTATAAGGAAGAACTCTTCCAGTGGCTAAGAAAATCCTTGACACAGTAATCTGTCTTTTTAGCCAATCATTTAACATGACTCACTGCAAGAGGAAGAGGAGACATTTTAAAAGTATTCAACATGAAAATCATGAAGACAAGATCAGATTGCAGGGATAAGGTTTTTTGTTTTATTATTTTTTTCATTGTGGATTTTTCTTTTTACACTGAACTCTTGTGAAATTGTCAAGAAGATTTTCAGAAGATCATGACTGCTTGTGAAACCCAGTCCTCAATGTACACAACCAAACATGATATTAAGTGGTGCATGTTTATGTTAAAAAAACTGAACAAGAAAATCCTTCAAAGACTATTTAGTGCATGCTTGTACTGTCTCTGCCTGTATTTTAGCATGCTTATGTATAACAGCCACATTTTGTATGTGAGTTCTGGTTACATCAAAGTTGGGCATTATACAAAGCACAAAGACTCTACGACAATCACTATTTCAATAAACAAAAGGAAAGCAAGGAAAAGGAAATGCAGAAGGTTTCCAGCTTGGGGCAGTATGAGATGTAAAATCAACTTTCCCACTTGCTGCCAGTTTGTCTACCACTCAGATTGTCTCTTTAATGATTACAAAGATGCCAGCTCATTTTTTGAGTTATCAGTTGTATCTACAGTCCTATATTTAGTATTCCTTTATTTAAATAAGCAGAATAGTGAGAGAGAAGAGAAAGAAAAAAAAGGGCCAGGAGTGGAGAGAAAATGAGAAGGACATAATCATTGCATTATAATCATATACATTTGTTCACTGCTGATCATTGAAACAGTTTCAACTGTGAATGTGTGCTGGGGCAGGAGCTTTGCATTGATATCACAGAATCCATGACCCACCTCTTCTCAGCTACTTTACAAGGCACTTATACTCACCATGGGTCACCCAGATCACCCAGCCTGTGCAGTAGTAAGTTTTGTAGCTCATAGTCCACAAGTATTATAAATAAATATAAGATTCAAATGGAAATTAGGGAAAAGGGAGAATATCTTGCATGCAAAGACTTCAAATTACCCAAGCGGGCTGTCTTGCATGTGGTAGACCAGTCTCTGTTGTGATTTATTATGATAGGTCAGATTCTCTGTATGGGCAATACTTTTGCAAATATGGAATTTACCATTTATGCCATCATAGAAAAGTGAAATATGGAGAAAGTGAGGGGTGTGTCCACATGTTTACTTGTACTGACTAATACTGAGAACACGGTTTTCTTTCTGTTCCCTTGTACTTCACATACACTGTTGTTCATGAATGACATTTTTCTTAATCATGTTGGTTTCTTCTCAATCCTTAATCTGAAAGATCAGTGACATGGTGGAATTGTACAATGACTATCTGCACACTGGAGCTAAATGCTGAGGATGAAACTCGTGGGGGCCAAATACTCTCTCATGTCTACACTGTGAAAGAAAAAGCCACAAGAATACAGTTTTCAGGTTGCAGCAGCTTCAGAGGTAGAATGTAGATCTGGGACAGTGTTTCTTTATCCTGTCCCAATGTATCCCAACCATCTGATCACATCATGGCCGAGTACTTTGGGAACACATGGCCCACCACAGCAGAGAGCTGCCACTCTATCATGTTGTTGCCCTCACACGGCATGGAAATTACCATCACGCTTTGCAGTTGCAGTTGCTTATCCCCAGTAAGTTGTGAATTGAAACATTAATGTGAAAAGAACCAAACCCAAGCATCTTCAGATATTTTCAGAGTTGTGTGGAGACAGTATTGTTTTCTGGGCTCTTGTTCCCAAGGTATTATCCTCAAAAACTAGCAGACCCATCCCATAACTGAGCTGTTTTACTCACCTTGCACCTGTCATTGTGTCTTTTACTGTCAGAGGGTGTTGTTTGTGGATTGGGCGCGTGAAATCCTTGTGTGGGCATTTGTTCAGCTGTTCAGTGCTGTGTAGCACATCAGCTTGACTCACATATAACCAAAAGAAGAGGGAATCCTGTGCTCTTGTACTGTTAACTCTTTGCCTTATAGTAAGCCCTAAACCTTTGTGCTATGTTGCAGTGCTAGTGAACCTACTGTCCAGAGACATTATCATGTCGAAGCTGAGTGAAATTCTCCTCCTCCTTTGTATTTTACCTACCTCACAGGGGTGTTGTGAGGCTTGACTAATGTTAGCAAAGCACTTGAATATCTTCTTATGAAAGGCATTTAAAAGTGAAAAGTATTATTTTATGCGGTTGACCAAACTCAACCTCAATGCCAGTATGTAGCGTCACATTTTTAATTTCTACTGAGAAAAATCACATGCAGACTTTTTTTTTATAATAAAAAAGCAAGCCAAGTGCTTTAATATAACCTCTACCCTGTAATGAAGGCCAAAATTATGATATCCAAAGAGTGTGCAGAATGCCAAGCCCTCAAATATAAATTGCTTGGAGGATTTCAGAGAATGGAAGAGTGTGAAATGGTCTGTCCCTTTAGAATTTTATTTAATATTGTCTTTGATGACTTTTCCAGAACCACAGATTAAACTACATACCTTGCGAGATGCGCATAAAAGTTTCTGGTCTTCCCACTGATAAAGGACAGGCTAACAGTATATTCCAAAGTCAAAAGTTCATTACAGCCTGTGTGTCTTGCACAGTATACAGAAATTTCCACTCTTGCTCATTTGAATTGAAGTTCTTGCACATTTAGCTGGTGTTGGATGTAAATTGATATTTTAGTGGCCTTGAGCAACTGGTCTACCACAGATATCAAGCCCCAAATGTATATGTTATACATACCTATTGATGTGTTGCTTATATTTGTTGTATTCTAATGTTAGTAGTATTACTCTAAGGTAAAACAGGCCTTTCCATTATAATTCTCTCTTATTTTACTTTTTTATGTTTTGTATTTTGCTGTTTCACACTGAATTAGGATTAAATTTAAATGGATTAAATCTAAAAAAAATATAACTCTTTTATGCAATATTCAAACACCCTGCATTTGATTATATGTCTTTAGAAATGTTTTTTTAAGAAGTTTCACACAGCTGTGTGTTAAAGAATAGTTGATTCCTCATGGAAAGTTCTAATACAGTCTGCTGAGTAAAGTCTATTTATCTTACTGATTTTCTTTCTCTTTTACCAGCCCTTTTCTTCCCTTGTCCATATCTAAAGATGGTCATCAATTTTATGAATTGGATTGTGATTAGGAAGCCAAATACTCCATATTTTTCAGCATTTTCTACTCCAGTGTTTTACTTTGTCCTATCTAGTGAGAAGAGATCATGCAAAATGTGAATGCAGTGTGGACATGGACCTGGGTGTCATTTTATAAAGTTTTGATGAGAGTTGAATCTCTGATCAGCCTTTGTATGACTCAGGATCCTTTGTAGTTATTAATTGATATGGCTTCCTAAATCATATGGGAAGACATATGAATAGACGTGATTCTATGCCAGCATAATGAAATAGCTATTGTATTTTTATAAAATTGTCCACTATGAGTATCTCAGCCTATTACTTTGTAGCTGGTAGAATTATTCATGTATCCACTGCTAATGGCTGTTAAAATGGTAGTAGGCACTAATTGTGACTAGGGAAGAACACTGTGAAAACATTCTTCTGAAATGACATGTCAGTTCTGCTATTACTGGGAGTACTTGGACATTTATTATGATTAAAAAAAACTTCATGTCTTCTCAAGTACATCTAAATTTGTGACCTTTGATTATCTTATCAGTGAATATAGCAAGAATTCTGAATACTATGTTGGAAACTGAAGGTGAATTTTGTGTAGCTTTTGGGCTGCTGCAGATATTTCACTGATCTTTAGAGTGCCAAAGTAAATATACCCTAAATATACCCACTGATGCAATAGGGTGCCTTCACAGCAAAGATCCTGAACCATACAATTAAATCTTTAGTAGTAAGTAATAAAAAAATGGAAAAATGAGTGAGTGTGTGTGTGTGTGTGTGTGTGTAAAATCCTTCATAGAGATACTTTTTCCATAAAAATCTATATTTGGCTAGAATAAAGTGAAGCTAGTATTTGCTGGGGAGGGTGCCTTTATTTAGATACCTGCATAATAAGGTTTTGGTTTTCCACATGATCATAGATGATACTGAAAACAGGCTTTGAGTCAAATGTGCAAGTTTCTCTTTGAGGAAAATGGATGTGAGTTTGAAAACTGTTTATGTATATAATCAGCTCCACACCACTCCTGCTATGAGTACTCACCATATCAGGCTGCCTGCCCTAAGCAGGATATATAGCCACAGTGTCAGTATGAGCATGAAGGAGTAAAAGGACCATCCAGATGTGGAGCAGCCTGAAGAGAGTCTGTTTGCCCAGCTATGGGTGTAGCAGTCAGAAAACTGCTGGCTGTGTCACCTGCCACTGCTGCCAGACCACCTGGGTTAGCAAAGCAGCTGGGAACCACTGAAATGCAGAAAGGCTCCATCCGACTTTCTTTCAGCTGTTTGGAAGAGGCAGAAGGTCCCTTTGCTGAGTATGGGTTGTGGGTGATCTTCAGAGGTGAATGTGCTAGTAGAAAGCAAAAGTCCAGCTAATGAACCTGCACTGCTTAGGAAAAAACATAAACCGTGAGCTCTACCCACCCCAGCTGAAAAGTGCTGATCAAAATGTTTGTAAAGGTCTAGAATATTATGGTGTCCCTTCTTCAGAAGTATTTTCAAACAGTCAAATATTTAATTTTCAAGTATGAATAGGATCACAGACACTCTTTTTCTTTATTTTTGTTAATATTGGAAAGTGTATGAGGAGTTTCCCGGGCTTTTTTTGTAACAGGTGGTTTGGAAGTATGTTACTACAAATTATTTGTGGTAAAAATTGTAGTAATAGTAGTAACTGTACTAATACCATAAAAAAAAAAAAAATCACATGCTTGTGCAAACCTGTGTGGCACCAGTGACTTTGTAACACCCTTTTTACATACACTAATGTAAAATATTGGTTTCTTTGGTTCTCATACGACTATTCAAGGTTCTGCTAGTCTTAATACCAGTTCTGAAACCCAGTGAAACCACTCTGACTTGAGCACGTAGTCTATGCTGAGAGGAGCAATTTTGTTTTCAGTGGGGAGAAAGGATTTTTTGTCCAAAGTAAGGCCACATGCCCTTGATGGAGCAGAATTTTAAAATTAAGGATATTTTGAAGAATCTGGTTGAACTTAGTTCTGTCTTGTATCTATGCTGACAGTGGAGGGAGATTCTGAACTTGACCTCAGAATATGGTACCACAGTTTAGGTTGGAATTTAAAAGACATATGGAGCCAGTTTCACTGAAATGTGTTTAACAAGAATCACCCACATGAGAAGTGCTGTGAGTCAGACCAAATGTAATTTCTCAGAAAAGGCATTTATATTTGACCAGTTTGTAAGTAGTGAAGTGTGATCTTGCACAACTATTTCAGAATGCTTTGTTTATTTCATGTGTACCATTTCCTACGAATATCAAAGCAATGTTGGTAAAGAACACAGGTGAGTAGCTTTGTGAGAGCAGAGGGGCTGTGCTGCAGCAGGCAATCATGAGCCAGGAGGCTTTTGCCAGAGTGCCCCAGCATTTTCTGGACAGCATCACTTGGATTTGCCTGATTACGATAGCCATGGTACAATGGACCAGGCCAGCAGCCAAGATGCAGTCTCAGTTCTTTGTGATACATTTCCCTCCACTTAATAGGTTGGTTTCTGTAATTTCAAAATAATCTGCAGCCAAACTGGTGGAGGGTGTGTGGCCACAGAGCCTCTGTTGGTGCCCAGTGATAGATCCATTGAAGTGACTGATGTGAATTCCGGCTGAGGATCTACCCCATTGCTCCCAAAACAGCCCTGGAGGTGACAGCTCGGCTGCTGTTCTGGATGTTTCGTGCATTTGTTTCTAGGTTTCATATTGGATGAAAAATGTTTTTTGTTTTCCTTTGGCTTTTCATTAGATTAATACTTTGTGATCGGTTCCAATGTGATAAAGCTTTATTATACTTTTGGAGAACTGCAGAATACTGTACTGTGAAGAGTGTGGCTACTACCCTCTCTTTTTCCTGCAAACAACAGATTTCAGCAGAGATCGACTTCCCTGGACTTAGACACTCTGTGAAAAAAAAAAAAAAACAAACAAACTCTGACAGTTTCTAATGGAAAAATCATTGTAATTATTGTATAACTACCCTGTATAAAGACAGCTTTATTATATGTGTAAATGTAATTTTGCTATGTTGTTGTTATGTTTGAGAGACAATAGGCTTTGGTGTGGGTGAGACATACAGTAGCCTTATAAAAACAGAGATTGTAGCTCCCTGTCTGATGTTTTACTGAAAGGTGTTCAGTTGCTCTATTTTTGCAGAAGATGAATATAAACTGGTTCTCTGAAAAATAACTCCACACACATCAATGACATAAATGGATCATTTATTGATAATAAAGGCTTGATGATAAATTTCATTATTTTTCCAAAAGACTCCACATGTAAGATCTGTTGACACCTTAAGAAGAAATAAGTCATCCTGTAGGTGTTAATGCTGGTTATAATGGATGAGTCTGTTAAGTCTGTCTCAACCTTAGATTAATTCTGAATACTGTAATTAGAAGAACGTATTTTTCCATCAGTTCTCAAATCTGTACTCTTTGGAATTCAGGTTTTTGTCATGTAAGAGGTGTCATGTAAACTGGCTCTGTTTAGAACTGTAGTTCACCAATGTTTTCAAACATCTGTTGGCTGGATCAGAATGCCATTTTCATATAGAGACAATACAGATGATTGCATAATACCACATTTTTCTCTCTATGTACTCTGTATACATGCATGTATAGCTTCTAGTACTGGACATTTTGCTTTGAAAAAGCATTTATTAGTTATTTGTATTTATAGAACTAATTCAGACAGTTTTAACCCAGCAAAACATTTGGATGTTAGATGGGATGTGAGGCTGTGTTGACCAAGACTTAGCCACATATATAAATATGTAGGCAATCCCACTGATGTCTGTTTGATTAATCACAGGCTTCAAATTAATGTATATTCACTGTAAACTCATGCATATGACTGAACTAGTATTTCTGGAAAGTGATTTAGGTTGAAACCTGTTTCTGCACGGGTTTCAGGTGCAGTATATGGTGATATGTTTTTGCTGAATTTAAAATCACAGCTTTATATAGAGCCAACTGCTCTCTCTTTTTCCCCCACAGAAAAGCATATATTTTGCATATAGAAGGGAGATGTTTACTGATTCTCAGTATATCTAAAATGCCACTTTGAACAAAGTTTTTCATTTGTTGTTTGGAACATTCTAGGATTTTTGAATAAAAACAATTATTCTTACAATGCTAAGTAGTGAATGTAGAACTAATCAGAAATTGAAACCATTAGCTAAATAAAATACATGAATTTCTGAGAACAGTGTTTTCTGTTACATGCCTTTAAAATTGATTACATAGATATGAGACCGCTGTGTGTTCAACATAAAATTTTCACTCCACTCCAAGGACTGACTAAATGGATTTTTTTTTTTAAAGAGAAACTTGGTCTTCTGTATTTTAAGCAAAACAAATTTGGATTTTGTCTCTGATAATAAAATTTTGTATAGTAATGTGTAATTCATCACTGTCTTAATTTTCTGACATGGAGACATAGCTTAGATAAATAATGCCCAGCTTTTTGATTGCTTTCCCATTTCATTGAGATAACAGTTTAATAATTCAGAGTAGATATGCTGAGGTTTTACGATGAAAACCATGCAAGAGAAGGTACTTTTTGACATGAATTTTTCAAAACATACTGAAATTCTGGAACTAGTAGAAAGCAGAGAACCAAGAAAAAAAAAAAAACCAAACCAAAAAAACCCACAACAAAATCTTAAATCTTTGTTTGGAGATACTCTTAAGCACAAGACTACCAGGACTAAGACTGGTGAAGAGAGCAAAGTCTCTCTTTTGTGCTTTTCTAATTATATAAATTTTGAATAAACTTTTCAATGGTAAAAGTGATTTCAACTAGAATGCAGTTCAAATTACTTTTTAATAGAGTCCTTAAATCCAGGCTATTATTTTCCTTTTTTGAAGAACAGTTTTCAGTGACAATGAGATGTGAAATATGTGCAATTATTTACCCATTGGATACAATCATATTCCCACTGAAGTCAATTGGAGCTTTGACACTGACATCACTGGGAGTAAAAGCCAGCCTTGTATTTTTCAAAATACAGCTTTCAATGCCAGAATGCCTTTTTTCTCTAACAATAAAGATATTCTGTATTGCACATCTTATTCTTCTGAAAAGCTGAAGGGAGTTTCTAAGGTTCTGATTTTGCAAAACACAACAGGCAGCTTTGATGCTTGGAGCCGAGGTAAGCAGAGCTGAGGCCTAAATTAGTATGTTTATAGTATCCTACCTTTAAACACTTCACTGCATTGTACTGGGGCTAGAATTTTGACCATCCAGTATGCATATGTCAGCAGAGTACATAAACATACCTTTCATACCCACATTTTTTTCCCTGTGTTCAGGTCTGGATGGGGAGTTCAGGGAGCATGAGGAGTTGGTTTGGGGGCCAACAGAGAGCTTTCACATTAAGAGGGGATATTGGAATGTAAGATGAAATATGAGATCTAGGATGTATTGCCCCCAAAAGGGTCCCTGCCCCTCCCTTTTCTGCTTCATGTTTCTCCCCATGAATGTTGAATAAGCTGAGACAAAGGGCATGACCACCTTGGAAGCATCCCTGGAAGGATGTGAGGAGAGAGAAATGGCACTTTCCCCTGAAATCCCACTGGCAGTGCATCTCCTAATCAAACATCAGAGAGAACATGCTTTTTCCTTCCCCAGTGTGGCCAGTGCAATCAGCAGCACTTCAGTCTGCCTGAGCTGCTTTCAAGTTGAACATTTTCATGCAAGACCAAATGAAGAGCTGTTTATCTGCTCTCAGCTTAGTGTCTTCAGTAAAAGCAGAACTTTAAAGGGAACCATTTTCTTTGAAAGCTTCTCAGCTGAGCTGGAGGGTGTAGGAGGAAAAGAAGCTAGAGCCTTTGGCTTGTAGATTGACTTAGGAGTATTTGCTATCTTAATAACAGAAAATCAGCTTTTTCAGACTAATTCACTGCTTTCTCCTATTTGTAGCAAAAATACATCTAGTTCCTTTTAGCAGAACCTTCAGTATGAAAGCCACTACTCAGAGTCCCACTGCTATCAGAGGCACTCTGCTGCATATTGCTAGGGAAGTGGAAAGAAACAATTCAGTGAGCAGATGATAGCCCCGGCGTTTCTGAGAATTGAGCACATAAACCCCATGCTAGGGAAACAGAATTGAGAATGACATGACTGAAGCTGTCTTACAGATGGGATGGGAAAATGACCACAAAGATATTTGTGAGAAAAGTATAATGAAGGTGAGGCTGAAATTATGTGAAGTAATGAGGGTGTGCTTGGGAAATTAAAGCTTCATTATGCTGAAACTTAGTCTTTGAGTTAGGAGCCACATCTACTGTGGCCAAAATCTAATTAAAGTAAAAAAATTCCTGAATAGTTAAAAGAAGACACTCTGCACCCTACCAGTGCTTGTTTGCTTTGTGGGGCTAATGTGAAACAGAAACTTCTCTCTACTGTTTGGAGCAGAAAATTAGCCCATACTCTCCTCTTTCTGTGTCAATTTGTCCAAAGCCAACCCATTAGGATGTGGACTAATGGTGCAAGGCTCAGTGAGAACTGCATCAGCAGGGTCATGGTGAGACTGGATCCTCATGGTACACTTTCCATGAGTCACCTCCTGCGCTGTCTGACGTGGTCTGTTGCTCTCCTCACGCCACAGCAACTGTAGGAACAACAGGAAGAGCCCAGGGGTGTTTTGTAAGGTTTTGCCTTAGTGTCACCTTGCCTTTTAGCAGTAATAAGAGGGCTGCAGCGAAGAAACCAGGGCAGAAGGATCTAAGGGGCCTTGGTCTTCCATAGTGCTAACCTTCATGACCCGATCCACCAAAGTGCCTAATTCCCTGCTTAACTAGGGCTGAACAGCAGCCTTAGGGCTTAAGCCCTAGTATAGCATTTTCATTATACAGTGTATTGAACCTAGTGTTAATTACTCATTGTACTGCTAAAGCATTATTTTTAGCAGGCACCATTTTGCTTATTGAACTTTTTCAAGAGTCATTTTGTCTGTTCTACTTACCATAATTTTTGACCTGCTCATTGCAGAAGGTGAAGAGAAAGAGGGGGAGGATAATAAGATGCTATTACATGACATGTCTATTACAGTAATTCATTTTGTGTGGCACAGAGCTGTTGCCACTGATAAATGCATGTTCGTGGTACAATTATGAGATGTACCTTGAATTTTTCAACAATAAAACTGTCAAAAGGTTGCAATAGGCAAAAGCACAAACGTGAATCCGTCCCTTAAAAAGATGAAATAGCTCACAAATGATTTTAAGAAATGTTATCATTTTCAGAGATGCACTTTTAGATCCATTAACTCTTCAGAGTTAATACCAAAAGTGTAGATTGTTTCTGTTGTACAGTCATGGATGTAACACATCTTTTCGTCATCCCACTCATCTGCTTGGCTAATTTATAAGTTTAAAATAAATTTCTATGGAGGATAGAATAATGATGTAATAATAGAAGTCTTAGGACAAAATCAGCATATATTTCCATATAGATGGGTGGAAATAAGAGCAGTTCTGTCCCTTTTAAAATGCCTATAAGGTTTTAGGTGGTTTATGTCAAAAGTAGGTTAACCCAAGCAGGTAAGTTACCCCAAAGACAGATGTGTTTCGCCAAAGGAGAACATGACAGCATGGAAAGCAGAGGCAGTTTGAGGAGGGGTTCTTGGCTGTTTTTTGAAGATTTGTGTGGCTGTAAAGGACAAGCAGAGGAAGATCCCAACCAAAAAAAGGTAAAGCAAGTGACAGAAAAAAAAGCTGAGACAAAAAAGCAAGAATTGGGACTGCGACTCTGAGAAAAACTTACAGAGAAGGTACTTTGGACTAAATTCTGAATTAAAAGACTAAAAATTATCTACAGAGGGTTATTTCACATCAACAGGTCCAATAAATGATAAGCAGTGTAATAATCTCCACGGAACCATCATGATAGGAGAGAGCTGGCCAAGATTAATGAAACATGCACTTTAAAATATTCCTCCTGGAGTTACCATCAGCTGTAAGATGTTATTTTTGCTTAAGATAAATGCTGATTGATAGTCACAGCTAAATGGGAAAGGTTTGAGAAGCAGTAAAAGATCAAGACTTCCTTAAGTGCCTTATTGTGCATGGTTTAGGCTGGTGAGCCAGAAGCCTTGGTTAGGATCTCACCCAGTGTACTCTGCAGCTGCAGAGATTTCCCTTTAGTTTTAAACCCAATTAAGCCATAAACTGCACCATGTATCCAGAGTGCTTGTACCATACTAAAATACAGGAATTGCTTCGAGGAGCTCTTTCTTGAAATAAAACTAGTTCACAGAATTCAGCAGGAGATAAACAGTTGACTCAGGAATTTTTTTGTTCTTTTTAAATCTCCTTATTGTCAAGCACATTTTTCAGTAACTCCTAGTTCAACCTGGAAAAAAATAGTCAGATGAATAAAAAACTAAGGACAAAATATCTGGATCATGGTTCATGAAAGCACTCTCTGCATCTGTCTTTACATAAGTCATTCTTCTGTGACCTTGCCTAATATAAAAACTTCAAAGGCATGGATGGGGTTTGCATTTTGCTATTTTTGTGTGCACAATAAATTAATGTGTAAATATTTAGTTGATATAGCTGCATGGAATTTCTATGGAGGCTAAGTAATCAAAATTACACACATAGTAAATGGGAAAATGAAACTCATATTTTTAAAATTACGTGTGCAAATGCAATTGCAACTTTAAAATAATTTCCCTTGTATTCAGCAATTGTTCTTTGAAATCGGGTGTAAAATGGTGCTACGTATTTTAAGTGTCTAAATAATTTGTCCAGGCTTATAAAAGGACAGAATTCTACTACTTCCTTCCTACATATATTAAACTTGCAGATTCTGATACAGAAGCTACATTTGAGAAATTGGTGTAAACAATGACATTTGCTTAAACCAAGGGATTAAGGGAAATGCATCATGTTAATTTGCTCTACAAAGTTAAACAAATTAAGTGCAGATATGTACAGACAAGTGGATAAACTTGAATAAACAGAGCTGACTCACTTTCAGTTGGGCAAGATTGAGTTTGTCTTCCTAATGTCAGTATATTCACTTTGCATCGTGCTAGCAACTTCTAATTTGTATCCGAGTTGGTAGCAGAAGAGTTGTATCCAGTGGTCTGAAAGCACAGCACAACTGGGACTTCCATGTGTCCTCAAAGTAATGATTCAATTAATGTACTATCCAGTCCTATTTTGGCAGAGCTAGAGAGATTTGAACAGCTGAGACAAAGCAGTGCAATGTACTACTTCCAAAGAGCCTGGCTCCTACAATGTGTGTCAGACTTGCTAAGTTTAGTTGTCTACTAGATAGATGCCTGTTTCTGAGCTAGTTGTTGAGGATCCCTTAGTCAACATGGTGAAAAAAACCAACAAATCTCTTCGTAAAATATGCAACTAATGCAGTAAAGTGGATTGAAATGCTGAATATAATAAATTTTGATAGTAGGATAATGTATGCATGACATGTTAAAGCATAACCTGAAGTGAAAGATGAACTTGTGGGAAAAACTAACTCCATTTACTGTAAATCAAATTCATAATTGAAGCCCAACTCAGAGGGTTGGACAGAACCTGAATGTTAAAAAACAACTGTCAAGTTAAGGGACCCGCAGCAGGACTTTTGTATTTTTTTCATAGAGCTGTCATTTGTGTTAGATAGGAAGCAATATATTCCATTCAAAATATGTTTGAAGATAGACACTGTCCGTTCTGACCGATAACAATCCTCTGGAGTGGATAATTGCTGCAGAGTTGAAAAATTGAATCTTTGTTTTAATCTGATTTTAACCCAGATTCTTTTTTCCACACCATTATGTGAGATACTCACTTCTGTTCATTTAATTAGTATGTATTTAAGGTTTGATTGTTTCCTGATGATATTATTCAAGAACAGACATGGAGTAGTGCTTTTGGCTAGAACTAGTGTGCTCCAAGGGCAGAGAGCAGATGCAGTCACTGAGCAAGGCTCTGGTATGCTTCATTCATGAATAATATAATTTTTTCATGTGTCTTTAATGCCATAGTAGGGAAGATGTTGTCTGATACAGAAAATCCTTTATATTGTGCATATATTTTCAGTTTGTAATGTCTTGTGTCATAAAGCCAGAAGTAGGTAGTATTTAAGCACTATGTAGTGGCAAACATAATAATTTCTTTATGGTGCAGCCAAGTGGCAATAAGTTATGAACAAGGTAGCTGTAGAAAAAAAAGAAAGGATTGTAGGAATATAAAACAAATAAAGTAAGTGCTCATAAAAGAAGTGCTCATAATTGTGAATAAAGGCGTTGGACTGAAATGGATTAGCATGCAACTTTAATCTGGTACAGGAAAAGGGCACCAGACAGCTGTGTACTTAGTGAGGAAAGATATTGAGAGAGAAGTATGGAAGTGAAACAGCGCAGTGTCAATAATCTGGAAATTATGTATAAAGATAAATTAATGCCTTTGAACAAGCAAAAAGCAGCTTTAGGCTGTCCAGCCTCTACTCGTATTTCAAACCATTGTTAGAAACATGGTAGACAAGTGGCAGAATAGAAGTGGAACAATTATTACCTACTACTGGGCTTCAGAAAATTTGGGGTGGCAATACACAACGATTATGTATACTTAGGCAGCCAGAGTGTTGGCCTTTAATAACTCTAATATTGATCATTACATTGCTAAATAAAAAGTGTTGGGGAAGAAAGGCATTTCTGGAGTTCTAGAGGATAATGAAAGCAACAGCATTAAGTAGCACAAATTTACCAAGTACAGCTCTTGCAAGATAGACCAAATGATTGCTCTTATTTTGATAAAATGGCAAGATTATTGGATGAATGCAGACCAGTAGTTATCAGTTACTGAGATTTTCATAAAGCATTTTGACAACAGCTTTCCAAATGAATTCAAATTGGCCAGGGAACAAACCTGTTCACATAGAGTGAAGTTGTCTGAAGAACTGTTAACAAAATATAATGAGAAGTGGCTAAAATAGTAACCCTGGGGGGTTCTCCCAGCCGGTGCTGGTCGGGGTCTGAGGCTCAGACCCAAGAAGCCGTAGTGGACCCGGAGAGGTGATCCCGTGAGGAACCCTCTCCCAGGGGGTTGTGGCTTCTCTCAGCCATCAGCTGGGGCTGCCTGCAGAGATGCCTGGCTCAGCAGCCATCAGCTCTTAGTGATTCAGGGAGTGATTTCAGCTCTGCTCTGCAAGGCAAACCCCCCTGGGCAGGCCCGGATAGAGAGAGGAGAGGTCCTGCTGGTGGTTCCGCAGAAGTCGCTTTATTCTTCCATCTTCCGCGAAGGGGTGACCAGAGACAAATCCTCTGCCGACTCGGGGCAGAGGGGTCTCTTTTATGGGGGTACAGAGGTGGGTGTGAAAGGGTGAGAAACCAATGGGTATTAGGGTATTTTACATACAGTTTCCTAGAGGATCATGGGTCTGTCTTCTCTCGCCGTAACCAAAAAGATTCTCTCTTTCCCCAAGAGGGGCCTGCAGGAGGATTGTGTAACCTCCTTATCTCCAGGCCTCCCTGCCAGGGCAGGAGCTTATCAGACCCCACATCTGGAGATTCTGCAGTTCCCTTTATCTAAACAAGGGCTTCCCGCCAGGACAGGGGCTTGTCAGACCCTACAAGTGGCAATCTGTAAGACTTGGGTGAGATATCTAGAGGATGTCTGGGTTTGCTCAGGTTTTAATATATTCATTAATGATTTCTCAGAAAGGAAGGAAAAAGCAGCCTCTAAATGAAATGTACAGTGTGAGGGACTTTTTGACAACAGTGAGAATGGGGAAAATTTGTGAGACCCTAAGCAAAGAATTATATAATGGACAGGAAATAAGATTCACCTCTAATTTCAGGCTAATTCTTTGGGAAAAGTCATTCACAAGCTCAGTTACTTAGTTATTCAGTAGAATTGAGAAACCTAAATTGTATCAGAGCAGCATAGTCTAGAGGAACTGTCCGAGCAAAGCAAGTGGAAATTTGTAATGAGTTGTAGTAGCCAAATGAATAAGTACCATTATGGGATCACACTATAAAGCATAATGTCACTGAGCAAGGAATCTTTGTCTAGCAATTTTGGTTTGACTACAATTGGATATAGTTTTTCATTCTCAGAAAGAATTTAAGATATAGGAATGAACTCAGGATGAGAAACAAAACAAGATGTAAAGAGATGGCAATTGATTCCTCCAATTAGATGCCTCAACTTATTAATGAAATTCAGTCATTGGCAAAGAGATTATTAGAATAAAATATGTCTGTGTATTTATATGTACGTATAAAAAAATTGAGAAAATCTTAAAGAGCAACAGGGTTACAACAGCCTATGAGTAACCCAAATGCAGTAAAGGAGAGGAAGTTTCTATGATTACATCTGAAGACAAAAAGAATGCTAATACCTATAGGAAGAGTATTTGCAATGTTATCTTGAAGTACTTTGATCATTTATGTGTTTAATATTTGGATCCTTACATCAGCTATGGCAACACGAGCTCTTAGACTCAATAAAAAGGGCAAGGAAGAAGTGCCCTTAGCTTATGTGTTCCAAATTTCATAGAATAGATGGGGTGAATCTTCCAGGAAGAATAATGGGATGAAGGTAAAAAAAAGAATTCCAGACCTCAGTGAGTGGTCTACCTGCTCAGTGCTTCTATTGCCTCTCTATACTAAAAAATATTACAAAACGTGAATCGAAATCAATAGTTAGTCAGATGTACTGCATCTTTAAATTTCTCCATCTGCTGTCAGTTTGTGTCTTTAAAAGATGTTTGAACCTTCACTTGCTAGCTGGAAGGTATGTAGGTTGACATCTGCCACTGGAAATGGATTGTACCTACCTGCTGATGGCAGAGTTGGAAAGACTGTGCTGTCTTTACTGGGAACTGCAAGAAGGGGGAACAGAAAACTCTGGGCTTACTGTCCCTGCCATCAGAGCCTAAGGTTAGCCCATGATCAATTTTAGCACAGTGATTGCCAGATGGGGTAGCTTTGGGGTAAGTATTGATAAAAAAATATAAAGCTTACAATTTAATTGTAATTTTTCCCCATCTTTACCTTTGTGTGTGTGTGTGAGATTGTGGCTATATCTTGAAACACTATTACATGACTCTGATTTCTAAACCTCAGACTCTCCCAGGAACAAAATTACAGCAGTGCTCAGAACCTCACCCCATTGGTAATTGAAAGCACTTTGAGCATCTTAAAAATGAGATCTTGATGCATAGATAAATCTGGCAACACATTACAGTATTACTCTCTGAAAGTGCACAAGATATTCCTGGCTTGCTGCATATTACATAACATAGCCATTAAATGCAGATTATCTTTCAAAGGAGAGGCAGAGATTAATGAGTCAAACAAAAGTGATGAATTAAATGAGCCTGATCAGACACACTTGCAAAATTAGCTAGCAAAGAGTTCTATAGAAACAAGAAATATTAGAGCTAGATTGCTCAAACACAGTTTTAAGAAGAGTGGCAATGCATATAAACATACATTATCACATTTTAGTATTCTTATTATATTCTTTTAATTTTCCTGTCAAAAGCAAAGATGTTGCAGGCGTTACTCCACAAACAGAACTTTCAGCAAGAAAAAGGTGACTGCTTTCTCCTAAACTGATTACTGAGGCTCTGCTGGATTCTGACCCTGATTCTTTCTCCCGCTGGTTCTTTCTCCAGTGGGGCTGGAGACTTCTGTGAGACTCTATGCAAATCCAGAAAAGTCTTCCCTTGCAGTCAGGCTGGAGCAGAGCTATAAATCAAAGCCACTGATTTGTTCTGTGTCTTTAGGCAAATCATTTATCCCTAGCAGAATGCATGTCATTTAGCCTTTGCATAATAATACTTTACCCTCAAGGGATATTGGAAGATCTGAGCGTCGAAAGGTGGGAAAAAGTTCAGAGAGTCTTTGGTAGAAGTTGGTTTGTGAATTCACATTTTTCTTGTTCTAACATCCTGTGATGGGCAGGATAATTTGCTACGCACCACTCTTAATGGCCATTTCCCACTCACATCTGCTACGATTTCCTTGTGTCTTGGCAAGACTGTCACTGATACTGACCTTGAAACAGAAGGTTAACACCTCCCCAGTCTCTTTATGTTCATGCAAAGTGTTCTCCAAAAGGACACACAACAGGGACAAAACTGGTCCTTGAAGCATACTTTGGAATCCCCAGATTTCTGAGGCACATTTGCTGACACAGGGCAGTACTGTGATCTCTCCAGTCCAGCTCACACCCTGACTCTGCCTCTTTTGTTTCTTTTACCTCTCCTCTGTAATTGGTTTGTCAGGTTAAGGACTGCTGTGTTCAAAGGGACTGAGTGACTGGTACTCCTTCCTCTCCCACAGGTACAAACTGCTCTATTGTCCCAGCCTCACCAATTAACACAGTTATGTTAAGCAGAATTTTAAACCTATCTATAGTTGTTCTGTTTCAAAACCAGAGAAGGGATTTTGTGCCTGAAATCTTAGGTGTTTTCTCCAAATCCCTCAGTAGATTGAATAAAAATTATATTTCTGCCTACAAGCTTTGTACAGACTTCTTGTGGGGATTCTTGGCTGCAGTAACAGTACCTCTGCAAAGATTTACAAACTCTATACTGGCTGAAGACTGCCAAGATGCCTTGCTGACACTACTTCAATTACCATATCATCTGATAAATGGCTGCATAGCTCAGTGAGATTCCTTTGCTGAGGGAAATCTAGACATTGGCTGCACCAGGCTGAATACAACCTCTTTATTTAATTTCTTTAAATCTCTGAGATCAGTCAAATTCCCAGTGTAAGTTTCTGGAACTCCATCCATCACCATCATGATGTCTTTATCAGTTGATGCTAATGCTGAGGTCCTAAGAGAAGATGTGAAAATTGATGGATAGATGAATAGCTGCTACCCTGGAGATTTTTTATTTGTGATTGAGTTGGGGCTGACAGGTGTGTGGTGAGTAAACTCAATAACATCCTGACTGTGTTTGTAATTGTATTCCCTATATTTATTTTTGTAATAATTCCATATTTAGCATTAATGTTTCAGAGTATTGTTGTAAAGGTCTATGATCTAAAACATTCAATCAAGAGCTTGAACCAAAAGTAATATATTTTCTGAGAATGGGCGATAGAAATCACTCGAGAAAATGAAAATAACTCACATACTTGATCACTGGCAGAAACACTGGCCTTGGAGAATGTAACTCTAGCAAAAAGAGGAACATACAAGATCTATGTGTGGCTGTGCTGACTGTGGCACAGTATAATTGACTTGGATGGCTGACATTCCCGGATACCTTCTAATGTGAGGGATTTTCATTGTGCATTACAAGGAAGATGGAGAGGACACTGAGCAATGTGTCTGGAAGAGTTAAAGCAGGGAAAAAGTGCTGCCACTGCAATTTACATCTGCTGGCAGAGGCCTGAAAAAAAGAAGTTTTAGCTGCAGGTGAGCTGCATCGGGGGGTGAACCCGGTATTCTCAGAGAGGCACAGGGCATCAACCGGGCTGTGACAGAAGATGCAATTTAAAAGAAGTTGCTTTAGGAATGTCCTTCTCAAGGCTCTTCCTCCTCTCTCCTCCCAGCAGTCCCTGCCATCAGTTCCTGCTGGTGGCTGGTGAGCCTTTGGCTGGGCATGCAGACAGATGAGCTGATGTCTCTCATTGACACAGAGTGCTGAGGGAAGTTGGGCTTGCTACTCGCTCTGTCTGCACAGTGCCTTCCCAGCCCCAGGGCTGGACACCCCTTCATTTTGCCAAATAACTCAGTAAAAAAGGTGACTGAGATATATTTCTGCTGTGAAAATACCAGTTGAACTTTTTTTTTTTTCTGGTTCAACTTAGCTAATAGTAATTTTCTGACATTTTTGTCTGTTACTCCCATAATATTTGTCACTGATGATTCTCAGGAGACAATTGGTCCCTACAGCAACCTGAAAGAGAAACGAGTATAATTTTGGGAGATACCTCTGAAATCTGTGTGCATTTTCCCTTGGGAAAGATGGAGACAAAAAATCCAGTGTCAGAGCACCTCTTCTGGAGTTGTGGTACTCTGTTTCAAGCCAGAGTGTCTTGACAAAGCAGCAATAATTTCTGTGCTTAGTGATCTCATGGGAAGAGCAGTGCTGCCTGATCAGAGAAACACTTCAAAGCACTATCAAAATTATGATAATTCCTTCATTTAAAAACTCTTTCTGGCTTCCTATCAAAGTATATGCTTACACTGTAGCTACACAAGTGTTATTATAGATAGCTTTAAGCTATGTCACTTTCATAACAGAACAAATAAGCGGATACTTTTCTGCATGCTGCCTTGGAACCGAGGATCTTCAGATTGCTCATGGGCAGTTCTCATGTGATGTTTGCAATCTTAGGCTAGTATTTCTAGTATAATCTAGTCTAGCTTCATACTATGGTAGTTTTCAAGTTCTTAATTGAATCCTTCTTGTTTCAGATCCTCCAGGGAAGACTCATGGTTAAAAATTACTCTCCTTGAGGACTCATATGCAAATATTATGATTTCAATTAATGTCCCTTCTGCTTCAGGGTAAATTCAAAGGTATGTTCTTGGGGCTAATCTTCAAGGATGTTCATTCACTGTTTGTGAAGTGCAGAAAAGCCCTAGTCCACATTTTCCTTTTGAAAGACAAACTAAGTCCATTGGATATTTATATCCTACATTAACAAACACCTGGTGAAGGCCATGTGTTGAAGTCCAAACTTCCCAAAGGACAGTAGATGTCATCATAGCTGATGACTTATTGCCTCTTCAAGTAATGATGATATTGTGACTGCTGTCATTTAAATGTTCCCAGTGATTGGCATTACCAGACCAACTCACCAAAAGAATATTATCTGCCTCCAAGAGTAATATTTTAGAATATTTAATAACAAGCAATACAGACAGCAATTGTCTTTTAAGCCAAGATGGCATAGTAAAAGTTAATACAGTAATTTTTCTTCTATTGTAAGCAGGCACATTTAGCAAAGAAAGACTGTCGTTCTCTATCAAATAACTTTGATCAGGAAGAATGACTTTCCTTCAAACTCCCATGTTTCTTCGGATCTTCATACTTTCTGTAAAAACTAAGGTTTTAATTATATTCTTCTTCCCCAGAGAAGGACTTTTATGAAAAGAAATCTTGAGCCTTGCAGCACTTCAGCATTATACCCTGACTTTGTGTTATTAGTGTAATTAAACAAGTTGATTTCACAGAGCCTATGGCCACATTTTTATTATACATTGCAGGAACTCCAAGAGTAGATCGTGTGGAGTTCTTTCCAAAGGATTCTCAATGTATTCTCTCTTTTTTCTTTGCCCATATAATGGGACTCTAAGAGAACAGTTATCCAAGGGAGTGCTCTACTTGCATTTTGTTGGGCAGAACCGTCATGATATTCAAAAGAACTTGTTAAGCTTTTCCTACTTATTTTCTCATTAAATTAATTGTAAATTTATCTTTATTCTCTATACAAAACTACAACCATCTAACTTGGTAAATTCTGAGCAGCTTGCTCAATCAATATCTATGAAATAATCAGTCCTAACCATGAATTGTAGTCAAAATAAATGGTAGGCCTAACATGTAACATTTTTGATTACTAGAGATATAATCAATCAAAGAAAATAGTGAGGCAAAATAATGAGTGATTGAAATACTGCACATGAATCATTTTAATAGTCTAATTAAGCTAAAAGTAATAACACAGTCTTTGTCAAGCTTGTCTGCAACAAAATGCTACCATGCTGAACCTCAAGAATCATCTTTCATGTTCTCCATCACATGATGCAGAAGAAATCACATGAGATAAATTACAGCCTAAAGAGTCAAAGGAAGGCACCTGTGGGATAAATGTACCTCCATATTGTCAAAATACAGCCCTGCACATTTTGTCCATCGCATTAAAAATGCATACCATGGGGAAAAAAGGGTGTCAGCTGGCAGAATTAGATTTCAGGGATCGACTGCTTTAAGGAGAGACAGAATTTGTTCTGCAATGAGCCACATTTTGAATTATCTGAGTCCTGACAGGAGAGAACACAAACACAGTCAGCAGCAGTGACAATATATTCCACTATTGATAGGCTAACTGAGGGAAAGGAAGCAAACTGTTTCAGGAGTTTGTTGTAATGGGGAATCCTTACAACGTGTATAAGACAGCGATGAACTTGGAAGGAAAGATGAAGCGATATTTTTGTAGATGTTCAGGGATGTCTTTATTCCTCCAGCTGCATGGCTGAGTCCCAGGCCGACTCAGTCATGGGATCCTGCTCTCTTCCCAGGCCCAGGCACCCAAACCAATCAATCAGGAACAGGCATGGGGCACAGGTGACATGGAGCAGGGACAGAGGCAGACTCGTACCCTGCAGAGTCACTCCCCCCGGGATTTCAGAGGAAGGCACCTTCACAGGAGTTCAGGTAGAAGTGTGAATGCATTGCAAGTATTTATCACTATGTTATAAAATGAGTTATTTTGGTATACAAGTAGGAAAAGGTACTTGAAGCAAAAGAATGTAAAGGTTGAATTCTGGCATCTTGGCTCATAAAAGGATTGCTATCCTTATATTTTGTCCATTACGTGTTGTAGAAAATTACTTATGGTAAATCAAAACTGAAGAACTGTCTCTTCAGGCTGAAGTGCCAAAAAGTTGTTCATCATGGGGACATATACAAATAGAAGAATGATTTGGTTTAGAATTACATCACATGGAGTATGTAGTGTTAAAATGTGTCACAGTGAGTCACTGGCTAAGGCTGACAAGTTCTCTGTGTGTTTTGGTGTGTGTAGGGAGCAGCAGCTCTATACAGAGAGACTGGACTGACACAGCAGGAATTTTATTTCTGAGTAGATCAGGTCAGCTCCCATGGACTAAATGCCTGTTAGCTACTGAAGTGCACCTTCTGGCTCGGTTTCCTCCAGAAGGAATCCAGTGAAAGCTTTTCCATATGAATCAAAGAGCAATAAGTTTTGGGCAAGTGATGGGAAATTCTCTTCAAAGGTACCCTCAGGGCTCTCCTCATAGGCTGCTTGCATATACAACTCCTTTGAAAAATTAAAGCCATAAAAGGCACAAAATATTAGCTACAATATTAGAGGACAAAACTATTCTGTCACTGATCTTATTCATACTTTCCAAAACAAGAATAACACAACTTAAAAGTTCTTCTAAAATATGAGGGTCTAAATCAATACAGGATAAGTAATCAGATAAAACCTCTTAAAAGTGATAATGACAAAAACTCCTTAAAACAGATTTTGAAGTTATATAGAGAGGAAGTTTCATATAAAACTTTGATTTTTTTTATTATGACCATGCATTATAAAATTGCTTAGGGCACTTAGAGTTTAGTACTATGCAAACAGGGACAATAAGAAAAGTATATTTGAATTAGTCATCCGGCCTTTTCATAGTTAAAGGAGAAAAACACAGTGTTGTTAATCTCATTGTAATGTGGATATATAAATTAGGTCAGGTGGTCATGTGTGTTTATATGTTTTGCATGTGTGTAAAGACCAGATAATCAGAAAGGTACAGAACAGATGAATACAGGTATATGAGTGGAGATGAATATCAATTACAGTATCTTAAGTGTTCACAATATTATTGAATCTTACCTTGATAAATAGGTTTTACATAGGCATTACCTATAAAAACATAATGGACTTCATGATTTTTATGTCTGTGTTCCCATTTATTTATACAAAATCTTCTGATATCAGATGGTATTCAACCAGTATGGAAACATTATAGAGGGCAGAAAATCACATTTATGTTTGAATAATTGTAATATTGTTTTATTATTCACAGTTTTCAAATTAAACCCCAAGATACATTTTCCCTCAGTTAAGCACTTGAAATGATCCAAAAATTCAATTACTTTTTTTAAAAAATGCTAGTCGTTTCAAGTAGTAACAACAGTAGTGTTTTTCTTTATTTTTGTATGGTTAGGAATGAGATTGTTCTGAATCTTCAAGAAAAAGTAATATACACACTCAACAATTACCTCCACAATTCACTCTGGGTTTGCTCCTTCACTCTCTCTGGGTCAAAAGGTGCTCTCATTCCCCACCAGGAACAATCTCCATGACTGATACTTCCCCGGATGAGGGCATAGAGGAGACGAGGTCCTGAGTCCCTTTAGAGCTTTCTCATAAAAGATTCAGGAGGAAATAAATGGTGTCAAGGTCAGAAGTGACTTTTCCATGACCGCTTTTAATTTTTTCAAACATCTTTCCTCTGGGGGCAGTGACTCAGTTTCTGAAGCTGCTGGTGTTTGAGGGCCTTGCAGAAAATCCACAGGTTTCTTCACATCTGCCATCTTCTGTGGGTGTTTTAAAATGCCTCTGTGGGAGATAACAGTCAAAGGTTCCACCTGGTTTCTAACAAACCTTCAAATCTTGGATGATGGAGTATAGACACCTTCTATCTTTAGGCTATGTCCAGACTGCTGAAAGCATTTGCACCAGGGAATGGTGTCTAGCTCCCTGGACAAATCATAACATATTTTTATACTCATTCTCATTGTTCTATATACTGTTCATGTCTCCTTTTGTCTCAGGGTAGCATGCTTCTGGCTTCAGGAAATAACTACTTGCTTGCTTTGTTAATTTTGTTCTGTTCAAGGAAAACATCTGGAGTAATGCAAGGGCTTTGTTCCAGCCTGCCAGGCTGCTCTCATTTTCTGTCAGGCTGCCATTAGTGTACTACGAGCCCTAGGGCATGGCAGGGAGATGCAGGACAAGTTTGAGGGGTGCAAGGCCTTTTGAGCTGGTTTTGAGGGCTGAGATAGCCAAAGCTGGCTGATCATGCTTATGACCTGTAGGCTATATCCCAACTTGGCTCCTGTTCCCGAGTTGCTTCACTTCAAAGAAAGAGTGACCTAAGGCACAGAGATACAGTTTGTGCAAGATCAGGAGGGCTGGGCCTGGGAAGGAGCTGGGGAGGTAAACTGTTTGACAGTTCCATAACTTTTGTCAAGGAGAAAAATGCACAAAAGGGCTGATAATTATGATAACAATTGAAGTGGATGCTTCAGGACAACGGAGTTACAGCTGTAATGACAGATTATATCATCAAAGTAAGATACATGGGGTGAATTGTTGCTTTGATTTTAAGCAGGAGGGCACAGCACGAAGGTATGGTCTTTCATATAGCATTAGAATTATGCAAAATCATTTTATAAAGACTCCATTCATTTACTTCAGAAAAGACTGACATAACAGAGAAAAAATGCTCCAGGTTTTGACTAGAGGTTCTTTCTAGGTTTTTGTTTGTTTGTTTGTTTGTTTGTTTGTTTATTAGGGTGTGGAGTTTTTTTGGCTTTTTTGGGGTGTTTAGATTTGTCTGTTCATTTGTTCATTATTTTTTGTATTCATTTTTTAAATACAATATAATAGTTGTAAACATTCTAGGAATATGGGATGCAATTGCACCATTAAACATGAAAAAGCCCACTGATGTATTTACTCATTTGTAGTGCACATATTGCTGACGAATGGGGGATAACTCTATTGTTTTTCTTTTGTATGATGCAATTAAATTTTCTTTTCTATGCAGTGCATGCCACAACAGTTTCCCAGCCCTCAGTGGAGACTTTGGGAAATTACTAGAATGTCAATATTTACTTCTTTTCTACCAATATGTAGCAAAGCCAAGATCTCCTTGTGTATAAGTGTGTGCATGTGTGTACGTCAAGCAAGTACTTTACAGCCTATAAGGGCTAATCAGCTATAGAGTTTAAATTTAATATAATTTCCTAAGAGAGCAAACACTGTAAATAAAATGTTTATGCAGAAGATTACCTCAATCTCATTCTAAAGATAAAAAAACCTGGGATATAAAAATATATAGAATAAGACAGCAATTTTCCCAAAGGAGATGTGAAAGACAGCAATACAGATTAGCCAGTGTTTCTAACTGTATTAGTGTAAGTATTCCTTTGCGTGTAAATGAGATGCTAAGAAGGATGCTCTTTGAGATGTGATCCTATTTCCCCTGTAGAATGAGAAATTATGACCGCAGCTCTTTAATTTGATACCCTCAGGAGGTTTGAATTTGAGTCCTCTCAGATCAGAAAATCTTAGCATGAGTGGTGCTACACTGGTAGGAGCAAAGAGGAGGAGATAAAGCAGGGAGAGGAGGGCTATGTGCTTAATTTTAATGAAATTATGTATGTTGCATTAGACAAGGTAGACATGATGGGAAAATCCAATGTAATTTTTAAAAGCTTTTAAAATATTTTTGACACAGAATTTAATTTTTAATGAAAATATTATGATGCTACAGTTTTCTATTTCATGGATTCAGTATACCTTTAAATAAGGTAGCACCCTTGATTAAAACTTTTCCTGTTAAAAGGAATCCAGATACCTTGTTTCTTTCTATTATTTTCCCTTTTTTAAAATTGTGTCATCAAACATACAGATTTTGCATATTTTCACTGCCTAGTCCTGGAGCAGTGTTATGGATGTCTTCAGCAATTCCTCTACAAATATATCTTTTAAAGAGTTTTTGTTCTTATTGCCTATTCCAGACCTCACTGAAATAACTGCCTAGAGTCCCACTGATTTTGCTGGCCTTTAGAATAGATCCTGAATGATCTTGGAAGAGTGCTGTAGTATGAATGCTGTACAACTTATCTAGCCTGCAGATATACAGCAGGATCACACAGATATACCATGACAATTGAGGAACAGTAGATTGGAGCAGAATAACAAATAAATCAATGTGAAATCATCCTCTGAATGGTACACCTTGTCCTACGTGAGAAGAAACTTTGAAAGGACATGTTAAAAAAGGAACTTCTAAAAAATACTATGGACTGTGTGCATATATATATGTATGACCATTAGGAGGCATGTGATTTATACTTGCATGATTCCCAAGACTGCACAAATCCTCTGCATATCAGACTGAAAGGATGGTCCCTATAATTTTAGACAAATTCTTTTTCTCTGATACAAGTATATTTTACTGAAACAACGTATTTCAAAATAGTGCCTGACTTTGCTCTGGAAGCTGTGAAGCATAGATTAATTACCCAAGCAGGAGAGGGTAATATTTCATAGTCATTCCTCTTAAAATTATGAAAGACTTCTAAAAGAAGAAGTTCGGACCCTAAAATGGTAATGGATCTGATAACCACATTGGCTTTGGGCATGGAAGTACTGCACAGTACATAGCTACTGCACAGCAGCTCGTTCAGTAGGTACTCAGAAGTTCCCGTCCAGATGATGATGTTTGTCCTCTTCTTGTTCTCCTTTGGTTAACAACCTCCATGTGGGAAATTTTCACTAAGTAACAGGTGTGTTCTGAGTAAACACCTTTCCTGTCTCCAGTTCTGTGCAGTTGCATTGGCCTGCAGTGTATCTACAAGGATGAGAGCTGTCTGAAAGGATATAGGAAGCTGAGGCTGCCCCTGGCCTTGCTATTCCAGCTCTTGTTCTTCCAAACACGGCAGCCTTGCAACTCTGTTAGGCATGCCAGCACCCTCCTCCCCCTGGGATAGCTCAATTGTCCTATTCTTTCAACCACGTAAGTGGCAGCACAAGCTCTGGTGGGCAGAAGCCAGGCAGCCAGAGAGCCATGAGTGCTGTTCTGCCCTTCCTGAGCCAAGTGGAAAGCCAGGAGTCCTGAGCGGCTCGGTGTTTGACGAGAGCGCAGCTGACGGTGGTACAGTCCCTTTGCCAAGTTGTTCTTGCCTGATGCACCAGCTGACTTGCCAAACCTCATGTGGATTTTTTCTGCATGCTACCTTTTCCTCTGCAGCAAGCTTTTTGGTAGTGGTGGCAACATAATTCAGAAATTGAAGTCCCCAGGGGTCAGTAATAATACAGAGGGGAGAGAAGGGGAGACAGAGAATATGTCTGTAGGTGACCCACGGCTCAGCTATTCCCATCTTCAGAGTAGCTGTTACTTATGTCTCAAACTTGAGCATTTTTCCAGTCTGATCTGGCCTGGGGATGAGGTCTGAAGAATAAGGACAGGGCCATGCAGAACAAGATGCATCCAGGATTTGGGTCTGGCAACACTTTGGCAAAATGACTGTAAACGCAGCTCCTCAGTGGTCACTGTGGAATATAAATTGAGAAAAAGTAGAAAAGAGAGAGAATTAATTCATCGTACAGTGAAGCAGAAAACTCACATCTGTCCTTTATACAAGCCAGTACACACCATTTATTAATGCTGTTCTCCGCACTGACGGGTCTAGGCAATTAACTTCCCTTGACTGGCTTCCCCAGTGTGAGCAAGGAGACAGTATGTTTATCTTGGGAACATATTGATTTCTTTTTTAAAATTCTCAAGTAAATTGCGTAATTTTTGGTATGTTAGAGACTGGAAGATAAATGCCTGGTGACTTGCAATAATTAAGGGATGAACGTAAAATCCTCTAAATTCTGGGCTGAAACACCCCTTAAAATGAAAACAATTGTAGGGCAATTCTGGGTAAATTGAGATTTGGTTTGTTCAGTGTGCAAGTTAAGGTCTAGTTTCAAAACTCCAGGCAGTTCTGTACCCCAGAAAAATGCATAAAAATTAGCCCTTCACATGTGCAAGCATTAAGAGATCAGATTTTATGAGATAAAGTAACCCGTGTGCAGCACTCATCCGAGACCAAAATCCACTAGCCCTAAGGCACCTATTTGAAAAAAAAATATTTAGGTTATTTTAGTACCCATTCTCTGTGTTTTGAGGTGGAAAAATATGTAACACTAGCTTTTATGTAAAGCTCATGCCTTCAACTTGTTAACTCTCCTCCCTCCCTCCTCCAGTCTCTCAGTCTTACTCATGTCTGCTGTGGTCTAAGCTGAAAGGGAAGAAAGGGTTCAAAAATTAAGGACTGTCTAAAACTTCAAAACAAATGGCTGTGCTCGATACAAGAAAACTGGATGATTAAGATGCTTTATTACCTCCAACCTTTTAGAAAGATTTGGCCTGTTCACTGTGAGCCTCCTTATCCAAATTTTATTTACCCTGATGTTTTTCACTTTGAACAGATGGTGAATCAACCTTCCAGGTCTAAGGCTGTCTGGGCTTTTTGAAAAAGATTTAAAATAATAACTAAAAGGATGGATAGAGTGTATCCTAGTAGAGAGGCTGTATGAGCAAATACAAAACACAGAGCACAGCTAAGATTAAATGTGGAGAAGTGGCACCTGAATCTATCAGGAGCAAGGAGACAGCCAAGGTGAAACATGGCATGTTCCTGTCTACAACATGCCAGGGTCTGCCAACCATCCTGACACTGGTGGTGCCGTACCCTGTGCTTTGCCACTGGAAGTGCTAGTCAGAGGCTTGCCAGCAGCATTGAAATGGCATGGCACTTCTGCCAAGCTGGGGGGAGCCAGGCTGATCCATGCAGGAACAGACAACTTGCAGTATGCTTGTCCAATCCTTTTGGCTGTAATCAAATTCTGGTGGCGTTTCTTTTCTCAAGAACTACTCTGGGGCTTGCAATATCAAGCTCAGGAAATCTGAATTCTAAATGCCATTTGAATGAGCCTCACAAGAAAGAGTTAATTTAGGATGAAAGTCAGGAGGAAGTGTTGTTCTTGAGCCTGAGATCAGCAGCACAAAGAGTAAGGTCAGGCTAGTGGAAATGGCAATAACAGTAAAAAAATGGAGGCAGGAGCAAAGAAATCATAAATCAAGTGGAGACTCATAAAACAAATATTAGACCAACAATTGAGAATGTCTGAATATAAAACATCAGGAAGAAATGACCTCTGAGGAAAATGTCCTGAAGATGCGAATTAAAACATGGGAAAACTAGCAGGAGGCAAGAACTGTCTAAACCAAAGGCAGAATAGAAGTAGAAAACTCAGGCATGTAAATTACTGTATCTTGAAAAAGAGAAAAATGCAATTAGTATGTGGCAGCTAAAACTAGATATTAATTTAATTAGCTCATTAGTGGTGGGGGGACACCCTGGCAGCTCCTGGCAGCAGAGAGCCCCTGAAATGGTCCTGCTCTGTGGTGATACCAACCATGGCCCTTGCTGCACTCAGGACTTGTGCTGGCCCCAGACCCTGTGTGTTTTCCAGGCAACTCCTGCCGGCTAAACTCTATGGAATCTGGCTGGAATTTAAAGCCAAAGTGCTGTTAGCAATTCACTGGGGTGGATGTTTCCACTGGCAGAGAACCACTGGCAGTGAATCAAGCAGTCAGTGAATGAAAAATAAGTACAGCCAGACATTTGATAACAAAAATATTGTCAGAGAGAATCTTCAGCTCATTCAGAGCTGTCTGTTGTTGTGCTCGAGGTGTCTCTGTGTTTCAGGAGCTGGGCAGAAAGCAGAAAACAAGACACACTGCTTTACCAAAGTGTAAATACATAATGAATTTTGTTCTATTTCAACAAACTGCTTTTTTTGGGAAAATTTCCATTAATCCCCAGGAAGTGCTAGTGAACCAGAACTGGATACTGTGAAACACAGGACACTTCTCTGAGCAAGATAAGGGGTAAATATCTGTTCTGCTTAACTCTGGAGGTGATATGATTTGAGATTGTCCCTTCTCAGGTGGGTACCATTACTATTGGGTCAAAAATTAACACTCAGAAAATTTCTAGTGGAACCTGCTCTGACAATTTAGGAAGCTGCTGTCCACAGTTGCCAGCTCTGTCTCTCTGCCAAAGGCTGCTGATATTAAGACATCAAGCTATGAACTCCAGTGGCCAAGGTATGGGTTCAGTTTAATCAAGCCTGATTTGTAATCCCCAGTGAAGTGTTGAGTTAAGCAGTGATTAAGATGGTCTTAAACCACCTCAGCTATTAGCTTCACTGCAAGTGAGGCAGATCTTTCACATAGTTCTTGACCTAATGCATATTTTAAATAATTTAAATCCATATAAAATGGAATAGCACCAACGGAAGATATTGAATAATCTTTGCAAGTAGTTATGAAAGAGATTCATGTAAGTATTTCATAGTACGTGAACTATATGCATAGGGCACTCACATAAATATATGGCTGCCTTGTACAAATCTCTGCACAGAGACACTAAAACTGAGAAACCAAACACTAAATTTTCACACCTGCATTGTAACAGTGGATATTGACTGTACCAGTATTGTTAGTAATTTGCAAGAATAATTAAAATAAAAGACGATTTCTCAGTTTCTTCCTGATTCATGGCAAGAAAAAGTGTTTAAAGGGACAGAAAAATCCCCTGGATGTTAATGCACGAATGTTCCAGGACTAGGTTAGTAACCTATTATAGATAACCATCCTATTGATAATCAAACTGGTTTTGTAGTGCATCTGGTTTGATTATCATTCTTACAGACAGATATTACAGAAAGCCTTTCCTTCTTTCTGGTTTTTTCTTTCCCTCCTTTGTTTTTTGTGCTTTGCTTCCATTTATTTCATGCTTTCCTTCTTTTTCCCATCAGTTGCTTTCTTTCTCATCAGTCATTTTTCTTCCTTCTCCTTTCAGCAACATTTCCTTCTTCTTTGCAGTGATTCCCTTTTCATCACAAGAGAAGTCTGGAAGAAAAATTGTCGAGGAGTATTTCCTCTGCCTCACCAGAGGCACTTGCTGACATAGTGAGCCATCTCTCAAAGGGACAGAATTGGGCTCCTGAGATGCACACGCTGACTGTGTCAGCTCTGCTTTTCTTTTGCTATTATATGCTGTTACATTACATGTTTTTTTTTCCAGGCAGCCTTGGTGTTAAAATTCATCTTTCCCTTTCCTGCTAATCTTCTATAACACCTTCGTAATCACTCTAAAATCTCTGCCCTTCAGTTTTTCCCTCTGCATCACTCTCTGGATCGTCTTCCAAGTGCCATCTAGGGCCTCCTCCAGGTAGGAGCTATCCCCTCTAGTCTTGTATCTGGTGGTGTAGATGCCTAGAGAAGACAACCAATAGGATAACTGCCCAATTCAAGTATGGATGAATCCACAAATTCTTCTTGGTGCGTATTCTTTAAATAAACAAAAAATAAACTAAACAGTTGCTACATTGGAGCAAATCCAAATAAAAATACAGAATATTCAGAATATGGAACTGAGATGCAAAAGGAAGAGAAATGCCTTCGCTAGTGAATAAAATGGCAAATAATAGCGTTCTTATACTTCTCCACACAAACATATCTAGAGGAATAAGCTGTAAAGGCACAAAATTGGTTGAAAAATTACAGAATACTATTTTTGAGATTGCTCGTGTCAAACGACTTCTGAGGGATCAGTTTGTGTTGTCCTCTTTTGTACAAATTTGTTTCATTTTTCTTTCTATTAATACCAACTGGAGGAAAAAGGAAAATATTACCATAGCAAATGTGCAGAAGTTCTAATCAGTTCAAGGAACACTACTTTTTATTTATTTTTCTGGCTTTAAATGTTTCAGCAATAATTCAATATGTATGCAGTACTGTAGCTGCCCATCACAACTACATGTTGTTGCAAACACAGGACCGTGAAACACAGATCAATATCACGGAGGGGCTATAATCAACATGCAGATTAATGAACAGAATTGTATGCACCAGGGAACAGTAGAAGAAAGACTAGCTGTGCAATTTAATTGCTGAGTTGCTACTAAATCTCTGCTTTCTATCAATCTCTCTTCATTACAGCTATTGATGCATAGCAGACATAGTTATTCAGAGCTGCCGGGGTTCAAGTGAATTGCAGATCTTAATGAAGAAAGGTTTGGATTCTTTTCTACCTCTGATTCTGTGATGAGATGCAGGAGATTATTCCCATTTTTCTCCTTGAGTAGGATCTCTTGGTAATCTTTTTGCTTAGTTAAACTAGTAAAGCAAAGTAATAGTCATGCAAAAGCTTCCTGGAATAATTTTAAGTCTATCTGTTTCAATGTGCTTTTGAATGAAAGTTCCAACTTTTCATTAGTTCAATTAAGTGAAGCGCTCTAGGAAATTAGTATAGAGTAGTGGTGAAATGACCTCTAGTTATGTATTATTTAGCTTAGCTACCTGCAATGAAAGATTGTTAGCTCCATCAAACTGTCTTTTTAATGCTTTCTTTGGAGCCTTTTACAGACATATGGTTCAGCAGCTCCTGAAGAGGTTGTTCTTCACTTTCACAGGCTCCACTTGGGGGACACTTTCTCACAATGCTCATCCTTAAATTTCCTGCTGCTTCATATAACTTCTGCTCTTCCCCATCTTTATTCACATCCCTGAGTTTTTAAAATCATGTTCCTCTGTAGTTATATCCTCTCATCTAGATAGCTTATTAAAAATGGTGCCTCTCTCTTTCATTTTTCTTTTTTAAAATTGGTTTTGTTTTTATTTTTTTATAAAACTGAGTACCTTGTTTTCTCCTACTGGCATTACAGCACTATTAGTTAATTCTTTTCCATCCTTGTACCATATTTTTCACTTCAGCTAATCCCTGTAGCAGCATGATTTTTAATTACACCTCTCTAAATTCTCTCCTAGCACATAGAGGAAAGCTGAAGCCCCAGGATGTGATCCTTTAGCTTATTCAAGAGAAAATTGCATTGAATTTTTGATGACCATTATTGCTTCTAATAAACTCATCTCCAGTTGTATGTTTACATAGCAATTTCTCAGTTCTCACATAGTTTGGGTTTTTTAACGCATTGCATTCCAATCCTCTTCTGTGTTGGCTCTCAGCCTTTTTATTAATCTTTACCAGATAAAAAAAAAAAAAAGGATCCTTGCTGGCCCAATTTAACTGTTTTTTGGCACTGAATTTTTAAGGCAGATGCATGTGATAAATATATTCAGAGTGACTAAAGTTTTACTATTTTCAACATCATTCCCCAAGTCCTCTATGACCCAACATTAGAAACCCAAATGTAGAATGCTAACTCATTGTCTGCTCTTTTCTTTCAAATTCGTAGATGGCCAATCAAGCACACAGAGCTTTTGCTTGCTGTTTGTTTTATCATGTTGTGAAGCATCCTCACCTCATTTTTATAACATTTATACTGAAAGTACAAGCCAATATAAAGCTTTAATTAAATCTTTGAATAAAGTAATTTGTCATCTTTCCTTCTTTACTATTTGGTGTCTTAAGTCCTGGTTAAACATGTTTTAAGAGGACACTTTTTTCCCTTCCCATAGGGTTCCGGATTGGTTTTCTTCCTGACACTATTTCTGCATCAATAAAAAAACTCTTATCAATATGTTTATTCCTTTGCTAACAGGCTGAAGATTAACCTAGAGAGGATTGCCTGAGAAGATCCAGCTTTTATTTTCCCTTTCAAGGTCACTCGGGTCATCGGAGAGTCTCTCTTACCTCTCTACAGTCACAGGTTTGCACAGAAGTGGAAATTCCCCAACACTCATCAGACCAATCTTTGACCTTTTTGTCACAACTCCTGTCCTGGCACCCGCAAGGCAACAGGCCATCCTGCTCTCTCTAACTGGGTCACAGATGGCCCAAGCCACACTCTTCACTTACTCACTGAAGGAACATCCATGAAATAAATTAGAACAGATGTACGGCAACTTCTTCTTTTGGCATTTACACCACCCTCTGGTCTAATTAATCCTGACATTGTGACCATCGTAATATGAACTGCATCAAAGGAATGAAATAGCAGATTGTCCTCTTGATGGCAAATATGCTTATTTTCGCTTCCAGTGAGACATGATTTCATGTTCCTTTTTCTGTGAAATAAGTTATTTTTTCCTGCTATATTTAACTGATAACAATGAGACAGAGCATCATGAAGTCCTTACACTGATGTTTGTCTCAATTCCCATGAATGGAAAGCAGGTGCATTTAAGAAAAAACCTGCTTACTTTCACCCGTCTCTTCTAATGCAGTATTTCATACCAGAATTATCATTTGTTTTTGTGATAATAAGGTACTGTGCTAACAATTTTGGGTACCTGTTAATAATATATGTGGCAGTTATACATATTTTATACTAAAGGCTATCTTAAAAGCTACATCCTTATAGGTAATAACCTGCTTATAAAAACACTTTCTTGAATTATTTATATTTATTTGGAACAACAAAATCAACTATCTTTTTATAAGGTCAGGCAAACAAGAACCATTAATAATGTAGTAACATATCTCGGGACTAAGGTGGCTTAATATTTATTTTTTAATCACATGGGTAAGACAGTTTGCTGCAATATAACTAACCAAGCAAGACTTGTCTATAAAGCATTCTAATGTGACTCCATAGGTTAATAGAAAATTACTAAAAGGATAATGTCTGAGAATGTTTTCACATACAGTGATATTGGTAAAGACTTTTGCAAAAACTCATCTTTTTCTGTGAAAATTTTAAAAATAAGTAGCACCAACAGAAATATTAAAAAAAAATAAAAATCTCTATTAAAATTTTAGGTCAATGATGATGAGTGTCATAAGACTGAAAAAAATCAGAAACCTGTCACAAATGAAGGTCCATACATCATCAAAACTCTTGTCTAAATGGACATTACCAAACATAATAACCCTGATTCCTCATTGTCTTCGACACTTTTCCATTGCCTTTAAAGAGACTGTAAATTTCTATCATGAAATTATGGGCTTTTCACATAGTCTCTGCCAAGCATTTTTTACTGCTATAAACCCATAAGAAGAGAGGATCATTCTGCAGCTGTTCTGTGTGAGCAGCGTGGCCTCCAGCAACTTTCAGCAGGGGTTGGTTGGAAGTATCTGATGAGCAGAATCAAAGTCTTCAAGGTCTTTGGTTTCAGTCATATCTGGAATGGACAGTACAATAAATTGCATCATTAGAAAAGTTCCATGCAAACCTGGTGGTAACAGGTTTATGTCAGTTCAGACCTGTCCTTTCTCTACCTATTTTGGCTCTTTGTTTTGAAGAACTCTGGGGACAGGAGCAGCCAAAAAGGGATCTGGCAATTTCTGTGTGAAAGAGCGAAGATGTTTTGAAAGGAATACTAGCGTTTAGCTTTTTTGGACAATAAGGGCTTTACATTATTACCATACACCAAGAAAAGGAAATAGCAGTGAGTACTTTCTGTTACCTTATTGAGTGTTTTCCAAATCCACAAATTGATTTCAATATCAATTGATAAATACCTCCTGAGAAAATGCTCCCATGAAAACATGTAAAAAAGAAATTTTCCATTGACATCCAATTCAATGCTAAAGCCATGTGCCTTCTGGCATAAATTTAGTCTTACTTAATTTATGTCACAGAAGATAATATACAAGGAAAATAAAAAAAAAATTATGAAAGTGATATTAGAGACTGTATTTATATTCAGAAAATAAAACTCACAATATCTTAATTTCCCTACATGAGTGTTTTCTTACTCCTTTTCATTTTCTGTAATTGCATCTTACATGGAAGCCTCTGGTACAATCTGGTTTAAACCCAGAAAAGCAAAGGAAGCTGAGTCTCTGTACAGAAACTGGAAAGAATTTAGAAGGTTCAAGATATTCCCAGAAATGAGATTAAAACCAAACAAGATTAAATGTTGATGCCAAAATATTGATGTATTTTATTTAATGGAAGAGAGGCAAAAAGAAGGAAAGAGAAAAGAAAGAAGTAGAAAAAGAAGTGTGCTTGGGGGGTTGGAGGGACAGGGAGAGGTGACAAGGGTTAGGCGGAAGCACATCACCCAGCTGAGGGTCCCAACAAGGTCTTGTTGTTCCCCTCCATTTGGTCTGCTGGTGGTGAGAGTCCCCCACTGCTGCTGTGGCCACGCCACACACCGTGCCACACCTCCCCACACCGTGCCACACCGCCACACACTGTGCCACACCTCCCCACACCGTGCCACACCGCCACACACCGTGCCACGCCGCCACACACTGTGCCACACCGCCACACACTGTGCCACACCGCCACACACCGTGCCACACCGCCACACCCCGTGCCACACCGCCACACCCCGTGCCACACCGCCACACCTCCCCACACCACCACACACCGTGCCACACCACCACACACTGTGCCACACCTCCCCACACCACCACACCACACACCAGAGAGAACAGGATCCCGTGGGTTAATGTACACTTTGGGCCAGGTGGGAACGCCCACACGTCTCCCTTGCAGGGGCTGGCCTGACACTGTCCCTGCAACGCTGGGGGTCTGTGCATCATCCCTGGTTCTCCGGTGCAGGGTCTGGGGAGAGAGGCTCCTGTGATGGGCCATGTCACCCCCTCTGCCATGGATAAGCTTCCCCTCACCATGGTGAGGACCCCTCAGCTGGGCTCCTCTGCACAGTGGAGGCTGAGCAGTCACTGCACCTCTGACCAGAGGCTTTTCCAAGATATCCAAAACCTCTCCTCCCCCCACCCTTTGGTGCAAGGGTCTGTTCGAGTCTGGCATCCGATAGCCTTGGGGCTGTGGTCTCCACCTTGGAGGTGTTAAGCCTGTGCTTCATGAATGTCCCCAGCCCTGAGTTGTTACTTCATTTTATCTTCATCAGCAAGTGGTGTTAGGCCTCAGTCAGGACCCCATTCAGGGTGCCATAGTCTTCTCTTCAGCTTTTATAATACAGTTTTAAAAGTCCTTCAAGAAAATATTTAAGTGATAGACTATAATATTTCAGTCTCTGACAGCCTCAGAAAGCTGTAAGGTCTGATGCAAGTTGCCGTGTATTAGGACTCTCATTTCTTTGAAAATTCTTGCAACCAAAACTTCTCCTGTGAGTATTTGTGTACATTACTTTTAGAGGTCATAAACATCTGTGAACCTGGTGTTCAAGAGAATGGGGACAAGAAGAATATTGAATCAGTTTTTGAGCATACTTTTCTCCACGTCACTACCCATCCCTGCACATGAGATACTGTCAGTTCTCAAACAGTTATGTTAGCATCTGTGCACTGTGTTTTTCCAGGGCACATGAGTGAACATACTAGATTGATTGCATGCTTGGATAGCCAATACTATATTTCTTCCATAACCACTTGGTTTGTATTAGGGTAAACTGATAGCAAGAAAAAATTGCTTCTGCTGTTCTTCTTCACTGTTATTATTAAAAAAAAAAAAAAAAAAAAGAGGAATATTCATGTGGATGGATCTTCAGTGCTATTCCCTTTTCTGTCTGATTTTGTTCTTGGCTGGGCTGGGTACAACCTTTTAACCAAAGACAGGTATTAATGGAAATACTGTTGCAGAGAAATCAGCAGACTGTAAAGAAAACTGCTGCCTCCCAATCAGAGGAGGAAGAAAGCCCCAGATGCTATGGTCTTTTGGCTGCAATCTTGCCACGAATCTGTGTGGAAATAGATTGTTGCTGTCATTCATATAAGAGCTGTGACAAAACTTTGATATAGGACTTTGATTACACTATAAAGGCAAACTGGACCTGATCTAACCCTTACTAATGCTCATCTGATACTTCCAACCAACCCCTGCTGAGTGCTGCACAATGGTTTCTGATCTCTTTTCAGTCAATAATTTAAAGCTTTTCCAAGGACCTTCTGGCTGTTGTTAGTGACTGGAAATACCAGCAACAGTTTTGTTGGACCTCCTTAGGAACAGAGAGGAGAAAATGCTGACATTCTGATATCAGTTGAGCCTTTTCAAAAATTTGTTGCAGTGGTCCAAGCAGGTATCTGGGAAAAGGCAATACTTGGAGGATAAAAAGAAACAGCTAACTAGATCTCCTAATTTTCTTTGCTTTTTTTTATTCTTTGTATAGTTTTACAATTTACAGTTGTAATGGCAATCTCTATCATTTTACAATCACCATTGTTAAAATAGCTTAACCAGCTAACTGAGCACCCTGTAACAGGTGTTCCAGCAACTCTGCCATTGGATGGAATCCATTTTGTTTGAAGGCACTATTACTGTCCTGGACCAGCAATACACGAGAATTCACATTTGTAGCCCTCATGTTTCTTTGGTTTTTTTCTGCTGTGCTCCTTTTCAAGTCCTATGATACATCAAATGAATATTCTGTTTGTTCTCTTTACTTCATATATATCAGAGTGCGTGGACAACTTAGAACTAGTATTTGGTAGTCTACTGGTTTTGTGAGAGAAGATTGTTAAAATAGGACTTTGGCAAAGTCAGATGACCACACATTAATGCTAAATAGTCTATGCTTCAAATCAGGAAACACTTTAGGCTTAGAATAGTCCATTTTTTTCCCATAGCAGCTCAGATTTTTTACTACAGTATGGTACAGTTCTCCAAAAGTATAGTCCCTTGTTATTTGTCAGTGAGTGACCCATGAAACTGTAAGTGAACCATGTTGAAAGATAAACAAAGTGGGCTGTAAAGAAAACATTATTTTTCCGGGCTAGCAGGAATAAAACCTGATTGCTGTTGCTGTAAGTGAGTGTTTGTAATGAAGTCTATTGGCCACTTTAGACATTTAAGATCGATTAACCTCACAGTTCATCCTAATAACAATGAGTAAGGGACCTCTATAAAATCTAGGACTATGATGATGTTGAAAAACTGAGGATGGTACCTGAACCATAGCTCAACCACAGTCTTGGGGTGTGCATGACTAAACATCTCACTGATGTGGGCAATAGCCAATTGTCCTGTTTTTTTCCATCTCCTTCCAGAGAAGCACAGCTCTACCTTTTCTAATGGTATAATGACTCTTCATTTGTGATGTCTTTTTTTTCCCCCCCATTCCTCTATTTTTGATATTCCACTCAATGTAGATGTGAGACTATCCAGGAGAAAATATCGTACCATGTGTGCATAAAAATCCTAATAGAAAATAGCAATAAATTAAGAGTGTGGATTTCTTCCCTTCTTATTTTTCTCTAGAGTTTAATCATCCTAATATTTCGCTGGTTTAGTTCTGCAAGTAGTAGAAACATCTTGTGTTCCTGATTCAGATTCTTGGGTGTTTAGTAGCATGTTAACAGTAATGGAAATTCTTCCTTACATTTAGAGCATGGATAACAACTCTTCCAGGGGGAATTCATTAAAGTCTGATGGGAACTGAGTGCATGTCTTTCTCATCCTGGAGAGAATCCACACAGTCTTTCTCTTCTAGTTGCTTATTTTCCTGCATCTTGCAGAGATTTAGTAATTTTTAAGGCAATACTTCTGATATAATGACTCTTCTTCTGTGGAAAATGTGGTGGCAATTTATCAAGAGACTCAAGCAAAACAGGTAGAGAGAGAGAGAGACAGGTAAGACAGACACAATCCAATTCTTTTCTTTTGTAAGGTAAATGAAAAAATACGTGTTGGATTTTTAGATGTTAATTTGTTTAGCTTTGGCCACAAATGCTGTTTCTCGGTGCACTTTTTCTGCAGATTATAAAGGGGTTTGTACTTATTTTCTTCCTTTCAAAGCATTTCCATGCTATAATGAAGTTCCAGCTCCCGTTTCTTTTGACAGACTCAACAAATTGTATGCTCTAAATCTGTCACTGCAAGGATATTTTTATTCCAGACCTGAGATCAACCCTGTAGTTTTAAGCATTTTTTTCACATCTTTTTCCACATCTTTTAGTATTTTTCACCAAAAGCAGTTACCAGACAAATATATTTTAGATATTAGAACACTATTCTAATATCAGCCCTCCCTTTTTTTTGTAAATTTATATTCAGCTTTGACCATCGATAAAATCTCTTAGGAAAAAAAAAAGAAAAAGAGATATGATTATTTAGTAGATCTTGAAAGATTTTTCAAGTTCCTAGCATAGCCACAACTCTGATACATTTGTTACAATTGCTGATTTTAGCAGTCACTGGAGGTTTCAAGTGGCTGATGCCTCATAGAGCACTGTTTGTTGTGAATGGTTTAAAATGAACAAAATGTAATAATTTAATGGACAGTAAAAAAAAAATTGTATTTAGAAGAAGAGAATAAGTGCTCTGCTCCCTCCTTTATGAGACAACAACCCAACCCTTCTATTATATTAAATGAGACGACAAACCTGAGCTTTAGAGGCAGAGCAAAATGTTTCATGATGAGCCAGTACCTGCCAACCAGCTACTCAATGACCCTGTTGTATACCCCTTTTTTTCTGCATAAATACCTTTCTAAGTCTTAGAAATACTGCACCACATCTCTGGACACGTCTTTCATTATGCTTCAGAAGGATGCCCTCATTACAATATAGTTCATATCTTGTTAGTATGTGTATTTAATAGCTGTTTATAATCTCTTTATCTACCTCTTGGGACTAACTAGTTTTCCTCATCAGTTCTTCGGCTTTTTTTCTCATCAATTCTTCTGCTTGTTGACGGACTTTTTATTGCAACACATCAGATTTCAAGTTTATTTTAGGTTTGTCATTTTTTTGCTCTTGTTGAGTGACTACGACAGGATGTAAACCTAATCAAAGTTGGCCCTTTGAGCAACTGTGAACACCAGCTGACCTCCCAATGTCCATTCAAACCTGTGATTCTTTTTCAGAAGAAAACAAAACCAATCCTGAAACACACTGGAAAACAATTTATTAGAAAATGTATTTTTAGTTTTTTTGTGTAAACTAGAAAATTTCTGGCAGAAAAACAAGTGGTAGCAGAAGGTTTCTTCTCTTGTGATTTCAAATCTCAGTTGTCATTTTGATATTTATGCGACCTTCTGTTGGAAAACTAGATGTAGTTTCATGAGGTAAAAGAGGCAAGTTCACTCCCTGTTCTAGAAATTGCCGTGTACAAAGATATCAGTGTAAGCTGGTGGTCATCTCTGTTGAGGCTTTCAAGTACCACAGCCCAGGGTGCATTGTGAAGACCAACATCCTTCAGCCTTCCTGAAGATAAGATCTGACCTTCTTTCAAAGTAGGGAGAAAGAAAACTTTTAAATGGAATTGTTAACTTCTTGCATAAGAAGCTGCTGCTTTAATTTAAAACACTGAAAATCTCCACATTTTATTACTCCAGTTTTTCTTTAGAAAACAAAATAAATATTTCATTATCAATCAATGTAGATTTGTGTTGTTCTTGTTGCTTCAGCAGCAGCAGCTGTTGTTGCTTTTGATTTATATCTGAGCAGTCTGAAAAACAGGAGACCACTCTTCCTTTCTTCTGAAAAGCTTGTTTATGTAGCTGTGAATCACGATTTTTCACAGAAGGAAATGATATACTCTAATAACTGTAATAACCCTGATACCAGAGCTGGACTTTTGTGTAGTGTTATGTGTCTCCTCACAGTTATTTCTACTGACATTGACTTTTATGTTTCAGATTAAAGGCAGCACTTTCATTAACAATTCTTAAATTTGATTCTTGGCTAGAACTTACATAATTAAAAAAAGTAACTACATTATTTAAAAAGAGACGATTTATTTTATAACCATCTGATTTATTTATTCCAACATAATTATTATGTATTTATTTAATTCATAGTTTTCTTTTTTTGTAATGGCTCACACATCAAACTTGGAAAGACACTTTCTCCCACTTTATAGAACAAAACAGTACAACTGATAGTTTCTCTCAGAAAAGAAAATTTTTTCCTTCTTTAAAAGAATTTCTGATAAGCATAGTATTACAGTATTGTCTCATTTGAGAAGAAAGGACTGCGTCTGCTGTAACCCTGTATTTATCATAGCCAAGATAGTTTCACACACTTTCTGACAATGGGGAACCAGCAAAACTTGTATTGCCTAGAAGTTGATTCAGGGTCATATTTAGCGCCTTGGGGTTTTTGAAACATCAAAACAAATTTTAAAAGAATTTGAATCACAAATTTTGGTATAGGTATTTAGGGACATAGTTGGGAAATGAGGCACATTTGGAGCTTATGCAGTTCTAGTCCTTCTTCAGGGCCTTATGGAAACAGCTTTCAGTAATCAAGGCTCAAGTGATCTCTGACCCTAAGTGTTTACAAATATTCAGCCAAGGAGCATTCTGTACTAAACCTGACTTCTATATCTTAGACTTTGGGAACACACTGACCCTCAGCAGGATTTTGAGAACGAAGCATCTTCTCAGTGATTCTTAATGACTCACCATTGTCACAGGCTGCTTTCACAGAATGGGAAGAGTTTTTTGACTCTTCATTACTCATTGCATGTGACTGGTTGTCCCAGTCCAGTTAGTTTTGTTTTCACTCATTTCTGGGCTGATAGTTTTAAAATAGAAGATATAAATACATAAAAAAAGATAAGCAGCAATTAATGACACATTGTTTTTACTTAATGTTTGAAAATTTTTCTATGAAAACCTGAATAATATGACTGGTCATATGCCAGAGACTTATTAATGACTTGCAGGATACTTGTATCAAATTTTTCAATAAAGTGAATTCAACCCATTTGATTAAGAATATACTTGAGACACAACGTTTCCTTTATTCATCTCCGAAAGACCTTGAAATACTTGTTCCTGACAGGAAACAAAGAAAACTGAGAGAAAATCTAATACCATATAATCTGAAGGTTTTACAAAACAGTTGAAGTTGGGGGGAGAGGAAGACATGTCATTAATATTGTCTTTCAAGTTGTGCTCATAGTTACTTTTTCTAGGTTTTTTTCTTTTCTTTTATTTCCACTTGCTTTCTAACTGAAAGACTCCAAAGGCCAAATCATGTGCAAAGGCCAGCAATGCAATAGCAGGTATAGGCAGTAACTCTAACAAGAGTGAAGCATTTCTTCTTGACTGTTCTCTTTGTTCACCTATTCCTGACTTTATATGCTGGGTTTTTTTGGTAACCATTACTGCTTTTTTTCCAACATATTTTGCCTATTGTGATGGTGCCGTATATTACTTTTTTGCGACTGAATTGCAATTAAGTTAGGAATGTATTTGAAGTTGAGTACATGAAGGCCACCTTTGCACCAGAAATGGCTTTCAGAGTGATTGTGTCTGTCTCAGGCATGTTATATATTACAGCAAGTTTGTTGATGTAGCTAAGCTGATGCAGTTCTAGTAGCAAATGCTTTTTCGGTACAGACAGCCTGCGCCAGAAAAGGGAGACATTGTGCTGTAATTTATATTTTTTTTCCTGATAAAATAAACTATACTGGCAATAGCATTTTTTTTTTCCTTTCAAACACAACTGTATAAAGTACTGGCTCAGTGCTTTAATAATCCTCTGCAAGTTATTGTACCAGCACAGAATGGTTATAGGTGCACTAGACCTGACTGAGGATCAAATACACTGCCCATAGAAACCTAAGCTCCTAGCAGCATGGACTGACATTTTAGTTAAAAAAAAATTCTTTCCTGTGGCTGAGACTTTCATGCTAAGCAACCCTTTTTATTTTTTTTTTTTTGCATGGACTGATGGCAACAGCCTCAACTGTGATGCATGAAAGCAGGGTTTATATTCCTGTTTTGCGTGATATAGCACAGTGTCTCAGCTTAAACTCTTTCCCACCCTAAATAAATGTGCTGTTTCAGATGTCTTGAGGTTCATAAATCTCATTGTTTTGTGGCAACTATGGACATGTGTCGTGGTTTAGTTCAGATCATCTCTTATTTGCTTATTTTATCTCTGTGACATAAGAATTAGGAGAAAACAAAGCAGGCACAAACTTAAACTTGTCCAAACACAACAACATGTTAATTGTGAGGTAAAGCAAAAAACTACTGAAATAATAAAAATCTCTGCTCTGCAGAAGTACTCTTTCCAATCAACTCTACTGATTGCTAATATTTCTTCTGTATTGCTTTTTTCTATATAAATAGTGTGAAAAGAAAAAGGGGAGCATTTCACTATGTCAAATAGCCCATCTCTTAAAGCCGTAAGGCAGAAAATTTCTCTTCTTTTTTCCCTCATGGTCATGCAACTCCTACAGAGTTTGGGAATGCTAGTGGTACAGCAGAAGATGAAGAAAAATTCTTGAAATCTTTTCTCTTTGGACTAAATGAATTGATTTTGTGCAGTTTTGGTCATTGCAATATAAGAAAGACAAGATATTAGAAAGCATCCAAAGGAGGCAAAGAAAGATGGTGAAGGGTCTTCAGGGGAAGCAATATGACAAGTGGCTGGGATTACTTGGCCTGTTCAGCCCAGAGAAGGGTAGACTGAGGAGGAACGTCATGGAAGTCTACAACTTCCTCATGAGGGGAAAAGGAGGGGCAGACACTGATCTCTCTGTGGTGGCCCGTGACAGGGACTGAGGCAATGGCCTGAAGTTGTGTCAGAGGAAGTTCAGGTTGGGTTAGAAAAAGGTTCTTCACCCAGAGGGTGGCTGAGCACTGGAACAGGCTCCCCATAGAAGTGGTCATATCACCAAGCCTGAAAGAGTTCAAGAAGTATAAGGACAATGGTCTTGGGCATGTGGTGTGACCCTTGGGAATGGTGCTCTGCAGGGTCAAGAGTTGGACTTGATGATCCCTGTGGGTGTCTTCCAAGTCATCTTCTTCTGTGATTCTGTGAATCTGTAAAATATTATCATGCAATGAAATTTAGAAAAAAGAAAGTAATGATAATGTACAAAAAAAAAAAAAAAAATATTTTTCTCTTGTGTAAGCTTTTGCAACAATATTTACAGCAATATTAAAGCTTATACATTTCTCTGAAGAAATTTAGCTAAGTGTAACATAAAGAAAACACAGTTTTAGTCACTGATCTATGCAGTCTACAACACCTTTGGAAAAAAAATAGTATTCTTTGCTTGTCTGATTCACTATGTTGCATATTCAGGACACATATTCAGCCCATCAGCTCTTCCCAGGTAATTATCAGTTACCAGATGTCCACATTCCAGTGGTCATAGGAGTGAAAATGGGTTTCCCTTTACGCCATTTCCCTTCATGATGTGACTTTCACACCACTCTATTTTTTGTTCATTTTATGATCTTTTTGACAGAAGAGATTTTGTCCTATGCAAAATGTTTAGTGTGAGATAGCTTGAATCAAGTTGAAAAAACTTGTTTTATTTTCTATACAATTTGCTCAGCTCTAATTTCTGCTCTTTGCTATAATTCTAGGCAGAGAACAGAAAATACCACTATTTTAAACTTTATTTTGAATGCTGTTAACCTGCAACTATTCTTTTTACTTTTTCAGCCTCCTCTGAGCAACAGATTAGATTCTATATGAAGGCACAGAATATTTATAACTCCATATTGCACAGAACTGAATTAACCACATCTGTATTCTAATTAATCAAACAGAAGTTGTCTGTACTTGTTTTGTTGTATCTTGTACTAGTGATGCTCTTTATAGGTCCAACACATGAAGAGAATATGTACAATTATTTCTTCAGGCATGGTGAAGACTGCTACAGGCATATAGAGTGGTGGTATGGGGAAGTAGGTAATGGCAACAAGGTCACAGTAAAACATTCTTACAAAAGTGTACTCAGGAGGGGAGGTTATCACAGCAGTATATTAATATATCAATTAATCTATTTATGTAATGCACTATTTATATATAACATGTTATATAATAATCATGAATAATAATCTCTCTTTCATTATTTTATTATAATTAATATCTTCTATTATCCATCCTGTTGCTTTTTCCTCTACTTTACTTTTTTCTCTTGTTTTGATTTTGTCCATTTGTACTGTAGGAATAATTTAAATGTCTCATAAGTGCTTCTCTTCTGAAGTAGTTTCTGCAGATACAGAAGCTTTGAAGTTCTGACTTAAATTATTCATATACCCAACTAATATTTCTTGAGATTTATCACTCTGAAAACTTTCAAGTGGAAGCACAAAAGTTTTCATACATGCTCAAACTCTTCCAGATCAATTGTTGGAACTTACTAGTCCGGCCAATTTCTATTTTTGTATGATAATTGCTGATGAACTTCAGAAGAGTTCTTTATTTTCTTCCTTGGATTATGGTCTCTTGAGAACTGGCAAGTGAGAAAGAATGGTGGTCTTTGTTCCTGAGGAAGCTCCACAACAGACTTGATGGAGACTTCAGACAGAGAAATGCTTCTTTGAGGTTTGAAAACTACCAGAATTGGTCAGGAGTGTTTACTTGGTCCTTAAGAAGTCCATATGGGCCAGAAGAGTGTGTAAGAAATCACAGAAAAACTGTCTCAAACTAAGCAGGCAGGTTGCCAGACTTCATGAGATTTAGCAATGGTGGGGTTTTTCTGGTGTTTGAGACTGCATGAGATGCAAGAGGCTGTGGTGGCCTTTGTCTCTGAGATAGTTTTCAAGGTTTCCACTCATACAAAAGTAGAATTCCTAGATGGTTTTTTAAATGTATAAGCTTCACAGAGAGAAGTTTCCCTGGTTTGGCCTCTTTCTATGGCCCAGTTTAAGTCAATGATTTCAGCAAACACAAAGGGAGATGTGCACAGTTCTGTCCTTGGGAAAAGAAATATAACCATAGTAGAGATCCGACTGAACTTCTCACATAGATATCAGACTTATGCTCAAACCACTATTTAAAAGTCTTCTACCCAACAGACACTGTTACATTAAACAGATCAACTCTTGTCCTGTCTATCCCTGGCAGCATGTATGATCACCATGGATTTTCATGGAACAAAACAGAGGTTGTAGATATGTGGGCAACAATTATCAGGCAGCAGCATCCCAATAGAAGGGATCCAGAGATTCTGTTGACTTTTATTTTCAGAAGTGGTGCTCTTTCCTGACATGAGAGGCCATGCAGTTGCAGCTTCTCGGGGCTGAGGTTCTAGGGACTATTTCTTAGTTTCACAGTCTTTAACATTTTTAGACACCTGGAATATAGCAATATGTGGATAAAAAATAAATGATCATTTAAGAATCAGAATAACGTACTTTGTGCAAACAGAGAATATTTAGTTTTTAGTAAAAAATACACTTAATTATTACTGTACTACTCAAAGAAACCTTTAGCATTCATCAGGATTTCAATATTTTCTCAGAGATGAATCTAATAGTAGCATCTCTTTACATCTAAAGATGATGTAACCAAATTGTGCTGTTGGCTACCGTATACTATATGTAGCAGAAGAAGGGAAGAGAACATGATCTTTTAATGACAGCTAAACTGCCTTTTTGACATCCTTCTGGTTTAATGAAGTTTATTAGCTATTCATTATTCACTGTTGGAATGCATTATTCTGTGTTTGTAAAATTCATTTTCCAGGAGACACACATTTTAATCATCAAAGTGCTTCAAAATCAAGCACAGTAGCAAAAGCTTGGTGAAATTTAGGTACAAACTGACAAGTTAATATTTGCTTAAGCACAGGAAAATAAGTCAAAAAGTTGTTTGTGACTGAAGAATAAAAGATCATGAAAAAATTGTAAGGCAAAAAAATTTGAAGTATCTCCTACCCAGCTCAGACTGCTAAATTCTGAGCTACAGAAGAATACAGCGGTAAAGAGAGGTGCATAGAAATTGTGACATGTCTAATGTTTGCCATTATATTTTTTTTGTCTGAAAGAGAATGATCACTAGCTTGTAAATACCAATTACAAGGCAGAATGAATGCATTCACAAGGCATTGATATTTTATTTTCCATTAAGTTCATGACCAATAGACTATTTCATATGGAAAATCTATCACAAAAAGCCGTACAGCAGAAATATACAATCTATGTGTGACTAAAGGTGTGTAAATGCATAATTGAAATTCCTAATAAATAAGTCCTGTCTGATTTATAACAGTAAGAAAATAGCAACTTTGTAATTTAGTGTATATAGGCAGAGGTAATCGCATGTAATTGCAAAATCATATTTTCTTTCAACCCTTTTACTGCAGTATCTGTATTTTCATCAAACTTCACTCTTCGTATTTTCTCATTTCCTTTTCATTTGATTTTTGTATAATAGTTTCTTTCATATTTGATACAGTCTATTGGCCATCAACAGCAACAAAAGAAATCAGTGCTTTATCTAGTCTTTTCTGTAGGTGAGTTTTGGAACAGTTTCCTATTTCTGCTGCCAAATTAAAAAAAACCCTGCAGAACAGTTTGTGGAAGTCATGGGACACAATGAGATACTTCTGCATGCCCATAATGAACAAGCGAACAAACAAAATATATCTAAGTCAGAGCATCATTTCATGCACCTCTGTTCTATATGGAGAAGGAAGGAAATGGTGTATTTGGGAAGTTGATGCTCAGATGACAAGAGAGTCTTGCTCAAAAATGGGGATATCATATGAGTTACAACACAGTTTTTTCACCTGAATATAATTTTTTATATTTTACTAAGACGTAAAATACATTAATGCACAATCTCCATATGTACGCAAAAAGTGTTTCCTGTGTTAGCCAGGTTTTGCTGCAGTGGGTAACATGAGTCTTAGTTATATTTGTTCACAATCATTTTGCTTTTAAAAAGTCCAGTAGAGAACTTTAATTCTGATTAAGGGAATGAAAGTTCCAGTGACAGGATCAGCACAGTAATTTGTGAGAGGTTTCCAAAAATAAGTAAAGGTCTTCTGGTGAGAACTTCATGATTAGTTCTCTACACTCAGTGCCATTGTGGCCACTGCCAAGAATCCAAAAGGGACAATTTTATGAAGTATTTCTATCCTGGTCTGAAAAATTAGTCTGATTTCCTGGTGAAAGCGTGAGAACAACTTCCAGTGTTTAAAGAGAAGTTAATCACTTCCAAATCTTGATGAGGATGGAAACCCTGCCAAAATATGAAGGTGTCACTGCTTTGTAAACAAGATTCATGTAGACCACATTTTTTTGTTTGGTAATATAAACTTGTATATTAATTTGCAATATATTTCCCATTGTGCTTTTACACAGGAGTGCTGTACTCTTGTGATGCACGTGCTGTGAACTAGCAAATGCTGACAAGTGGCACTCTCTCATTTCATAAGCTCATTCATTTTTTTTCTCTCTGACTACTGCTGTTTTATACAGTTTTTAGAATGACTGTCTACTGGGAGACGCCAAATCGGAATTGGTGATAAGCGATTTTATGAAATCAAACACTAGTTTTGGTGCTCAGTGTTTTGGATATGCTCAATTCTGTTTAATGGTCACTCTTTATTAGATTCTTTATTGCAAGTGTGTCTCTGTATTGAGATATTCTTCAGTAAAATACTCTAACAAATAATCTGCAGCTTGTGGAAAACTGATAATTTCTACCATAGCAACACACTTATTTCCTTGTGTATGCCTTATTTTCATCATCCTTTAAAATTTACTGCAAAATCTTCTGGTAGTTATTTTAAATTCTGTAGCATGTAAAGATGTGGCAAGATGTTGGGCTTTGACACAGAAGTGGTTTATAAAGATTATAAAGGTGGTAAACTGACTGAAATCACAAGGATTGTTTCTACATTATTCAGCATGGAGAAAGTGTGGGGAGGAAAAGTGTTCTAAGGGTTTAGTCTGATTCTAACTTTTGTTTCCTTCTTTTAGGTCTGATAATAAACTTCTTAGAGTCTTTTAAGTTTGTGCCTGCTTTGTTTTCTCCTAATTCTTATGTCACAGAGGTAAAATAAGTAAGTAAGATGATCTAAACTAAACCACTACACAAGATTAGAAAAGAATTACTAGAAATTTGCAAGAAACATCATGTGAAAGTTGTGAAATCAGTTTTATTACTGGCTTATTGGACATACATAAAACTTTCCATTTCCATTTGGTTAAAACACCCTAGCAATTTTTCAGTGACACTGAAAGTACAACATCCTTGACCTTAGCCTGTTTTGTGATAATCTCAGTGTTTAAAGCTGTACATTCTCTTGAACACAATGTTTTTGAGTTGTTTAGTCTATACAGCCAGAGACTTGACCTCTGACCTGATAGCTTGAGCAATAAAAGCATTCAAACTAACAGTTTGTGGTCTCAAAGGGGAAAGGATGGAAGTTCGGGTACCCAAAATGTTTTCCTGTACTTCATTCTGACAGAGCTAAAAATCATGGATTTTTGCAGCATTCATTGTAATTCTTCTGTCTCTCTAAACATGGCAGGAAGGGTGGTGGCTTCCTTGATTTTTGGTTGGTGTGGCATATTTCTTTAAATAATTTTATTTATTTTTAATTTGGCTCAAGTAGCAGAACTCTGTAAAGTGCATCTGAAGTATTTTTCCTCAAATATTTATCTGCCTTTTTCAAGTATGACTAAAGTGGAACTATCAAAAATCAATGGGACCTCAAGTTTTTTTAAAAAATACCGACCTATTTTTTTTGAAGCAATTTCAATAGAAGCTTTCTTCCACCTTTATCCAAATTTCTGGGACTAGCTTAATTTAAACTAATTTAAACTTAATTTAAGCTTAATTTAACTTAAAATTTGCTTCCAAACTTCTACTCTGTAATGAATTAATTAACTTTTAGAAATGCAAAATACTTAGCCCCAAAACCACAAAAATCTACCAGCCTAAGATATTTCATATCCCCAATGATTGACTGCGGTACTAATACTCAGTACTACAACCATTTTTTGACATTTTCATTTCTTCAAAGAGGAAAAAAGTACTGCTAAATCTTTTTCTGATTTGTATCCATATCATTGCTTGGTTTTGGTGATGGGAGACTCTGTAGGAATGCTGATTAATGCATTTCTGTGGAACTACCTTTAGTGAAACGGATGCCTTTCTGCTATGAAAATGGACATCACATTTCTACTGGGTTGGAAACAGATCACTTTTCTGTGAGCATGAGGCAGCTGATGCAGAGATAAGAAAGGATTTGGTTTAGCTCCTGTCTGCCAGGTGTATGGCCCATGAACAATACTGCCCGTTACTAGGACAATGCTTTTTTTAAAATATATCTTTAAATATATTTTACAGCAACAACATCAACACCTAAGGTCTGGAAAATTGTCTGTGACACTGTTATAAATGAAACTGCCAATTAAATCGAATTAATAAATTGCATGAGCCAAATTATTAATATAAAAACAAACAGAATTTATTTTATGATCAAATTGACAATTTTGAATAGCCACTATAAAACAGCAGAGTCAAGCCTAGGTTCTTGACCCTGGGTGACACATACACAGCCCTGAACACCAGCAGTTCGGGTGGGTTGTGCACACCTTCGAGGTTTCTGAGTCCGGTTTTTATACTGTTTTTCTTGCCTCTGGCTAGAAAATCCTTTGTCTTTTTCATATTCATCTTGTCTTCTATGGTCCTCTGGTCCAGAAATCAGGGGTCTGTTCAGATGTTGATGTTTCCAGGAACCCCCTTGAGTAATTAAAATGAAGAATCTTAGGTAAGAGGTCCGTTCATCAGCATGGTCCAGGGAGGAACAGAAACTTAGATGATCATATCTGTTACTCCTTTCAGATGGAAAAAGGATTCTCCAGGTGCAGAGTGGATTTGGAGTAGGTTGATGTGCCAGATGGATATCTGGCTTCCTAATGGTGATAAGTACTTGAGACCTCTCTGGTGGAGGTGCGAAGTTCTGCCTGTGCTTCAGATGCAAATGTTATCACCGAGAAGGGTAACCCGTGACTCTGGCCAGGCTACCAGGGAACATGCCAAGGCACATTCCAAACATAACATCTTTGGATACATGTACAGTCTTATATCCCTTATACTTAAAATCAACCTTGATACCATTTAATTTATTATGAATTTTGACTCATTTATAACAACACTAACCACTCTGTCTCCTGGCTATTACTCAGGTGCTCACGACCCCCTTGGGCTGGGTTCTGGGCTCTGTTCCCCACAACCATCACAGCATCTTGCTGGTGGGCTGTATTCAGCCTGATGAGAATTGTGTGGCTAGTGGAGAAATGGGACACACAGGGCTGTCTGAGAGAGCTTTTCTGCTTTTAGAACTTTTAATTTTGTTAGAAGTAATGCATTTCCATGGAAACAAAGCCATTTGATGAAATTCAATTAGTCAAAAATGCTGTTTATAATAAATAGAGTTTTGATGGTAATTTTTTTTTGCACAGTTGTAATTAACAATGCAATAATGCAAATAGTAACTACATGCTCAGGCTAGTTATGAATGCATTTGGAGAAGGTTGAAATTTGGTTGAAATTTCCAATGACTTTCATAAATTTCCTCCTAGAACAGAGCATCTTTTCATAAATTGCTATCCTAGAACGGAGCAAACATATCAGGATATTGATACCAGGAACCTTGCTAAAGCTTGATCTTGCTGCCACTTCAGTGGGAACAAGACTGGACCCCAGGTAAACTTCTAAGATCACTGTTAGCTATCTTAAATTAATTAACTATCTTCTACCTTCCAGCAGTAGCTGCTGTTAGAAATTTTGTTTCTTTTTCTGAATTGAAATTACACTAATGGTAAAGCACTTAACTTTGTCTCTTTTATATGACGCTATTTTTGCATCTAATAGGAATATGCTTCTGGCATTTACTGTCCTTCCTTTATTACAAGTATGTCTGCCTTTCATTACACTTTCATTTTTCTTATGGTGACTATTTTTCATATTTATCACAGTGGTTAAAATTGTATCTGTCACAATCAGTGATCACATACATTCCCGAAATGTTTATTGATCTGTAAGCAACAGGTACAATAAATTTTAAAAATATTGTTTCTCAAAGGACAAGTATTAATTCAGGTATCTTGGACATAGGCAAAACACTCTTACTGTGATAAGGATGTTAATTTTTCATGCAATAAATCTTTTGCTTAACTAGTCAATATTAATTATGTGCAATAACTATGAATGCAGTTGTAGGCAGTGGTACAACAGAAAAAAAGTTCTTTTTTGAAGAACAGTATTTAGTGTGATTTTAAAACAACAATGTTAAATTATGATATTCTTACTACTAATGGATTCCAATAATAAAGAGTGTAAATCAGTAAGCTATCTTATTTACTAAAAATAAAACCTATTTCTTTGGTCAGACTTTTTCTTGTTTCAGTTTTAATTTTTCATCTTCTGCGTTTGAGATTTGCAGAAGAAATACAGCTTTTTACCCATTCTAAAATCAGTGCTGACAAATATTCATGGTCAACACAAATAGATTTGGTTTCACTTTGAAACTGCATTGAAAAGTCGTTTCCAGAAAATAGTCAAGGTCAATCCTTCTTGGCAAATGTTCCATTAAGAGCCATGCAATTATCCTGCTGCCTTGCTTTCTTAGGAAATTCTAATTATCCAAGGTCCCTAGAGCACACATACCCAGCCTATTAAGGCATATTTCAGTTTCCTGTAAACTCTATCCCAATAAACCACTGTTATTTTAACTAGAGATCTATACAGATGTCCAAACCTCGTGTGTTTGTGAGAAGGAGGGAGCTGAAACTGTGACTGACCTCGAGTGAATTTGTGCATCTTCATTGACTCAGTGTCTCTCATTTCACCACCGAGTATTCTTTGTCTCAATAGCTGAGATTCCTGACAAGGCTGAAACTTGAGTTTCCTTTCCACTTGCTGCTTGGCAAGGGATGCTCACTGCTCCTGATCATCTCTCCCATATCTCTAAATGGTTGGGAAGGTCATAGCTCTAAAAGTGAAAATCACCTATGATTCAGGGATGCACCTTTGCTCTATGCTTTCAGATTTCTGTAAAGTAGGCGTGGGCATTGCTGTGCTGTTGGAGTACCAAAAAGAATGTTACTCAATATTTACATGGGCATTGTACAGAGTATAAAACACTGATTATTTTAACAGGTGTAATGAAGTTTCCATGTTGTGACCATTCCTTATTTTTGCAAAAATGTCATCAAAGAGAAGTTGTCCTGGGGGCAAGAAAAGAGCCTGTGAAAGCTGTTTGGGACTCCCTTCTCTCATCATTCAATGTCAACAGCTTCTATTTTTTCTCAGCCTTTTCAATAACTGAGAAAATTGGTCCAGAACCTCCTCCTGGGCCCTGAGTGCGACATAACCAGCACCATACTGCTAAACTCATTTTTCCTAAAGTAGGAGGATCTCATCCAAGCTGCTTACTGGGAAAGTTTGGTGCTACTAATGTCCCTTGTCTGGTAAAACACTGGTTTCAGGAAAGTGCTTGTGAAAGCTTTGTCAAGAAGGGTCTTTAACAGCAAAATGATACTGGCACTTGCAGGGCAATAACTGGGGCTGTGTCCTGGCCAGTTGGCTCACTAGAATCACAGAAACATCACAGAACATTCTGAGCTGGAAGGGACTCACGTGGATCATCAAGTCCAGCTCTTAAGTGAATGGCCCATATGGGGATCGAACCCACACCCTTGGCATTATTAGTACCGTGCTCTGACCAACTGAGCTAGAACAGATCTTGATGTGGCCAGAATGGGTAAAGAGGAATTAGGAGGATGAAGGAGCAGAGTAATAAACCTATGAGATACACATTACTATTTGGAGGTAGGGAATAGGTAAAATTTTTTGTATTCTACCTTGGAAGTAAACTGCTTAAGACTTTTAGCTTAAACTACTAACCCTCTTGGAGTCTTACAAATAACAGCATTTTGGAAAATACTGTAAACTATAACGTAAATTTTCAAGTACTTAGAAAAACAGTTGTCAAAAAATCGGATAGCATCACCTGCAGTACTGCACTCCTGCAATCTGTCTTTGTAACATAAAAAGCTCATGTCATTTCTTCCTAGAGCCTTTTCTCCATCCATCAGTGGGTTCCCACCATACATTTTGCTTTTGCTCCTGCAGTGGTGTAACTCCAACAAAAAATCATAGTCTTCTTATATTTTTGAACTGTCCTGGTTCTTAGACAGTTATTCATGTTATAACCATTGCATTTTTATTTCCTCTTTTTCTACAAAATGCAAAACCAGGCCTTGGTTAGGCTGGATAGCTGAATTTCCTCATACAGCCATGAAAAGAAAGTATCAAAGGCAAGAAATAGCAATAGGGAGGGTAAGTGGCTGAAGGAAGGAAAAAACTCTGACAAAAATAATTACAAAAAAATAAAATTATCCATCTGTTATTGTTGTGATATTATTGCCCTGTAAACATACTTAAAATTTCAGTCTTTGATCTTATGATATAAATACAATTATTTTAGATACTGACCCGTGTGAGAATTATTTCTTGAAGAAAAGCAATTTTTTATCCAAGAGATAAATCATTCTGATGTGTCATTTTTTATTTGAATCTAGATGGCCAAATATTAAAGTTTTACTTTACAATGCAAGTACAAGAGGTGGACATGAACTATTTCTTGGCAGAAGTGAGGCAATAGGATCTGAAATATTTCTGGTATAATATTTAATAAAAAATTGCTACCTTTTTTTCCCAAAAGCTTAAATCAGATATGGATGCTTATAACAGCCAGAAAAATCTGTGATTTAATGAAAATATATACCATCAGAGTAACCAAGAAGAGATGCCCAGATCCATAGTGGTGGTTTGTGAAAAACCTCCATATTCGATGTTCTCATCTTGAGTCAAGTTTTTATTTCAAAGTCCATACTCACATGAAACTTGAGGTAATCAGGGCTGCAGTCTGGTTTGTCTGAGACTGAGATTTTTACTTTAGTGTGCCCATATTAATGGTTCAGGAGCAGTTCCTGTTTTTTTTTTTTTGTCTTTAGCAGATGATCTTCATTTACCTGTGACCGTGAAGACACTTTATTTACTTTCACTTTTCCTTTACTCCCAGAGGCTCTTTGAAGTAGAGCAAGGAGTTTTGTGTCATAGAACCATGCCACAGAATCACAGAATTGCTTGGGCTGGAAGGGACCATAGAGATCATCTAGTCTCAAACCTCCTGTTATGAGCAGGGACACCTTCTGCTAGACCAGATTGCTCAGAGCCTCATCCAACCTGTCCTTGAACACTGCCAGGGGTGGGGCACCCCCAGCTTCTCTGGGCAGCCTGTTTCAGTGCCTCACCCCCTTCACAGGAAAGAATTTTGTCCCATATCCCACATAAATCTTTCAGTTTAAAGCCATTTTTCTTGTTCTGTCACTATCACTATATGTCCTTATAAAAGGTCCCTTTCCAGCTCTCCTGTAGTACCCCTGCAGGTACTGAGGGGCTGCTCTGAGGTCTGCCTAGAAGGCTCTTGTCTGAAGGTCTCATAAATCATCTCTTGCTCTATAGGAATGAAATAGGTGTTAGTGAGGTTTTATTTATTTTGGAAAGTGATGCGAAAGGTTCATTTTTTCACCATTTTGGGAATGACACCACATTTCATTCTGAGATGCAAAAAACAACTTTAAAAAATATATCCTTTTAGGTTTTTTGGAGCACGTTAAGTGCTATTTATATCAAAGCAAGTAACTTTCTACTGGGGTTTAAAGTAAGACATTTAAAACAAACTGTCAAGTACATGTATATATAATTTAATGAACTAGCTTTGATTTTTTGAACAGAGCAGAAGTGAGATAACTGTCCCTTTGATGATGGAAATGATGACAGGGAAGAAATCAGAGGCTGGGTATAGCTGTGAACATGGGCCATAAAAGGCTGCAGCCATTGCCAGGAGCTTACTTCAGGTACTAATTCTTTCTCCTTTTCAAATTACAGAATCAAAAGAGATTAAAAATGAGATGACAAGATAATATCTCATTTTACACAGCTAATTGAGAGCTCAAACACTCGTATCAAATACTTTGGCAGAATACAATAAAGATGAAAGGTAAATTATGAAAATATTTAGAACATATAAAAGAAATTCTGTCTTTTCCTTGGGTGTGTAAACACCCTGTATAAATCAGTGGTCTCCACTGGGTTTCACAAATCAGTATTTCTCTAGTACCAACTTTCCTCTCCTGTCACCTTTCCAGTTTTCTCTGAAATAACCTTGTAATAAGGCACCATCAAAAAATGTCAAATGTTAACTAGTGTGTCCATGGAAACAATAGGAGCTGATGAACTCCTACTCAAAGGCTGTTGCCTTTAACCCTCTTACAGGCAAGGCTTTTTCTTTAAACCTTGAACAAATCTAGAATATTATAAAGAACATACAAAAATATTTGAAGAATTTCAGAAAGTTACAGCATCAACAGCTGGGAGACTGGAGAGTCCCTTGGTTCTGCCACTGACCTCCCAAATTCTGTGGGCATGTGTATTTTTGTCTTACACTTTTGGTTTTGTTTTTGATTTTGTTTTTGATTCGTCTTTGTGAGACTACCAAGCCTGCCATTCAAGAAAAGGACTGTCTCCTATGGTGTGTTTGTTACAATGCAGAGTACTTTGGGATCCTGATCTTTAATATCATCAGGTGGTACTGCAGCACTAAATCTCAGTAATAAATGTTATATAAGTACCAACATGTATTTTACATAGCTTTGGAAAGACTGAAAGTTGTTTTGCTCTTCTTTTAGTTAAGTACTGCCAATGATACTTCATCTTTCTAAGGCCCTACCCAGCAGAGCAGGGGTTAATGATTCACTGCTTCCATAATCTTTTCCTTCATTAGACATTTTTAAAACTAAAATGCCATATTGATGAAGGGCTGAGGGTTGAATAGTGATATGAACTATTCCTATATCATTTTCTAATAGATTATTGAATTTCAGTAACATCATTCATCTACCACAAGAAGCCCACAGACCTTGCTGTCGTTTTTGGCTGAGGCCATAGATCCATGACAGAGTGCATTAGTTTGAGCAGAGAATTCTGCTAAAATGGGTATTCAGCATTTGGGACACAGACCTGGCTTAAACTTGCCCTGGTTAGTGTGCTTTTAGAACAAATTTAGCTGCAGGTGAACAAATTAAACATGTAACCAGGCTAAGAATGTGCTTTCTCTCAGGAATCCATCCTTTTTTTTGTACTGACTCCATTGCTTGCTGGCTTTAGGTGCAGTACCTGGGAGTAGACCTCTCAAAGAGAGTTTTCCAAAATATAAGGCATAAAATTCTTTTCAGAAGACAGTGCATTTTACACTGAAATGCTTGGTAGTTTTAAGGGGTTTCCATTTAAATGCAAAATCACCCTTTCTGAAAAGAAAAAAAATCAAAGCACTCCACCTGTTTTAAAACCCGAGCCAACAACCATGCCTCCCCTAATCTATACAAAGCAAATTTTGGAAGATGTGATATGATCCAGACTACAAGTTCTCATTTATTTCCTTGATGAAATTGAGTTACAGTTCATTATTGCTCCATGTGCTACTAGTATAAATTCAATACACTATACAATTTTTAATTAGCAGGAAATCAAATACAATGGCATTAACAAACAAAACTCTAAAACCAACTCTAAAAATCTGTAGCATATTTTCTCCTCAGAAGAAACAGGGATCAAGCATGTTTTCTTTTCTGCAAGTCTACTGCTTGATTTGGAAACTCTTTCTAAGAAACAAACCTTCTCCTGAATTTTATGCACTTATTTATCATATAATATACTGTTTTAAAACTAATGAGCTTTAATTGCTGATTCATACCTCTGAGCTTCAGAATTACATCTCTCAATCTCCTTACCTTTTATTTCAATGCAGGAAAGCAAATATGATCTATAGGACATAGCTTAAAAAACCACAAACAAACCCCTCAATTTTTAAAAACACTGTTTTTCTTGAAAATACTGACTGTGAAAGGAAAGCAGAAGGAAAGGGCATATATAATAAAAGAGACACAGTTTAGACTGAAAGAATGGACAAAAAAAGCCTTCTACATTGCATTTGTTCTGTTTCAAGGAAAGAAAGAAGATTATCAGGACTGTTCTTGCAGTTGGTAGTGTAAAAATTACTGTCTTAAGAAACACCTGAGACCATCAGCTGTGTTAAATTGTAGTAGGTTATCAGAGTGCTAATAAAACCTACAAACAGCATGTGTCTCTCTTTTGACTATATTCATGGCTCATGTTTCATTTATTTCACAGATTCTGGAGTCCTAGGAAAAATAAAAAGATTCTGGGTATTAATTGTTAGCATTTGAGAGGAAATATCACAAAACATTAGGCAGAGAGATTGCCTCAAGCCAAGAAAATGCTATTCACTCTTCTCTGCCAGACCCAAGACCCCTGTGGATGTTACCCAGCCGAATGCAAACGTGTAATTTGCACACAGCCTATTAAGATCCTCTCTACCTTTGCACCAAGATCATGTCATTGAATATGAGGTCAATTTCAATTTAGCTTTTACAAATTTGGAGTTTGAGGTCTCATCTTGCATGGAGAGCCCAAAGAAAGGCCTGTGTCTCTTTGGCTGCCTTGAATAAGGGCTGCTCGCCTGGACCTGCTTCCTCCTGCACATCTCAAATGGTGCAACACTGGAGAACCAGCTGAGGATGCCCTAAAACAAGCATTTTCTTCAAATGCCCTGCCCAATGAGCAGATGCACATCCATGTAGCATGGATTTACATCAGGTTTGGGGGATGGTTTGTGAGAGTGACAGGAAATAAGTAATAACCCCAGGCCCCTCTGTGCTCCTCCTCTGGAGGACCAATCTGTGCAATCCCAGAAAAGGCAGCCAACAACAAAATAACTCTGGGTCCATCCATCCTGGAGAGGAGGCAGTATGATTACTTTATAATGTAATGGGTAAAATAAGGATTTTTTAAATACTTCTTTCTCTTCTTTCTCACTGTTTAATAAATTTCCTTCTGAGGCAATATGATTACTTTATAATGTAATGTAATGGGTAAAATAAGGACTTTTAAATTACTTCTTTCTCTTTTTTCTCACTATTTAATAAATTTCCTTATTTTCACTTATTTAAATTCCCTCTTTTCTCCCTTTTCTCTCTTATTATAATTCTTTCAGCCATACATATATACAAAATTTCCCACTGACCTGGAGTGTACAATTTCAAATCTCATCTGATTAAAGCTTTTGTCTTAACCTGGTCTTTGTCTTTACATGCTATGTATTTCTCATGAAAATCTACATATTTCTCCTGAAGCAATGCAATATTTAACTTCTTTTGTTTGTTTGCTTTTTGTTCAGAAAGACAGAGTAAAGGATAAGGAAGGGATATAGTTGTCCTCCATATTTCACAGCTAATTATTGTACTTAAGAAATCTAAAATTTCTACATGGAAATTTAGCCTTACTCTTCCAAATAAAACCATGGCAGGTGATTAATCTCTACAATTTCAGCAATATGATTAACTAATCCACTCTTTGTGTCTATGTTTGGTATTTTAGCCTAACCATTTGTAATGTAATCTATCATGATAATCAGTGAAATGTGTGTAGTTTGCATAATACTTTAATAAGTATGTTTGCGCACAAAATAAAACTTTAATTACTGGTTTGAGAAGGTCAATTTTAGCAGTTTTCTGACAGCCTTATTTTGATGAATCAAGTTAATTTATACATGTAGCTTACTTCTGTGTCTGAATTTATCTTGAATTTTTACTGGCTTTCATTGACGGAAATCACAGGACAGTTTTCTGAGACTGGAGGGTCTGCTAGGTAGAAGATGGTGAACAGCTACAACTTTCTTCCAGGAGGAAATGGGGCAGAGGGGGATGTGGCTGCAGATGGCAAGCACTGAGCCTGAACTATGTGTGGTGTGGTGGTTCAGAACATTAAAAAAATTATTCTCCAGGAGTGTTTTCTTGAGAATTTCAGTGGGTTTTGTGTATTTTTGAGGACAACAATGGAAACACCATCCCATTCCCTACGTAATTTCTTTTGTGATTGAGGCTTTTCTAGGTAAGGGGAGGTAGGTTAAACTTTTCTTCTCTGCTTTAGTGAATCCAAAGTGCTGACCATAAATGTGGGTCCAATCTGGCAAACTCTGATACACTCCTGTATATTCTTCTGCAGAAAAATATGTTCCTGGAATGGTCCCCCTTAAGCTACTTGGAAGTATTTTGTGAGTAAACATATCTGTAAGTAACTATGGCATGACTATGATGGCTAGTGAAACACGATATAGATATGAGAACTGATTAAAAACATGGATTTTCTTTGTTAATGAATAATTCTCCTGAAAAAAGAGAGATCACTCAGTATATATACCTGTACCTTTTTTTAAGAGTTGTTTTGAGTTCTGTTATATTCAAGAATAATTTTCCTCTGTACTGCCTAAAACCAGAACAATTTATAGTGATTTCAGTTGCCATTTCCCATGCTGACTAGATTTAAAACACAGTATTAGCTCAGTATATACACTAGGGACAGGGCTATTTCCTTTGAGTCTCTGTGGTATTCACATAGCTGGTGCAGGTTCATTCGGAAAATTTGAAAAAAAAAGACCCCACAAACAGAAAACAAAATGGTAAAATGAAACCACACAATATTTATCTTGTTTTGGGTGTGATATCTACCCTTCATTTTCTAGTCTACTAAGTCTTTCAATTCCCTTGCAGTGCAATTCTATTGCATTTTGTAAGTTTTAACAATAACTGTGAAATATTGTGGGATAAAATCACTAGGAGAGACTGGAGCTATATAACCTCTAACAGTTTCTCCAATATGTAGACATCAGGTCAGAGAGCCAAAATGTAGGTCTCAGCTGCAACTGCTTGTCTCAAATTATAATGCCATTCTGAGGAGATGATAAGGATCTTCTTGAAATAAAATAAATTGAATAATTCCCTGACTTTATTGTGTCTCCCCAAAGAGGCAAAAAGCCCTAAAAGAAAGAATAGTTGCAGAGATATTCACAGTTCCCAGTCTGAGGAAATGGATGACTTTCTGGTGACAGATCGAGCATAGCTTATAATGGGGACAAAGCATAAGAGCTTGCTTGGCTGCAGAGGGTCCTGACCTAAGCAGAAGCTTTGGAGAAGTTTGGTGAATGAAAGCACCTTGAAAATCTCTGAGGGAGAGAGTGCCATTCATTTTGGGAAGACAATGAGATGGTCTCAATTTTGTCACGTCCCAGTGGACAAGACCAGTGTGTGAATGCAGATACAATGACCCAATAGGACCCCTCACAGGAAAAGCATGGAGGAATTGTAAAAATATTTTCTTTCATTTTGGCCTTTTCATACAGCCTCAGGCCTGGGCTGTATATGGCTACAAATATACAGGCACTGCGAGGTCCTTACAATTATGAGCTTCATGATTAGTTGAAATCCGAGGAGCTAAGGTCCATTGGTGTAACCTAGCAAGCAGTAGGAACTCTACTTTTGGTTGTATAAACATAGAATTAAGCTGTTATAGCTGAGCTGATCCCAAAATTGATAATTCTACAAAAGCTCAAACATCATAAAATCAGATGTGACTACAATTTTTTGTTTGCAACAATGCCTTTGGCATTAAAGTACTAAAATTCAGTGGAATTTTAAAAGAAATGAGTTTAAAGCCGGGTCCTTTTGAAAAATGATTAAAATCATTCCATAGCAAACCTTGTGATTTCCCTTCTCTTTTCTTGTAATGGCAGAACCACTATCCACCCTTAATATCTCCATCATTTATGAAGTTTCATAACATGGCTATAGACATTGGCTCCGAGGCTGAATTTATGCCAGATAACTTCTAAGTCTAGAAACAATTTGGGCTTTGACATATGAAATAGAGATACCCCAGGGTCTTTATTCTTACTGTGAAAAAGCTTTTATAAGTTTTCTGAAATGTCATGTAGGAAACCCATGTATATGGGGACCAGATTATGACCCAATTATCACCTGTGCAAATCCAGAGTGATTACACTGAGTTCAGTGGAGATGCTCAGAATTTAAAATTACGTCAGCTGGGATCAGAATTTAGCTTGTTGTCTTCTGTGCTAACTTCAGATCTAAATAATCCACCAGAAGTGTTGAAAGTTTAATTATATGGCCTTTTTTCCCACTTAAACTCAGGCATTAGGAAAGTAAATCTTCCTTTTTTATGCATTGCTATTTCATAGTGGTTTTCTTTTTTCTAACAGAAGTGATAGCGTGGAATATAATTTTCTGTTGGCAATTTGTTTTTAATAAGCTCTTTAACATTCCAGCTATTCAAAGCTCCATGAAGCAAAGTTACTGCTGGTTGCACTTTACCCTAAAAGGTAATGATGATTATCAGCTAGGCAGAGTGCTGTAAGATAATTCAGGTAAACTGAAATGGCTAATGTAGATTACAGGGAATTAATTATTTGGAGATGTTCAGCAAAGGATTGTTAAAACTGTACTGTAGACTCTCTGGGTCAAGAGACAGGCTTTTATTCTGTGTTCAGATCCCAGTACAACAGGACCCGTGACTGTGACAGCTAGGTGCACATAGTGCAAATTATGAAAATATAACATCACCCAAGCAAATCAATAATTGGTGAATCTGATCTCAGAGTGGTGAAACTGTGTTGTCTTAACCCTGTAATTCCCTATTTACTGCAGTGTAACTGTGCTCTACTATAGGTATTCCCCTACCCAGCACTTTAGTTTTATTACAGCAATAATGAGCATAGCACAGGGCATTTTCAGTGGATCTTTATTCTGCTCTGTCACAGTTTCAGGGCTGCTGTGGGAGATGCAGAAGCATTTCTTTAAAGTATCAGACCCAACTCTTTTTTGACCCAGAACAATTTGTCTGGCTCAGAGGGAAGCATCAAATGTGTCCTATCCTTGGACATATTATGCTAAGCAGCTAAGCAGCTTTCAAGTGGTTAAATGAACAAGTGCATTTAACAGCCTCTGGCTTCCCCTCAGGCCATCAGTTTCATCACAGTTGGCCATTAATCCTCAGGAAATGCCCTACAGATAGATTGTTGTTACTTACATACACAGGGATTTACAGTACACTGCAGTCTTCTGGAAAGCAACAGGGAAGGATGTAGGGGTTAAAATGTAAGTTAGCTGTAGCAGTGACCTGGGTTCCCGTGCACAAAGGCAGGTAACTCTGAGCCCAGTGCTTTGTGAAGGTGCCACAGGAGCCTCCTACGCGCTCCCTCCACTTTCTGCTTTTTTCCCCCTTTGTTGCATACATAAGCTTTCCCATCACTTTTCAGATGTCATTTGCCTTTCTCCCCAGGACTCAAGCCAGTTGTCAGTGCACTGGACCAGAGGTACCTCCAAACTCCCCATTGCCGATGCTGGCCCAGACTCGCAGTGCTGCTGCAGACGGAGCTGCATTGCCAGCACCTCCACACAAGCTGCACTCTTTGGTGCTAGGATGTCTCTTTCCCAGAGCTTTTTTCTTTACATGGGAATAACAACTGCCCTCCACAAAAGCTCTGATCCCATGTTTTTCCATCTGCAAATTACAAATGAATAGCTCTGATCTGGACTGTCTTCTCTGTATTTTGAGACACTGTCTTGCACAGAAATTTGCTGTGATGCCACAGAACAAAGTCAGATGAACAAGTGATAAAGGATAGAAGGGAGGTATTGACACAGCAAGCTCTAACAGTGTGCCGAGGATTGGTATGGTAGGAGCAGCTTCTGATTGTTCTCACCCAAACTCCATAGTATTTTCCCCTAAACAGAACTTGGGGTTTGGGGTCTCAAAATGGGGCTTTTGACCACCTGGTGAAGAGAAGGTGTTGAGTCCCAGGGTTGCAGGCAGCCACAGTATGCCTGGAAGCATGTCTGGTTTTGGGGATGTACATGGCCCCATAAGAGGGCCAGGCCCCTCGCAGAGGTGAATGATGCTTTTCTGGCCAGTTTGTGCCTGTCACAAGTGGCAGGGATAAATGTAGTGTTTTATTCACATGGGCCCAAATTTCAGCATCAGTAATGCCAGAGGGATCCTTTAGAACTTGTCTCAGACTTACTGCCAGTTGCATGGGATGTGAAAACTTTGAACTGGGAGAATTTTTCAGCATGTATTTCTTTGCTTGATTCCTCAGACCAAAGAAGATTCCAGGTGTCCTCTTCCCTGTCTGCTGTACACAGGAGGGAATTCTGTCACAGGTCAGAAAACGTACAGAACACCACACCAAAAAAATTAGGGCTTCTCAAGGAACTTTATTTTGTGTGATTACCATTCTGTTCATGCTTGACGTAGATTTTACCCCTCTAAGGGCTATTTACATGGAAGTACATCCAGGGAACAACATTCCTGGACTTTACATCATTTGGTACTCTTTCTTTACTCTCCATAAAATGCTGTGCATATTTAAGGTGTCATAACAAATGTTCAAATACTACAGCTTTAGCATTTGACCATATTATTTACTGGGAAGATCAAAAACATCTCACATTTCTCACATTTAATAAGAGATGAAAGGGATAAGATTTTTTTTTTCAGTTAAATGTATTTAAAAGTCAGAAGGGGAAAACACCTAAATTTATGTCATATACTGCAGGACCTACCAATCTCAAATGAGTAAATACAACTAAGTTATGGTTTAAATTCTCAATGAAAAGACTGAATATGGAGAGAATAATTTATAACACTCGTTACTTATAACACTTGACTGTAATGTATATTTTTTCTCTGAGGCCAAAGACACACCGATCTGTTTGAGCAAGTACATGGAAAATTTAGATACTTCTAAAACTGCAGTCCTAAGTCTTCTACTTGAATGTAGTTTTACCATGAAGATACTTGGGTTCTTCAATTTTTAACACGAAAGTTCTAATGAACTTTTCCCTGTGTCTGGCAGGAATCTGTAGATGACACAGAAGACTCAGTTTATGTTTGTATTCCACAAACACCCCCTGGATTTCGGCTTGCATGAAATGCCCGCTTTCTTACAAAACAAGGCCTTTTTATATGGAACATTTGTACTCATACAGTATTAAGTGAATTTCTTAACATCAAAGAGGGGAGAGATAGGGCAAGTCCTTCTCCTTCTAATGGGCCATAGCTTTCTCCAGGGAGGGGCTAACCAGTATCTTGGATGTTATTAACTGTTTAGAGATGTCCACTTTTTTCTAGTCTGTTCACTTTTCACAGGATAGGGGTTATCTGGGTCACTGAACCAGAAGATGAAGCTTCTGAAGTACCCTAAGGGATGGGACTTTCATATGAGAGCTGGGGGACCTAACCTCAGTCCCTAGCCCAAGAAGAGTTTACACAGTTTAAAACAAATAATCCTTAGATAAAGTTGTTAGACTAGAGGCACAAGTCCTCCCAAAGGACACTGCTTACCACAGCTCAGACTGTGAATCTCTGAGGTCAGTGCAAGGTGCAAGTGCTGCTGGGGAGCTCAAATGAGCAGGAAGTACTGGAATGGAGTTGGCACAATGTTTAAGATGTTCTCCTCAGAGATTTTTAAATTCGACAGGCAGTAAAGTGAACAACCAGGCACAAGGCCATTATGTTCTGAGTGAGAGCACTGACAATTGCTTAATGCAAAGCGAGATTTGATTCCTTCGGCACCGTGTTTTTCACAATCTTCAATTTTTGAAAGGAAGAGCTTTATCCTTCAGTCTCAGGAGGTCAGAACAGTGTATAGTAGCTGCCTAAGTTGCTCCTGAGTGTACCTAAGAAAAGGACATTTATTCAATAGACTGGAGGAATGTTTTGTGTCTTAGGGATTAGGTAGCTCTCAAAATGCTGTTCAGCCTGCCATCTTCATGGACACAGTTCTCAGGTGACTCTGCACATTCAGGAAGCTGGATGGAGGAGGTCTTATTCATTCAGACAGAGACTTTTTGCATGTGTACAAAAGTTAGGGAATAGCCATATTCAGGGTGGTTGCATCCATTTGAGGATGTGAGATGGAAAAATATAGTCTATCCTTCTGCTATTATGCTTCATTGGATGAACATTGTTTTACATATTGATAAATAGATTTGTGTTGTGCTAAAAAAATATTAGCAATAGCTAACATTTATGTTTCTTTAGAGAGGGAAAATGTCCAAAACCTGAGCAGAACAAATTGTAATTTTCCCATAAAATAAGATTGCAAAAATATTTGGCTTCACACAATGTGTTTCAGGAATGTTGAAGCAGTTTCATCCAGAAACAAATCATTAAGTACTTCTGTACTTTTAATGTTATTTTACATAAAACCAGTTTGATTTCTCAAAAGTCATTTTGAAGCAAAAAGTGTAACACTACATTTAACAAATATAGACATTATTGAAAGGTTTAATTTGATTTTTCATTAAAAAAAAAGTTGTCAAAGTTGATCTTTTCTTAAAATGTGAATTTAAGGAAAGTTTCTGTAGGGTTTTTTTTTCCACTGAACATCTATATTGACATGGGAATCCAAATAGAACTTAATACTCAGAATTTTATATGAAAATCTGAGTATTTTTGAAACTGGAATTGAATTTGGATGCATATGAAATAATTTGTAAAGAACAGTTTTGCATGCTGCTGCTGAAATTGCACGACTCCAGTAACATTCTCACAGAGAAAATTTGGACCAAAAAAGTCTTGAAAGCACCAGAAACAAAAGGAAGTAATGTTTCCAGTCTGTAGAATAACAATTGTTTTCTTAAAACACTTCTCAGAGAGGTCTCCTTTTTTTTGATCTTCTGCTCCAAAACGAGTGAATGACTTTTTAAGTACTGTCCCAACTGAGGTTTAACAACCAATGCAGTGCACACAGTAGAGTCCACATGGTGCCCTGAAGGGATAAGCCCTACCTAAACCTCCCTGCAGGGTGAACATGACCATATGTTCAAATGCTTGCTCTTAACCCATGTGCATAGATAACTGCCATGTCATTTTTTATGCTATTAAACTGGTAGTGTGTGATTCTCTGTGATCACATCTGAGTTATTTTTAGTGTGCTGAGCTCCACCAAACACTTGTATGTGACAGGGCATTAAATCATCGAGAGACCACAAATCTTCAATAGGCAGGAGTTGTCCTATACTTGAGATTTCTGCTGAAAAATTGAAACACGAGACCTAAATGAGAGTCTCTCAGCGTGCATTCAAGGCAGTTTTTCTGACAGAAGTGGCTGAGATCTCCAGAGGTTTTACAGTGATGTATTTAGTTGCCAATAATTAATGTTTTAAAGGTTTCCCAAGAATAATTCAAATATACAAAGTGCAGATGTAGAGGTCAATAGATATGTTTGAAGGAGTTCATAAGCATGCAAGATCTATTAGAGTTTAAAGGATCAATAATTCTCTTCAGAGCCCATACATATGCATTGAAAAGACACGGATGGCTGTTATTATAGTCTCTCAAATCAATAGTCCACATTTAAGAACTGTGTGAAAGGTAGTTTTAAATGTGTATCAGATCAGGTGTTACCCTGTTGTTAGAGATCCAGGTATCAAGAAGTGGGTTGTAGCCAACTCCAAGGTGAGAAAAATTGCAGGAAAGGCCTCATGTCTGATCTTATAGGTCCTCCAAAAATTTTTGGACCAAATGTTAGTTGATATGACTAGCTTTATTGCAGCAGCATTGATATTTTTTTTGACAGTCCCAAGTGGGTTCTGAGTGCTACCATTTCCTCATTCACATAAGCACTACATGTTTTCTCAGCTTTCAAATACCAGGCAATGTTTAATGTGAGATTAATAAACTACTTTAGAGCTGTAAACCTTTTGTTGTCAGCAAGGTATGTCTTATCTTTGAAACAAACAGACAATGCAAAACAAAACAACCTTCCACTAAAGCTCCAGACAAATGAAATCTTACGAAAACTGGATTGCTGTAGCTGAGAAACCAGCTGAATTATCTTGACTCCAATGGATTTCACCCACAGAACTAGTAACTGGGAATGTCAGATAGAGGTCCAGCCTCGATATATGTAATTATAAGTATCTTCCCCTGAGAAACCTGATTATTCTAGGCAATGCTCCCCAAGAAAGTTATTATCGTGATTTGATCTATTTAAGAAAGGATTTAATCTGTTTAAGAAAGAGGTTATGATGAGGCAAGTAGAGGAGGGTATTGCTCCTTTTGTTGAAGCCTGATGTGTGTCTAATTAATTTGCAGAATACCAGATACTGTAGGCATGCACATAATGACACAATTACTGAAAATTCAATCGTAATGGTGCCAACTGACACTCCCACTATGGCTCCTCTCTGGAGAGTGACCCCAGGAGAAGGAAAATCGATGTTCCTCCTGTTCACTTTAACATTAACAGGAGGCATGATTACAGGGATTGAAATGGCTTCACAGACCTGTCTTAAAATATGAGTTAAGCATGCAGGAGACTGAAGAATGTATCCAATGTTGTCCAAGGAGTAGTCTGTGGGGAACTAGGAAAAAGAGTGGGAAAAAGTGTGGAGAAATTTGTAACTTGGTAATGATTGACCCGCAGAAGTAATCCTTGTCCAGTTCCTGCTTTTCAGGCAGTTATAGACATTAGTTCACATCTTCCCAAGATGATGGTATCTAACTTGTGTCCAGGGGTGTCAGACATGTGCTCTTGTATTTAAAATACTTCATGGCAGGATATCATGTCCTCGGAAAGATATCTGTGTTACCTGTATTGGCAAGCCCAGACCAGCCACAGTAAACCTGCTTGACTTTTGAATCTGTCATGTAGAAAAAAAAGCTATTAACTCCATACTGGTCAAGAAGATGTTCCACTTTCATGAAGAAACTGCTTAGTTTTTTACTGTACCGATAAATATTTCATCTATAAACATTCAGGTCCATCCTCATCCCAGCAAATATAGGTTATGGATTTCTATCTTGTTATGCCAGAACAGTGCCATGATGCTGACTGTTTTCTTCTCATTGGAAGGTCTTCAGTCTAAGTGGGATCACAGTCAAGTTTTGGATTAGTCAGTACTGGGAGTTGTTAGTTGCAAACTCTAAAATGCAAAGAAAACCAGAACACAACCTGACTTTTGAAAGCAGTGTTATGTCCCCACATGAGACAAAAATACTAAAATAAAGCATGCTAAAAGGAGATTCCACATCTTAAAATTCAAGCATGCTTCAGATGAAAAAAATGAATAGATTAAGTATAAAGCAATAAGAACTTTTCTAAAATCTTTTCCTCTCTTCTCTTTCTGTGTCCCTTTTTATTGCATTTAGAACCTATATTTACATGGTACATTCTGACATATTGAAATAACAGTGGATAAAATATCATTCAATATTTCAGAGTCACAGGGAATTTTATTTACTTGAAATAAACAGCAATCTTCATTTCTCAATGGCAATTCACCAGAAAAAGTACGTAAAACCTTGCCACTGATAAACTGAACAGATCATAAAAGAATATTAGTATAATAAAACTTTAAAAAGCATAAATGAGGGGATAATATAAGGGGTGAGATTGTCTAGTTGAAAGGTGGGGGTAGAATATAATAAGAGTGGTCTACTTTCATTGTTATTAAGTAACTGGTGAAAATGCAAAGATAATAATTTTAATAAAGGAGATGTTGGCTGCGGTCAACCTTTTTTGTCTCAGAGGTGAAATATTAAACAGTCAAATGAGCATGAGAATAATATGGCCCCTATTAAAGTGATTTTAAATTTAAGCATAATTTTTGCTAATACCACTGAGCAATGGGAATAATTAGAATGGTTTCAGTAATGTTGAAGATTTTAATAATTAAAGATGCAAGATTAATTTGAGAAGAGGCATCATTAACCTAAATCAAATATTAGATTTGTTGTAAAGGAGAGGGGGTTTAGCCATAACCACATTTTTCAGATGAGGAATCTCATTAAATACCATGGTTTGCCTTTTACTCTGCACCCACAGGATTTACTTGCATGAATATTAAGTCTCTGTGTATTGAATACAAGCATTTAAATCCCATGATATGGACCAACATTTTTGTACTATGTAAAGTATTAATTGAATAATCTTGTTTTTACTTTGGATGATAATTGCTAGTTACCTAAAGGTTACCACATTTTTTTTCCTGGAAAAAAATAGTAAAAAGTTTAAGCCAGATCTGGTGAAAACCTTTTTTCTGCCTGAAATATATCTCTCTAGGCTCATTACTAATGTCACAGTTTCTTCTTTTTTTTTTTTTTTTTTGGATGAGCTAAAAAGTATTTTCATGAAAACCAAAGCAAATAGGAAGTACAGGACAGAATATCTATATGATGCACTGGGTATTACAGTTATCTAACAAGAAACTGAATTCCTCAGAGGAATCATGAGTAAAGCCCTTTTGTTACTTGATTGTTAACAAACATTGTGCATTTGTGTTGATTAAAATGCAGAAATAGATAATTAAAAAAAGAATACATGATAAAAAAGCAAAGTTTTCTCCATTTATAGGAAAATAGCCCTTCATAAATATTGATTTTTTTTTTCTCCACAATGTGATGGTTTTCTATAAATATCAGTATCTGATAATGAGCACTTCCACCACTCATTATTTCTCTACTTGCAGAATTTAATGAATAGAAATGCGTTCATTATATGGAAATCTATCTACCTGTTATGCCTTTGATGAAGCCAGACCCTGATTTGAAATTTTGTGCACCACTAATGATATGCAAAGAACTCTGTCTTATCTTTAATGATATGCCTGAAGAATTTATCAATGGAATTTATTAGATGTTAATTCATCTTCCATGAATTACTTAGGCAGCAGCATCTCACTTCTCTATCACATTTTAGAATATGGTTCTTCTGTTGCTTTTGTTCCTTTGCCCTTCCCAAAAATGATGGGAACATAACCTATTTCTAGAACAGGTTTGAGTTCATTGACTCATAAAAACATGTTCCTTGTCTTGAAAGCTCCTGGGAAATATTGGCTGATTGTGATGAATTTCCCAAGCCTGTGGGGCAGCCGGCTCAAATTTTAACTCAAGCAGAATTTTTGATTGTAATTGTTTATTCACTGTTGCATTAGAAAGTCAGCTTCTTCCACCTTCACTGCCACAAACTGAAAGCTTACATTGAGTCAGGTTGGCCTGAACAAATGCTCACTCTGTACTGAGGCAGCACATAGTGCTCCATGCCAACTTGGGTGCTTTGGATTCCTAAGCATCTCTGTCTTCACTGGGGCTGTTTTGGTGGCTGCAGTTCTTCCACCTCTGTACTCTCTGCAGTCTGAACACCAATTGCTCAGTGAAGCTGGAGGTCTGTGTCACTGCTGATTGACTTGTGGTAAACAAAATGCCTACAGCATTTTTGCCTGACTGCAAACAAGTCTTTGCAGTTCTCTACACTGTCCTGTTGGACTTGGTAAAATGGCCCTGCTCCTCTAACACCTGGAGGATGACCCTTCAGCAAGTCCAGGCAGAAAGAGCAAAAGATGATTGTTCATTTAGATGCTGTACATGTTCTACCTGGTTATATATTCCTCATGCTTTCTTTCTGTTTTTTTTAAGTGTAGCTACATGCAAGCTCTTCTGCCTGGACTTTCCATGTCACTAGCCTGTCAAGCCATGTCAGAAGGAAAGCTTATTACAAACATGAAAAGGACTACTCCAAAGAAGAACAAAAGAGTCAATTTAATTTAAATCTGGTGCAATTTCCTTTTCATGTGTAACTAGATGAAAAATAACGGCCTTAAACTGTAACTAGGATGTTCAGATTAGATATTAGTATTGGTCTGATCTGCTCAAGAGTAGTGAAATATTGAAATGTGCAGGTAAATAAAATCTCTATCTACAGTGTTTTTTAAAAAGGGCTTAAATATCTGTTGGGAATTGATTCTGCCTTGGGAAATTAGCTCCTGGCTTGTTTTCTGTAGAGCAGGAGGGCAAATGAACATTAAATTAGTGTGTTGTAGTGGTTCCTTGATAAGGTAGCTAACATCTAGCACCTCTCATCTGGAAATGCCTCTTCAGATTTGGTCTTTTTCCATACTGTCTGCCAGCATGGGTACCTCCATCCACAGTCACCCTGGAGGACCAGTTTTCCTTCTCCCCTAAGAAAGTCAAAGTTCCATCTTTCTAAGAAAGGTAAATGGGTATATGGATCTCCTCTGCACATACAATCTGGCTGGCAAGTCTCTGTCTCTGCAGCACATTTCTGTGCTTTAAATGGTGAGGAGTGTCCACAGCTGTGCCTCCCCCTTTCCTCCGCCTTTCCTCAACTCATATTTTCACTTCTATCATGATGCTTGCCCCTGAAGCGAATACATAATTTACCCCCAAAGCAAAGGTTGAACTGTTTTTTGGCAGACTCTGACTGGATACTTTGCCTCACCCTGTGCAGTTCTCAATCTCATTCACTTCCAGTGTGAGTGTTTGGATCAATTAGTACTGATGTTAGCTTCTCTGGAGCAACAGGCAAAGCAAGTACTTAGCCTGTTCCCCTGGCTATTCTTGTTTTTAGCCCTCCTCAGTCACCTTCACTGTTACCAGCAGCCAAAAATCAGGCATCTGAAAGAGCCTCAGCAGCAACTTTTTGGAAGAGACTGCATGAGCTAAGGCTGAAAAGCATGTTCCCTCCCTGCTGCATTTTGTCCCTGTGAATGAGTGATGAGCTGGCTGGTGAAGAGCTGTAGCACTTTTTTCTGAGGTATGTTTTTCTTTTTTTTATATGTGCAAGCTGACACAGTTTCAGAGATTGTTTCTTCCAAAATTATTCAGGACAGCTCTCAGCTTCAAATCAGATCTGTCAAGTGAAGCCCTCTGTTAAATTCCCTATATGTATGCTACATTTGGTTTGCTTGACTGACATGCACATGACTTGGCTTACTCTTCATGCAACTATCAGTTTAGTGGAAAATCGTAGAATCACAGAATCATTAGGGTTGGAAAACACCTTAAATATCATAAAATCCAACCATAAATCTAACACTGCCAAGTCTGAAACTAAGCCATGTCCCTAATGACTTTGTGGCAAATTTTGAAAATATTACATTTCTAGAATCAGAAGTAAATTACAGTGAATCGGGGTTGCACCTTTGAAATGAAAACTGAAGGAAGATCTGGGCTACATTTTTGACTTAAGGGACTCACTTTCTCAAAGACTTCATAATTGCTCTAAGTTTGTGGGGAGGTAGTTTTGTTTCAGCCCTACTATTCCTTCTTCAAGAATCCAGTAGTTACATTTTCCCAGGAATGAGATCTAATCATTTCCAGTTTATTCCTCTGGTTGCTAATGGTTTAGGGTACCTACAGAAATTATAGTGTCCTGGTCCTGGACCCTGAAGACTGCAGCTCTAAATTAGAGCAGAACTTCAGTACTGCTTTGATAAGTCTCACCTGCACGTGTGTGGAAAGGTTCAGCATGGAATGAAGGGTGTTCTGTGGACATTCCAGCTGGCAGGTCAGTGATGACTGAACTTGTGGCACTGAGCCTTGGGGCAGCTGCTCTGGCTTCATCAACATGGGTTTATACACAGTGTCCCTGCAGATGCCAGTGTGCACCCCATGCCAGACAAGAGAACTCACCACCATGCTGTGACTGGGGCTGGATGTCTCCTACAGCCTCACCTGCAAGCTCAAAAAGCCAGGAAACAGTAGAAAGTGGAAAATTTAGAGCAGAAACTCTTTATCACCACCTTTTATTCTAGATCACAGTTTTGGTATAACCTGTGAGATCATCTACAGTTAGAGAAATTGCGATGTTGTGCATTGCCTAGAAATTTACTTTCTCATCAAAACTCAACCAGCTTTTCCTGACCAAGGAATGTAGCAGACATTTCAGAAATCACAATGATTTCTGGCTGTGGAATGAAGTATGATTGGTGTCATCAGCCTTCTTACAAAGCTGTCTGATTAGGCTCTTGGGTATACATATCATTTAGGGTCCAGTTCCTCAATGTGTATTGGGACCCAAACACATAAGCATTTATAGTATCTGTTCTTCCCTACTCTGTTGACTAGGTGCTTCAGGAAAAAATTTCAGAAGTATGTTGATGACTGGCTGAGGAGATAAGGTCTAGAACTAGAAGTTATTTAGACTTCTATCTCCTACCAGGATTAAATTAGGCTTGTAATTATCTCTGAGGGGCTGAGCGCATCTTTTGGTATTTTGAGTACTTCATTAAATTCTGTGGCACCTTTATGTCTGTTTATACCTTTACATGCATTTCCATTAGGGTTTATGTGTAGTACAATTGGAAAGATGATATATTATTTCACTTTATCAAAGATGCAGACAGCCTCTCAAACTATGACTCTACTAGTGAACTAAATATTGCACTGTGACAATATATATTCTCTGTGCCCAGCCTGGTTTTAACCCATGTTTGCTAACTAATTCCCAAACACTTCCTGAGAGAGCTCATGGAGCCATTTCTGACTGTGTGGCTGTTACATATTGGCATCTTGATCTAAATCTGAGGAAACCTGCAGATATGGACACAGTCTATTCTATGCAGGTTGGCCTTAAAGGCAGAGAAAATTTTATTTACTGATGGAAAGTGATAGCCCTATTTCCCAGAGCCTGCCACTTCAGAAAAGCCTGACACCAGCACGTTGTACGTATGTGTCACAAACTTCTGGCAATATTAAGGCATAAGTGGTATGCATTTTTCCTCAATATCTAATAAAAATGCCATAAAATTTCACAGTCCCATAGGGGCTTAACTTTTCATGTCCAGTAAAACTTTGTACTATTAAACATGAGGAGACCATCAAATTTCCTTGTCCTCTGTTGTTCTGGGTCAGTGATACAGTAAAGTAAGTAATTCATACATTAAGAACATGCTTTGCACAGAATGGGATCTCGTTTTTCAGTGATTTCAGAAGGCAGGATATATTGGCCACCAAATCAAAGCTCCAGAGATCAGTTCAAAGGAATTGCACCTTCAGGACACTTCTATTTCCCCTCCCTTCCTGCTGCAGTAGGAAAACTTGGCAGTCAGTTCAAAGAGTTTAACAACACCCAAGCAATAATTATTATTAACCTCAACAACAATAATAATATTATTTTTTTATAATACTTCAAATAACTGTCTGAGAAAGGCATATGCCTTAATTGCAAAACTTCTACTGATGCAGAGATTAAAAAAAAAAACCATCTCATGGTAAATAGCACTTTGGAGATGACATTTCCCCTTTTTCAAGCTATTTTACAGCATTTTGGTGACTTTGTTTCTATTTTGTCTGCTCATCTTCCCATTTGCCAGATGCTACAGGCAAATTGGCTTAAAGCTGTATCTGTATGTCTATTAGTAATATCGACCTACAGACTGGATCTTTATGGCAAAGCAGTTTGATGCTGAGGACATGACACCTATATTATGCATGTTTTGAAGAAGAAGGAAGGAGTGGGGTAACACTTTGAACTAGCTGTAGTCTGGTCCCATGAAGTGGAAGGCTATTAGCAACCAGAACTTCCTGGAGTGTATCTTCCAGTTCTGCAGCAGCCAGGCTGTTCAGCCATGTGAACTCAACAGAGAAAGGGGAAATACTCAGGAATTTTTCTGTACAAATCTCTTCCTGTTCTGTGCTAAAGTACTAAGGTAGATGCACCCTGTTATCTTGCTGCTACGAGATTAATACAAAATGAGCACTTCCCAAATGATACATATTATTGTGTAGATAAAAAGTGTAAGAAAATATTCTGGGTGTAAATTCCATTCATGCTTCCTTATATCACTGTTCCTTTCAAAGCTACTTGTGATTGTTGGTGGTACACAAACAAAATAAAAATAAAGCAAATCAAATAACTTTATGAGAAAGGAATTTGGAAATGTCCAAGTTGAGTGACTCACTTGATAGTGAACTGAGTGCTAATATTACAATTTTACTTTAATTTGTCTGCTGGCTAGCAACTGAAGACTAGCAAAAAATGGAGGAAGAGTATTTTTGTGCAAATCAGCTAAGCTGATCTGCACTCCTAGTGAAGAGATGACCTTGTGAATGTACCACATTTTCATGATGTGTATTTGCTATCCAAAAGTGAGTGAATCTCCATGAGTTAAGAGCACAGCTCCCTTCTCATTGGACAGATCATTATGTACAATTAGGTGCTAGGTGCTGGCTGGAGATGTGGACAGCAGTAAACAGAGTGCCCAGATGGCTTATTTGATCAGGTTAGCTGGTGTAATAGAAACAACAACTTGAGGTTACTTGAGGTTATGAGCAGTTTTTCTAGGGCTGGGATTTTGTCCCAGTGTTAGTAAATCTGCCCAAATGCTGATCTTTCCTTCATGTAGGTTGGTAGACTGTAGGCTTTACTGGTATCACAGATGTAAACTCACTGATATCTCTGCCTGCTGTGTTTTCTGGCAAATCAGTACTACTGAAAAAGAGAAAACAGACCAAGTTGCTGAGAGAAAAAAAAAAAAAAAAGTCAGGTTCAAGCCAAATCAATCCCCCTAAAATTAGTTCTTCCATTTATTTTTTTTAACTGTCAGAGAATCAAAGAACCCTTTAAGTTGGAAAAGATGTCTGAGCCCCTTGAGTCCAACATTGACCTACTCCCCCAGGGTATCTAGTTGTTCTTTCCCAGATCTGTAGAGTTGCATTGGGGTGTCCTGACCCAAGTGCAGCGCCTGACACTGTGCCTTGTGGAACTGATCTCAGCCCATCCATCCTGCTGGTCCTCCTCCTTACTTCTCCAAGACACAAACCCACCACCATCTGATGATCTGCAGCCATCTCATCACCCACATCTCTCATCACCCACCAGTGTTTCTCTGTGTGCAAAAGCAGGTCCATCTGGAAGGAAGCCTGAGCCTTCCCTGGCTGGCTCACTCCACCTTTCAGGCAGATCAACAACACCCAACTTGGTGTCATCTGCCAACTGATAAAAGGTGCTCTTGATCCCCTCACCCAGATTGTTGATAAAGATATTAAACAGAACTGGTCTCAGCACTGAGCCCTGGAGAACATCACTTGTGACTGGCCACCAGAGGGGTGTAACTCAGTTCGCCCATGGGCTGAAACAAGACCTGTCAGAGAGGTGATTGGCCTGGCTGAACAAATGCCTGGTAAGTCTCATGAGTTGAAGTTCTGAGAAAACTACTTTTTGTAAACACTTAAACAATTGTTTCTAGCATGAAATAGCTCCCCAGAATCTGAAGCCATCCAGTGAAATTGATCCTTGTCAAGTTGGAGACTACTAACAGCTGTCTTCTCTCTATAGTCAATCCTCCTGAAGCAGAAATTAGGTCCTTGGAGAAGACTTATGTCAGAAATACGAGCTCCTGAAGACCTTTAGGAACTTCTAGAAAGCAGCAACATGCAGGTTTTCAGATAAAAATTTTGACAGTAGGTACTCAAATCAAATAGACACCTCACTAAACCGTGTCTCCTGGTAAGAAAAGATAGCATAAGAGAATTTTATTTTTAATGATGAAAATATTTCTGATCTTTGTGAACACAAATCTCACCTCCAGACACTGAAAGATTCAGAACGCAGATATCATTACCTGGATTGGAGCCACACCTTTTTTGTTCCATAAAATTCTAGTTAAAATCACAGTCTGGGCTATGGCACATGGAGAAAACAATAAATCATGGTAAAACCTAGTATTTCAAACAGACAAAAAGCAAAAATCTTTCCAGAACTGAGATCTAACAGGTGTTGTGTCTGACACTGCATAGTCTGGTTGTCAAACGAAATAGAGACATAGCTGCTTCCTCAGTGCTGCTGCTTCTGATTTAAAGTTTGACATCCAGAGATGAAGTGGCTGACAAAGTGCTGTCAAAGCCAGAGCTTCAGATGGTGTGAACTGGCATCATTTCACTGCCAGCTGCAGAGGTGCTACCTCAGACAAGTGCAGAGAATCTTTTCCAATCTGCAAACAAAATCAAAGATTTTCCCTGGTTTAATGGCTTCCAGTGCCCATGTTGGGGACTGCTCTGAACAATTATTTGAGTAATCTTTAGCTAGTTGTATAAACCCTGAGAAATTAGCCAGAACTGAAAAATGACACAGTATGATTTTTCTATCAGCTGTAAGTGGTGTCACTTTGATTCACATTTTGAGGGGAATCTTGGCCAGGGAGACATAAAAGGGAACTCGCTGGACGTGTAGAAAAGCAGAGCAATCTCTGCTGTTTCAAAAGACCTCCTCAGCAAGGGACACGGGATCAGAAGATTTAAACATCTTTAACCTCCAATTCAGAGGAGGGCAAGATGTCAGGTGTGAAATGTCTTTTAAAGTACAACAAAGGCTTGCCTATACTGCTTATAATGTTTCAAAGACAAACTTTTTTCCCCCATCGGATGACAAACTTTTTTAAGATAAACAGTTTATATTTTCCTTACAGAACAAATATCACTCTGTTCTATGTTTGTATTATCTCTTATTTAAAGACAATTTTCCACTATACATACATTGCACCGATTCATAACACAACATTTAAAGAATCCTACCGGTGTCAGATGCACCTACTGCTCTAATTTAACAAACTTACTCTCACTAAATTGCATTTCTTTATAGAGGAGGTGAATGGAGTAGGTAGTAATTTAAAAAAGGTTCTTGCTATGAAGTCAGGGACTGTTGCCTTGGTGAAATCACGTATTTTAAAACATGAAACATTGGAAAATTGTTTTAGCAAGAAAGGTAATTGACTCAGCTGGTAGTGAATACGGCTGGAACCCGATAGTACTACAAGTATAATTCAAATAAAATACTGAAGGCAAGGTAAGATTGACTTTAAGATTTCTGATGTTCTGTCCTTGCTTTCATTCTGATTGCAATGTTATTGACATTTTCATATATTTTATTAAATCTGATACCTTTTCAAACTGAAAAAATTCCAGTGTTTTCCAAACCAATACTTTTGCCATAAAATCATTCATGACTCAGACAATTTACAGAAAGTGGTGGGAGGAAATTGCTGCAGGCTGCCCTGTGGATGCCAAAGGATGGGGCAAAGCTTCAACACTGAAAAAAGGAAAAGGATCTTCACAAAATGGTGCTTTCTCACCTCCCAAACATTCTTTTCATGTCTAATAACTCATGCATTTTCAAAAATCAATTTTTCTTTTTCCAAAGGTAAACTTGCAGGAAAAATATTGAACAAGCAAATAAAAAAAAATAGTCAAACAAATGAAACACCCAAACCTGTCCTCAAAAACACCCCAATGAAACAAAGAATAAGAAAGAACCAAGTGGTGTTCCATAGCTGGGAGTGCCTTTCAGGACCCACAGGTTGTCAGCAGCATCCAAGCCATGTTTAGGCAGATGTAAGTAGTGAGCTGGAGATGTGTGAGCTCTTTTTGGGCTGGCTGCACTCCAACACCATTGAAACAAGTGGGAAACCAGCCACCCACTTCCTTCTGCCCTTAGACTGGAGAGGACACAGTTTGTAAAGTTTTTCCCAGCTCCAGTCTCTTTTATACAAAGCCAGCCAAACATCTTCTTTTCAGAGCAAAGAGAGCTGCAAACAACAGGAAAGAATAACTACTAAGAACTAAACAATAACCAAAGTATCTGGTAGGTTAAATATAACTGCTTCCACTTTTGGCAGGAGACCCCTGATATCTGCATGTCTCTCTCACTGTGGGTAAGCAGGTTGAGCTTTGTTGTCTGTTTTCAGAATTGTGTAGCCCTGTGTTCTTCTGGTCACGCAGAACCCTCATAAAGATAAACTCACTCGCTACCGCTGGTGAATTCCTGTCAATTTTTTCAGGCCTGTAAATGTGGCAAAAATTGTATGTAGACATCTGCATGCACTCTCATGTCTACTGTACAGAAATAAATTTCCATCCTACAAGATCACAGGAAAAGTATCAGGGAAACCAAAGTGTTTGAGTGTTAGAGATTGAATGGGGGTGAGGGGGTTTTTACCATCATCCTTGTAGAAATTTTTGCTGCAATACTCCAGAAGGTAGCGCTACCAGAGTAAATTAACTACCAGTGCATTGTGGAGGTGCGTCCCTATTAGCATAAAATCTATGAAACTCACTTATTTACTTCTTGACACATGAATAATGAAGCCTGAAGAAATGTCAGTCAGTCAAATGACATTTGAAGATAAGTACTCCTCTGTTGTTTTTTTTTTTTTTTTCTTGAAAACCATTAATATTTGCATCCTACATGGTAAGCAGTTTTAACTGACTGGTTTTTGTCTGTCCTTTAAAATATTCATCCTAAAAGGCAACCACTCTTGATAAGTTGTTCAATTAGGGGAGCTGATACACCAGTCTCACTGTTTGAGAAATTTAACAATCAACAAAAGTAACAATACTCATCAAGTAATATTGTGACAGAGTGTGTAGAAGAGAAGTATAGGTTGCATTAGATTTTCAGTGAATAATGGAGTTTTTAATCTCCTGAAGTACACAGCACCCATGGTTTGAGGTAATTTATTCTGTCAAGTCTTTAAGGTGAATAAACTCTTTCATCTTTAAACATAATCTAACAATATGTTTTACATATATGTTATTATATTAATATAAGAATTTAGAACAATTTTTCTGGTATCATTCTGCATATTTTCAAAATGGCATTAATCCCATTTTTATTTTTTGAAGTATTTAAAGGAGTGGAGCCTAAATAATATCAACATTTATTTCCAGTTTTACTGGGGGAGAAAGATCTCGGGGTCCATGTAGTAATACAACAGGGGCTGTAGGAACGTCTAGAATGTGTTTTGTAGCTCTTACTAAGAGTAGCACCACTTTTCATACTTATGCACATGTTGAAATAAAGTCATTCATGTGCTGATATGTCACATTTTGTTTTTTCTTGTTTTTTTTGGTGGGGAGGAGAAACATTTGAGATTTGCTTCTTTCTAGATATACTTCCAGAAAGTATATCCATTCATCTCCTTGTCTTGTTCTCAGCTCTTATATAGGAAAGAATTTCCCTAAATTTTGAACAAGTTTAAAAAAAAAAAAAAAGCAAATAATTCAATTTACAATAAGGCTTGTTTTGCAGTACTCTTGCAAAATAAACCATTTCACCACAGAAAAATCCCTCATTGTTCTGACATAAGGATCCATTACAGCCTTGGTTTTTTAGCATAGAAAAAGGACAAGGAAAGTGCCAAATCAAAAAGTAGAATTAACTGTGCTTCTTAAAACATAGGAGTGTTTTCTAGATTAATTGATGATTAGAATCCCATGTTATCATAATTCTCAAATTCAAAATCAGAATGGAATAGGAAATGGAGGAAAAAGGGGTTGCTGCAGATGGGGAGGAAATACTTAGAGAAGATTGTATATAGAATTCTCTTAAACTAGTCAAAAATCTTTTACTGTAGTCCAGCTGTTCATTTCCTTATTTTTCTTTTATATTTGGCATGAAAATTAGTTTATCATTTTTGCAGAGGGTTTTTCTTTTTTCTCTTTTGTTGCTGTTGAGATGAGAATTATCAGATGCAGCTGGGGGACGGCTGTGCTTGGGAAGCTGAGAACAGCAAACTTAGGAAAGAAGGAAACAGGATATGGGATGCCAAGAAAAATACATTTCTGTGGTGCTAATATGTAGATTTTCAACATATTTTGTTCACTTTAGAAGAGAAAGAAAAGCAAATCAAAATGCTAAGCAAAGACAGATGTTAAATTCTGCATCAGAAAACTCTATTTTATTTACCTCAAATTGCCTCTGTGATTTTCATCTGAGTATGAAGTTATGCACCTTCAACCATGAACTGTTAGATGATAGTGCTATATATGCCTGGATAACCATTGTCCATTTCCAAAGTGGCTTATTTTCAATGACATGTAAAATGCTCCTCATGGTTGGGTCTTTTTACTTTTTAACTGTTAAAGCCAGGATTCAAGAAACCATTCCTCTCTAGGAAAACCTGCCCATACTTATTGCCAAACATTTGTAGACAGAAAAATACAGGAGTAATGACACATTAGTTATGTATCTCTTGCAAAGAATTTCCCCTTGGAACATAGTTAACCATTTAAAACTGTTGAAGATAAGATATGAAAGATTTTTCTTTGGTACTGAAAAAAAATCAGGATTCAAATTAGTATTTCTTCATTGCACTCTCCTTTATATATATCTACAAAGCAGACCCAAAATCTGAGCTACAATTCTTGTCTCTCCTTATAATAACTGAAATAAAATGGACTGAGGTGATCTGTCTGGTTTTGATATCCACCTTAGGATTAGATGAACCTTGCTAGGCTAAAAGCAAAGAGTGGGTGTGATGTATGTCCAAAATGATGAATAAGATAAAGATGACAACCCACATCTTGGCATATAAAATAAAGGTAACCGCTGTAGAAATTACAAATAGAAAAGCTTTTTGACAAATACGTTATGAATCTCCTTAACATTTCACAATTCTGTTAAAATACAACGCAGGATTAAATTGCTTGTATTACAGACCGACTGTCTGGTGCCATCTCCTTCTGGATTGCTGCAGCTGTCAGGATTTGGTTTCATTTCTCCCTCTTGATGTCTGTCTCTAAATCTTTTCTCTTTTTCTGACTGCCTTGCTTGTGTCCTCTACCCACCTGAATAGCTCAATTGCAAGGAATGATCCTAATACTTGCAAGAGAAGCAATCAACATGGTGTTTTGCACATAAGTTTTATACTTTTATTAACTGTAAACTTAAATCTCTCTTAGGTAGACATCTAGACAATCAACTACAACCATGGTCAACAGCTGCTTTTTGGCCACTCTCTTCTTCATGGGACGTGACGATAACATGAGAACATGCTAAACAGACTGAACCATGACTTTTCTGAATCCACAGATGTTCAGAAGCCAAGCTCTGCTTTGGATTCAGATATATACCCTGCACAGATTCATTTGAACAAATGTGGACATCCACAATGCAGATGGCAACACCAAAGCTAGCAGCTCTTCCAAGGGCTTCCCTCTAAAGCAAACATACAGGACAGCATGCTTCCAGCATACAGTTAATTTGATCTTAAATTAGCCAGGTAAAATGGTCAGATATCTCTTTTCTCTAAAGTAGCCATTTCTTTCCATGAACTAGGGAGATTAGCTCAGTTGTTGCCTATGCCAAGATAGTTGAGATTAAAGTCACTTGAAGAATCAGCAAGAATTGTATTGGAGCTCTCTGCTGGTGGAGGCCTGGAAGGTGCTTAACTGTTCTGTGTGTAGAACCCAGGTTAGCAGTTACATGAGTTCTATTAACTTTCCCTCTTAGGTATGCTGTGGAGAACAACACAAATCTGTGCCCGCAGGTGAATGGTATAGGTGTTAGGTGGGACTGGGTTTGAGAGACCAGCAGTGTCAGTAAGTCTTATTGCTAACACCTTCTGATTTTGTATTATTTCCTCTCTTCTTCCTAGTCACCTCATTTCTTGACTTGTTCATATTTCACTTCCTACCTTATCTAAGAAAGTTTCAGAGGAAGAAAAATTCCCCTGCTAACCTATGACTGTGCCTTGCAGTGGCTGAGAGATTTGAAAGGGCTGGACTGTTCAAATATTTGGGATGAGACCTTTCACTTGGAGGAGGCTTATTTTTGTGGTTCTTTTTTTTCATAGGCTTAGTTCTTCTGCTTAGGAAGGTCTTAAGTTAGTAATAAATAGAAGATCTTTTCCAAAGAGTTTAAAACATTGAAAGAAAAAAACAAATGTAATCATGAAGTCATGTAGGAGCTACAAACATTATTACTGCTTTAGTTCAAGGTCTTATGTTCCCCATGAGTCCTCTGCTTTTTCAAACTCATGCTATCATAAGCAAACTCATAGTAACCCTAGTTCATTACACTAAGATAAAAAATAATATTTTAAAGTTTGTAACCAGCTATCTGGCAGTATTTAAAAAGCAATTTAAACATCACTTCTTAAATAAGTTATCTGAGATTGTTAAAGTAGGTGAGGAGTCTGAATGGTTTATTTCTATCACATTTTCATAATTTTTAAAACTGCCGTGTTACAATTTTGCTGAGGGGTGAAAGTGCATAATGCTCCCACTTTTTGTGCTGCGTGCCTTAAGGATGACCTTGCTTTTCTTTTCCTACAACTGGTTATTGTCATTGGTATAATCCAAGATCAAAGAAGCAGAAGGGAAACAGTTTTATTACTTCTTCCCTCTTGAGCTGCTGTGGTTTCCAAAAGGGTTATTTTTGTAGGTGACACCTGAGCTCTGTTTGCCCATTTATCACTGTTGCATGTCCACATTGCATTTCTGAATCAATGTCCCTCTTCTCTTTTTGAGATGAAGGGAGTTTTTCAGCTAAAGCTTGTTTGAAATAACAAAAGTCTGAATGACTATTGGCACCTAGTTGGACTATAGAGAGAAACTTTACCTTTTCTCTTATGTATGCACAAATGATTTAAATTTTTACAATGAACACAATTAAAAAGAAAGACAGAAAGCAATAAAGTAGTATGTTTAGTCAAAATTATAAACTGTTGTCATTTTTTAAATGGTTTCACAAAGAATGGGTCTATTTTTTATGCTCCAGTAATGAAAAACATGGTCAGGTCTGGTTTCACTAGGTACCTTTATATGGGATAGTATGCAAATATGTGTGTATATATAGTGTGTTTTGTTTGAAAGGGCTGCAGGATAACCCACTTCAGCTATCTGTCAAATGATGTTACAAATAGCAAATATTCATAATTTGTTGTTTTCATAAAAGGACGTAACTGGTATAGTTAGAATAGGCTTCAAGAAATATAATAGCACTAGGTGGTAAACAAATGCAGGTAGAGACCATTTCAAAGCATTTTTAACCCAAATTAAGGTTGAAAAAGTACATATTATTGCCCTTATTCTGCAGATGAACAGGCCAACAACTTTAGCAAGATATCTGCATTATACCTTAACATTATATCTCCCCCACATACCTCCCCTTCTTCCCTGGTGTATGGACAGCCCTCTTATGGGGAGAGCACCCAGGTGTAGGACCAAGGCTGCTGCTCTCTGAGCTGCTGTGCCTTGGTGATCTCAGTGCCATGCACTAGGAGTAATGGCACCTTGTCTTCTGAGGCCACTGCCAGAAGTCCCACTGCAATGAGAGCTGTCCCATGGCACCCTTTGGACACACAGACCCTATCCTTGACCATCAAGGTATTTCCTGAGATGTGAAGATAGAAGGGATTCTGAATTATTGACAGAGGCAAACGTGACTTTCAAAAACCAACCAAACAAGGCTACAAAGAAATTCTCCCATCCAAGTGGGACCCACCTTCATCTCCATTTGTCCTCTGTTAGACAAGATCCAGCAGACGGAGTGTGAGCTGGCTGGAAACACATCTTGGAAATCTGTGCTGGCACTAAGAGTGCTGGAGCAAAAGCAAAAATATAAAGAAGTTGTATGAATTTCAAGATTCATTAGGCACAGAGGACTCTTGTTGACAGTGAAGTTAAGGTCTCATTGATTGTAAAATTATCATTGGTTGCAGAGGTGCAGGATCAGTCAAAGGAGAAAGAATAACCAATGTTCTGTATGAAAAAAGGACATTATTGAGCCAGAATTTTTATCCAATTTTTAAAGGGACTATTTTCTAAATTCTCAGTGTGGCAGATATGAAACTCGAACAGGCAATTAGCTTGAGTATAGTTGCCATGTAAGTACAAGTTTACCAGGCTGGAGGCCTGAAGCCATCTAATATTTTAATGTGGATGTCTGTAAAACAGTGTAGAGTCTTCCATCAAGTGTCTAGTCTAATGCACAGGCTTTCATGATAATGGCCTAAGGCAAGTATGAAGAATTAGAATTACATTAGGAAAATCTGACCAAACAAAGTCTTGACAATATTTCAGCCAGGAGCTCTTGATTCAGTTCCTCACACGTTGTACGTTTATTGAAGAGCTCATGTGCAGCATAAAGGCAGTAAAATATCTGCCTGTCAATACCTTTCTACTTATTTGACATTTAAAGACTCCTGTTCCATTATCTTTGCTTCACTTCATGACATTTTTATCAACTTCAGCATTAATATGGCAAATTTTACAACTAATACACTTAAAAGGTACAAAAATGTCAGGAACATCAATTATAAAAAAAAATTACAGCTCCTGCTGTATCTCAGAGGTAATTAAATGAGCTGTAATTATTAGGCTAGATTCATTAGATTCATTTTCTCATGACCTCCTCAGTTTGGAATATTGTAATTCTTGGTATGTCTGTCTGCCAAGACAGCGCATTTGCAGCCTTGAATCTAGTCAGAACGGCAGAGGAAAGAGGAACATTTAAAAGTAAATTATTTAGGTGCTTTGTAATTCATTGCAAATGAGTTCATTATTATCTGTTCATGATAATATTGCCATAATTCCTTGGTGTTTTGTGAATAAGGACCATTATGCATCCAAGTTGTTGTCACTTCTGGAGCTGTTAGTTAATCAGTGTTCTGAATGGAGTGGCTTGGTGTGACAGATCTGATTTGTACAGTCTCATGCCAAACATGCTCATGGGTGATATCAGAGGCATGCTTGCATCTTGGCTGCATTCATTTTGCTTGTCCTATGCCCCTATTACTTGGAGATCAGAACTAGAGATGATCTGAATTTAGTAACAGAAGAAGTAAATTGGGAGTATAGCGAGAATATTCCATGCAGACAGTAAGGAAAGAATGCCCAAGAAGCAAAACCCTGTGATAATTAGATAACACATCCAGGACTGGCAGTGCATTAGATGATATTTAAGTGAATGAAATGTAGTTTCTTAGGCATCATCTAACATGGTTTTATCTCAATTTATGTATCCCATCAAGTTTCTTGATTACAGCACTATTGTATCCCTGCCTTTAGGGGCACAGCTTTTGCAGAATTCCTCAGGCTGAAAGATGGCTTGACCTTCAAAAATCACATGTAAGACTTATCTGTTGGCTTTTTTGGCTGAGAGTCAAATGCTGGTCTATTATTAAAATTGTTCAGGCAGTGCTTGTTGTTGCATAGGCACTGGCTGTGAAGTAAAGTGTGAGGTCAAAGACAACTTTATGGGTTCACCCTCATTGTAATCAAGCACCTGTACTTTAGGTCTTAGCAGTTAAAGAACAATGTTAGTAGAACAAGGAAATTGCATTGTCTTTGATTTGTAGTTTCAAGGCATTCCCCCTGGACAACAACAAAGCTGTTTAATTTTTGGAAAAGAAGCCTCATTAGATGTCAATTAAAAAAAAATACCACAACCCAAAACTTGCAACAAATTAATGTTTTGTTTTTATGAACATAACTTTGTATCCTATATGTACTTATGTACTTTGGAATCTTATCAGAGATGGAACCAGATCTGATTTTCTCTGAGAGACAAAGTGATATTGTCATGAATGGCAGTTGTAGCAAGAGCTACAAAGGAGATGAAATTAAAATGTTGCCTCAAATATTGTGTGTCCTAGGGCTGTCAGTAAAATGCAAACATTATCTCTGTTCTGTTAAGAACTGTGGGAAGAACTAGAAATCTAATTCCTTTGAATCTTCAGAGAAAGAAAAATTATTCCTTCTGATGTTTCTGCATGTGAAAAGCTTCTAAAAAAAAAAAAAAAAAAATCCCAAACCCACGTCATAAAAATTAGAAAATCTAATACAGACAGATACAGAGGAGCAGCTCACAACAATGTCTTTGGAGCAGATATGGTCACCTTTACACTCATGGAGTAACACCTTACTCAGAAAGTAATCTCTTCAAAATGTCTGAGAGTGCTCCTGCAGTACCCTTCCACAAGATACAAGCTGAAACTGGCCATTGTATTCAGAGAAAACAGAGAGCTGCCTATGGGAACTCAGCAGTGTACCCAGTGTAACCACAGGTGTTTTCTCAGCACTGGCAAGGCTAAAGTTGAACATGTCCATTTGTTAGGGTAAGTGGTGTGCCTACAAAGTGAATAAATAGCATAAACCTGCGCACTTGTGTCTGTTGTCTATTCCTCTTAACTCAGGTCCAAACACACAAACATATGTGTAAATAGTGCTGCCAAAAAGAGAGGACTCTTTGACAGTTTGGCCCTTTCTGTGTGTGGTCTGGCTTGCTGTCATTGGCAGAAAAATGTCCATAGAAAACACCCTGTTTTGGGAACTTACATTGGAGTAAAACAGATACCACTTAATTAACTTGTATGGATAAAAAGGTCTGATTATATTCCTGTAATAATTCCTGTGGCAATTATATGCATATTATTAAATAGGTTCCTAATAGAGAGGCAGTGTCTCATTAATCTGGAGTGTACCAACCTGAGAACTCTAGGGATATCACATGATAATGAAACTTTGAGAAATGTCATATACAACCCACTGAAATGACTCAACACTGTAATTTAAATGTAAATAATATACATACCTTTCTTAGTAAGGTGGGCTGAGCATGGGAAAGACTTATTTATTAGTGAGTAATATAATGTAAAACAATCATAATTAACTGCATTCCATGTTTGCTTCCCAAGATAATACATCCAAAGTAATTTAAAGGCCAAAATATCTATGTTTTTCTTAGCCAGTCGTCATTTCGTCAGAAAGATGATTTCTGGGTTCAGGATGGCAGGAAATTGGCCCTCATACACCCTTACTCATTGAACTGCAAAAGTAAAACACTAAAATAATATTCAGAAATTGATTTTCCCTCTGTGATGTCAATTTTAACTTTTAGCATGTTTTCCACTGAACAACCTACATAGTACTGTATTAGTGTAACACAGTGCTGAAAACTGTTGGTATAGAATTCGTACCTATGCAGATGATAGGCTTCTGTTTCACTAATTAAATCCCATTTCAAATGGTAAAAAGAATACTGTTTTTCTGTCCCAGCCATCAGGAGTCCTAAAACTTAGGTTTACATCTGGTAGTCCCTTTACAGGGAGGAAAATTTCCCACTAAATTCACTGGGCTTTGGTTCAAGGTCAAAATGAAAAAAAATCTTCCGATGTTAAGGGCAGAAAGGACCACAATGATAACACATCCTGACTTCTTGTAGTGCAAGACATAATTCCATCAAATAATAGATTCATCAAGACTGCAACTTTTGATCTAGGAACTTCGCATCTTTGAGAAATACAATTTTAGTACAAAGAATTTTAATGATAGAGAACATATAATATACCTAGTAATTAATAGATTAACATTTCATAAAAATTGGGCATTTTATTTCTAGCTCAATTTTTTCCACTGTTATTTAATCTCATGATATCTCACAATGTGTAATTTTTCAAAGGAATAGCCAGTGCCATAATCATGGTGCTAGCATGCTGTATTCCTACCCAGTGATTGATCTGGCAGTAGGAATATCAGGAATAGTCTGAAAATAGTAAAATATTTCACTTCCCAAAAATATTTTACTGGTATATTTTGTGTAATGCAATCAGTCCAGTAGTTTGAAGATGATGATTCTTCAAGGGCACTAGTAAAGAGTTCTGTGAATAAACTGCAAATGAAAAATTGATGCAGAAGACAAGTAATGCACAGAAGTTCTGCCCTGCATTAATGAGAATGCTGCGAGGTGGCCATAAAGTCACTCTTGTCTAGAAGCTGGAGTAAGATCAAATCAGACTTCACTAAGTCTCACATTTGGTTGAGAAGCAAATGCAGTTTAATTTTGCCTCAGCCATTGCCTCTCTGCATGCTTATATTATTGGTCTTTGGACATAACTGTACAGAGTGATTGATACTTAAAACTATGGAGTGTGAACTGCTGTTGGAATCTGACCCAACTTCCATTGAAATTGATGAGACTTTCTGCTGGGAATATAACTGGCCTGTGAGGACCAATTCCTTGATGGCATTCAGGTGCCTAGCAGAGTATTGGCTAAGTGGAAGCTAAATTCTATGTGAACTTTGATTAAGGCTATGCGTTCAGCTCTGCTGACTTCCAGTGTCACTGCTGTAGGTGACTGTACCTCACGCTACAGCAAACATTTACATCCGATGCAGAAATTGCACTGTAATCTTCAGAGTTTTTTGATTATTTTCATCCATTTGCTGTAATCAGAATCTGTATGCCCAGTTCAGCTGTTGATACGTGCATTGGAGACACCTGAATTTAGATGGGTTGAATTCTACCCTAAGCACTGAGGTTGATTTTGACAATCTCTAGACACTGGCAGACAGACCAGGGTGCCCCCTTTAAATTTATTGCAACAGAAGGTAGGGGCTAAAATGCCTTTTAGGTTAGGGGCTTAAATGCCTGTTAGGTTATGGGCTTAAATGACTAAATATCTGTATAAACCCCCAATGTAAGTTTGTCACCTGCAGAGGGTGACTTAGATTGCCAAAAGCATGAATCTTTCATGAGTTGCTTCTCTCTCTCTCTGCCTTTACATTATAGAATGGTAACAGTGACTGACTGAAGATGGGGGCATGAATCCTGGCTATAACACTCGATCTTTTGTGTTCATGTGTATGTGGTCACAGCAGTGCCTACTATGTACTTTAAACAACATTTGCATCACTAAACTCTGTTCTATAAAGATACTAACTAAGCAACATACATTGTTTTACACAGTCATGAATGAAAATCCCCAATAGATACTAACCAATGAAATGTGCTAAATTTAGTTTAAATGCTTCCTGGTTTCTAATATTTAATACATGTACCTAGTCATCACAAATTCTCTCTTCTTTAATGTATAAACTGAAATACTATAACTGTATTAATTGTATAATTATTACTTCAGGCACTTTGAACAACATATTCTACAGAGAAAAGATTTTTAAATAAAACTAAATAATAGCAAACATATAATACAGAATAAAAGTTTGTTTTCTTACCAATCTGGATTTGTCTAGCTCTTAAAGGAAAATATCCCTGTCACTGTAATATTTGACTCTGTAAAGGGATTGCTAAAAATTAAAAACAATTCATTCTCCTTTACAGCCTTCTTGTAGCAAGGAGGTTTTCACAGTCTCCTCACTTCTGTGGTGCTGATGGAAATATATTTGTACTCTAAATATGCCAGGAAAGTGTTCCAGTAGAGATTATAGGGTAACTGGTGTGCCACTGTGATTTGCTTAATTCAAAGTGGTGCTTGAAAGAGACATTTAATCTGCAGTGGACAGAAGCTGCAATGCTGATACTGAAAATGACATTTAGCAACAATTTCTGGTGGCTTTTTCTGAAAGTGGCTTGGGAAAAGCATCTCACTGATACTAGTGGTGGAGTTAAGCTTCTGAATTTTACATATGAAGATGGTGGAGGGAGAGCTATATTTAGATGAAAGAGATTCACTTCTTTCTAATACCATGCAACCAGAAAATCTGAGGTTCTTCATTTCAACCCTGACTCAAAATGGTTGATATTAATTTTTTCATTACTTTCACTGACATCTCTGGAGACCAGTAAAAAGGCTGTCTAAAGATCAAAAGTCCAGAATTAAATGGTATTTACATGTGTAACAGCCAGTCATTTCATGGAGTGATTTTGCTGATTTTAATTGAAAATTAAGATGCTAAATACTTTCAAGAATCTCAGCTTAAGTGATTAAAAAACTCCAAACAACTATACAAAGTCCTGTGTTAGGCCTGCATACTTTCTTTTTTTCTTAAATTTTTGAGTCAATCGTCATACTATTCCTGCATTAAGTCAAATATCTTTCACTTCCATCACATCACCTCACTGTCTATGCATTAAGAGCCAAGTTGGGAGTTCCTAGAAGTCAAAAAAGGTAAACTTTTCACCAGCTTGAAATCCAACAAAAAGTGTTGAACTACTGGCTTTAGATCCTATGTCTGCTTCCACCTTCTGCACCCTAATCCTGTTTGTCATGAAATCTAACTCATCAGCCACCTTGCAAAACACTTCCCCTGGTCAACTTCCTCCACTCTGAAATTCCAATGGGCCATTAATGTAAATTTGATTGTGGATAGTGACAGAGTTGGAGGAATGGATTTATATAGAAGAGGCAATTAAAAATTCATCAGTAGCTTTAGTGTAAAGAGATTTTATTGAATTCATACACAGGAAAGCAAACCTGGCGAACAGTTGTTAGTAATCCCCTTTGAAGATAGACGAGATAGTAAGAATGGCATACAGGTTATTAAGATGTCTAGATAACCTCAAGGGAAGAAATTGTGAGATGGAAACAAGTCAGAGCTTGAAGCTTTATAGAAGATTATGGTGGTGAGAAAATATTATGATGAGGGTTTCAGTATATCTGACAATATTTCTGACTGCAACAGGAAATGGTCCAGAAAAAAAAAAAAAGAAAGGTTAAAAAACTATTTCAGACAAGTATTTCCAAAAGCTTTTCATTATTAGAAAGCTTGTTCTTTGGAGGTTGAAGCCATTAATGGGGTCCACAGAACACCTTGTTGAATAACCTGAAACTGAAAAGGTGAAAATCACAGGCTATTGACATTTCCCACAGGGGGGACACGGAATTTCTAGGGTAAAAAGTTACAAAAGAGAAAGAAAAAGGGGCTCAATGTCACTGTGACACGCAGAGGATGTGTGTTTAGTTTGCTTTTCAATGAGGTTTGCTGATAGAAAGGAAAGATTTCTACATGCACAAAAAGGAGGAAGGACAGGGGATAGGAATAAAATTGAGTGAGTTAGATTTTCAAGAACCAAAGCAATTTCTGTCCAGGCAAAAGAGACAGAAATGAAGATTGATAATGCAGCAATAGAAGCAGGAGCACAGTGCAGAAAGATAGTTATGGATGGTTAAAAGTTTCTGACTAGTTACAGATGTCTGTTGCCTGGAAAGCCCATTTTAGGCCCTTAAGCACGTGCTTGATTTTAATGAGATTTATGCTCAGGCTAAATGGTAGGCATGGTTCAAGGACTTTGCTGAACCAGGATCAAAGAGAGAAAACTGTCATTTGATTTAGGTATGATGATTTTTTTCATATGCCTTTGAACACAGAGGAAAAAATTCCAGGTTTTTGTCAGTGGTAACAGTTCAGTAGGAAGATAAAAACTACAGACTACAACCTTCCTGGTATGGGTTTCTGCATGTGACCATGAGATCAGAATCAGCAGTTAGCTATTAAAGTTTGAAAATTAAGAAGTAGGAAAGCAAACATTGTCGCAAATTGGAAGAGAAGTCTGAAGAAAGGGGTTTGAAATGATGCTGGTAAAGCAGGTATATAAGCAGTGTAAGAAGAGATTTTTAATGCATAAGGACATTAAAATTGAACGTATTATAAACAGTCCAGACAAAAAGCTAAAAATAAAATCCATCAAGGTGCCAGAGAAGAGGTAGAGATTATATCTTACCAATACTGGGGGGAAGAAAACAGTTAGTTGTGGACAATTGGGATGTGTATAGGACTGGCATGACAAGATTTTGGCACTAGGCAGACTACAGGGGTGGTTTGTATGAGAAGTTGCAAAAATTTTCCCCAGTGACTGACAGAGCAAACTCCAGCTGGCTCCAAGATGGGCCTGCCACGGGCCAAGGCCAAGAACACCAGTGATGATGATAGTACCTATGGGATAGCAGCCTTAAGAAGGGAAAAGAAACTGTTGTGACACAGCAGTCTGAGTGGAGTGAAACAACCTCTCCGAGATGTGTAGGAAACATCTCTGCAGACACAAAAGTCAGCAAAGAAGAAGTGGAAAGACATGCTCTGGGAGCTGGAGGAGAGATTCCCCTGCAGCCTGTGCTGCTGACCATGTGAGACAGGCCATGACCCTGCAGCCCATGAGGACCACATGGGTGCAGAAATCCAGCTGCATCCATGAAGGACCCCATGCCAGAGCAGGTGGATACCCAAAGGAGGCTGCGAGCCTGTGCTAAGCAGTTTTGCTGGCAGGATTTGTGAGCCTGTGGGACACCCGCCCTGGAGGAGTGTGGTCCTGAAGGACTGCGCTTAGTGAGAGGGATCAGTGTTGGAGCATCTTGTGGAGAACTGCAGCCCTTAGGAAGAACTCACACTGGAGAAGTTCATGGAAGACTGTCTCTCATGGGAGGGACCCCACGCTGGAGCAGGGGAAGAGTGCGAGGAGTCCTCCCCCTGAAGAGGAAGGAGGGGCAGACCATATGTCATGAACTAACCTCAGCCCTCATTCTCTGTCCTCCTGTGTGCTGCAGGGGGAAGGAGGCAGAAAATTAGAGTAAATCTGATCCTGAGAAGAAGAGATTGGTGAGTATTTTAAGATTTAATTTTTATTTCTCATTATCTTACTCTGATTTAATTAGTAATTGTAGATGCCCACAGTAATAAATTAAATTCATTTTTTCCCCAAGTCAAGTCTGTTTTGCCTGTGATAGTAATGGGGAACTGACATCTCCCAGTCCTTATCTTGGCACAAGATCCTTTTATTACATTTTCTCTCTTCTGTCCAGCTGAGAAGGAGCAGAGATAGAGGGCCATTGATGGGTGCATGGCATCCAGCCACGGTCAACTTACCAAAGGTTGACACACTGCGCAGTGTTAACAACATCCAGGGAAATGTTTGTCTTGTGCTGTTGCTCACCAGTCAGACCTTCAGCCAAGTGCTCCCCTTGCTGTTTTCAGGTCTCTGCTCCTCACGCTCCCTCTCTTCCTTTGTCCTGCATCCTTCTCACTCCCCTAGTACTTTGCTACTTACAGGTGTTCAAGAGAATTAATAATTCACACTCACGTTTTTCCACCCCTCTTACCACATTCTGCTATAGATAATTTGGCATGAAAAAGAAATCTGGAAAGCAAATAGGAGAGCAAAGACCAAGACGTTTCAACTGTACTCTGTGCTACATAGATACACACATAGATAACTGTTGAAATGAGGCAACACTATACAACCAACACAAAACATTTCTGCTCAACCTTACCCCCCTTTGCTCTTTAGGTTGCAGGGTTCTTCTGACAGTAGGGCATGTATTTCAGCATGTTTATGCAGCAGCCAGGACTGGAGGGATTTCCTGTCATTATGATGACTTCAAGTGCTGCCAGAACAAGAGTAATATAATACTGATAAACAAAACTGTATGTCAACATTTATTTTATGTCTAAACAAAAGAATACAGAAAAGAAACAAAGATGTATGTCAAGTTTTATTTCATCTATCCAAATAAAATAATAAATAAAAGGAAAGTTCCTACCTCCTAATATGACAAATACATAAACAAACAGTATTTAACGTAGCTGTTGTTACGATGCAAACCAGTGAGGCCAGCAGCTATCATATATTTTGAAATCTCAACCAATCAAGAGTAAATAAAAGAATACTTAGGAACAATTTAAAACTGATGCTGTCTGAAGACTAAAACCCAAGTTTGACCTGGTTTTCCATGCACACGAACAGATGCAATGTGTCTAAATTTAGTTAAGCTACAGGTATTTCTACCAGCTACAGTGCTGTATTACTCTACTAAGAACAAAGACAGAAAGTTTATTGCAAAACAACACTTCAACTGTAAACCGAAGTGAAATACCTATATAAAATATTGTATGTTTACCAACATCTGTGCAGTAAATACATTATAGCCCTTATGAAAAATAAACACAAAATGTAATTACTAACTGTCAAGATATGTTTTTGTTTTTGTGTTCTTACAAATGCTAATATTCCTTATTCTGCAGAGGTGCCCAGGTCAGAAATGTCCTACAGGTCTTACATAAATGCACTGAGCCAGACCTTGCAGTGTTCCAATTATTGCTGGCACAAGTGGTAACGTTTTAAGGAGAATGAACCTTGTTTCAGTTTTCTCCGGAAGGTGGAGGAGGACGGAGCTTGCAGTGAATCTCCCAGGCGATTTATGGAAGGAGGGCTTGCTGACCTGCCAGTGGCCAGCAGTCCTTATACACACTTAGAGCTATCAAGGTCAGTGAAGGTTCATCTCTTAGAGAGAACTGCTGGGGCAACCGAGCAAAGGGCTCTGCTGAGAAGCTTGATTACAGGGCAAAATAGATGATCTTACACTGATTCGCTCTGCAGGTCTTCCTCCTCTTTAAATTTATTTCTGTAGACTATATTCTGAGTGTAGGCACAATGGGTAAGTAATTTAGGTAATCGTAGTCATCTTGATTGGACCAGGCAAGGGCATTTGAAGTATTGATTGTAGCATCTGTGTGATACAATTAAAGCCAGTAGGCAGAATCCATCCATAAATCTTGGTTGAACTAGAACCATTCTTCTGTCCTTGCTTGAGGATACACACAGCTTCTTAACATACCAAAAGTATCTTACTATGGCATTTTGCTGTCAATAGATAATTAGCTGCTACTGTTGTCCGTGTAGACAAGAGCTTTCCTCTAAAGAAAATATTCTGCTACTGAAATTGAGATAACAAAACCCCTATCAAGTAATACCCACCTTTCCGTGGGTCTACATTAAGGTCACAGTCTTGTGATGAAATATACATTTCATTACACTTGATGAGATATATGCATTATTTTCTGAGGTGGCAATGGACAATATGTGATGGCATCTATTAATTTCCTTGCTTTAAGTGTTTCTGCTTTGTTAGTAGGAAAATAGCCAGCTAAATTGGGTTTTGAATTCGGGTTTTAAATATATTGCAAATGCATGATTTAATACATTCCCACTTGACACTGGAAGGCTGAGAAGACAAAAGATCTGTCTAGATTGTTTTCTGAGGTACAGAGCTTGCACAATGCAAATCCAGACAGAAAGCCAAGGGGTCCAGGGAAATTCTATGGAGATAAAAATATATGCATCTTTTCTTTAGAGGCTTCAGTGTATAGCCTATACTAGTGATGTGGGCTCACTTTGTTGGAACTGTGAAGCAGACTAGGCACTCCAGGCTGTAATGCATCCTACTTACCTCAGACAATGAGCTAGGCAGTGGGTTTGGACAAGAGTGAGTGAGGCTCAGCTGGGCCAAAGTGTGCACGTTTGCTGCACCCAGCAGGAACAAGCTATGCTTCCTACAGCCACTTAATTGTCTGCAACCTATGCATAAAAAGTACATTTCTCTCTTCTAAGAGCCTAAAAGAGTTCTACTGAGAACAAGTCTGCATTCAGGTTGCTTTCTGCTAGGCTCATAAACTTCTTGTGTTTTCATTCCGTAAAACTACGAATGTATGGCTAGAATTTTAGTATGATTTATTATCATTTAGTTTTCTTTCTGTGTCCCATCCCCAGTAAAGATCCTGAGCAATGCAAAAATACTCTGGCTTGGATCAAAAAAGACAGATTTCTGAAAGAGGAAAGAGTATAAGACTGAGGTGAGAAATAATTTTTGCTTTTGCGATCATCATACCATATTGTAAATGTGCATGGTAATTTGACAGAACTGTTGGTGCTCATTATGCATCTCCCTGAATTAACATCAGAGCTGTAGTAAGTACTGACTTAGGGTGCTTAGTTTCTTGTAGAGCAGTTAATCTTACACTGAAAAATATATACTTATATATATATATGTATATACACAAATATATATGTAGAGCTCACCTCTAAATGCTTTTGGGGATGTCGACATAGAAGACAGATGATGTAAATATTGTCTGCTGCTCTGGAATCTATGAGGAATTAAGAAAGAATGGAAGACAGGGACTTCTTTCAAGGTTGTGCAGGAACTTTGTGTAGGCAGACAGGGAAATTAAACATGTATCTCCATCCCAGGGCCCAGAGCAAAGTGTGTGTGAAAGGAGGTGGCCACATCTGATATACCCTCTGCATTTGAACCTGTTGCCCACATTGATAGTATCCTGCTCAACCCTCAGCTGAGGCTCCTCCTGTAAGCCCTCTGTTACCTTTGTCATTTCTATGTGAATGTCCTCAGTCATCTTAGGTTGCACTACAGGTTTCTGGGCAAGCAACTGAATCAAGTTCAAAATGTTTAAGGACTAAGCCTAAAATTATTAAGTGGTAGAAATGAGACAGAGAATTGAATATTTGATTGGATTATTCGAAAAAAAATTGAAAAGTGTAGTAATCTAAGCAAAAAGCAACAAAATGGAATTGTCCTCAACTTACAGACCTAATACAGGGGGTTCTCTGTAGAGGAGTCTGGAAGAGGATTTTGTATAAAGTAGACAAATAGGCTTGGATAAATAGCATTTTTCAAATGGAGGGACAAATTATGATAACCAATTTATGATACCTAATCTTTAAAACTTTTTAGAATCCTTCAGAATCCTCTGAGGTACATTTTCTGACAGCTTGAAGACATTTACTTTACCATTAGTTATTTTTCTAGAAGCTGTGATCTATATCTCTAAGTTGGCTAGTCTTTCCAGGATGCTGCTGCCTTTTGCTCAATTAGGAAATTCCTCTGAAATCTTTTTGCATGCAGTTACTAAACTTGACAAAAAGAATCCAACTCTGATTACATTTTGACAGTATAATATTCTGCACCATCTTCCAAGAAAAAAATTCCTTCTTAGCTAGGATTATAGCAAGATAGATACTTTGTTATGCAAATGTGCATTTCTGTGCGGACATTATAATCCATGTTGGAGGTTTCCTTGAACTCTAAAGACACTGTATTTTGGATTCACAGAGATATAGTTGAAAAACAAAATAAGCTCTGAGACAGAATTTTTGATACTGTATAGAAAGAATTAAGTGGATACCAAAAGTCAGTGATGTCAATGTTCCTAGTATCATTTTGTTTTGCCTGAGGATCAATCCTTCTCAAAGGTACTGGATTATTTTTTTTTCTCCTGGATAAGTACAAAATTGAGTGTATGTGAAGTTCATTTCCTCCTCTGTATAAAAATGTCTTCAATCATAGAAAGTTTTATGAATCCTCTTTACAAAATCCTGTTTAAAGAAGTAATCCTAATGCCTTCAGTATCCAGAATATCAGTTCTATGATGTGGTCCTTGCACAGAATCTGCAGCATCTTTTGTTATGCAGATGGCCACATGTTAAATGATTGTGATGTTTTTTATCTGACCCCAAAGTATTGGTGGCTTGTTTTGGAGCAATGACTCACTTATGACATGTGTACAAGAGTTCTCTTCAACAGTTTATTTCCTTCATAGACTGTTTTAAGGATGTCAATATGTATTTTGTCTATATTTCCACAGGCTCTTTCTCTGGAGATCTATAGACTCCATCTGTTCCAAACATCTGCCAAATACTTTTCTGAGTGTGAATGCGTGTGACTATGTAGAAATAAAAATACAGCAGTAAGAAAGCCTGAGAGTTTCCTGTGGCTGAAATATCACCTGCACAGTTATAATGCAGTGTTTTACATATTCCTGTGTCTGAAGAACTATTGACCTTTCTTTCTCAGTTGAGGTAGTATGCTGAATGTCAGCTATTTCTCTTTGCCTCCCTGTAAATATGCAGAGATTTTTATATTTTTTTTTTATTGCAGGCAGTACTTGATTCTCTAAGAGGGATATATAGACGCTGTGATTGATATTACCATTGTTATAAGGAGATTGTAGAGAGATGTAATTGCGTTGCATGTCTTGACAGCTCTGAGTTTTTCTGGACCTGTCAGCTCTGATCTTCATGTGACCCAGTAAGCTGGTTTGCAGGGTGATGTTTCCCTTTTTGAAGCATCCTACATGCTACAGTCATCCATGCCACCGCTAACTTCAGGTTAATCTGGTGTGACATGGACTGTACTGGTCTTTCCTGAACAGGAAGGCAGTTCAGAATCTTTTAATGATGTCCAACACAGTGTTCTGCTTGTTCAGCTGATACAAGAAGATGACCTCTGTGTTCCGATTTCTTTAACAACTTCCTGTTCCTTTAGAGATGTCATTCAATGTAGAGATAGCTTTCCAAAAAGACCTAAACAAGCTGGCACTAACCTCCTTCACACACTACTCACAGAATAGATTTTGTCTTCAGTATTAGAGATCATGTAACAGGAGATTATTAACTCAGAGATCTATAAGAAACTCATTATTTAATTTTGGGGAGGCTACAACATAAATTATTATACAAAAAGAAATCTGTTACACGGCAATATGATACAACATCTTTTCTTCAAGTGTGCTTCACATTATTCTGTTGTAGCCACTGAGTCAGCGATTATGATGGCTGAGGGGCCAAGGAACCCCGAAATAGCAGGGGCCTGCTGGTGGACCGTTTCTGAGGTTTAGGAACACCTCCTGACCTCATGGGGAGAAAGGAAAAGCCTCTCCTGTCAGGCTTTGTGGCACTATGCAGACTCAGTCTGTTTGATTGACTTGTACCCCTACAAGCCCCCAGACCTTCCCCATTGACTGTCTTTCCCTAGTCCCGCCTTTGTACCGCCCCCATGCCCTCAGATCATTGCTTCTGATGCTCCCTTGGCTCCAGTACACAAATCCTGGATCCTGCAGGGCCTGGTCTCTTTCATCGCTGGTTCCCTCTGTGGAGGGGTGCAATAAACCATCTTCTGTGGAATGCCATGCGGGAGAGCCCTCCTGACTCTTTGCTTCTGGTTACATGTGAGGTACCCATCTTGGGTGTGTGCCAGTGAGAGTCCATGCCTGACAGCCATGTGGGTGAAAGGAGTAAGCTTGCCGGAGCGCCGTACTGTGCCTACTGGAACGATTCCTTGCCAGGGATGTTTAGAGAAACGCAGCTATCCTTCATGAACCCACATACAGTGTGTTATTATACAATGATTGCTTCTCTGCTTATTATTCAATGATTGCTTCTCTGTTGAAGTTCTTCAGAGGTTTGAAAGTGTTTTGACAATCCCAAGTTGTTTCACAGACCCATTCCAAAAAAAGTCTATTTCAATAAAGAGATTTTTTGGCTTAATTCTGAAATCAGTTTCAGATTATTTCCTCCGAATGAAACACATCTTCCTGAACTAGAAAACAGATCTCAAACCACAGACCCAAGTTAGTGAGATTGCACAATAAGTTTGTCTTGTCAAGAGTAATATGTATGGATAAAATAAGTCAGAACTAACAATATTTCATTTACCATATTCATTTAGTTCTCACAATTTATGGCATTTGTTTTCTTGTTGGCTTTCATTTTGCTTCTGAAATTAGACATTTCCAATATACAATGCTTTTCTTCTTATTTGAAGAAGCAGAAGACAATACATAAATATTAATTTTTTGCTGTTATTAAAAAAATATTAATACTTCTTGGCAGTTACTTAGAATTCTATGTAATTAACTATTCTACATAAGCAATTATTGAATCCTTATAACATCACCACCAAGGAAAACAATTGGATATTGCTATCCTCATTTCACAAATGAAAATGTGAACCAAAAAGATTAAACTGTGTGTCCTGACATAAACATAGAAACATGGGATTTCAGGGACATGATTATTTCAGGATCAAACAGCTACATTCAAACCACCATAACAGTTGTTTCTCCTTTATTGAACTACTGACACTTAATAAAAGAGACTGTATTTTTTTGCTGCATTAATGTACACTAGCTGTTTCAATTAATCTTTTCCTTTTATTAACAGCAAAATCTGCAAAGAAAACTTCTAGTAAGCCAGAAGCTAAAATAGATGCAGATATGTGTTTTTCTACCTTCCGCCTCACTGCCTAAAGGATAAAACCAATCAGGAATTTAGTTTTCAGAGTAACTCACCCTCATTAGGCATACTTTCTTGAGATCTGTGCACTCATTTGTGATGAGTCAAATGAACTCTAGCAATATTGCTGTTCAGGAGTAACCCAAGCAAGTGCTGACATGCACAATTCCATTGTTTTTCAGGACACTAATTGGAGATAGTGACTCAACCACTTCCCTGGGCAGCCTATTCCAGTGCTTGACAGCCCTTTCAGTGAAAAACTTTTTCATGATATCCAAACTAAACCTCCCCTGGTGCAACTTGTGGCCATTTCCTCTTGTCCTGTCACTTGCTACTTGAGAGAAGAGATGACCCCCACCTAGCTACAACTGACTTTCAGGAGGTTGTAGAGAGCACTAAGGTCTTCCCTGAGCCTCCTTTTCCCCAGGCTAAACAAGCACAGCTCCCTCATCCACTCCTCATAAATCTTGTGCTCCAGACCCTTCACCAGCCCTGTTGCCCTTCTCTGGACACCCTCCAGCACCTCAGTATCTTTCTTGTAGTGAGGGACCCAAAACTGGACACAAGACTTGAAGTGAGGCCTCAGTGCTGAGTACAGAGGGACAATCACTGCTCTCATCCTGCTGCCCACACTATTTCTGATACAGGCCAGGTTGCCATTTGCCTTCTTGGCCACCTGAGCACACACTGGATCATATACACCTCCTGTAGATCAGCACCCTCAGATCCTTTTCTGCTGGGCAGCTTTCCCAGATGCCACCCCAAGTCTATAGTGCTGAATGAGGTTATTGTGATCCAAATGCAGGACTCATCTTTTTGCCTTGTTCAGCCTCACAGTGTTGGCCTTGGCCCATCTATTAAGGCTGTTCAGATTCCTCTGCAGACCCTTTGTAACCTCCATCAGATCAACATTCCCACCCAGATATCACCAACAAGCCAACCAAGGTTGCACTAGAGCCCACTGTCCAGATCATCAATAAAGATATTAAACAGGACTGGCCCCAGTACACTGAGTCCTGGGGAGCACAATTAGTGACTGGCAACCAGCAGAATATATCTCCATTCACCACCACTCTCTGGGCATGTCCATCCAGCCATTTTTTACCCAGTGCACAATACACTTGTCCACACCATGGGAAATCATTTCCTTCTGAAGAATGCTGAAGGAAACAGTGTCACAGCCTGTACTGAAGTCCAGGTAAACAACACAGCCTTTCATAAATCCATTTATCAGGTCACCTTGTCATAGAAGGGGAACAAGTTGGTCAAGCAGGACCTTCCTTTCATACATCCATGCTGTCTGGGCCTGTTCCCATGGTTGTCCTGCACATGCCATGTGATAGCATTCAAGATTATCTGCTCCATGATCTTCCCTGGCACTGAGGTCAGGCTGATGGGCTCAGAGTTCACCAGATCCTCCTTCCAACCCTTTTTGTAGGTGAGTGCCACATTTGTGAACCTCCAGTCCACTGAAACCTCCTTGAATAATCAGGACCTCTGGTAACTGAAGAAAAGTGACTCACTTCTCCCACCTCCTTTAGTACCTATGGATGTGCCCCAATGACTTGTGTCTGTTTAAATGGTCTAGCAGATCACTTATGATTCCCCCTTGGACTGCGGGGGCTTCATTCTTCTCCCCATCCCTGTCTTCCACCTCAGAGGGCTGGATATTCCCAACACAAATGATTTTGCTATTAAAGATTAAGGTAAAGAAGGCATTAAGTACCTCAGCGTTTTTCTCATCCTTTGTCACTATGTTTCTTCCCATATTTGGTAAAGGATGGAGGTTGATCTTAGCCCACTTTTTCTACTGATGTATTTATGAATTCTTTTAAAAATGTCTTTTACAACAGTAGCAAAAACAGCTATAGAGAGAACACAAAAAGCAGAACAATGAAAACTGAAGATCTTGGGAATTAGCAAGCTTGGGTGCAACCCAAGACTCTTCTTCTATTTCTAGAACTCATGTAGAATGCCCAGACATGTGGCAAGCATGTGACCTCTAGCAGTCCCTGAGAAAAGTAGTGGTCTCCTAGAGGTTCCTTGTCATAAACTACTCTGTCAAAGTGCCTCATATGGGGCTTGACATGAATGAAAAATGTCAATATTTAGGCACCTGAATGTAGATGTCTGTATCTGAGTGTTATGGTTTAACCCCAGCTGGCAACTGAGCCCCACACAGCTGCTCGCTCCCTCCTGCACCAGCAGGTTTAGGGAGTGAATTAGAAGAGTATATGCTGGAAAACTTGTGAGTTGAGTTAAAGATATGGAAATCATATCTTTATATGGAAAGATTTAATATGGAATCCAAAGGTCCTGCAGATGTAAGAAAATTAAAACAAGGTACAAATTCATTGCTTTCCATGGTTCAGTCATCTCCAGGAGAGCCCCATCACGTGGAATGGTTACTTGAGATGACAAATATCACTCCAAACATCCCCTGCCTTCTTCCTTCTTCCTTCTTCCTTCTTCCTTCTTCCTTCTTCCTTCTTCCTTCTTCCTTCTTCCTTCTTCCTTCTTCCTTCTTCCTTCTTCCTTCTTCCTTCTTCCTTCTTCCTTTGATTTTATACACTAAGCATGATGCCATACAGTCAGGAATATCCCTTTGGTCAGTTGGGGTCACCTGTCCTGGCAGTGTCATCTCCCATCCTCCTAGGCACCCCTAGTTTCCATGCCAGTGTGGCAGTTCAAAAGGCTGAAAAACTTGTCTCTGTGTAAGCCCTTATTATCGATAGCAAACACTTCTTGATATTATCAAATACTGTGGTCAGCACAAGTCCAAAACACAGCCCCATACCAGCCACTGTGAAGACAATTAACTTTACCCCAGCCAAAACCACCACACCAGGAAAACTGGTTCATATTCTGAGACTCTCAATCAAGGAGTGGATATGCCCATTGAGACAGAGTGGAGACAAGAGTGATTAATCTCACCCTGAACTGAAATCAGGCACATAAACATGGATAATTGGTGTTACTTCTGATATGCCAAGATATAGTGCATGGGGCTACCTATGTGATAAGCAAATTTAATTTTGGATGCCTTAACTTGAACCCTATTTCTTCAGGATGACTGGACACATAAAACATATATGAATCAATTAATGTTTTGTTGACAGAGTTTGTCGTTATCAAGTACTTCTCCTTGTTAGAGTTACATCAAAAAAGAGGAAATAATAAATGCTGAGGAAAATAAAAATGTAAACATAGATTCATTAATGAAGAAGCACAGCAGCAGAAAAACATTTGATTAAAAGTAGGTATGTACAATTAAGGCTCTTCAAACAGTCCTGAATATTCTTTTCCGTGACAATGTAATATTTCTTAAGGATTATGGAGATGAATATTTATTTTTAAAGCTTTTGCAGGCTTTATCGTTATAGCATGGTAAGTCTGATCTATTCATGACAGCAGCTATGGTGTGTTTGACTCAGGAAAATTTTATGCATTTGAGTTTGCTGATGCTTTCATCAGAGGAAGTGCAAAATTCTGAACTCACAAAGTGTGACTGTGTCTTCATCATCGCTACTGCTTAATGAACTCAGGTGTTTTTATAGATGTGCAGAATTATCAATATTTAATTTAAGATGGGCAAATATGTGCCATTGTTATACAAAGATCCTTTGTGATTTCTTTCATTGAAATCCTCCATGATTTTGTTGCAGATATTCATGACAGAATCTGAAAAGACAATAACATTACTTATTGCATTAAGTTAGGTATATATTCTAGAGGCTGGCTGAGAACTCAGATCTGAAAACTGATCATATATTCCTTTAAATAATGTTAATTAATAATGTGAATTTTTCATTTTATAAGGAATCTTTGTTCTTAGTCACAGACTTTCCTAGTTATATGTCATACAGATTTCATTTGTTACACTATGACAGTTATTCTAATACATACATTGGTAATGTAATTTTTTGGGGGTTGGGTTTTTTTGTTTGGTTGTTTTTTTATGGAATCATGATCAGATATCATTGTTTTACATCAATAGAATTTGCAGAAGCTTGTATATAGTGATTTAATTTCCTAGCACATCTTCTGGTTTATTTATTTCATTAATTTTAAAGGCATGTATATCCAGAAGTGTCATTAGGATGAATGCTTAGTAAACCCACTGTAAAATTTATCTACTTTTTTTTTTTAAACTGGAAAATCACATCTAATTTGAATTTATAAAATTAGAAAATACATTCAATGTCCTCTTGAACCTGATAACATTCTGTCTATGTCCATATCTTTTTACAAAGTTAACAGGATGTTTTCAGCAATTGTGAAAATTATTAACCCATTTTCAAAGTTGTTCCTGCTAGTGAATCTTTCAAACCTCCTACTATGAATTTCATACACCTCAGATGAGGACAAGAACCAGGACAGATCCACCCTAACTTTGTGAACTGATATATTGGCCTCATAGTAGCTGGCCCATGGTTTACTGGTTTGCTTACATACCAAATAAGAGGTAAAAGATACTGTGAAAACAGAATAACTTTCATCTGAAGATTTTATGTTATTCTGATCTGTGAGGCAAACTCTGATCCAGGCTTGGATCCTGAATTCAGTGCATTTTATGTTAGACATGCAGCTGAAATGCTTACATTTGTAGCTACTTGCCTTAGGCGACCTTTATTTGCAATGGAGATAGGCACTTCCAAGGAGTGATTCAGATCTTAGGTGGTGAGATACTGGGAGCACAACATTAAAGTACTGTATCACTCACCCCTTAAGATAATCAATTTAATGTATTAATTTACAATTAAAATCTCTGCTTTGAAGTTGTTATCTCTAGTTATCGCCCACGTATTCATAATCAGGGAATTTAGCTGAAAAATCATTTAAGAAAAATCAACAATGTAGGATATCCAGGCACAATATTAAGGAAATGCAAATAAACCCCAAAATAGGCAGCAAACAAAATAAACACTAAAATACCAAGAAAATAAAAAGTCAGCTCAAGAAGCATAATGCCAAATGAGCTGCAACTGAAGATGAGGATTCACAAGTAAGGAATACATGATCTGTCCATAGTCACACCCTTATGGGCGTACATAATCATCTGCCCAAGTCTGGGCAGTAGCTGTAAAAGGTCATACTTTGAAGGAGAGGCTGCAGACAACAATGTATTGAGAGCGAAGTTGGTCTACTTTCTTTGCTAGTTTTGTTTGGTTGTTTTTTTCCTGACTACCAGCTGCTGTGCCAAGTGTTAACTAGAACATCTCCCTTGTTCATGTTCTTTGATTTACAGTTAGTTAGTTAGTTATTCACACACACATTTAGTAACATAAATTATTTGCTATCAAAAACACAGAGTGCTTGCTTAATTTATATGTGTGCTAGCTTTTACAGGTTTATAGATAGAAGGGGAAGAATATTTCAGAAATAGATGGTTAGTGATAACTTTTAGTTTAATTAAGACTAGAGTGCCAACAGAAAATGTCATCTCCTTGGAGACCTTTTTCAGAAAAAAAAGAGTTTTGATTGCTCTATGCTGTTTGGTATCTTGTTATTATTGATCTCATTCACTGTCTGGTAACTATGAGCAAACTAATGACCAAGTGGCATAGGGAGCTCAAAGAGGGATGAGTTAATTTGTTCTTCAAAAGGCTGACTGAGGAGTAGGGCTCCCACATAAAAGAAAAGTTCTGCATCTTTACTAGAGGTGTCTCAAGCTTCTGTCTCCATGTCTTTGCGAGAGTAGAAGCTCGCAGCATTACAGACAGACCAGATGTATACCTTTATGATAAGTTAGCCCTGGTGGGACACTGCCTACCAGACTGATTGACTACCAGTCTTTCCAAGATATTCTAGTAATTCTAATGCTCAGGATGGCTCTGAAATACTCAGGGATCACACCAGTGTGCTGTATATTTATGCAACCCGAATGCTTAAGACTAAAAATATTATTTCCCTTAAATTAATAGTTTTCCATTGTGTACAAGTAGCAGCTAGTGATGTAATGAGTTCTTCTATTTATTGGGAAAGGTAATTTTCCACCTTTTCTGAAATCAAGTTTGGTTTGCCAGTAGTGGTGCAAAAGAACTAGAAAGGATGAACAGAAAAAAATACAGTGGAACAGAAACGTCCTTTATACAAACGGAGTTATTCAAGAAGAAACACATTTGTTCTGTAATGAACAAATCATGAATAACAGCAAAGGTGGACTTCATTTATTACTCAGCTATTCCTCCTCTGCTTCTTCTCTGCTCCCCTCATTCTTCTACTGGGCCTTTGGTCCAAGCTCCTCCTGCTCCAACTCAAAATTGCTTGTATCACCATCTATGTATGAACTCTATTCTTTTGCTCAGAAATAACTACATCAAATTAAATTTAACCAGAGTGAAGCCTTAAGCAATATTATATATAAATTATGAACAGCATAAAAGTGCTGTTTTAAGTGCAGCAGAACGGGGGAGATTGGTGGAGAGACTCCCTGCCACTGCAGTGCTCAGTCACATGTTTCGTGTTCTGAGATTCCTGACATGTTTAGGCTTTAGCTTAACTAAAGCAGTATTTAGCTTGTCACAGATGTTAAATGTGTCTATGCTCAAGTAAGAATGAATGTGTAGACAGAAAACAGTTTAAAGCTGTATACCACTATCTTTACTCACTTTGCAAATCTGAATATCAAATCATTGTCACCTACAACTTGTCTTTCCACCTCTTAAAACTAATTTCCAGGTATTTAAGATTATGTGCTAACTTTAGAACATAAGGTCACTGTTTTGAACAGAGCTCATTTATAAACTACAGACTAGACCTAATAGCTCCTCAAGGAAACACTCAGGATCTAGAATAATTTGAAAAAATATCTATCTGTGTTGCCGTATAAATGTATTTTGACTTCTAGAATTATCAGAATTAATATATTTGCCCAAATCCCCAAATACTTGGCGTGAAAAAGGTCAGAACAAAAGGAGGCACAAATGTCAGAAGTTTAAGAGACTTTGCAATGGTGGTATGCTGCAGTGGCATTTGTAAGAAAAACACTTTCTCTGCTAACAATGATTTTCATTCTGATATAAACTCACTTTCATTATCCCTAGAAATTAGGATTTGTGAATAGAGAAATATGTAGGGAATTTCACCTGAATAAAATAACCACTATTTGAAAATAATTTGTGTAACTATAACCAAAATCATATTAAGCCTTTTTGAAAAATATTTTACATAAAGCTATTAACATCACACAAATAGTAAAACAGCCTACTGACATCTACTTGTGAATGTTGGAGAAGAGCTTCCTTATTTGGCATTACACTGGCTTATTTTGTTGTGCAGACTTTTGTCACTTTGTTTTTCTTTGTGGACACTCTTACTTTTTATCCTGAGAATTTAGGTAGAAGTCAATATGCATACACTCTTGTCTCCTGCTTATTTGTCTATAGAAGTTATACAAGATTAGTAAGTTTAGAGCTTAGTATGGTAACAGACAGGTGAGTGCTACTCCTTTCTTTCATCAGTAGAAAAAAAGCAGCAGACATGGTCCCAGGAAGAACATTAAGTGTGTCTAAAAATGTGGTTGTAATTGCAGAGCTTTCCACAAAAGACTGAAAGGTTCAGTTTAGCTAAGAATAAAACATCTCTATTCACAATTTGCTGAGAAGTAGAGTGTGTTAAGTTAATTTACATAAAAAAAGCTAATTCATGTGATGTTAGTATTTAATAGACCTTGTTTTAGTTAATTTGCAAATATTCACCTAAAGAGATGTGCAAATATTACTGGATTTTTTTAATGAGTCTGAATCAGACACACACATAGATTTGAGCTCTAGATTTGAGCACTCAATACCAGGAGCATCCAGACATCCTAAAATAAATGTGATTAGAAAGGCACAGGAGAAAAATTCCAGAAGTCACATATTAAATCCAAAGTAGGGGGATAGATGTCTCATATAGCTGTGAATGCTAGGCACCTAGTTCTTTCTACAACCCAGGCCTCACATACGCCTACTTTTGAGGAACTATGCATAGCTTTTGACCTTAAGGAAAAAACAGACAAAAATCTAAATCTTGTGCCAGCATCTTGCTTTCATCCTTTTCAAACACACCCTTGAGTGGTCATTTTCACCCAGTACTAGCACAACCCTCTCTGACATTTTCTAAGAAAAAATAGTACTGAAAGTCCTCGGAGCAGAGCCCAGAAGAGTAGGACATTACTCTAATCGTTATAATGGATTTAGGTTGTTTATTGCTAGTTCTCTTTGGTCCCATGAACTTTACTTTCCTGGCAGCAGAGTGACTTGATGTTAGCAAAAAATGTCTAATGTTCTCATTCTGAATTACGGTGATACAAAGATTTGGACTTGCAATTTGGCTTGAAACATTCCTAGGATGGCTACAGGGAGAATACAGATACACCATTTCCTTTGGAAGTGCTCTAATTACACGGATATTGTGAGAGAGGCGGCCTCCACCATTACCAGCATTGGTTGTGCTCGGGATCTTTGGTACCTCTGAGGACTCATACAGGTCTTGGCAATTGTCCACAAACATTAAAATCACAACAGAACTCTAAATCAGAATAATATATCGAAGCACACAACACAGAACAGATATTTTTTACCATGAATAGTGGCTCAGAAAATTGTAATGAAAGCTGGAAATAAGAATATTTCTCTTAGGAGGCAAAGTAGATCTCAACATATGCAGCTTTAGATGTCAAAAGGGACACTCCTGATTTTTAAAAAAGTTTTATTTATTTGCCTCCAGCTGTTACAGCAGTTAGGCTCTAAACATGCTCTTTGAGTCAATTGTCTACTTGATTTGGGCTGCATCCACAAAGCAGTTTTACTCAAGAATATGCAACAATTTCCAATAGTTTAAGTATTATTCTGTAGTTAGTTGGAATGGGAATACTCCTGGGTAGGTTTCAGTTTGCTGTTATTACTGTAACACCAGCAGTCAGCAAGGTCGTCATTCTCCACAGTTAGAATGCCGAGTGTATTCCCACTTTTCCCCATATCAGCTGGTGCAGTCATACAATTCAGTACATCAGAGATAAAGAGAAAACAAATTAAGCAGAATAATTGCTCAATTTTTGTCTATGTTTAAGTACAGGAGGTATTGTATTTTAGAACAAAACCATTCTTCACATACTTTTCTAAATTAATTTGGTCTTATATTACTTTTTGTAACTTCATACATTGTCAGAGTTACTTGAAACCCTATTTGAGAACAATATTAGGCTTTCAGAAATCATCATAATTTTGGTGTATCTTGATATATGTATATAAACAAAACATTAATTTAAATCAGTTTTCTTAATTCTTCCACTTAGACTTCCTTCAGGTAATCTCCTAACTACATTGTAAGTCAAAAGGAACAATACATTGGGTCTTTGGGAGGGATAAGGATGTCATGAAAGTTGCTACATTTGTTTTGGATGGCAATTGGAAATCTCTCTATCATACCAAAAAAAAGTCAGTTGTAATCTGCTCCACAAAACATTTCCAGATTCCAACCCTAACTCAAAGAAAATCCTATACAGTAAAGTGACTGTAGAAAAGCAGAGTAAATTTTCATTGTTGCCTCCACTGATCAGATGACAATGAAGGAAAACATCTCAAAATTCTGCCTAGATAGAGTACAGTGCTTTTCAGGAAAAGAACAAGAGACTATAATGTTTTATTTAGATCTCCTCAAACTAAGGAATGAAATAGCTAAAAAATGAATTGTGTACAATGGATCCATTTGCATACATAAGTTAATACTCCATAAAGAAATTCTGAAATAATTAGATTTAGAATGGTTTATTTTTTATTTTAGGTTTTCTAATCATCAACATAGTTGGATGAATATAAAAGGAGTATTTTAAACACAGAAAATAGCTCACAAAATTACCCACAATTAAGGGATGACTGCCTATCAATCAATAGATCCAAAAATGAAGAGAAAGTCTTTTTTAAAGCAAATGTTAATTTCAACAGCAATTCACCACTGAATATTAAATAATAATATTTTAAAGTAATTAGGGCTTTGTCACAGTACTATCAGGTCACGACAAATAAAATTATGTGAATTCATTGTGGTTTTGTGTGAGTAATGAGAGCAGCCAGGAAACAGAACAATTCATTGATTTAGATCTCATTATGCTGTAATGTGGTTTTTATGTTGAAACCCCAGGCCTTGATGGACAGTCATTAGCAGGCGTTTCTTTCCCTCTGCAGTGTTTGAGCTTTTAGCACTTTATTTGTGTCTCTTTTTCAAAGCACAAAGAGGGGGAAAAAGTCTTTTCAACAGATGGCAACTGACATATGTATTAAATGTAACAGGTGTATGAAAGCCCTGCTCGTCAGAATGAGCTTTTCTGTCCATTTGAGCATGGGCTGCGTATGCATGTGTTTGTTTATCCCCTCATCGAGGACAAGAAAGCCATCAAGATGTCAACTGCCTGTTGTTAGATTCATACAGGGACGTGTATGTTCTGAACACAGGACATTATCACAGTTGGACACAAAAGCCTGTTGTCAGTGATGCGAGAAAGAGAAACAAAGAAAATATGTTTATTTCATCGAAAAGATGAAAGTTTCCATGTGGTTAATGTGTGTTCTGTGTATTGCCAAACAAACTCGGAGAGCATAACAAAGATGTAATAAAAATGAAATATTTGGTAAAAAACAGGTCAAAGATTATGATCTTTATTGAATTTTCTTTTTAATTTAGACTCTGTATCAAAAGATCTCTGGAGTAGAGTCACATGAGTGCTTTTCCATTTGCAATTTTTTTTTAATTAAACACTCAGTCTGGTTGTAATTTATATTATAGAAGACTAATAACTCCTCTGTTATATCAGAAAACTGAACTCAGCATATCTTTATTTTCCATAAATTTTCTGCTGCCCTTTTCTAGAGAAAGAACTTTGAAGGTAGACCGCTATAAAAATTATTAAATTAATCTAAACGTAAGATTTAATATAGGCAGCTGAGAAAATAAGAAGTTTGCACAATGGATCGCCTCTGAGGTTTTTTTCGCCTGCCTCCTATGGGACATAAAACTTTCTGAGTGTTCTGCGCACCTTTATGGTACTTCCTGCCCAAACTTTTTGTCAGTATCTTCACTGGTCCCAAATACATATGATAGTGAAAAACAGTGTAATTTTCAAAAAGCTTCTGAAAATATCTATTTGAAGAGGTAGGAGTGAAGCTCAAACTAATGGCCTCAAAGAATAAAAGTCTTTGGTGTGAGCTAGATGCCAGCAAAAGCCCCAGGTGAACATAATGCTTATTGAACTTGGTTTTATCAAAAGTGCTTTTTGCTGTTTTCACTGGATGATGGTTTGGGGGTGGTTTTGGTTTTTTTTTTTTTTTTTTTTTTTTTTTTTTTAGTTTCATTTTTTCTTTTTCCTAGAACCTATTAAAGGAAAAGAAAAATACATGGAAAATTCTGCCCAAGTGTATTTTGTGGAAGCAGTATATTTCGTCTTTTGCTGATAATGAAAATGCACATTATAAATACATGATATTTGTCAGGATATCCAATGCTTTGTTTTTATGGCATTATTAATTTGAGGTGAAAGTTCAGAAGGATCAGGAACTGGTTTGTTTAAAAACTTCCCATGTCTATGAGATACTTTATCAAAAAAAGCTTATCCCTGTATTACTTGTATTCAATAGAGATTTCACCTCTTCCTCTGAAAATTTCCTTGTAGTTAACATTGGAAAATGATTTCTAAATTGCCTATTTAGAAGAATGACTCAGCATCTCCCACTGAAACCCACTTCTGAGGAAGGGTGAGTCAGGATAGTGCAGCCTCCCAGGATTCACAAAGAGCATGATTTTTGCTGGTGCTCGATGCCTTAGCATGGTGATCAGGTGAATGGGATATTCCTATACAAAGATACAGACCTACAACTTGATTGCACAAAACGCAGATGGGGCAGACAGTTGTCACAGCCCCAGAGTTTGCCAGGGGCTATTGAACCCTCCCTATTTTAGCAACCTGGATGCAGTGGGGCACTCACAACCAAGAATGGCAGAGAGAGAGCCTGCCTGCCTTGCCAGATTAACTCTGACATAATGGCATTAGCACTCAAGTAGGAAGAAAAAGCACTGAGCTTTCACATCCATCTCCCTTCAAACATACATTTCTAACACAAAATTTCTGTTGAAGTCCTGAAAACAAATTCCAGAACCTTGTTGCTGCCTCTCATTTTTTCCACAAGAAATACCTGTTTGAAATGTAAATGCAGCAGACTTGCTTAAAGCTACCCATTTGGTCCTTTCTAAAGATCAGCAAGTGGTGACTCTGCTGGACTTCTTGGCATTGTTTGCCCGGTTTCAACAGGATCACACACAATTTGCTGTGCAACTACAGCCAGAAAGATGCAGACATGCATACATGAAGTTAAATTCATTCACAAACACAGTTTTCAGTCTATGCAGTGATGGGGTAGTGAGTCATGTTTTTTTTTTTCCTTATTCTCACATATTTTGTCTTTAAAATGCATTCAAAATGCAGAAAAAAATCTTTTCATTTGGATCCATTTAATAATGGAATACTATAATTCACTGTTACATGTGTTTGTTTTTTGGCTTTTTTTTTATTATTATCTCAGCACAGTATAGTGTCTGTTACAGCTCTGGAATCTAAAATTCATGCTGTTATACTAACAGTTCACTCTGGATACATAATTAAATTCTTTTGTCAAAGATTTAAAATATGAAGTACAACAAATCTGTGTGTTATCAACATATGGAAGCAATTTGTTTCCCACTGCATTTCTCAAGTTTTAACTCTGTTATAGCCTTAAATAATATAAGAGGTGCAATAATTTCTATTATCACAGACAACAGAAGGGTACTGGTATGGTATCTTGCTGCAAAACAACATACTATATTAGAGAGCTGTCATGTTTTTGTATTCAAATTCATTTACTACCTGAGACTTGGTATTTCTTCCCTTTCTTTCCAACTTCTCTTCAACATAGATACTCTGCAATGCAGATTGTGCCTTATAGTTAAATTTTGGCATTTGTATCTTGTAGGTTATTGTGTGAGCTCCCCAGTGTGATAATTTCAAAGGCAACTATGGAATGAGGTGAGATAAAATTTTTAAATTGTTTGGCAAGAATGGTAGTCCACAGTAGAAAATAGTAATTTGGAAATACTTTTCTTTGAAACATGTACTATAACCCAATTGTTAAATATAGCAAGCATAATATGATTCAAACATAAACTTTCTGAAAATTAACTTCAAGCCAAAATTTATAGAACTTTCATATACTTTCACTGGAAGATTCTAACCTTTATTTGCTCTCACTTAAATTCATGAAATAACCTCAGCTTCAATAAGTAAAAAGATAAAATACCAGCTAGGGTGATAATTTCAAAAATATATGCAAACTAAATATTCAATATTGTCATTCATTTTCCCCTAGAGATGTGAGACTATTCAGTATGAGCATTTAACTTTGTTCATGTCACTCTTTAAATCTGTGGTGCAGGGAATCCAAACAAAAGCCGTGAACACTTGCCCAGAGAAACCTGTTCCTGCAACAAGTCTTTTATGCTTTGTTTCATCATCCAGCACTGAGTGAGGTGTAAATATTACTAGAGGAACTTGTTGCAACTGTCCAAAGTTTAGATTTGTGTATGAATGCAAATTTATACAACTCTTGTTTCTTTAGGGGATAACATGATGGGAAAGAAAGTGATGTTATAGGATTCAGGAAGAAGTGATTACCTCTACGTTATCTCTAAAAGAGAGGTCCGATGGTGACCCTTCAGACCAGACTTCTGACCCTTCTGTTTTCCAGACTTCTGAATTTGGTGACAGGAGCTTCCAGAGCAGCCCTTGTGCAGAGTCTTGTGGGCCCAGGTGGATGAGGGCACTTGTGTCAGCCGTCTGCTTGGGGCTGTCCAGGAGGCAGTGATTGTGACAGAGGGGAGCGAACCGTAGCGTGTGCCCTGCTTACAGCTGCTGTGTAAACTGAGCACGTGCTGCCTTAGAACTGAATCTTTAACCCCATGTTGTGTGAGAGAAGTTTTTCTTCCTTCCACTTTATGATGTCTTCCCTATTCTCAGTCACTGGGAGAGAACAAGGACCCCAAAGAGCATATTCTGCAAAGGTCTAGATGCCCCTTGAAGCTGCTTTGTCAACCCCGGGAGCTGTTCCCTCACCGCCATGGTTCCTTTTGGGTGAAGCATGAGAGTGGTCTTCTGCTGCCTCCACTCAGGCTGAAAGCTTCCAGGCAAGAGCCTCTAGATGCTTTCCTACAGCCTGGAATGGGTAAAAAGGCTTCAACCATTTCTCTTGTTGTCCCCCATTTTTGTTATTTCTCAAGAGATTATGAAGAGAGATGTGGTATTATCTTTTATTTCTAAGTGTTGGGATGGGTTGTGCTGTGCCTCCTCCTCTTTGAACCACTATTTTATTCCCTGCACCAAGGGTAAAAAAGAGGTATTCCATAACTAGCAATCTCTTTTATAACAATTTAGAGTGTTTTTTATTTCTAGTATTGTGTGGAATATATTTTTTAAAATAGAAGTCAAAACATGCAATGCAGTACATTAGATACTTACGAAATCTGCTTGAAAAAATAACCCTTTTCTAGCATATTCCTCTACAAAGATTCACAGGTTTGTTGTGTGGTTCCATCCATAAGTAATATTCATCCTAATATTAAAGAGTTTTTCCCTTCTACTTTTTTTATCAGTGGTTCGGTAGCTCTAGAAGTGGGAAAACTGAAGTATAAATGGCATTTATCTTAGCTTTAATTTGTCTCAAGTGACAAAAGGAAGCTTGAAATATATAAGGTCTTCATTATGTGGGTGACTTTGGTTATGTTCTCATAAAACTAAAAGAAAATACCTTTGGATTTTAGTAAATAAAAAAATCACATTTCAAGTCTGCTTCTTATTCAAATGCACAGCTACCATTTTGAACTATTGAAGAATATCTCTTTAAGCAGCTGTTAAACATAACTGTGATGAACTGTCAGTAGTTGAATCTGCTTCTAATTCAGTAAATTATTTTTTTCTGGCACAATGGGAAATATGTTATCTAGTCATAGCTGCTGTGTTTGTTGTTAGAGTTTTATGTCTGTTGGTCATTATATTCTTCATTTTAGCCCACTATTACAATAAGAACAGTACTTACAAAAGAGAACATATTAGAAAACAGCAAAACAACAAGAGAAACAAGTCTATCTCGTTTGTAATCAAAATATTTCTTGTACACTTAATAATATCAAATATATGAGAGAATAAAGAGTCCTTTCCTTTAGTGTTACCACAGTCAGAGGAATGGCATTCATAAAGTCACCTCCCTCACTTTGCTGTTTTTATTCACAGAATCACAGAATGATTGGTTGGTTGGAAGGGACCACAGTGGGTCATGTGGCCCAACCTCTGTGTCTTAAGCAGCAAGCCAAGATAAAGTGAGCCCAGGAGCTGGGTAGGAAGGGCTGTTGGTGCAGGATTATGACAGTGAGGGTGGCTTAATGGAAGGATATGCTCAGTTTCTGCTATACAGACTCCATCGGTGCTTCATCACTTTCTTGACATGTTTTGACAAATTTGACTTCTAAATGTAGTTCCAGTCTGGAAAAGCAGTTCTATAGAAATAGCATCATAATGTTCTGCATTTATTGTCTTTGAATTGATTCCAACTTGAAAGTGCTTGTTTTAAGTGGAAGAAAAACAAGATTTTTTTCAGCTTTGAGTCTTCAAACTCAATCTGATCTTGTAAGTCAAGGCATTCCCATTATAAAACACACGAAAAGATTATATCTTTTGTTGCAACTATTCTTTCATCTTAAAAAGTTTTAACCCCTTGGTCTCTCAGTGAGAACTGGGCAAATAATTTGTGACTGCCCAAGTAATAAAAAGTCATATCAGAGGGATTTCAGAGGGGTTAATTTTTCAGGGCCAGTAGGAATTGAAGCTGTTAGGCACTTGTTTTCTCAACTGAAGGGAGAAGAAGTGACATAGTATGCACATAGGGACAAGATGTTGTTTTCTACAATTTCTGAACTGAACTACTCTTTAAAATACACACTGGGTGAAACAGCTTCTGAGAAATCCTGTGGGATTTTTCATGTGGAGTAGGATATTTTTAATGGGAGTTTTGAGTCCTGAGCAGCTGCAATTCAAATTAGTCAGGAATTATAATACTCACAATTTGATTTTAAGTTGAATTTTATTAGAGACATAGCTGCTGAGAGAAAAAAAGAAACCATATAGTTATGACTGTTAAATAAAAGTATAAACGTATGGAACTCAGCAACTAACAGAAAAACATGAAGATGTTGGACATGTACACCCCATGGGTCTACTGACTGGAGGCAGAGAACGAGATGTAGTTTTACATTTAAATGGCATGATTCCTGAGCTATGCTGTTAAATTGGGGACCAGCCTCATGACTTTTAATGTTTAGGACTGACACTGTTCCTCCTGAGCACAGGAGAGAGAGAGAGGCTTTCCTGAAGCAAGGAGGGTCCCCAGGAAAGTCACCTTGTGACTGAAACATATCTTGGCACAGAGCCCAAGGCTGAAGCTGTTGCAAAACATGAAATATGTAAAATTTCTTAAGAAAGCATGTTCTTTAATGCTTGATCTTTGTACAGTCTTGAGACTAATCAACAAGAAGGGAGGTCTAAACCATGAAACATACAGCAGCTGGCAAGCTCTGAGTGATGTTCATGTGTAAGAAAAAATAATTACTTGTTGGTAGAACTGTCTTGTTAAGGTTTAGGGCTGAACAGGTTTCAATCATCTCAGACCTAGGGGGAGGTTGAAAAAGCTGTGAAGGAGGATAGTGGACACAAAGAGCACAGAATTTAAAGGCCACAAGGACATTTGTCAGAACTCCCAAGATATAGAAGAAACTAAGAAAATCAACTCAGCAACTGTGTTGAAATCAGCTCCAATTTGGTAAAAGGTAGTTCTGACAGGGGGAGTTTGTGACTGCTGACTCATGGATCACTGAGCCAAGATACTCACTGATCCAAAAGAAGGGAAAGACAGAGCATGTGAACTAATTACCATGAGGCGAGAGGATCATTAACCAAGAGAAGATAGAACGCTAATTAATAAGAGAACTATGTAATGTAACCACTAATTCCTTTGTTTGCTAGAATGTATAAATAGCAAAAAGTTTTTGGTAGTTGTGTACTTTATTTGCAGAATACTACCAAGCACCCAGGCTTGTGTAACTCTGAAATAAAAAAATCAATGTCTCGATTGAGTGTGTAATTATTGGCTTCTTGCACACTGGATAATGAATCTGATTTTTGTGGACAACAGAGCCATTCCTATGTTATTGATCTGACTTTCCAGAAGCCACTAAATAGGTTCCAACACTCTATTTTGCTAGAATACAACTAATAAGGCAGAAAATAATTCTATGAACACAGAAAAATTAGATCTGTTAGGTGTCACACTAAACAAAGCACTCAAATACTTCTTCCCAGACACTGTATTTTCTGTGTGCTAGTCTTTTTCTTGTGCTTTCCTAACTTAAAACTATCAGTAGCTTTCTGGACCAAAGTAAATCTTTGCTGTTCTTTTCAGTTTCCAGAACAGTCTTCTAGTCTTTGCCTTGATTGCTGTTTGCTCCTGATGTCAGAAGCCTCTCCAGATATCTCCCACACTTGCTGGGGCAATTTCTCTGTACTTGAGATTCTTGTTTCTGTCCAGGAGCTTTGGCACTGCCAGAACAATGTGAACAGTAGTACTGCCTCCCAGCTGCTGGTCATAACCCTTTAATAGTATTTTTATTGCCCTGTAGGCCATTAATCGCATAAATATATCTTGCAATACATGGAAGCAATGGGGACATTTGAAATATGTTTTTTTCCGATGACAAAAATTAAAATATCTCCTGAAGGAGTGTTTTCTTTCTGAGATGTATATTTTGAATACAAACATCAGAAGTTGTCCCAAGTTAGCACTGGCTACATTTGAACACCTTCACAAGAGTCCTGTTATTTTTTTACCCCATGACGTAGTATACCCAATCAAGTAGTAAGTAAAAAGAGAGGTGTATCAATACCTATTGATTCAAGGTATCTATCATCACTAAAACAAAAAAATACATGTATTTATGGCCTTTGACATCAGATATTCTAATGTGAATTATCATACCATAATTATGTAAATTATATTCAATTTGCAATAATTGCTATGAAACTGAAAGGTAAGAGCACATTAGCATCCTATTAGTAATATGTTAGATGACATTGAATATTAATCCTGAGATCTATGAATCCTTTGCATTAAAAAATATAAAGAAAAAAATCAAAACTAGAACCTTTAGAAATATCTGAATGAATATTTTATTTGTTTTCACCATTGTTGCCTGAGTGAACCTTCCTTCAAATAAATTCCATAATATGTGGTAAAGGGGAACACATTCTATCTACTGCATAATAGCCTTTTTTTTTTTATGCAGTGGCTGTCAATATGTGACGAGACTCATCTGTGAAATTCAAATCTTCAGCTGCTTCCTTTTTGAACTTTAAATTCAGGTTTTTGTTGAGGGAACTGACAATTGTGTTTCAAACTGAGAGATTGTTCTTTCCTTTAACACTCAAAGATTTCAAATCTAGTATTTCAAACTCCACTTTGCAAGCTAAAATTAAATGTTGTAAGTGACTAGTGACATTTTCTGTTTGTGACAGACATATTTGCAAGAGCTATAAAAAATGTCTGGCATCTTGCAGTAAAGCATTTGTGCTACAACTAAGAATGCAAAATATTTCCCAGCTTGAAAACTATCATATTGATTAGTCAATAATTATCTTTATTTACTTATTGTTATTATTATAGATAGATAACTTTAGCTTGCACCAAAAATAGGCATTAAAAATGAAAGAAGATCTCTTTCAAAAAGAGATGTTTAAAAAGAACATAAGTGAGTAGATCTTGTAGATTTGAATTTTTTTTTTTATGCAAATTAAAGATAATATTTTCTCCCCTTGACGGTATAAAACAATTTTGTTTGTGAAGAGAATGGTATTGTAAATGTGGTTTACAATTAACTATTTTCTAAGTAACTGCATTTTGGATGTCTTATTGTAGACACAACACATCCTAATTACTATTGCACTGCACCTTCCCACACTAATCCCTGTTATTTCCTTTGGCTCTTTTTTCAACTAATAAATTATTTAAGGATAGTAGTAGAGACATAATTGAGTAAATACTCATCTGACATATACAGATTTGCTATTAATCTTTGTTTTCCAATCTGTCAGCTGTCCTATCGTCACTCCTTGATTTTGATTTTGTCCTGCTTTTGTCAGACTCAGGTCTGGTTAACACCTGAGCATTTTGCTTCATGAAGTACAAGTACTTAGATTCTGTTTTGCTGGACTATGGCCTCAGCCCATGTCTTTTTCATTTACTCTATCTATTCAAAGTTTACAGAATTGCAATAAAATGAAAGGAGAAAGGTGAAACAAATTCATCCTTAGGATAGAACATGAGACGTTTTTCCAAGTTATCTTTACTTGTGTCATACTGGACAGACATCTGTCTAATATTAGCACTCAAAAACTTCCAGCAATGGAAAGTTCACAGGATTCTTTCCTCAGTCAATCAATCTCCTGAGTAGGAAATATTTCTAACAGCTAATCTAAATCTCTCTTGTCACCAATTATTTCTTGTCCTTGTCTCACTGATAGGGAGACCAGACTACTCCTTAGTGTCCAAAACTTCTAACAGATTTGTTGAATGTCATTCTAAAGCCTCTCAATTTTATTTCGCAGAATAAGTAGAAAAAATTTATTAAAATTTCCTTAGAAGTTGCATTTTTAGACTACATCTTTTTCCTCTTGATCTGCCCTGGACCTCCATTCAAATTAATGCATGTTAATCTGGAAGAGTGGTGCCCAAAAGTGGACAGAGAATTTCAGCTGCAGTCCTACCAATGCAAAATGAAAGAGAAGTTTATGTCCATTATATAAAATATATTCTGCTTTTTATACCCTGATTTGACTTTTACTTTTGCAGTAAAGCAGTGCTGTAGATACTAATTTTCATGAGATAGGTAACCTGATATGTTTCTGCAGAAGAGAGACTTCATTTATTTTGCAAAGTCTTGCATTCACAGGGCTGATTGTTCTTTCTAAGCATGGCACTTGGCACCTGACCTGATACTGTGTTTCCATATCCTTTCTTCAGATCATTTACACACCTAATCCTGCTGTACATCAGCTCACTGACAAGTTAATAGAATGTGTATGGCAGATTAGCAAACTGTTGCACAGAAAGCAAGTCAATCCCTTCATTCCTTCTGTGAACAGAGCACTTCTCTTCCAAAAGCCAAGCATGCACTTTCTGAGAAACTTAATCAAGAATAATGCTAGTAGAAGGAGAAGAGGGGGAAACTTTCTCTTCCATTAAATATTATGTGTCCATTGACATAGTAAGTCAGAAACAGCAATAAAAACTGTCTTCCTTAAGCAAGTTCTTGTTATTCAAAAGGAATACTCCTTTGTAGAGGAGAAAAAGGAGAAATTAATTGATATATGAAGACTTCAGCAGTCTGTTATCCTTCAAATGACACCAAAAGGGAAGTTAGAAATCATGTGCAAACAATTCCACCTCAGCTCTCAGAGACTCTTATCGGAAAAACATTTTCTCTTTTAATTCATTTCCAGACTACAAAAAGTCAGATGAGCCGATAGGAATAGGGTAATTCTTGCAGGACACTTAGTTTTCATTCCATTCCCATTAATTCAGAAGGTGAAATCCTAAAGTACTGGAAGACAAGGGAGATTTGCAACAGATTTCTACAGAACCAAATAACCTGAGCTCTAACTGGAGGCAGCCCTGTGCTAAGTTGATCCCCTGAAATGGGCAAAGGACACAATCAGTCCCATTCAACAGGCTCAACAGGAAGGATTGTTTGTTTTGGGACATTTTTAACCTTCAGCATCTCAAATACAGGACTCTAGCACTTAATGTAACTGGTTACATGTTTTAATGATATCATACTCATGTGTTACTTATTTTGGTCCATTACAGCAATGCTCAGACGGAAGCATAAAGGAAGATCTGCCTCAGACTGTGTAAACTTAAAGCCTCAGGCCAGTGAAGATCAAAAATATATTTCCCTTCTTGGATCAGAGAGTCACTGAGGTGATTGAGGCTGCTGACAAGGTATAACATTCAACACAGCTTTGTAAAGTTTGCAAGAGTGGGCCATGAAACAAAAATGAAGGGGCTACAATGGCCAGGAATAAAGACTGGGTCATTAAAGACTTTATAAGACTTTGTGGGTAATGAGTCCTGTACATGTCCTAAACTGAAAAGACCTGTTTCCAGCTCTTAAGAAGATCAGGTTACATTGTGCCCCTTCCTCTGTATAACAGCAGTACCATTAACTTACCCAAATGCACAGCAGTGCTATCTTTGTCCAGCCAAAGGGGTTAAGGAAGGCTCTATTTTCATTTGTTGTCCTTTGTACATCTCGCCAGGAGTTGTCTCACAGTGTATTTTTGACATTACTGTGTTTAAATGTCCTTTGTGTATCTTTTGGTGTTTCAGTGAATACTGAAGATGACAGTCGTTATGGTCCTTTCTTGAAACTGGGGGGAAAAAAGTGAGACATTTCAAGCTGAAAAACTTCATCTAATGTGGTTTTGGACATACTGAGAGGGTAGATCATACTTTAAAAAAATTTAGAAAATAAACCTTGAATGTAGACTTGAGCTAGCAAAATCCCTCAAACAAAAACAAAATTTGAAAGCAATTCAAATGCTAAAATACATTTTTAAAGACTTTAACATTCTGAATTCTTAGCAGTAATTTATGGACAACAGAAAAGACAAAATTCTTCAAATATAATGTAGCACATATTTCATTTCTGAGTATAAACCTGGCAGAGAAAAGTATATACAAGAATTCTGGCATTTTTCAATAATAATAACTGCTATACCAAAATGTTTATTTTCCTCACATTTAACTGTGACTTAAATCGCTAAGAAAAAGAAGGGGTTAATGCTGATTTTTTTCAACGTCTATTAAAGCATATATTTTTCATATTCTACCTTTATAGCGTCAGGAAGAAAATATGTCTGCAAAATTCAGATCTGTTTGGAAGGTAAATGTATTTGAAGTTCGTTTTCTTATAATTTATTTTACACAGTTTGATGGCTTAATGTCAAATTGAGCCTATGGAAGTCTCTAATACTGTGTAACATCTCAAAAGTAATGAACTGTATCACAATTCCTAATGTGGTCCTGGCTGATTAAGAATGTTGACTCCTTCTTGGCAATTTTCAAATGTCTCTTTAGTGAAAGATTCATGGTGTTGTGATATTTATCCTCACAGAAACAAGATATGGCTTTAATAGAATTTATTGCATATAGCTTTTATGGGTTAGATTTCAGAGTATTTGCTTCAGCTTATTTGTAATTTAAGATCTAGCATTAGTGGACTTGCTAGTCAGCGGGATAGGGTGATGGTATTAAAAGAATAACAGATGACATTTAGTACACATTTTAATTTTGCTGGTCTTATGTTCTGTCACAGCAAGGACAGAAAACTGCCTTTATGATAATATTGTCCTGTATCAACTAAACTTTAATTTCTGAATTAATAACAATAGAACTGTCTATTAATTTGTCAGTGTAGAGAAAATCAATTGATTTATTAATGTTTTTCAACACACTCTTCTAATTACTGATGATACAGTAAAATTACACTTAAGTTACTATTAAAATTAAGTTCAACAATGATGAGGGTTTGTCGAGTACTAACATGAAAATGAACAACATACTCTTATACTTCCAGAAGGAAAAAAATTTGCTTAAGGGCCAGGTACTGAAAAAAATTGCATATGCAGTTAAACTCTGTATTGTGATAATTCTTTGTGCTGAGAAATTGCTTTTGAAATCTGAACATTTCCACTCAAAATCTAATTGCTTCCAAGCTCCCTAAACTGAGATTTAATCTACAGTGTGTTGCAAGAGTGACTTCACTGTGATTTCTCTCTACTCCTCACTAGATTTTCCTTTTCAATTCACAACTCTCCCACCACCTCTTTTCCAAAATGCCCACCAGATTGCTGTGAGATTTGTACATTATTTCAGTGCAGAACAGTGTACCACTTGCACTGTTCTGGGACTGTAGTGTGGGCTTCCTGGAGCATGGACAAATTGTGCACTTTCCAGAAGTATTTTGTTTCAGGTTTTATTGTGTTTACAAGCCCATTCAGCAAAGTGCTGGACTTTATCATCATGCAGGGCTGTTTTATTCCCTCCTGTCTGTGTTTAGAGTCTTGTAAGCTCTCTAGTGAGACATGCCAGAACAAAATGATAAATTAAGTTGAGAGTTCTGAAGACTGAATGCTTTACAGGGTTCTGAAAAAAACCCCCAAACAGACTAAATATGGATCTAACAAAGAAAATGTTTTAAAAGCTCATTAAAATCAGCTATCATCCTGTGGGACTGGAAAGTGGCAAATGTGTCTGTATTTTGAAGCCATGTGGATTTCATCCAAGACAGAGCAGATCTCTGAACCATATTTGGAATCAGTTAAAATGACTGAAATAAATAAAAGGTCTAATTATCACCTACCTGCCGGAAAAAACATGGTACAGTTTTTTCAGGTGGAACAAATACTAGTCAGTGCATTTGTCTGAATACTAGAATTAGAGCATTTTCATATAGAAACTGATTATTGTGAGGATCATTTTCTTTAAGATTGTCAATATAGTTATTGGAAATTACCTATAAGTTTAAAATCTATCAACAAATTAAATTTATTAAGAAAAATGTAGGCAATCTAACCTGTAACTGGGCAGTGTCAGACTGGTGCACACTGCCATAAAGCTCTTTCCAGGGTCTTGTGCCTTACCATCAGTTTTTTACACAAAATTATTATTGTTACTATGATTACTGTTATTATTGTTATCATGATTATCACAATTATTATTATGATTACTAAGATTGTTACTTTATTATTATGATTATTGTTATGATTATTGTTGTTAATTTTATGAATATGATTATTATTATTACTACTACTACAAAGAAAATATAAACCAAATAGAATTATAACTAAAATTATACTAATTATAATAAAATATCATAAGACAACTTGGCAGTAGAAATCAAAATCTGTGTCTTATCTGCACCTGAAGAGAATTCAAGTTGTTGAAACCTCTATCGTCTATGAGTGCCAAACAATTTTTCATGTTGTGGCAGATATGGTAAGGTAGAAAAGAGGCATAAGCCTTCACACTTCAGCATAGAGGCAAAACCCTTAAATGAAAGAATTTATGGAGAAATAGGTGTCTGGTATACAGTTTACAGGATAATAGAGTCTTCATATTTTGGAAACATCTGTGATTAACTGCTAATAAAGACAGGATACTGAGCTGAATAGATCACTGAGCTGACCAAGCATGAACATTTATGTATTACTGTATTCCACTGTATTTTGCAATAATTGCCACTTACTGGTGTTCTAGAAAGAATTCTAATGGATTGACAGTGATAATATGAGCTTTCAGTTGTACTTCCAGTATCTTATAATAGTCTTATATATGGGCTATATAGGCATATTCTTAAGCCTAGTATTAGTCTGATTTTAAAATTTAAACTAAGTTAGGGCTCTCATTTCCTCATTTAGATGCTCATAGCAGAAGAGAACAGTAACTGTGAAAGATGAATGCCTCAGGCAATGCATGTGCCAAATGTAATAGAAAGAATAAATTATTTTAATGCTTCTATTTGCTGGACAATCCAAGCATTGTAGGACATTCCCCTGATAGAAGTGCAATCTTTTCTATTTATGGTAGGCAGTCTGAAACAGAAAGTGAAGTGTACCTGTGTGTCATCTTCATAAGACATAATTTTGTGATATTGCAATGAGTATTGCTGGAATGGAAAATAAAAAACTGAATTCAGCAGTCCCTTGACATTATTTTTCATTAGCTGTATTTCTACATAAAATCATTAAAATGGTTCATCATTGGGAAATGGGCACTCTTTTTCTGGAACAGAATATTGCAATAATAAAAGGCATATCAATTGTGTCAGAAGTTAACAACCAATTTGCCAGATGTCTGAAATGATAACACTTCATGAACAGGGACCTCATCTCAGTAGTGTGATTCCAATATTAGTATTAATATCAGGTTTAAAATGATGGACAATTTGTATCTATTAGTCAAAAAGAAGATGTGTATTTTCTGAATTATTATTACCAGGCACAACTTTACTTCTATATTATGTAGTTTGATTTAAAACTGTAAAGAGCTTTTAAGGAATGTAATTGAGCAGATATTTAATCTGAAATATAGGAAGTTTCTATACTGTTAAAACGTAAAGGTTTCACTCTGCTGTTATTAGTACTTCTACAACAGGCTCCAGAAGGACAAAAAGGCATAATAGAAGCAGGTTGCCACAGAATTATACCAACAACATATCCAGTGAGAGATGAGGGATACTGTCTTCAAAACTCACAACTGAATCCAAAAGTGTTAAATTAAATATTTTCCATAACACTTACCAAACATCCCACATCCTAGATTGTAACAAATGTCATATTATAAAAGAGAAAAATACAAGATAGGATAAAGGGGAATGGTTTTAAACTAAAAGAGGAGAGATTTACATTAGATGTTAGGCAGAACTTCCCTACTCAGAGGGTTGTGAGACACTGGAACAGATTCCCCAGAAAAGTTGTGGATGCCTTGCCCCTGGAAGTGTTTAAGGCTGAGTTGATTGGGGCCCTGAGCCACATGCTTTAGTAGGTGGCATCCCTGCTCATGGTGGGGGCAGGTATTGGAATTAGAGTGTTTTTAAGGTCCTCTCCAACCTTAACCGTCATTTGATTCGATGATATGCATAAAAGCTATAATAAAGAGAGTAGTTATTCAATGTGACAAATACTGGATGTGTTTTGGAAAGAGTTCAAAGTATCAGGCCAAGCCAGTGAAGAATAAAGCAAACTCACACTGAGATGGTGGAGGTAGCCAATGGTGCAAGAATAGGATTGGGGATAGCCCCGTCAAAGAAGCTGGGATGTTGTGCCTTCCAGAAGTCTGGAAATCTGTACCCTATGACGTGCTTCAGCATCTCAGAGGAACAACATTTTGTTCATTACAGAGCATTTAGGGAATGGAAATGAAAAAATCTTACGTCATTCCAAAGAGATCCTTTTTTATGGAAACACTACTGGGCTGCATCATTAGGCATTTCATTTGGTCCTCTTCAGTGAAAAGAGACATAGAGAAAATAAAGACTTTTGAAAGGTAAGGATCAGAGTGCATGAAAACAATTAGGAACCTCTTAACAGAAATGTTACTTGTACCCATCCCTTTCTCAATACAGGTTCACACACATCAGTGTATGGGGGAGTGATTTCATTCCAAAGCATGCTTTTCATGATTCCTCTTCAAGTTGGGACCAGTTTGCTCAGTATCAAGATCTCATTGACTCTCCCCTTGATAATTAGTATGAGACAAGAAATGCCAGTAAAACAAGTAAAATGTGATTATGCACCTTATATTTTTTAACATGTATCTGAGAACATCCAAGGACTGTGGAAAGAAATGGAACATTCTTGCTCTCTTGGATGGATGTCAGGATAAATGGGTAAGAGGTACTTCCTTTGTAAAAATGCCAGGGCAATGTGCCAAAGCAGACCCACATGCCACAGGTGATGTTCCTTGTATCCCATTTAATGCAGGGTAGAATTTACTTACTTGATTTACCCTGCAAGAAACACGGCCTGTGTTGCATTAAAAATAAATCATAGTACCTAGAAATAACTGCAGAACAGTGCTTGCAGACTTTTCACCAGAGAGATTAGAGTGGTTAACATCTGAAGAGGAAGATTTGGAAGCATACCTGTAGAATTATGCTGGTCACAGAATTACTGGACACTAGTCAAGGTTTCTGCAACAGATTGTAGAAAATAGCAATATATCACCATCACTACCTATGCAATTGTAATCCAGGAAAAATATATATTCATAGCAATTCTTCCAACGATTTTCATCCTTCTTCTTACATTTCCATTGGCATTTCTCAGAGGAACTCCCTTCCTATATAGTATTTCACATAGAACTACTGAGGCTTGAATCATTCTTTCTCTCTGCTCTTCCAGACTGAAAGAGCCTGAAGCTTTTCTTCCTCCCGAGGGAATCATGGAGACCTAAAGTATTGCTGTGGATGTCTGCTTATTGCATGGGCCATTGCCTTTTCCCTCCAGGTAGCTTGAAGGAAACCTCCATGCACCTTGACATCCTGCAAATAAAGGAGTGTTCACACTCTTCAACCACTACTGAAAATCACTTTAGTAAGCATAATGGGACCAAAAAACCCCAAAACAATGAGCACGTGAAGGGAAAAGGAAAAAAAACCACAAAAATATCCCTTACCAGAAATATAAATGGGTCATGTTCTTAGGAAAACGAAAGCTTTTCTTATGAGATTCTTCTGTCTTTAATCCTTATCTCTTGGGTTGCTTGGGTTTGGGTTTTTTTTTCCCTTTCTCTCCCATGCCAAATAGATGTAGTCTGTTAGTTGCAGATTAAATTGCCTGTATGTTTTTTGCCCTACCATGCTGCCACTGTTGTTATAATGGCCCACAGGTGAATAAGCTTCATTCCAATTTGTTTGCTAGATGCAGCATCCTCTGAGAAAACAATTGTGAGATTGCATGCACTTTGTAAAGCCAGTGGATTGACTTCAGATGACAGCTTCTGGGTGAACTGATTGCCTACAAGTGAGATGAGCAAAAGGGTCTAGCTCTCTGCCCTGTGGCTCCTTTCTAAATATTTCTCTGCTGATGTTGAAGAGTTAGAAGCAACAACCTGTCACTTAGAAAAAAAGCACATGCTCTTGATTCACAGGAGGTAAAACTCATAAACTGAATCTCCAACTAAGAGTACAATTTTAAAGATAAGCAGGGAAAACAGACAAAAGTCAATATGAAAAGAAAGAGGGCTTTGTTTGCAGGTTTTGCTTTTGTTGGGAGACATTCACACAGTAATGCAGCTGAATACATTGGACATAAAACATGGTTCATTTTAATGGAGCAATGCAATGGATGAGTTGGATGAGAGCCCTGGAGTTCAACCCCTCTACTGAAAGATGAACCGTTTAGAGCAGGGTGCTTAGAACAGTTTCTGGTCAGTGTCTGAGTATCTCCAAGGCTGGAGATTTCACTACCTCTATAGAAAATCTGTGCCAGTGTTCAACCACTATATGAGAGAAAGTTTCTTCTTAATTTTAAATGGAATTTCCCATATTTCAGTTTGTGACCATTGCCTGCTGTAGCTGGGCATGACTGGGAAGAGACTGGCTGTGTACTATTTACTCACCCCATCAGGTTTTAAACACATTGATATGATCCTTCTTGAGTCTTCTCCAGGCTAAACAGACCCAGTTCTCTCTGCAATTCCTCACAGGAGAGATGATCCCATCCCTTAATCATCTTAAAGTTTCTTGGCTGGTGTGTCTCCAGTAGGGCTATATTTCTCATGTACTGAGGAGTTCAGAGCTCAGTATTCCAGATGCATCTCAGAGCTCAGTATTCCAGATGCATCTTACCAGGGCTGATGAGAGTAGAGTGATCACCTTCCTCAATCTGCCAGCAGTGTTCCCCTCGAAGGAGTCCAGGAGGCTGTTTGTGTTCTTTGATGCTAAGGTGCACTGCTGGCTCACAGTCAGTTGGTGTCCACTCAGAATCCCAGCGGTTTTTGTTCAAGCCTTTCTTTCCCCAGCCTGTTTTGGTACCTGGAGTTATTCCTGTTCAGGTGCGGGGCTTTGTACTTCTTGGAGAATTTCAAGAGGTTTCTGTCAGCCCATTTCTTTAGACTTTTTAAGTCACTCTGGGTGACAGCACAACCCTTTGGTGTATCAGTCATTCTTCTCTGTTTTGTATCAACTGCAAACTTGTCAAGGGTGCACTCTGTCCCATCCTCCAAGTGATCAGTGAAGATGCTGACAGGGATTTCCCCCAGTATTGGCTCCTGGGGTACATTTTGTGTGAAGGAAATCAACTTAAAATCTGTAAAATTTTCAGTTAAGCTGGTTTAAACATAGACATTTTTCTCATAAAATACTGTAAGATTATAAAAATAATTGTTGTCTTCAATATCAGAAATTTCATGTTCAATATTCTGCCTTTTATTGGAACCAAATAATTCACCCAAAAATTCTGGCCACCTCTGTTCTTAATAGAATGTTTGGGGACAGGGTGGAGGTGGAGGGTGGGAAAATAATAACAAAATGAGCTTTTACAACCACACAGTTATTTTGAAAAGGATTTTATGTGAAGATTTTGTAAAATTGTTTGTACCAGTTCAAAGTGATGAGCCGTAGATAAAGGATAAGGAACTTTCAAGCACTAAATCAAGGAGACAGTCTGAATAACTCTATTTTTTTCAAAAAATATTTGCAGAATTGATTTTTATTAGAGTCAGGAAGGAAAACAGATGTCAAAAACCTCAGCAGTTATGAAATAGAAGTTTCATTCCATTCAGGTCAGTTCTGTGCTTAGACAAGAAATTTTGAAAAAGTTCCTGGATTACAAATCACCTATAAGTGACTGTGAGCATTGCTTTATGCAAAAGATGTCCATTTATGTAGGCTATCAATAAAGTACTGAGATTTAGAGTGAAGAGTAGTGATGCAAACAAATCTGTCTTTATCTGAAGAGTCACAGTCTGTTGAAAGGGTCATTTCTATTTCAGGTTACTCCTATTTCATGACAATCGCCATGTCTTTAATCAAAATTGTACACTGCAGCAAGTCAAGTTTCATTTTTATTGCTCCATGTAAATATATTGAAAAATTGACAGTATAAACAATTGTAAGACAGAGCCACCCACATAAACCCTGTCCTGTTTCTGCTCTGAAGACAGGCTATCATTAAGTCACAATTTGTGGTAATCATCTTTTATGTTTAGTGCCGATTTTTGCAAGATACTTGAAATAACTTGTAGAAGCTACTGCTCAGCAGTTTCCACAGGCAATTATTCTAACGTAAATCAGTAGGTCAAAATAAATTTTTAGAAGCAGGGGGGTGATTAGAGTGGCACTATTTTTAAACTGGTGGTAGCTAAGAATTGTTTTATCTAAGCCATGTAGATAGCTTGAGATATATTGGATGTGCCAAGTACACACTGGATGTCTGGAAAGACCAAATTTTGATATCACTACATCCAATTGTGCTATTATAAGATGAGGCATGAAGCAACAACCAAAAGTATGATCTCACCTTGGGGCTACTTTTGACCCAAACATATGGAAACGGAGTTTACCAACATCCAATGAACTTTCCAGGAAATGTGTTGAACTTTGGCTACGGACTTTTTTTATTTAGCCATACTATAGTACAATACGCCCAATAGTAGAGTTTTACTCCCATTGCATTGTAAACAGACTTTCTCAGAGTTTTAGCAAACAGCCCATATGTTTGTCAGTTCTGATCTTTACAAACCTTGATGGTAGAACAATGCAATACTGCCAAATAAGTTTTTAAGCCTAGTTTTGCAACAAATTTGTGGTGCATACTTTGCACAAATCTAAGAATAAAACTTCTAATTTTAGTAGGATCTGTGATATTGAGTTTGTAGGGTTTTTTTTAAGAACCATTATTTTAGTTCAGTTCTGTGTTTGTCAAAGGTCCCGTATTTTGAAACATATTTGCAGAGATAAGAGTCAATATTTTCTTCCTCGTGGTATCTATTCCATCCATGTGAGGAAATAGAGTGTTACATTTCACAGCTGAAAGAGAAGCAGTACACTTAATAGAAAATAAGCAACTTAATGTGCTGTGCAGTACAATTTTCATTGTTAAGTGTGAAACATTGCATGATCTAAAAGAATGGGGGAAGCGCAATGTCAAAATGAATGGGACCCAAGACTTCCAAAGACAAATGATTCATCTGAATCACTATATTCCAAATTAAATATTCAAAACAAGACACCCTATGGCACTCTGAATTTTTCTTCTATTTTTTTTTTCTGAGAGAATTTCAAGCTTTATTGTTTTATTATTTTTGGAAGATTTCTCAGGATCGCTGCTCACCTTGGATGGACAAAAAAAAGCAGGAATGATGAGCAAGCTCTCCAACTTGGAATAAATGTGGCTAGTTAGCTGTGAATGCATCTACAAAACTCTTTTGTTGTTTCCAATGATGGGAAATATTCAGCACATTTCTTTGTCTTCTCTTTTGTAGTATAGCTGGCTCATGAAAACAATGATCACAATAGTAGTGACAGCTGAAAAAGGTAGTTTGGAAAAAAAAAACCATAAAGGATCTATGCCTCAGCTCCCAAAAGATATTCAGAATCAATGATTTTTATTGTGTAAATAACCGTCTTTTAGGATTAAACTCTGCGATACAGATTTCTTTCGTATTAATCCCTACATAACCTTTGAATGCTAAAGGCTTTTGGCTACTGCTGACCTAAGGAGATAATACACTTTGCAGGAGGACACATCTCTCCAGGTACTCTGTCTTGACATAAGATAATTTGTTGTCCCAAACACAAAAGAATGTTAGAGGTGGAAATAGGATGAAATCATGACTCCAACCAACACCCTTCAAAAGCCCTTTATAGCTTTGAGAATCAGCTGATACAACAATGTTTAAGGTGCCTTAAAGAAGATGACCATAATTTAACCCCCAAATGTTTATCTGTAATTTTTCACAGCTCAGCACCTCCAGTTGTGCAAACAAGCTATGCATAAATAAATCATCTGGCTAGGGCCTTAGGGAGAGGAAGAGAGAGTGGCAAGTAGGATTTCACGGCCAGCAATCACTGGTGGCAAAACTGGCTTTCTTTGTTGATAAGGCCTCTGTGCTGATCAAACTCAGTGATGGCAATTAGATAGTTGTTAATTGTCAATGCAGAGTGAATAGCTATAATTGTGTTCTTCCTGTTTCCTCAATTTTTTTCCTATATAATAATTTTGGAAATTATGATGAATAATAATAATAATTATTATGTGTGGGGAAATGCTTTTTTGCAGACTTGAAAACACCGTTACAGATGAAAGCATCTTACATTTATTCTAGTGATGACAGCAAGAAAAAGATGGCTTGCTTCCAAATAATTTTCCACACATAAAATGTTTCATTTATCCCATCTTATTCTTTTCCTCCTCTTCTTCTTTTTGTAATCACAGCACTTCATCCCTGCAGACTCTACCTAATGCTGTTGGATGATCTTTGTCAGGAATGCTTTATGAGATAAGATTCTGTGAGCTTGCCATTTGCTCAGTAGCTCGGGCATGCTTTTCTACTTTTTAGATATCTTATATTCATTGTTGAATTGTTCTTGGACTCATCCTTAAGATTCCATGGTTCCCCCAAACACCAATGAACAAGTTTCATCCTTGTCTCAGAAAAATTGTGCTTGATGACACAGATTTGCTGTGCAAATTTAGACATATGTGAGGTTATGTAAAATGAGGCATGGGCATATGTTTGCAGGACTAGAGCTCTGCTTTGTGCTAGAGGCATGATATGAATAAGAGTCAAAATCGGGACAGTTATAATTACACAAAAAACAGGGTTTATTCTGATAAAGAATGTCTTTTTCTCCTAGTCATGTATGTGAAACATACCTTAAGTTTAGTAAACTAGAATTGGGAAAGCCATGATAGTTCCTTTTCTGTCCTAACTTGAAGTAAACTTCAGGCCATGCTCATTAAGAACGGAAAATGACATGCCTGTGCGTATTAATAGAAAATAATCATCTAAGATGGGCATCAATTAAAACATTTTTTTCTTTCTTACAAAATAAAATTATGATTGAGTGATTTTTTTGGTTGCCTCAAATTTTTATTGCATAAATACCCTAAGAGAATCAGAAACAAATAAAGTATTGCTTTTTTTTTTTCACATACACTTTTTTTTCTACTATTTCCTTGGTGATGGGCAGCATTATTTTTCATTTTAGTATATTGATCCATTTTTTCCTTTTGTTTACCTTCCTCACTTCATCATAACTGCAGGTTTTGGGTGAGGGTTAGCTTATACAGAGTTGAGGTTTTTCCCCCACCAATAAACTGTCCACAGCACAGACAGCACAGCAAGGTGGTGTAACTCATGACTCACAGGGCTATCTCTCCTAACACTTTTACCAGGGAAAAGCATGTTTTTTCAGGTTCAAAACTTCTGTTGATCTTTGGAAAATCTAAGGTCTCTAGATCAAGATCTTGTTAGTGTCAACAACATGCTTCCATAAAGTGATTAGAGGCATATTCCTGTCCTTAATAACAAATTTCTATTGGCAAATATGCTTGCAGTGGGACTGGATTCAAGGCTGCAGCCAAATTAATTGTAATTGAAAATCTGCACTTAATGCCCTTTGGGTTTAAAAAAGGGAAAAGTTCAGCCTGGTCATTTTTTGATTTACAATCTGCTTGGGAAAGCTGAAAAGACAGGAAGGAAATAATAATTTAAAACTAAGGTGACACCAACTAGAGAGTGAAAAGAAAGAAAAATATTGACGGAAGCACTGTGAAAAAATAAAAAAGGAGAATGGAATACTTAAAAATGTTCATATTGCAACAATTTTCTTTGTTGTTCCTAGCTCTCCTTTTACTTTTTTGAAGATTCCTTTTTCTCCCATTGCAGCGCCATGTAGTACATAGCAAAACCTACTGCAGACACCTCTCATGGCTAATATGGCTTGATTAATAAATGGATTCCAAGATGATACCAAGATCCTTCTGGATGTCAAAGCATCAGGCCCAAGGTATTTGATATGACTTGTAGTGGACTGTGATGGGAGACTAACATTTCTCATGCAATGTACCTTCTCAGTAGCATAATTTTGAAGAAGTTAATACATAATATGGCCACATGTTGTGTCTCACTGAATCAAGATAAGTTGGAATGTAACATTCAGCAATCACAGTTTTACATTATGCAGGTGTAATATAGACAAAATTGCTACCAGTTTACAGTTAAGGATGAAGTCTAGTTATGCCAAGTTGCGTCATATTGTGGGGACAGGACAGACATTTGCCAGCTTCAAGGATTTGAAATTTTAATGCCTTGTCTATTTCTTCTCCTGAGAACAAAAATTAAAAGTACTATACAAGATTTCTAAGCTTCTTAAATTTTCTGGAATCAAAATACGATCTGTGTTATTAATTCTTCCAAAAACACCTTCCAGCTCTGTTCTGTCAAGTCTGATTTCAAGTACATCAAAAATCCTAGGTATGAAAACAATCATTCAAATACATCCCTCAAAGCCAGGAAAAAATTAATTTTTTTTGACCCAATAGGTTCCTCCTTTGTTGATTAATCAGTACGATTTGACTGAACCTGGCAGAATGACTCAGATTTCCCTGACATACATAAGCAAGGTCCTTGCTACTAATTGCTCATGATTAAGTCATTTTAGAGATGCTTTCTTATTAGAATTCCTTCCTTGTACAGGTTTGATTGGCACTGACTTCTTACTGACTGCAGCTGTTCTTTGAAATCCCTGTATTATATGGTGGACACAAAAGAATGCTTACTTCTACCTTCTGTATCTTCTGTTCTGCTGCAATGCAGAATAATATTTACTTAAGAAGAAAAACCATGGTGGAACATTTAACTGAATTTAACTCGATCATCATAAAAATCAAGTGCCTCTGCTGAACAAATGAATTTATTGTCTTATTGCCTTCTTCATATACTTTGTTTAGCATTTCAGTCATCTGGAGCTGCTCATCTGTTTGTTGCCATTGGACTAAAATTATCATGAAAATCAATGTTTCCAGTATTTTATTTGACTTTAGGAGGTCAGTGTTTCACTTTTGAGATTAAAGTGGAATACCCAAAAAGACCTTTAATTTATGAGTCAATTTACTCACATTAAGTAATCTCATTGGGTTCAAAAGAATCAGTCCTTTAATTTTAAAGTAAAGACTAGGTATAACAAAGAAGTTTTTTTCAGTGAGGGTGGTAAACCACTGGAATAGTTTGTCCAGATGTGGTAGGTGTACAGTCTCTGGAAACATTCAAGAACAGGGTAGATGGGGCTCTTACCCTAACCCATTTGAAGATGTCCCTGGTCATAGCAGAGAATTAGACTAGAGGGCCTTTAATGGTACCTTCCAAAATATTTTTTGATTCCATGAGTCTGTGGTCTGAATTTATCATCATGTATGAACTTTTGCAGATATTATGATGTTTTTGAACATGGCCACAATTTCTGGAAAGTGTTAATGACTGTGCATTAATTCAGTTATAACAGTCATCATAACACATAGAGATTTAAAGAGAACAGAATGGAAAAAAATGGGCTGGCTGGTTGATAAATAATTCTTCCATCTCTGTGCAAATGCAGTCCACCTGCAGCATTTGGAAAAGTGTGTGTGAAGCTTCTTATGCCATAAAGTATCTTCTGCTTAGAAACTAACCTGATCAAGAGACCTCAAAAAATCTCAAAACCTTATGAATGTCACTGAATCTTCAATTCCATATTTGCACATTTCTTTTTCCCTATCCTCTATTAAGCACCTGAGCCATAAGAAACACTTATTGAAGCTAAAGGGAAAAACAAATAAACAAAAAGGGAACCTCATGCTCCAGAGGGCAAGACCATATGCAGCATTCACTCTGAAATTTGGACAAGTGAGAGATGCGGGATGGAGGATTGCCATAGGGCAGATTTACTTCCTAACTACACATTCTGTCACTGCTATGAAATACTTTTGCAGTGTTGGTATAAAAACTGCAGCCATGTAGCATGCAGCATCTGAACTACTGTGCCTCTGGGTTAGGGGCATACCAATCAACAACCTGGTTACTGTTTTTCAATGTTTTGAACAAACCAAAGGGGAATTCTAACAGACTCATTTCAATAAAAGGTCATATCCTCAGTCGATGTATAAATTTGATGGAGTTGCTCTGGCATAGGTTATCTGAGGCTTTAGATCATTATTTCTAAAATATTAAAGCAGAGCCTGAGCTAGTGTAAATCAGTGCAACTCCACTGGCTTCAGCAGAATCATTCCAGTTTTTGTTGGCTGTGGATATTGGTCTTTATGTAAATAGACATACTTGATTGATTTCTGTATTGCACTGTTTTTCCATGTGGAATTGAATTGTTTTAAACTAAATCTGCTCTGTTACAAAGGTAGAGCAGCAGGGAGTGATGGGTTAGACCCCAGCTACCCAAGGGGGATCTGATCAGCTTGTCAGAGAAACTTTTTTCTTATATAATGCTCATTATGGTAGTCTCCCTATGGCTATGCTGAGAGTGAAATGTTCTGTGACACCAGTACACACTGATCATGAAGTGACTTGATCAGCTCCCATGCAGGTGGGATTGGCCATGGGTACCATGCTGTCCCACTTTGTTCCCTGAGGCCTTCCTTGGGAAAGCATGAGGTTTGGAATCCCCAGCAGCACCTGCACTGCAGGCTGCTTGTATGCTTGTGGAAAACTTTAGTTACGCTTGCTTCTAGTTCTCTGAAGAATGGCTCTCATCCACCAACCAAATATTACTTATATTTCATCCTCTTTTTCTATTCCACGTGCAATCCTTGCATATACGTAGCACAGAACTCTATAAGAAGTATGGGCCAGCATTTTCTGCTGCTCCTTTAACCTTACTCCAAAGCTTAGTCAAGGTGAAACTCCCAGCTGCTTCAGATCCCCATCAGTCACAGTCTGGGACGAGATCTCTGAAATTCCCAGGGCTTGGATCAATGCTCAAGGGCACTGAACCTGCATCCACACTTCTGTAGGCTACAGCATATGGATGCACATCACTTCCTTCCCTGGTGGGATCATGGGTACGTTCCAACTCACATATCAGCTATTTCCAAGAAGAGAAAGGCTGCTTTTATTGTACCATCAGGAACTCCCATCAGTCTGGCGGGGACACCAGACCCTGACCTGGAAGTTGGTAGTGCTGTCTTCCAGGAGCTTGGAAAAATGTTTACTATGAATCATGCACAGAAGACTGAAATTAACAAGCAAATGGTTGCTGTAATTGGAGGGTTTGTGCAGCTGAACAACATTTGTACAACCTAATATATATCCTTGGGAAATACTGTAGAGATGCAATGTAACCAGGAGGCACGCTTTCTTGTCCACCATAAACACCCATGGTAAATCTACGTGTGAGAGGTTATATTCCTCATTGGTCTCAATGTTTTATTAATAAAATGAAATAAATAAAAGTGGGTGCTGCTTGCAAATTTGACTTCTTCCTTTTTGTAGAAAACAAGGTGTTCATCACTGATCACCCAGAGCTGGGATCTCCATTCCCATTGTGGTGGGATGGGAATTTCCAACTGGATTACTACAAGTTTCTCTAAATTGTATCTTTGAATATGTGCAAGAATAGCAATACTTTTTTAAGCTGGGAGACTATAGAAGGCTCGTCAGTCCAGACGACCTCTGATCAGGATCTGATGAGTTTGGATATGACCCTAATAGCTCTGGAGGATCCATAATTGAGTCACAGGGGCATGACATTCCTCATGGTATTGTGGAGTATGAGTTGCCTAAACTCAGCTACCCCAAGCAGGGTTGCTGCTGTTCCTGGTCTCTACAATAGTAGTGATATTCTGTCAGGGAGAGCCTTTCTGTTGCATCTCCACTGGACTGCACTCAGGACACCCAGGAGGATGATTAAAAGGAAGGGTAGTGTTGTTGAGACACCATCTGGCACTAGGGATAGTTTCAGAGGCACTGTGATGAGGTATGGATAATACCAGTCTTCCCTCAGTGTGGAGCCCACATTTCCCTTGCTGAGCCATTTCCCTCATTATCCATTACTGTCATTGCAAGACAGGCTGAAAGGCCACAGACGCATCTTCCACCAGCTGTGCTGATCCAGAGCTGCCACTTGAAGCTGTGCTGTCACTGACAACCAGAATCACAGCAGCTTTCAGGAGACTTAAACTGATAATGATCGGATTCCGTCTCATGATAAGGACTTACAAGGTGAGGTTTGTGTCACTCCTGCGACCCATCTGTGTTTGAACAATGTGAGCTGAACTGCAGTTCAGCTCAGCCAAACGAAAGACATGGCTTAGAAATGCTGCTGTTGCTTATTTAGAGGAGGCAGTTTATTTCTTTTAATTGATTTTTAGGTACATTTAACACTTGGAAAAAAATGTCTTCTGTAGAGTATTATTATTGTTTGCCTTATGACCTGTGATGTTTGTATCTTTAATCTGTATTTAAAATTACTCCTCTCTATTTAATAAAGGCCCCATCTGTCAGTCACTCTGCTGTGAAAGTCCCATTGGTTTCAAAGGGATTTCGTGAGGCAGAGTGATAGTTATAAAAACCAATTTTCAGGAGTTGGTGAAAGTTGGATAAAGTTGGATGTTGTGTGATTTCCAGTAGAAATTATGTGATTCTTATGGTTCTGACTGAATGAAATAAAGTATGAAATTAAACTGACGATGAAAATAAGGGGAATAATATCTATCTGTGACCCTGTAACTAAGGTAAAGAGTCCTTTATAGTCACCTGTCAGGGTATATGTACTTGGTCTAGGAAGTTGTCCTATACCATAGGAGCCTTAGGCTGAATATTTGACCCCCTAACTCAGGGTGACAGTGCAGGGAACCTGTAAGTGTGCAAAAATCTCAGAGTTCAATCATCCTTGCACATGCTTAGTTCTTCCTCTCCATCCTCAGATTAAAAGATTTATTGCCAGGACAGTTTTTTTTTTTTTTTTTTGCTGCAATTTTTTAGTTAAGAGAACAGACTGAAAAACACAGTTGTCATGGAAGAATCTCTTCAAACTTTTATTAGCACAAAAAAAAGGAGACCTCACAGCAACAATTTCAATACATATCACTATGGCAGACCTACATTTTTCTAACACAACATCTTTCTAATTTGAATTTTTTTTTTTACCCAGCAACAAAATAATCTTGGCTTAAATACATGTTCATCCTGAGAGTTCTCCTCCTACCTACCAGGATCAAGCCAAGGGATAAGAAAGGGTTTTATAAAGAAATGCATCTGGCATTGATTGGTATTAGGTTGTTATTTTTGCCAGTAGTAATACAACAACAAGCCCTTTAGACATGAGTGAACATTCATTTTTAGTATGGAACCTAATTAACAAACTCAATGTACTTTCATTCAAATATTTTCAAAAGATAATACTAGTCACAAGTGTTAAATATCTGTTTTCTTTTCTTCGCTTACTCATGCATTTATTGAACACTTGTTATAGCATTTTATCTAAAATTAGGTCCAAAGTAATTTAGGCAGGCATACCTTATGTGAGAGATTCTGTAGAAGACCTTAAGTCATAGTGACAGCCATAAGAAATTACTTAAATCAAAAACGTTTCTGAACAATTTTAGGCCTAACAATGGAACTTTTTAAAGGATTAAAAAAGTCCCACTTTGTGTATGGATATTTAAATGGTTCTTTCAGGAAATTAAAGTGTATAAAAGCTGAAGATCCTGTTTTGTATATAGTACCCTTGCTTGTACGTTAGCTAAAACTGAACTCACCAGCAGATAATTTATACTATTTGGCGTTTCCAAAGTCTTGATCTCCTTGACTCTGAGTTCAGTGCTATTCAAAAATAATTCAGTCAGTGAGGACATGATGCACAGCTTGCTCTGTGCTTAGCTTAAAATTATAAAATCACCAGGCTTTTCAGCACCCTCTATAACCAGGAAAGGTAGGGTTCTCTGGACTTGCCTTAAGAACTTCAGTTAGCAAGTTCTGGTTGAAAGTCTATGAATTCTGAAGATGAAAGTTAGAGCCTTCAGTCTCTGTTTCAGCATCAAAATGCTCAAAGACAGAAGTTCAGAACTTCATCTAGAGGAACTGGACAAATAAAAAGTTTTGCATTTGCTCTTACATCAGCCTTTCTCTCAATTTTTGTCCATTCATGTCACCTTTTCTCTCCTTATTCTCATTGTAGGAGGTGGTGTGTTTTGAAGACAAAATTCCTGGAGATGATGGTTGCATCTCATGGGTGCTGGCAGACTTTTATACTTGTAGTGCATCTCTCCAGTTCCATTTTGATGCAGCCTGACAATTATTTCAGGGATTTGAATTTTTACTCTGTGTTTTTTTGCCATCTATTTTGATTAAGTTGAATACTTTTATTATAACTACAATAAAATAATTATGGTTAATTTTAATTTATTTGATTTTATATTCATTGCTAAAAATTGCTGTATTGCAGAAAATTAGAAAAACAGTCTACTTATAGAAGAAAGAAACATACCTATATAATATGTATACAGAGTATAAATAATATATAATACAATATGTAACCGTATTTTTCAGTCAGTCTTTGGGATGGTACCTTGTACCTTTGAGCCTAGTTCTCATGCTACTCTTCTGCCTTACCTTTTCACCTTGGCTCTGTTCTTCATGTTTTAGTCTTTTATCAGACACTAGTGTTTCACCTTTTTTAAAAAAAGGGGTATCTTTGTGGAGAAAAGGTCCACATTTTAGATGTTTGAATTTGTATTGTTAGTCAGCTATGTCATTGCAGATTTGACTTATTGGTCTTGTCTGTTTCCTCTTTTCATTATGCTTAAAAGGAATTCACAATACTCCTACTTTTAATAGCACTTATCTAAATCTTTCCCCTCTTTTACCAAATAACATAAGGCCATTAAGAACTTAGATTCAAGAGGTACTGTCCTATAACTTATCCAGTGCAGAACAAACTAGTAGACAGGCTTTTTAAAATCCTTCAAATAATTTTGATAGTCTTTTTTTTATCATTTGACTGTGTCTGTCTTGGACCTGAAAAAGTATACCAGAAATAATAAATCTTTACAAACTGTTAAAACTTGTTTCTTATATATCCTTACTGTGGCTTGTGTCATATCTTACAAATATTGATTTGTATGTGAAATCAAATTTGTAATGGCTATGGTTTTTTTCTCTTTGTTCTTCTGCTAAGTGGGAATCATAATCCAAAATCAATATGAATTTTCAAGCACATAGAAAAGTGTCTGTTTGAACTGTGGATGATTTATAAAGTTTCCTTGTTCTTATATGCAATACAAATAACATTTTTGAGTCTCATTCTGATGTGAATGCCATTTTTTGATAGAGTCACTATTATACTAGCGTTTTATTTATATAACCTCTCAACTTGTCAATAATATGTTTTATTTTTCTCTTGTAGAATGTATCAAAGCCTACCTGAAAGCATGAATCCTTTAAATGAGACCTCAAGTAATCTGCTCATCTCTAACATAATATTGGGTGATTATGCCATGTTCTGGGAAACTACAAATAATTGTTATAGGGGAGCCATATTTGGAGGTCAGAACTACATCTGCCCACCTTTAAGGTTGTAGGTGTGCATGGGGGAGAAGCCAAGAAACACAAAGTTGCTCTTAAGAGCTTTGCTTCTTTGTAATACATTTAGAGTGAGATGTCAACAGGCAAGAGAAAACCATGTAGAAACAGCCAGCTGGGTTTATGTACAGAGAAATTCAAAGGTATTTGTCCTGGGGGGACAGACCGCCAAGGTCTTTGGAAAGTTAACCTGATCATCTAAGTTAGAAATCAATAAAAATGTAAAGCTTCTTGATAGGAAGACCTTCCCAGGAGCCCAGCAAACTGCAGAGGACTAAGCCCAAGCACTGTGTGAAATTCAGGGCACTGGCCAGGGCTCAGGCAATTTGTTCATCTGTGAGGAGTCCTGCTGCGCCGAGGGCACCATGACACTCAAGTTGGAGCTGAAGCAGTGGCTGGTGGGGTTGTATTTGTACAGCACGTGCATGAGTGTGGTGTGTTGTTGAACAGAAACTGCTGTCCACCACTACAGTCATCCTGGTTAGTGAACAAATTTTAAATTGGATGAGGTGCTGTGGCTTTGCTGTTTGCCGCGGCCGGAAGCAGGGGGGAACAATCGACACCAACATGATGCATCTAACATACTCCGTTTATTGTTGTACGTTACACCCAATTATACAGTTCTCTCGGTCCCGTACAAGCGGTCGTGTCATTCCCCTATTGGCCCCAAGTGTATACTTCATACTCTCTATTGGTTATAGGTGGAACGTGTACTTTCTCTATTGGTCTCAGTTAGGTAAGCTGCGTGTCCCTTGTTCTAAGGCCTATGTACTGTTACAGGGCCCTTAGGGCCCCAACAGCTGTTGTTGCCACCTCACCCCTAAACTCTGTTGTAACACTTTTACTATTCTGTAGTTCCACTTAGTCCTACTTTGTAGTTTCTACTTTTCATCTCATCAGCCTTCTGCCTCTGCACTATAATCTCTCTCAGTGAGATTTAAGGTCTGAAACACTTCCAGCTCTGCAATGATTGTGTTCCATCTCTGCAACAATTCAAACTCTGTCTTTTCAAGATTTTATTTGCCTTTATTTTCCCTCAATAAGGAGCATTTGTCTTGTGACCTCTATGAATGTTTCTTATCCACGCCTGTAAATAAGACTGTTTTAACTTTCAAATCTTTTCTGCATTTTAAATGTCGCATTAACTTGTGTATAAGCAATGGAAGCATATGGAACGAATTCTCTCCTTTTCAGACTAACCAAATGGTATTGAAACTTGCACTGCTCTCACAAATTAATCTTTTTTAAAAGTGATTTTTTTTCCTTAAGAAGTTTCAGATTTTATATGTCAAATTTTAGCTTCCCTTGAATATAGTGTTCTTCTGAAAGTCTGCACTTTATTTCATCATGTTTCTTGCTCTCTTATCCTGATTAGGTTTCTTGTTGATATCTTTTTAGGTTTTTGATTTGCTTTGGTCATTTCCATGGTCTGAGACATACTGGCCAGAAATTTCCCCTGCCCTCCCTCATCCCAATATTATAAGCTTATCTCTTTTTCATGTAGCCTGGCATCATCATATTTATTTTCTAAATCTAATCCAAGATGTAAATCTAATGCTCTTCTTTTTATTAGTTGTGCATTTCTTACATGTTTTGACAGGTTTCTGATACCTGTCACATTCTAATCTGAAGTTAAGGATTTGTCAAAGATTTCAAAAGAATCTATTTGTCTTAACACTCTCAAATAAATTCTACATTAATCCATTTCTCAAATTACAATGCTTGTTAAATTGCAGTAGCATAATATATTAACTAACTTACTCTTTCACATTCAACTGTTGATTCTTAAATTAATCTCATATTCTGCAATATTAAAATGAGAAAACTGGCCTTATCCCATTTTTCTTTTCAGTGTTTCCTCTTGGCTTCATAAAGACACAATTATATTGCTTGAACATTTTCAGTCATCTGCTGTACTCCTGGAGAGTTTCAGCTCTTTAGATTGTAAAATTCATGATCCACATTGTCCAATTATTCTTCTTCTATTGCACTGTTTCTCAAGTCTCTCTTGGTTTTTTTTAACCTTTGCTCCTGACACTATTCTGTAATTATAGACAGTAACTGGAGAGAACTCTGTCTTCGAAATTATATACTCTGATGAGCAAGTATATGGGCATAATTGGTCAAATATTACATGTCCCAAAATTACCAAGGGTTTCTCAAGCATCTATATCTGATTTAATAGCTTGAGTTAATTTTTAGAATATTGTCACAACCTTTTAAAGATATCTACACTGTTTGCTAGCCAAATCCAATAAATGTCCAGTGTGGTTACAGTTAATTAGTAGGAAATGATAACACGGACTCACTGTTTTCTTTTAATGTTATATCTGAGGCAGTGGTACAGCTGCCGCTCTTTAATCCTACTCTGTTAAACTTACTGAGAAAAGACAGCTCCAGAGACACTTTATGTCAATCCCCTCCTCGCCTGAGAAATTTCAGACCTTTGTTTTCTGATGGTGAGGAGAATGCTGGTAAGATCAGCTCCAATATCTTGGCCTCAGCAACATGTTAAGAGAGAAATCTGGAGTTTCGTTAGGAAGAATGAAAAATCATATTCGCCTTTCTCTGCAGAAGCACACTTTACTGGCTAATATCAATGTAGGTTTATGATGTAAGAAATACTTTTACATATATTTATATGAATATTAACAGACAAAGGAGTGAATGTAAAGCAAATGTATGCAGAAGTGTAATTTTGCAGCCTATTATGGTAAGGAGCTGTTGCTTAAATTAATTTCAATGAAATTGTTTGACAAATATTTGCTGTTCACTGGACTGAATTTAGTTTGAAGAAAAGAACTTTAATGATCACCTTTATCCTAACTAATTTGAAGGTAAGATTTTTCTTAACTACATGCTTAAAACCAAATTAATTTACATTCACAGTTTAGATTTAGGGGGTAATTAAAAAAAAAGGAAAAAAAGATGAGCGGTGTGGGTTAAATAGTTGTAACAGAAACACAGAATGGGTCAGATTGGAAGAGACAACAATGGGTCATCTGGTCCAACCTCCCTGTTTAAGCAGGGTCATGCACATGGCACAAGATTTCATCCAGACCACCTCTCTGGGCAATCTGTTCCAGTGCTCAGTCATTCACACATTAAAGAAGTTCTTTCTCATATTCAGGTGTTCATCAATTTCTGCCCATTGCCTCTTGCCCTATTGCTTGACACCACTGAGAAGATCCTGGCTCCATCCTCTTGATACATTGACTCCTCCCTTATACAAATTCATGAAGTTCTCTGCCAGTGCCCTCTTGAAATTATCAGCTTTTTTAATTCAAAACTTCCAAACAAAGATAATTCCCACAAAGCCAGATTCACAGTGCTGAAAGTACCAAAATATTCTTCCATACATCTTCTATGCAAGAAACTGTAATGGTTATGATATAATTGCTAGATAACTAAACATTTATGTGTATATAATTATATTGTAATTTTTAGCTACAGATGTATACAGAATACAGAGTGATATTATATGCAATTATATAATTTATTCTACAATTATCTCATAGATTTATATAGCCTGTGAACTGCCAGGATAGAAATTACCAAATCATATGGATGCTAAAAAATAATAGCTAATTTTGTAACAGTTAAGAATGGTAAAAGCAGTCTTTGAAAACGGAAGTTGAATTTTATCTTAGCAAACTGTTTTTTCTCAAGAATTTTTTTTCTGAGAGTTTTGAAAGACAAGCAGAAAGAACACTAATGTAACAAGAGAGTCTATATAAAGAAACAACAAAATATACACATAATGACTTGTCAATATAGAAAGCAGAATATAAGAACTGAATAGAATGAGATCTATTAGGCTGTGTAATTTTTTCCCAGTGAGAACACAGTACATTTAAAACTAAATATACCTGAGGAAGTGGAAGCCTTTCTGTAGGCAAAAAACCTAAGTTTTATATGGAAGAAGCAGGCAAATAAATATATTTTTTCTTATCTTCAAAGGAAATATATTAATTTTATCCCTCATGTAGCCCTATATTAGGGAGCACATTAGGACTATGATTTTGTGAACATTATTTCGTGAACTTCAAATTCTTGATTGCGTTTGGTAAAAATATATCCTCCTGGAGAAAAAAAAAAATCCTGGAGAAGATTTGCAATATTACATACTTAACTGGGAGGATGGAGAGACACTAATAGCAATATTAGCAGTTCTTCAGTTTCTTTTGCAAAGAAATGTGAGGGGTCTGTACATAAACTTTGCAGTTTTCTCATCATCAGCTTGACTACCTAGTCATCCTCTGCAGGCAAGTGACAATTCTCTACTGTAGTATTTTCTTCTGTGGTTTCTTGCATTTCCTCTCGCTTGCCTGGTTTGCACCCCGACCAAGCTGTTGGTGAAACCTAGGAGGCTGAGCATAGGCAAAGAAGCAGTCTAACCCTCCAGACTTAATTTTGTACTAAAGGTGGTAAACAATAAGGTTTCTCTGCTGTTTTGCTTTTTTTATACCGTTTTCACACTCTGCTTTGCTTTCTCTCTTGCTACTGGCATCTTCCTTATTGGAGTTTTCAAGGATCATTTTCTTCTTGAGGAAAGTAGAAAGGAAAAAGACTGTCTTTTGAAAGTGGCAAAAAAAGGGGACAAAATTCTTGCAAGTTAGTCTCCAGAAAGGAAACAATTCCTACCTACTTGACTCTTCAACTCATGCTAGTCTCAGAAATTCTGAACCTTTAAGTATTACATGCAGTGTAAACTGGGACTTTTCCTTTGGGGAAAGTCACAGTTGATTGAAAACAAGAACATAATTTAAAATGCCGAAGTAAAGGCTTTTCTTTAATTTTCAAATACATTTCTGAGGAAATTGAATTTGATTTAGAAAAAGATTTTTTAAACTTATTACGATTTTTATGTTTGCAGTCAGTTAACTTTGCACAGGCAAAATGCATTGAAATGTGTTTCTTCAGCTTTCTAAATTCAGTTTGAATGATAAAAAAAATAATTTGCTCTAGACTTAAAAATGTCTAATATGAAGCAGTTTCAAATAGAAGTACACAAACACCAGGGATAAACTAGGTTTGTTTCTAACTCTGACAGCTGGAAAATAAAGCACAGCCAATATAAAATGCTCTCAAGATGTAAATAAAACAGACCTCTAAGCTGGTTAAAAGAAAGGAGCCAAAATTCCCTAGCAAAGCCCTCAATTTCAGACTTTTCTATACATTGTCCTTCCATTAGTGCCCATGTTCTTCAAGTTCACTGTGATTTGTGAGTTTTAATTAGAAGGTACTGTTTGTAATAGACAAGTTAGTGAGCAGTGTCATCACTTCAAAAAATGATGAATGAAGGGAGAGCGTAGGAACAGGGAGATGTTAAATTGCTAAATAGACAGGTTCCTCTCTGCTTATTCAGCAGTATTTACCCTTAAACAAAGGGGGTTTTGTGACAGGGACAGCTGAGGTGAGGTAGTTTGTCCAAAGTCATACCCTAAATACATTCTTTAAGTCTCTTCAAGCTGGAAGACTTCAGAGCTTTCTCTCTACTGTTTTCTTCTATCAGAAAATGAAGAATAATGACCCTTGATTTATATAGATAGCAGTTCTTGATTTAAAGAGATGACAATCTGCCAAAAGGCAAAATTTTGAAGTATAATTAGGCAATACCAGTTAAGAAAATCCTCCTCAGGAACAAGATATAAGTTACAAGTAACTGATAACCTAAGATACTGTAAAGATAGCTGCTTATTTTCTCCTAGAAATCAATTTATGATTGGATTAGTGTCACAGTCATGCAGGGACAATTATATTATCACTCTTATTAATGAGTCACAGTCATTATATTTTAATATATTGCTCTAATTATTTTAAGAAAATGAAGACTATGTATTGGCCAGTGAGATGACTTACCTTATCTCTCATCAGTCTCTGCATCTCAGAAGACAAGGATAGAATAATGTAGTTGCAGTGATTATTTCTGAGTCGGGGGGGCACAGTAAAAAAAAAAGCATCTAATCTTCATAGCTAGAAAAGTTAAGATGGGTAAAATAGCTTCTCTTGTTTTTCCCATGCTCAAAGGCTTAGTCTGGCTTTAAAACTTTTTGTATTAAGAGTGAAATTGTTCACTAGCCTGTGCTACTGTCTTGCCCTTAAAATCTTCACATGCCTGTCTTTGCTGCCTCACTTGGCTCTAGTCCATCATTTCATGGGAGCCACATAGTCTGGAGAGGTCCAGGAGACAAAAATACTCAGTATCGGACCAAAATGTAAAGTTGCTCTCTCTGAGCAAATGTGCATTAGATTTCAAGCAAAAGATAAATTCAACTGTACATGTGAGGAAGATGTGCACTGGTACCTTGGGAAATCCCTACTGACAGACCAGTCCTCAATTTCCCAAAAATCATAACTCCTCTTTAAGGCTTTAAAGCGTATGTTTCAGAGTAGGGGCTGCTGGCATTTCCTCCTATCTCCCCAAATTCAGATTTAGCTCTGACAAAAGATTCAATAACAAGAATAAAATAATTTTCATGCCATACAAATGTAAGCACAGCTGGCTGAAGGTATAAGGTATAAGGTCTTCTGAGGGTGGCAGTACAGTCACAGACAGTTTCTTGACTATTCCTGATGGATCACTGGAGGTCATACATATAACAAATATTGCCATTTGAAGAGGGGTTGTGTTTGGAATGTTGCAAAGGAAGGCAGGGATATCCCAGAAGCAATGTATTTTGCTCCTTCTTGTCCCTTTGCCCCTTCCTGGCCAGTACACTGGCTGTTGTAGAAGTCTTCTCTTTGCCTCTTGGCTTTCTGTGGTGGACTTAGGCCCAGTCCTTTATTCTTGCAATAACGAGACTGAGGAGGTCTCAAGAGTCTCTAAGATTAAGTTTGAAAATCATGCGAATATGAAGAGTAACCCTCCGGGGATAAAATCTGAGATTTTGTCTTGTCTACAGTGCTCAACAGCTCAAAAATGGTACCCAGACACATCAAGGACAAGAGTAATTTTTACAATATCATATTTTTATGTAGAAATCAGAGAAGAATTCAAGCTGCAACAAGGAACCCCAGGCCTTTATATGAAGTTTAAAAACTCCTATTCTGTTTTGGTGGCTGAATTTTTATACAATTCACAATCAGCAGACAGTGTGAGTGATGAGCCATGACATTTGAACATAAAGACATAGACTGGACAGAGACCAATGCAAAATGCAGAACATTTCATTAGAAAATAAATTCCCTCAATATAGTTCAAAATCATATATACTTAAGAATTTATGTCAGCTTGAACTGATTGTGGCTGTGCTGCTGCCCAGAGCTTGCTGACAATATGTTTTAGTTTCAAACTAGGAAAATTTCTGGGTAAAAAGAAAAAACATTTTATTACATAGCGTTGAACTGTTGCAGCCAGACTAAATCTTGATTAATTGTCCAAAATATTTTTTTCCTGTCTCTCCAATAAAACACATTACAGTTGGCAGAGAGATGGAGGACCAGCCTGCTGGATTAGAGTGAATGTAGACATTGACAGGTTCACATTTCTTCTCTGGCATGACAAAATCAATATGCTATTTCCCATTCTTAAATATGACCGAGAAAAGGCAATGTATTATCAAGAAACTTCTAGATGCAGAAAGAAGTAAATAAAACAATCCGACCATATTTCACTATCCATAACCTTTACAGGCATTTCAGGGAGTATCCCCACAGTATCAAGGCAGTGCCAGGCAGAGAGATGGCTCTACTGCCTCTTAAAAACCCTATCAAATGTTGGCCCCAGCGTACTGTGATACTGTGGCTTGGCTAATTGTGTGGTGAGGGCTGAGCATGTTTGCAGTGCTATCCTGTCCCACAGCTGTCAATGTGCTGCTCAGGGTACCTAAACTATCTGGTTCAGACACCCTCTGAAACCCCTTCACCTATCAAAGGCAGTATTATCAGAGTTAATTACTTATGCTTGGGTGAAGTTCCCTGTGAACATCTGCAAAGCTCCATCATTATCCTCTTTCAAGTCCCTCATTAGAACTCTCCTTTGCCAGGATGCCTACGAAATGCCTACAAAAAGCTTGTCAACCGTTAATCTGTGTGTGTGCTGAGATAGCTGCTAGTCATGGTGGCTGTGACGTCCTGCTGGCTCCATGCATTTCCTCCATGTCCATTGCTTGGCCTGTGTTAAGACTCAAGACCTGTGGGACTGAGGACCACCTTTAATTCAGTGAATTAAACCCACACGGGAAAATACTTATTTTGGATTTCATGAAAAATGGAGATGTATAGGACAGCGTCAGAAAGGATGCTTTGGAGAACTCTGCTTAGTTAACCAAGAAATTGTCTGAGAGACAACATAACTAGTGTAAATAAGGTTCCTTCAGGGAAGGGATATACAAAGGGCTCTTTAGTAGAGAAAGACAGAAACAAGAAATAATGTCTAGCAGTTAAAAAACAAATTCATACTAGAAATAAACTACCCATTTTTAACAGTCATGGTGGTCAACTAGTGGAAAAAAGTGGCGAAGAGATGAAAAAATGCTGTCCCTTGATACCAGGAGAATACTGCTCAGAGTTGTCTGCCTTACTTTGCCAATATCATGCATTGCTGGAATTCAATGGAATACAACAGCTACTGGTATGCAGGAGGTCAGTCCAGGTGATCTCTAATCCTGTCTAGTTTTATGAGTCTGCAAAAAGGGGTTAAGATCAATGTGAGGACTTCAAAGATACTAGATTAAACTAAATGATTTGTCCCAACCATGACTGGAAGGACACATGGTATGTCTGTGTGCAGTTTTGTTTACCAATTTAAAATTGCTAGGTTTGCTTGCCTTCAGATTTCAGGTGTAATATTGACTGCATAATATAACCACTTTATCTGCAATGAGGAGAGAATAAGGTAAGAAAACTAGATTATTATTTTCCAAAGGGAAAACACTCAAGTCTATATACCCAATCTTGTTCTAAATTATTTATAGCATCTATTAGTAGAGCAGAGGAAGCTATGTAAAGTGCAAATGAGCCAATTGTTGTGACTTTTGTATGCAAAACAAAATACCTAAAAGAATAGTCAAATTCTAAGTTTAAACAGTTTATAGTCAAGTTAGTAAAACAGTTTGCACCAGTCTCCCTAAGCAGATTTTTTAAATCTTTATATTTAAAGAAAATTTGGACTAAAAATCTTCCAGAAAGCTTCTTTTTTTTTGTCTATTATGCATATTGCTTATAGCTAATGTCAGTTTATTGTTTTAAATAGTCAACACCATAGACATTTAAAATGCCCAATATTTGTGCAGAGGACATCTTGCCATGTTCTTCACGCAGTTAGCCCTAGATTATGTGAGAGCTTAGATTGCATCACTGAACTATTTAATAAAACAGTGACCTTAACAGTGGCATACATTTACACTAAAAGTTCAGAATTAAAGGATCTAAAAAGGTAATGAGAAAATGGTTACTCCAGCCTAGACATTGAAATCTCCAGGGACTTCTATGTTCAGCAGTAATATTGCAGATGGATAATTCCCTCATTTCTTTTTTGGATTTTCTAATAAAGGCAAGGTTGAAAAGCAGTGCTCCAAGAGAAGAAAATATTTGTGAAATTTCTTTGTTTTTATTAAAGAATCATATCCCTTAGATTGTTGAAAGAAGCTTGTTCCAATACAGGCAAATTGTAGCAAAATAAATTAATACGCCACGTGCTTGATGAAAAATGTTGATGTAATATCACATTTCAGTCATTCTCAATACCTCTTCTCACTCATCCTTTACTGTGAAAGAAGAAAGAAAACGTCTCCAGATCAACAGTACTCAATTTTTTTGGTGTAAGAGTGATGCCTTCCCAAAAGAACCACAGACACGAACCAGAATTTAAGAACAAAGCCGTGGGATGGAGACTAACAGAAATTGACTAAGTGAAGTCAGTCCTGACATTAGTTACTAGATTAAAAATGTCAAGACCATTTTCTCTGAATTATATCAGACTTGAATTTCACTCAACTAGGTGGAGCTCTCCTCACCTCTAATTCCAATCAGATTAATCAACAATAATTCCTAGTGTTAGTTTGATTATCTGCTAGAACATATATAACTTCAATCAAGCTCTAGTAGAACTGTAAGTAAATGATAAAAATACTGAGCACATTTAGGAAAATTAATTGTAGAAAAGCAGTGGGTTATAGACTGCTAAATAAAATAAGACTCCCAGCATGTGAAGATTTTGTTTTTAATGCTTAATTTATTACTTCTTGCTGTTCAAGCAGAAGGCATTGTAATTTCCCTATAAACATGCTGATCAATATTTAGATAAAGCAGTGAATAGAGTTTTATCAAACTTTATAGGCCTATAAAATGGGTTTGAGTAAAAAGTTGAGAAATGAAAATAGTAAACAAGAACTGTCACAATAATTACTTACAGGCTGAAAACTGCTTCCTTCCATACCCCCCAAAGTAATAAAAGACACTTTTGCACAGAATACAGAGCAGGGTTTGTATTGATTCATCTACTACTACTTCCATTTGTCATTACAATTAAGTCTTTTCGATAAGCCAGCTCTGCCTTAAATAACATGAAATGGTGATAGGCCCCAAAAGATTGATTTCCTGGAATTGGTTTACCTAAGCCTTTGCCTGATTGATCTGCCCACCGATCTACCCATGGCTCTCTGCTTTTCTTCCAGTCCAGACATCTTCTTGTAGATGAGATGAGAACTACTCAATACCTCTGTCCATTCAAATTCTGCTTATAATGCTTTTGTCAGGAAGGAGAAGCCATAAAACAGAGGCACCTTGTAACTAGCAAAATAACTTATTTTCTGAATCCTCCCAAACCGACACAGTTTTAAGGCATTCTGTAACTCTGGCAAATCAAAACTCCTGGGTTTCTGCAGGGACCAGGAATTGACTGCAAAAGAAATGCCAAGAAGTAAATTGTGCAGGCATTTAATTTCTAGATCTTATTGCTATAGGCTTTACCACCTGAAAACAATCTTCGCACCTCCTTGAAGAAGTTCTGCCACAGTATCACATATAATCCAAACATTCAAAATTATAGGAGACATCCCAAACCTTGTCTAGTGCTGCCTGCCTCTTTATGGACTTTATTTTCTTGTCATGTGATGTTTGTAATTAAACTCTCTCTCCTAATGTTGACATCTTTGTTCTTGCTCTCTGATAAATTTTTCCTTCTTCCAAAATATTCCTGTCAGGAACTTTTGTCCTTCCAAATGATTCTTCTATAAAAGAAAGGAATTATATTTGTCACAGCTGACTTCAAGGAACTTTATTTGATATTTAGACAGTGATTCAGAAAATTATCATTAACCTTTGGAAGTTTTAAACCTTTGATATTTGAAAAGTCAGATTTTACTGGCCTAGGAAGAAATCCAAATCTTAAGAACATAGGTAATGCAAAACAAATCATAGACACAGTGTAAGACTGATAAAGGAGAAAGCACAGGCTCAAAAGCAGGCTACATGGTGTTGATAAAACTATTGCTGAATTATCAATTTGTCTCCAACTGTTACTTTAAAATAGAATCTTTTAAGTAAGATGGGGTCAAATTCTAATCCTTCCTCTCTCAAATCTGAGCAATTCCCATTGAAATCACCTCTCCCTATATCTGGCACTATTTGACACTTTCTTTTCACATGAAGCTGGGAATCCTACTTCACTGAAGGCAGGGATTCCTATTTAGAAAATAGGAATCTTTATCTTCCTTTCAACCAGTAATAGCTATAGGTAGCTCTGCCTGGTGTAGCAGAGCACAGCATGAAATCCATTATGTGTGTTAATATTGCTTTTTTTAAGCCTACTGGCATTTCAGCAACAAAGTTTAAACCATCCAGACATATGAGGTATTTTTATTATATCTATTTTATAAAAAAATAAACATTATATTGTAATCCAGGACTATTGCCCTCTTTCTCTTAAATTACATATTTATACACACACATACACACACATGCAAATATATATGTGCATATAAAATGAGCTTAAATTGAAATAAACACACAGAGGGATTATTTTATATACTTCCTAATTTATCTTTCATCACTGAAATAATTTCAAGACTGCTACTCTTGGCTCAAGTTTTTCTTCTCTTCTTTGGGTGTCATCCACTTCGTTTGTGTTTTTCATCAGCTTAAATGACTGACATCTATCTATGTCCTCACTGTAGTGCTTGACAGGCACAGATTGCCTCTGATAATATCTGCACATAGAATACTAAGCATGAGGAAACAAAGGAAAAAGCAACTACAAGAATTGGAGAAAATATATCCAGAAATGATAGCATCATAAAGTGAGTTAAAAGGAATCATAACTTCACAACAAATGCAAAACTAATTGGAGCCATTTTAAAATGGACATGACAGTGAAAAACAAATAAAAACCCAAGCCTCATAAAGTGTCAGCCTGTCTGCAGGAGGACCTCAAGAACTGCATATAGATAGAGTATTTTGAACAGCAATTACAGAGTCAAATTATAGAAATGTTCCAGACATGCTTGATATGAGAAGACAAAAAATGACTGTTTGTAGTGCATGATTTCAAACACACAAACATCTGCTCCTGGGACTGCAGTCAGAAATATGTTTCCATGATCACCTGCTAAGCTGTGTTTATCGTGGAAATCCTCACCTAATCATTCCAGTATGCAGCTGAGTGTAGATTTAAAGGGGAGAAGAGAAAATAAATCCAAGATTTCCTGCCAGGGTAATGCCACCTGTAAGCTTTTCTAGCTGAAAACTGGTCCTGCTGTGTCATGGTTCTGCATGGACTCACTGCTGAACTTCTTTGCTTCATCTGAGGTGATACACAAACACTAAATTAAATTGAAAATAATGAGAAAAAATGAGTCAAGGAGAGTACATTGTAGATTCTTAGCACAAAAATGGATGAAGAAATGTGAATTTTTTATTGTAAAATATACTAAGTATTTCAAGTGCCTGAGCACTGCCAGTGTACTCCATAACCAATATCCGAACCAAAATATTGCGTATCTTTTGCAATATTGGCAAAAATTATTATTAATGCTTCTCTTTCAGGGCCTTAGGTGCTACAAAAATCACCTAAGGAAGATCTCTTACCAAAAAGAGGGTTGCATTTTGGTTGCATTTTTTTTTTTACTATATTCTTAGTCCTGTAGCTGATTCATACAGCACTTACACTATGAATTTTTACGTTTACAATAACTGCAGCTAAAGGACAGCTGAATCAACAAACAGATTTTTACAGCTATTGTTCCTTCTCGATTAATTTACTTCGTGGTTTTTACCCTTGTAATTTCAAGAAATAGAAGATGAAAGAAATTGCAGTCATACAATGAATGTTTGAGCTGGACATTAGTAAGTGGTAGTATTATGTTTGTACATCTTTGACATCTCCCAGTGTTACCACAATCACAGAGACAAATGTTAGCTTCTCCTACGGTGATAAGCTGATCATAGTTCCTTGACATAATAATGAAAGCACCATGCAATAGGCAAATTACTAACATTTTCCACAAAAATAGATGCAATTGAGAAAACCTGATTCCACCTGTCATTGCCTTTTTAGGATGAATAGCTCTATTCAATGTATTTTAATGTGGTTCTATTAAACTTAAAACATCCATTTTCTATATTATTTTTATTTTTACATTGCTTGATGTATATTAGGAATGCAGTGTGTGGTTTTCTGGAAGTCCAGCTTCTGCAAAGCAGGCCTCTCTGCAGCTCAGCTCACAAGTTTCATTGTAGTGGCATTGATTCATGACATTCCTCTTTTTAATGATATTGTACATAGCAAGACTTTGAAATCACTGAATGACATTCCTAGGTGGGAAATCATGCCATCAGTCCAGTGGGGAATTTGCTTGGGAATGAAAGCTGTTGCTGAAACCATTGCATTCAGAACTAAAACATAGACACAACGGGGTAGCTTTTCTGAGACCAGGATAAAGGTAGAGCTGGGAAAATGATGACTTAGGTTTTGTAAGTTTTGTTTGTTTTTTTTTCTAGGCTGTTTCCAAGGGTCCACTAAAAATCCTGCTTTTTTTCTTTTGTTTGGTTTCAGTTCAAGTTGAACTTTTAAACTATTTCATTTTCCCCAAGGGAGGAACTAGCAGAACAAAAAACTGAACAAAATTACTTTGCACATGGATGAAAGAGAAAATTGAATACCAACAGGTCGGGGTTTTTTAGCAAATACCTAAATTAAAAAAAAATCCAAGTAACATCATTCATGAACTGGAAGAAGACCACAGAAAGCACATTTTTTCTCTGGGATAAACCCTCTAGAGAAGAGTTTGGATGTGCTCCCAAAGCATTTCTATTTTTATCTGAACATTCCAGCCTTTAAAGGAAACTAGAAAAAGAAGGGAATGACTATAAATCTCTTCCAGATTAAACCCAGATATGGATACTAGGATTAGAAGTATAAACCCAAATCTATTCTGCTGAGGTCAATTAAATTTATTTTGGGTCAAGGCTCCGAACAAAGAATGTTCTTTAACCCTAAGAGCTGTGGTAGTTCTTGAATGCTTTACCTGAACTTTCATAGTTCCAAATCCATGGTTGTAGCTGAGGATTCCTTATTAATAACACCAAAAGATTGAGCTTGCCCCTATTCGAGCAATGCTTTAAGATCTTTGGAGCTTCAGATTTCCCTAGCAAGATGTGAAATGTTTTGATAGAAAAGCTTGTCTTCGGGTTAACAGAACTGAAAACTTTGATTTTCTCTTCCTCATCTTTCTGTAACTCTTTGTGTCTTTGTCTCTCAAATCTTCTGTCTATCTTAAACTATGGCTCCCTGTCTTCCTCCCTCTTTCATAGCTTTCTTTCATGCATGTCTTTACATTACTTCCACATCACTACATTTTTTCACAGAAGGGAGTATAAAAACCACCCTCTCATTTTTTCAGTCTGTTTCTTAGCTTTAAGGTTTTGGCTGATGCTGAGCAGTGTTGACAGCCCAAAATCAAGAGAGAGGCAGGTTGTCTTGGCTGCCATTCCTGCAGGCAAGGGGAAGAGCCAGTGCAGGTGCAGGAGGGCACATGGCAAAGTAGGGATGAGGCCACCCCTGCTGCAATCGTCCTGGGGCAGTGTCCAAGAAGAGGGATTTTTTTTTCTCAGTTCTGTGAGCGTTCCATAGGTAAACCTCAAACCTCTTTAGTTGGAAACTGGGGTATGAGCTCCTCAGGAAAATTATGTTGATTTTCTTTTTTGTTTTACATCTTAAGATTTAGATGAAATTTAAAATTATGATCTTACAGAGTTCCTTGTGAATGAAGAAAGATTCTATTAGAAGCAGCAGCAAAGCTCCATAGTGTAGGAAGTAGGAAGGCAATCTGGTACAGGTGAGACACCATAAGATGGATTCATCTACAACAGGAGGGGAACCAGGCCGTTAGATTAGAATTCCAGTCTCCTGGTGGAACAGCATAGATGTGTCAAGAATACATTTCAACACTTCCATTGTATTCCTACCAGTGAAAGCAATGTATAAATGCATGAAAAGCATCTGCCTCACTGTCTCACCTGCTAGAATTGATGTAATGAACAGGTAGCTGTTTTAATTTTACATTTACCTGGATAAAAAACAGAATAGAAGGGTGAAAAGGAATAGTAGTCTTTAATCTTATTTCTTCATTTCTGGGTTGACATTGAGGAAACAAAGAAACTGAATGATCTCTATGATCCAGCTGCAGAAAGTATCATCGAGACTGTAAATTTTAGTGACAGGCAAGAGGGTGTTGAAAGGAAAGAAGCTTTACTACCAAAATGATAAACACCTTTTAAAATACACCTTTAAAAATGTAAGAAAAATAGATGAGGGAATGTGAAAGAAATGCTGTGGGTGTGGAAATATTTTTTTTTTAATATTCATTTAATAAAAGCATGCCTTGTAGCTGGCTTGTTACACTTAATTCCATTTTCCATTCTATTTGCAAAACTCAGACTCCTCAGAAAGCTGAAAGGGAAAGACGCATTTTAGTGTATATCTCCAAATGATTAATGTAGCAGTCATGTTCCCTCTCATCAGTTCAAGACCACTTGCACATCTATAGAAATCAGGCATGAGGTGTGCTGAAGCATATTAAAATCACTTCTTCTACTATTTTTGTATTGAATAATTTTTCCTGCTCTTACTTCTGTACCACTTAAATGAGAAAGAAGGCAATTTAGCTGCTCACGTACAGCCTGAGGCAAAAGTGTCATATAAGCTTCATTCAGAAAGATCTTTAAAGATACTTATTTATTTTCCTTTAGTACAGCTTAAAGACAGCTTTTTAGGAAAATACATAATTTTCTACATTTTTTGCTTGCCTGTCCTTGACTATTCTCTCTCTAAGATAAACAATAAATTACCTATCCAAGGATCAAGGAGCTGGAGATGAAAAGTTCCTATTAGATCACATAGCTTATATCGGTCTAAAATCAGGATTATTTCTTGCAGCCCCCAAAGGCAGAGTTGACATTTTTGCCCCTCTCAGTTTCAGCCAGATTCTCAACCTCTCTGCAGTGCTTCTGACTAGAGGAACACCATTGGCTTCTTAGCAGCTCCAACCAACCTCTGTTCAATTATGTTACACTGCCTTTGAAATACGAAGATCCAAGAATTCTTTATTTTGCAAGTTGTGGGGAGGATATTGCTGTCTGTCACTCTGAGGTTTCACCCATGAAACCCTGAGATAAAGGACAGTCGGTAAATGTGGGATTTAATGACACTAAATAGTTTTGCTTGACCTAGATAGTGAGTCTCTCCAATGACCTGTCCTTGTGCCTGAGCAGAGGAACAGCAGCCTCACAGAGTTGCACAACAATTGAGACGAGAGATCACCTAGTCTGATGCCTTGCTAAAAGCAGGATCATCTAGATCAGATTGCTTGGGACTGTTTCCTGTCTGTGTTTCAATTTTTTCAAGAAAAGAGACTTCACAATCTTGCTGAGAAACCTGTTCAAGTTCTTAACCACCTTCAGAGTGAAAAAACATCTCCTAAACTTTAAATTAAATTTCCTGCATTTCAGTTTGTGGCCACTGCCTCTTGTTCTGTCAGTGAACACCACTGAGCAACACCTGGGCCCAGCTTCTTTATTCCCTGCCCCCACCAGACATATATCCCTTGACACAGGTTCCCCGCTCCATTTAGCAGCAAACCCCTTTCCCCTCTTTCTCCTTTTTCTACTGATTGACCTGTAGAAGCCCTTCCTATCCCTTGTCACACTCAGCTCCAGAATTTTCTACTCCTGCTTAACCAAATGCAATTTTCCCAGTGGGATAACAGGCTGTGCAGATTCTGGGTAAGCATGAAAAGACCTGTGTCCTTAAAACTCAGTATGCTTCCCAAACAGAAAACAAAACCAACAATGGTTTTAACTATCATGTATTCCAGGCAGGAGGTTAGGTTGAACTTTAATTCAAATTGGGACTTTTTTCCTCATAGTCCTATCAGAAAAATAGATCTATATTGTGTATTGCCCAAGTTGAGGCCCATCAAAGAAGTTTGTATAAAATAAGATAGACCAGAGGATAAAATGGTAGAAGAGATAGAAAGAATGTATTTCTTATTGAGGTTTATTTCTTGGCATTTCTCAGAAAAAAAAAATAAAAGCAAAAGAAAGCTTGCTGCAGTGAGGATATTTAAGGGTATTACTACATTAAAGGGAGTGTTAGTTCCAGAATGACTCCCTCTTTTGAATGTAAAGTCTACTAAATAGCAAATTCTTAGCCAAGAATATTATTTCTTATTTTCATTAATTTACTTCTCTTAATAATTCCCTGAAGAGAAGCAGTGAGTTATCTTAATTCTGTGTAATTTTCCTGTTTCCAATAATTGCTGTCTTTAGGAAAGATATTTTAGGGAGAATTTTTGCCTCAATGCCTTGAGAAAAAAAAAAAAAGATAATTTCAACAAAATAAGAGAATAAATGTATGTACACATAGAAGATGCATTAGAGTACATATAGACTCTCTCTTTCTTCTCCCTCTTCCCCCCTCTATATGTCCTATATACAACTTCACTGGATCACCCAGTTCAAAACTAGAATTTTCAGTTTCAATTCTGCTTGCAGTTGTGTGTAATAGTGGTTTTCTTTATTTTTATGCATTTTTGTAGTTTACCTGCTGGAGATATATAATCTGGATAAGTGTGACAGCAATCACCAAAACCATTTTACATCTGTTTACACCAGCAGAAACTTTGGCCTTCATACTGCAAAGTAGTTAATCAAATGTAAAGGAGGACTCTCAGCAATTCTTAGTTCTGATTAGTTTTGTAGCTGCACCTGAACAGCAAGTGACAAGAGAGGTCTTTTGGCAAACCTGCATGTACCATGTTTTTGGATTTCTGTCTTTGGTGTTTCCACGTTACTATGGCTTTGTGAGATTAATTTCAAATTAGTTCTTGGAGTAGCTAATAAGATTAATTGAAATATTTTTTGACACAGAATATTCAAACATAAACTCAACTTCATTAAAAATGTAGCTGCACACTGATGCGATGTAAAGCAAATGGATCTGAAAGAAATGTAATGAAACTGCAAAGTAGTGTTTGTGAGCACATGTATCACTTCAGCTTTCATGTTCTATTGCTACCCCCTTTCCCAAAACATTTAGATGTGTAGGTTTTTGTGCTTGCTTGAGTATTTCTGGGATGTTGGACTTTTTTTGTACTCCTCTAACAGTGCTAACAAGGATGACTATCCATGCAAAAGGTTAATAATTTTTGCTATTCATTAGTCACCTGGCTAGAGAAAAGTCAGTCACTGCAGCTGGCAGTAATTGATAATCTATAATGTAAGTCAGGGACCAACAGGAATTATGAACAAGGAGGAAATAAAGTGAAGTACTGATAAGCTATCTGTGTATAGTTTAAAAACATTTGTACAGCCTTGGTTTTCCCAGTCTTTCTCCTCTGTTTGGGCTCGCACCTTTGCCTACTTGTGCGGTTTTTGCAAACCACAAAATATTAATTTTGCTTTTCAAATAGGTCCAAGTGGAAGAGATCTTTTTGCAGACAAATAATTTGTAAAGTAATTTGATTGTCTTTTTCTTCTATATGTGGGTTTAACTTTTTATACAAGTCATGTATAAACCATAAGAATTAACTTAGGCATGGAGATTCATTCACAAGCTAGTAAATGGTTATGAGAGAAACAGCCTATGGATACGGAGCATGAAAAATTGAAAAAGAAATGAGGAATTAAACTCTATTATTTCTCTTATTCCTTGGGAGCATGAGTTGCAGCTATGCTAATGGTTAGATCAGCAGCATTTAGAGGAGCAAAATGATAATGGATCCACATGGCTGCTATGATAACACTCAGCATACTGAATAATTACAGAGACATTGGTAGCATGTTGAGCTTCCCAGTGAATGTAATTAATATGGTCAGGGCCTCATTTACTCACTGAAGCACACCAAAGCCTAAATCTGGAACAAGGAATCCTGTTTCTGCAAGTTTCTACAGTGAAAATTGTGGTGATTGCACACTCCAGCCACTCCAGAACAGAGGAACAAAATGAGAGAAAAGGAATTAGGATGCAAAATCAGTGTTTAGGCAAAACACTTTCCAACCCCCTTTTCATGAAATTGTGGGCTTAATGCTTGTAATCAAGGCTTATGCTTCTATTTCACCAAAGCTGCACTGATTTACCTTAGATATAGTTTGCAGCAGCCCTAAGAAGTAGCAGCAGTATGTGAATCATTGCAACATTTAATGTGTCATAAATAGTCAAAGCCAGTGAGTAGATTTGGTGGGTTTTTTGCTTGCTTGTTTTGTTTTTTTAATGTGGTGCCAAAGGTGTGTTTCCTTCTATTTGTGTTTTGTGCCAGATCTGCTTACAACTGGGGCAAAATTCAGTCCTGACCATGAACTGAATTAATCAGTGTTCTGAATTATTCAGTCCTTCAGTTTATGGATAAAGAACTCCACAACCCTGGGTCTTTTTTTCCTCCCCGATTTCTGTGATTTTCCTTTCCCCACAGCCCATTCCTTGCAGTTCCCTGTTGGCACAGCTGGCTTCCTTTCCCCCACCACCCACCAGTCTCTCCCACCATCCCCAAACCACTCTTCTCCCCCAGTAACCCTTTGCCAATGGATGTTCTTTAAAGACACCAACTTCAATTAGATTAAATAAAACAAGGTTTATTAGACACAAGCAAGGGAAAACAGAGAGAAAATCGAAGTAACTGAATGTAAGCAAAATAAATCATAACCAACATCTAGACAGCCTAGCCAGTTAGACTGAAACTCATAATTGCAAGATATTGATTGAATAGACTAAAAATCTTATATATCCTTGATATTTATGTGCCTATTTTCAATAGTCATTTGAGTTTGACAGCTCAAAAGTCCTCTCCACAGAACTAAGGTGTTCCTTTTCCCCTGATGGTTATTTCTTCAGGATTTTCCACCCTCTTTCGATACTCCTGGGCCAGTAACTTTATTTTCTTTTCTGATGATGCTCACTTAAAGCATCACAGACTTTAGATTGAAACTGATATGTTACAATATGTGATATGAATATGTTAGTTAATATTTTAGTATACATCAATATATTAATATGAAAATATATATAATATACTGTTAATACTTTAGTACCATTTATATCACTGCCAGGGTTCATGCACATCTCACAGCAGTACAAAGGTAACCCATGATGCACGGGGACATTTTCCCTCCCCAGGGCCCTAGAAGGCGCACATGCTGCTCTTATGGTAGAACAGTGTCAGCACATCTCAGAACAAAGCACTGGGAAAACGTCCTGAGGACAAATTTTCTATGTCTTATGTTATATTCTTGGATAGAATGACATGCCCTCTGCTACCATAGTAGTATTAGACACTTTGGAGGTTAATAAACATGGATTCAGTTCCTCTTCTGCCAATGGTCTTCTGCCTTGTCTCAGGGTAAAGATGTCATTGTGAAGTCTGACCTGTGGAGCACATCAGAGTATGTGCAGAACTCAGAAAAACAGCTTAAAAACCTTCCATGTGAGGTGAAATATGAAAATTACTGTTTTGACTAAACAACACAAAAAGTTTAATTCATCAGTTATAAGTTTTGGGAACTAATGAGGAGATTTAGGTAATAGGCACCAGACACTCTCTCCCAGTGAGAGAAAATTGAAATATTTTACACAATATGAATTCATAAAAAGTTTGTTTATTATCAACTAAATCAAGGAGAGCAGGCCACAATTAAATTTACATTTTTCCTATACCACTTATCTTCTATCCAATTGTTGATTATTTGGATCAGTTAATCCTGGTGTACCATTTGGTTGTAATAAGCTTCATAGCATTTTTGCAATTAAGAAAAATAATCACTTCTGGTCCTTAATTTTACATGTTATCTCTCAACAAATATATCATTTATCTTACTCAAAACTAATATGTCACACAGTTTTGGATTCATAAAAATATAAATTCTGAGTCTGCTACCATTTCCTATTTGAATGCTTATTTCAGAGAAATGAGAGTAAATACCTGCACTTGCAGTTAAGTTTCTTCCAGAACTCTTCTCACTGCTTTCTTTATTTCTTCCTTCTTTCTTTCTTTTTTCTTTTTTCCTTTTTTCTTCTTTTTTTTTTATTAATACAACAAACTGATTACTTCTCACAGCAAATGGAGTTTACGTTAAATGGGTATGTTGAAGCTGTATTCCAATTCCTAGTCTCATAAAATTCTCAATTTTTTGTTCTTTTTCCTGGTCACAATTTTAACATCCCTTGCTGATAATCAGTTCAAGATCTATCAGAAATACTAATCCAGAATAAATTGGGTAGAATAAAAGCTAGATAAAAATAACACATAAGGATGTTATTTTTAAAATATCTTATATTTTGTTCCTATATAACCCTGCTGTTGGACAGTGTTTTTTATGAAATTTTTGACCTGTGCAAGGGAGGGATAATTTTCATAAGAGGCAAACTGGCATGTATCATAAGTGATAAAGATGGAGCTCTGGAGACAGGTTTAGATTTATTGTTTTAGGGTAAAGCATCCAAACAGTATTTTCTGAGGTCACAATGCACTTCCTTTCTGTTTGTGTTAGTGGCACATAGCAGACACGTAATAGAAGCTGTATGTGAAAACACAGTCAACCTCTTGAGCCCACACCTACAAAAGTGTGAAGATATTTGATGTACTTTCGTGTCTAACCATTAGCTGCTTGTCTCTGAGGCTCTCTGCCTCTGTCTGATCTCTTATCCCTTTCTGCAGTCTGCTTCAGTGCTCCCCTCTCGGGCTGAGCCTCACTGCCCCCTCACAAGGATAATACTATTAGCCCCCTCTCCTGGGTCTCACTGCCTGCTATAATCTGGAGTACAGGGATCCTTCATGAGGAATGAATTCTGGCTTATTTTCAGGTTGAAACTTGACCATTGCCAAGCTAGAAATGCAAAATACCTAGCTCAAACTGCTTATTAGTTTCTTGTTAGAGGAATATCATCTTCAAGTGCATAAATGTTTACTTTTGTTTGGTGCCTCTGTGGGCTGTTTAAACCATGATAATATCCTATTAACACAGTAGGTTCAAGTTATTAATGACTCAGTGTGCTTAAAGCCTGGTGGCAAACCTGAAGGTGATCATTCAAAGAGGCCGTTAACAACTTGAGAACAGGGCCAACACTGTGTGAAACACTTTATCATTGTCAATTTTTTACAAGATAGAGATTACATTTATAAAATATATCCTTGCAATATTATACACCCTTCTACATTTTTAAAATATTTTGTCAATAATGGAATTAATTGACCAATTGAAAAATTTTTAATAGCTAGTATATTACACTGAGTCTTAATAGCTAGTATATTACACTGAGTCTTATTTTCTTTTTTAACCCAGCAGGAAAACTGACTTTTTATCACAAATGGGACAATTTGATTTTTTTTTTTTTTAAATGAATAATATTAAAATATTAAGAGCAAATGCTGCTCTTACAGTGCTACAAGTAAGAGGTAACTTCACTGAATTCTGTGTCTGCTTTGATATAATGTGTCAAAGAAAAGTATGACTTCAGGACTCTTGGTGCTCTGGACAGAAGCATTTGAGTTTCTGACCAGGTATTTAATTGATTACATTAGCACGAGTAACAAGTAAAAGAAAAATATCAGCCAACAAGTATAAAGGTAACTAACCTCCAGTTTATAGGGTCTTCTAAAGAACTCTAAACCCAGAGAAAGTTTCAGTGTCACTTATTGCAGTAGTATAGTGTAGAAATACCTCAGGTTCTAAATGAGGGAGCTGGATAGGAATGCATCCCAATAGCATGTTTTGGCTCCATGGCATGTGTGGAGCAGCCAACTCTGACAAGAGGTGTAGATGTGGATCTCAGACTCCTGGCAGGAAAGCAAGATCCACCAAGATTTGGAGGTGAAGTACTAGAAATCTGATGCTCATATTTCTTCTGATCTTGCTCCACATCATTAAAACAAATAAGGAAGCTGAGAACAAAAAGAGCTTTAAATAGCTTGGAAACTGGAGAATACTTGACCACATTCAGGCTTAGATGTTAACAGAAGTGATTTTTAATGAACCATAAACGCTATTTTTAATTTACATCTTTTAATTATACTCAGTGAATTTCCTTTGTGGTTTCATGATGGGAGGAGGAGAGGCAGAGGGTTATCTTTCATTGATTGAAGCGATGTGTTTGCTCCTCATGCTGAGTAGAAGCCCATCAGAAACAATCTGGCCAGAAAAGAACACTGTGATTTCTTTCTCTGACTGCATATAACACACTATCTTCTCATTAAAATTAAAATAGGAACATCCTTCAGTTTGGATCTGACTTCATGGAGCTTTAAGTTTCATCTAGAGGAGTTTGGTATTCCTTTGTCCACTGCATGGAATTTTCCTGTTTCAGTTTGTGTCCAATGTCTCTTGCCAGTGGGTACCACTGAGAAGATTCCAACTCTGTCCTGTTAATCCCACTTCCATCAGTTACCTACACACTTGAACAAGATTCCCCTGAATCCTCAGGCTGAATGGTCTCAGATCTGACAGCAGAGATGTTCTGATAACAGAGATGTTCCAATTCCTCAAAAGTTTTAGTGGCCTTTTGTATGTCTCATTCCATGCCTCTCTTGCAGCAAGGAGACCAGAACTGGACACAGTACTTCACGTGTGGCCTCACCGGTGCCAAAAGAAGGGGAAGGATCCCCTCTGTCAACTTACTGGGAACTCTCTTCCCAGCTCAGGGCAGGAGGCTGTTTGCCTTCTTCACCACATTGGCAGGTTGCTGGCTCCTGGTCAGCTGGTGCACCAGGACAATTGGATCCTTTTCTGCAAAGCTGCTTTTCAGCTTGTTAGCTCCCAGCTCGGGATGGTACCTGTGGTTATTCCTCCCCAGGTGCTGGGCTTTGCATTTCCCATTGATGAACTTGAGTAAGTTTTTCTCAGCACAATTCTCCAGCCCACTGTGGTCCCTCTAAATGGCAGCACCGCCATGTGTACTTAGCTTGACTTCTTTCCAGTCAGTCCAGATTAAGGTGATTTTACCTGATCATTATTTACTACATAACCCCTCAGGCCTTGCTATTTAGGAACTTCCCTAAGAGGATTCTATATATGTGTCTTGGTTTGAAAAGACAGATGTCTGTTAAGGAAGACAGGAGCCTCCCTTGAGGTGAAGGATGCAACCCCCTTCTTTCTGAATTATTATAAATTTGGAATTAAGGGGCTTTCAGGCAAAGATATGAGGAATAGGAATAACAGTTCTTTACTAAAATACAGATGTATAAACAGGCAAACAAACAATAACTATAGTGGTGACAACAAACAGAAGCACAAACCCAGTGCAGCCTCTCTTGGCTGTCAGGCCCTTTCCCTTTTGGTGCAGTTCCAGTCACAGCCGGCAGGGGCGCTGGCGGCTCCCGGTGAGCAGGGCAGGTGCGATGGTTCTCCCGCGGCTGCAGGGGGCGCTCCGGAGCGAGCTCGGGGAGCACGGAGCAATGGCGGATTAGATCTCGGGAAAAAGGGATGGAAGAAAAGCTTCACGAACCTCCCTGGGCAGCTGATCCTTTGGTCTGTCCGGGCTCTCCTGGCCAGGCAGGCTGGGGCCGCAGTAGGAGCACAAATTCCGGGTGGCAGGCGAGATGTATCGAGCTGCGGAGCTGTGGTAGGAATCCCCGGAGGTCTCGGCAGGCAGGACGGGCAGGGCTGCAGAGCAGCGAAGGCTGAGGCAGCCGAATCTGAGCTGAGCTCCCAGCGAGGCAGGGAAAGGACAGGCTCTGGATCCCGGGGTTCTTCCAGCAGAGAGGAAAAAAAACGGCAGGAAAACCCGCAGTGCTGACGAGAGAGTCTCTCCCGTCTCCACACCAAGTCTCGAGTTCTGTTGAAGCAGTGGCTCTGTAGAGAAGGTCTCGTCTGCCTCTGAAGGTCCAGTGGTGATGTAGAAGGGTCTGGTCTTCCTCTGAGCATCCAGTGGAAAAGGCTGCCTGTGGTGTTCAAAATCTCCCCTTATATCCAGGCTGGAAGGCTTGGTTCCTCCCTCTGGGCGGAGCATCTCACAATGGGTGATATAGTCTTATCAGTCATGAGGTGATGGCCCATTAGCAGGAGATAGTATAGGAGAGATAAAAGACTCTGCCCCACCTGGTGTCAACAGCTGGCCCATTAACAGAAGATAGCCTCATGAGCTTATCAGGGATGAGTCATGAGGGAGGTGGGGAACACTGTCCCACCAGTTTTAACAGTTTATGAAGATGGTGACAGAATACAGACTTTTGGGTACATTTTACATTGCAACCCAGGACAATATGTTCATTTGTTTTGTAGTTCACTGGCAAAAGTGCTGAGCAACACAGAGAAAACTTTCAGGAAATGCAGCAAGTAGAGAGTTTAAAGATGTGTGTCAAGTCATATGGATTGGTGTTTTGTTTTTTATCTTTTCCTCTCAAAGAGAGAGCAGTTTTTATTTCTGAAAGGAGAGAGATTCAAAAAAAGGAAAAAGAAATAATGATCTTTTCAAAGATCTGTTTGTCCAGTTGTGGGAAACCTTGTGGCACAAACATAATGGGAGGAGAACTGGAAACTGTGGTTACATTACTCTGCCACTGTTTTAAATAGCTGGAACTATTTTAGTTACTAGGTGATCTGGATATTAACACTCAAATAATTTCATTTTTCTTTATGACTTCTGTCAACTTCATTCCTCATTAGCTCAAGTTATTTTATGCTTCATTTTCCTTCCTAAGGCAATACTTCCGTGTCTCCAGAGAGCATATGGGAATGGGGAGGAAGGATTTACACATGGTACAGGACTGTTTCCACTTTAAATTACGTGGATTTTTTTCCAATGTGTCTTTGGTATAGATGCCAAATTATACTGTTCTCATAATACCTAGGAAGCTTTCATTGGGTGCTATAACACCATAGTCAGTAATGTCCCCTTATATTTAGGATCAAAACATTGTATGTAAAATTTAGAAAGGGTACTCAAGGTTATTTCCCTTGACAAGTGAGCTGTTCTCATATTTTGACTGAAGAGCTAAAACATGCAGGTTAAAAGAGATAAATCTTCCTACAGTTTGCTTAAATCCTTATTTAATAAAAGATCTTCTAAAACAGGGATATTGCCACGCAAAAAACCCTTGTCTATACTTCTCTTATCAGTGTGTGGCTTGTTTTCTATTTCATTTCAAAAGGCATATTTCACATTGCATGTTTCTGTGTACATTTTTTATATATGCATATGCATTTGTGCATGTATGTACATATACAAATATAACCTGACTTCTCCGACTTCACCTTTTAACATTTAAAGTGGTTTTTCTTGATACGGATGACTATGGAATAGATGCTGATCGTTAATACTACTTGACCCTAAGAAGCTTTGTATGTCCAAGAAGCTCTTGTCTAATTATTACAATTCCTTTTTTTTTGGTGCAATTTTAACATAAAATTCAGCTACTTAGTTGTAACTGGTGAGGGAAGTGGACAATTAATATGATTGATAATCAAGCTTCCGTTTATCACAGCTACTTCTCTGCTTTTATACACTACGCAAAACTTATGCATACTTGTCCTATTTTCATTGGTACATAGCAAAAGGTTATAAAAACAAAGCCACCTCTCTTGGGGTTTACAGGCCAAGGTTCTTTCTCATTCTCTCTGCACATACTTCCTCTATCATGCTGATACTGCCAAGGACACTGTTTTTGCCTGATCTTCCTTATCAGCATAACTTGCAGTTTCTTAAAGGCCTACTATTGTTAAGCTATACAGAGGCTTGCTCGTACAAATATTCCAGGGACCCATGCCTTTGGTCATCTAACCATTCCTCTACACTTAGTCTGTATTTCTTTGCTACACTTTAAATCCCTGTCAAACAAGATACCGGACCAAGACCTGTTAAAGCCCCCTGAAATTTTGAGACCCAAGAACAATCTCTTCCATCTCCATGTCATGGCCCTAACCACTACTCACCACTAATACATAATATCCTTTTTCTTAGCAGCCTAGAGATTTTGAGTTCTTTGCCACATACTGATACAATTCTAAATACAGTGGTAAAAAATTTGCCCTGAATCTGGTTTACAGTTTGGAGATTTAAGGTACTCCTCAGAAAGATATGCTTCATCTTTTACTGGCTAAGGTGGAAGTAGGATGCGTTAAACTGCTTGGGATATAGGATGGGTAGGGCTAGCAGCATGTCCAGCATTTTTAAAGGAAATGAGCAAGCACTTCCCTGACTATTATGAGGAGGAGCAGATTGGTTTACTTCCTGAAGATGCATGCAAAAAGGACTCTTTCTTGCAGCCCAGAATGAGGTATCTTGTGGGCAGAATTTTTTATGGGTTCAAGTGCACATTCTATTGAATCACTAGCTACACAGTGATATCTTGGATTCCATTTCTGGATCCTTTATTTTTTATTGGAAAATCTAGATGGTCAACAGATATCTTAGACTGCATTCAAGATTTCATCTTCAATATTTAAGAAAATGTTTATATTATAGGAAATTTAATAAAAAATGCTCACAGATCTTAGAAGGAAAATCTTATCATCTTTGTATAAATTTTTCAAGGGAAATTTTTATAATTTTTATCAAATGTAATCTTGTCATGGTTAGCTTGAACCTAACACAATTATCTCTCTGCATGTAAAGAGAATCAGATGTTGTTTTAAACAACTTTTTTCAGTAAAACAATTACAAATGAATGTTTTGCCTGAGAATGTAGAAATCAAATAAACAAATATACTAGCAATTCAGATACATGTTAGAAAATAATTTTGGTTTTAAAATCAGAGAATAAAAAGACTGTATAAATCCAACAAAAAAAAAGTATAAATTGCATTAAATGTTCTCATTTTTCTTCTGGATTTGATTTTATATTTTACGTCTGCATACACTATAAATCATTCTACTTGTAGTATTCACAGCTTTAACACAAATGGACAATACATTTGAAAGGCAGACAATCCCCCCTTTGATTAATTCACTGGTCCATTTACTCATTCAAAGGAAAACTTACTGCATTCAAACAATTTCACGCTCTTACCATGAACTAATTTGTCACAGGATCTGCACTGATTCTAAATGCAGCTTTTTATTTTTTATTATTTTTTTTGCCATAAGTTTGTGCTTAACAAGTAGGCAGATGACCTATATAATTTTTATAACATGTCCTTGGAACGGATGAGCATTCTGGGTCCTACACAGCACAAGTGGCAGTGGAAATATGAGTTGCAGATTTTGAGCCAAAACATCTGAAATCACTGAGAGAGCCCCTGACTCAGCTCTCCTGTCAGCTTCAGAGCTATCAAGGCACCACTACCCAAGGGCGATCGAGACAGAACAAGCAGGATGCCTCCATGGGTGTTGTTACATGGGAAACAGCCTCTGGGGTGAGATGCCTTGCTTGTTGAAGGATTTGGTTTTGACTCAGGTAGTAAGTCAGATCTACAGGTTCACTGCTACTCCACAGCTGTGTTTCAGGTGACAGTGTGTTTTTCGCACATTTTGTGATGTGAGAACAAGCACTGTGAAATCGCCTGCTGAGATGACCTCCAGTTGCATTGAGTCTGAGTGGTCCTGTAATAGCTTTTTCACATCCCTATTCACTGAAGCGACAAGAAGTACCATACAAGCTCTTGTACATGACACTGCTCACACAATTATCCTGTGTTCACTACTGAGCAGTATGATCCGTGTAAGTTACAGGCTGAATCCCAACGATGTGCACAGTGTGTTGCTTTAAAAACACGGTGTGTTAGTGTTTAGCAAGGTAAACATATGGTACTGCAGTTGTTGCTGTGCCATATGGGGATGTGTAGAATTCTCTTTCTTAGCAGATAGTGCCAGGAAATCATCTGGATGAACTTGTCGTCAGTGGGCATTGTCGGTTCAGTTTCTTTACACCTTTTTGAGCACCACCAGTTTCTGCATTTATTTTTCAGTTTAGATTGAGTCGGAGAAATTCACTGGAGATTTTCCTATTTCTAATTACTTAAGATAGTTGGAAGAATTTTATATTTGTCTTAGGTAACATTTTGTCACCATGGACAATAGCTTTGTTTTCTCTATCAAAGTTTAAAAAATCTAGTGCAAGACACAAACAAATCTATGAGCTGTGACTACCTCCTGTTTGCAATTATCAACAAAATAGAGAAAATCACAGATTCACTATTTCCTGCAGTGTTACTAAAGGAACATCACAATCTTTTAAAGAACACAGAGATTTCTGAAATTTGAAGAAAAAATATAGATAAGACACCCAAATTAGGCATCTTCATGATAGCTTTTTACTCAAAATTATTTTAAATTATACACTTTTTATTTTATGGTGAGATTTTTCACAATTGAACAATTAAAACATTTCCTGAGTTTTTTCTAAAGTGTCTGCAAAGGTCTGTGGCAACTTCTTTAGTACGTTCTGTCTGAGGAACAGAAAAGTGAAAAAATTACACCTCTTCTGCTTTTACTGATTTACAAAAGTCTTGTTTTTTTTTTTATTACATGTCTACTGTATGTTAAACATTCTTGATATATTTGTTGCTTTGCAATTCTTTTCGTATGTATAATTAAACTAACTGGACAATTAATCAATGTAATCTGTAACCCTAAATAAAAACTGACATTAATTAAAGAGGTCCAAGCTTGGCAGGGTAAGAAGAGAAGTCTATATTCTGCAGGTGGAAAGCCAATTAAAAGTGTGAAATTGGGGTGGTATAAATTATAATAGAAAGGAGCTTTGTGATAAATATAAACTCAGGGTTGTCTTTTGAAATGTAGAATGCCACCTGCAGCCTAGAAGTCATAGAAAAAAACAGTTCTTTTGTTGTTGCTTCACACACAGCCCATTGAAGCTAGATTGCTGAATTAATCAACCTTTTCCTAAATTTTAGAGAAATAATCTCTCTAGTCAAAATATTAACAGTAAAGTAATGCTGAAGAGATGAAATGATTGTGGATCTGTGTTTCAACATTTCCACTGCTGTGAGGCATTCTGGCTTTGGCAATGAACATGATCAAGTTGTAGTAACTATAACTCTAGTTAATAAAACCTAAATAAATCATACATAGCATATAAAGACCAAACTTCAGGGACCAATTTACCTCTGTTGGTGAAAATTACATCTCCTATGCCAGCAGGATGCTATCCCTTAGGAGCAGGGGGTGAAGAATACATTACCAGGGAATGGAGAACACCAACTGTTTTCAACAGTTGTCTCAGTGAGAATTTACATGGTGGCAGCAAAATATCTGAGTTGGGACATTCACCCCACCCCAGGCCCACTGGTTTTTCAATGTACTTTTTCTTTTCTCTGTCTATACTTTGCTTCTATACTTTCTATTACATATATACATATGTACATACATATGGCCCAACTCAAATGACTCACACATCTAGAGTTTTGTCCTTGCTTTACAAACAAGTACCTGATCTCATCTTACTCACCTGTTATCCCTGTTGCTTGTCTTCAACCTGTCCTGTTTTGTGCAGTAATAGATACATCTTGTATCTATTAAGCTCTTCATACATGCCTTCCTTCTATCCAAGGAAAGTGTTAATCCACTGTTTCTGCAGAGAATAGATGAGACCTTTTACCACTCAAAGGTGAAGAGTCTATGTAAAAGGAAATAGTACAGTATCTGTGATATTTTATTTGCCATTTATAACAGATTGTGCAAAAAGGTACTGTGTAACCCAAATTTGAGCCAAGAGGCAGTTTATGGATTTTTTCTAGCATCTGAAGTATCATTTCAGAGTGGTGCTCTTTAAGATGTGTGACAGGTGAAATAAAAAAAGAAAAGAAGAAGACCATGCAGTTAAAGTAATTTCCTTTGTTAGCTTGAAGTAAATTTAAATTAAGAAGGATTAGCAAAATACATGAGATTAGGCCAGAGAGTGAAAATTAAGTGGGCTATCCTAGTTCAACACTGAGCAGAGCTTCCGAGAGTTATGGAAGAAGGATTATTTTCTTTCTGGAAATTCTTGTAATAAAAAGCACTGAGCCATTAGGCACAAAATGCATAATTACCTTGCCCTGCATGGGTATTGGGAATGGAAGGACTAGAGAAAAAAAGCTACTTCCTCTGCAGCTGAAAACTGGCTGTTTGCTCCTGGCTTCCGAGTGTTTTTTCTGGTTTACATTTCCTGACAGTCCAGCTACTACAATTTCGTATGAGTAAGAGTTAAGCAGAAATCTGGCAAAGTAAAGGATTCATGTTAATTTGCCGCTAAGTTACAGGGGGAAAAAACCCAGACAGTACAGAAACAAGAAGCTTAAGTAAGAGGGTGATGGCAGTGAGAGGTATGTGTGTCGAGAGGTTTAGCATTGCAGTCTGTGTCTGTATTGCAAGCATTTCATGCCTTTTAGGGACCAACTTTCAGCCTAGGAGACTTCTGACTGTGTTCTGGGGCAAACCTGGAGCTTGCGGCATGTTGGGGCAAGAGAAAAAGCAACTCCTGGGAGGTCCAATTGGATTTTACCAGCTGGGAAGGCAGTAGCAGGTACAGCTTGATAGATTTGACATAAACTCCTTGCCAAAACCCAAACTTCCCATCAGCAGGTTTCAATAAAATCTATGGTCTGGAGTCAGGCACCTCTGCATTACTCATATATCAGGAGCTGGACATCTCAGACTGGCATCAAACATGAAACAAAAGCACCGACCTGGGAAATAAGTACTGAGGGGTTTGAGGAGACACTGCAAGGGCTAAGCTTTATAGTTCCTGAAGCTTTGCTTAAATTTCACAAATTTGATCTGTTTTCTGGAGGTAAGCAGGAAACTCACACAAAGGAGAAGTACAAGGAATTAAAGGAAAAGAAGTGGGAGAAGATTTGCAGTCTCATTCTGAGTAGGAGTTTTAATGCAGATGTCTGACCTTGCCAGACTCTACACGAAGGATTCATTTACAGGGTGTTTCAGAGAGTTGGAGGGAGTGCAGCTGAATTTATTTCTCCTTGATTCTGCTACTCTAAATATTAAAAGACACAAGTGGGTGGTGATACTGAGCATGGTGATTAGGGTACTGAACACTCTCCCTCTGGGCTATCCTCCCAAAATAAATATTGTAAGCGTCTGGTACAAACTGCAATACCATGACAGCTTTTCAATGGCTGCGAAAAGTCCATTAAGAGCTTTGAAGTTATAAATTGGGATTAGATGCCTAAATGGAAGGTAGATGCCTAGGCTATTCTTTTGTACCTAGTGTTGACTACAGTCTTTTGACCTGTACCATGGTAAAAACACATTAGGTATCAGGACTTGCACCTTTTATTAAAAAATGTTAGAAAGAAGTGAAATTAAAATGGGAAAAGATATGTCAAAAAGAGAAAAGCATGAAAGAAAAAGCAAAGTGATGCTCTAACTGACTGCCAAGTTTCATTCTATCTTGTAATGTGTGTCAGAAAGTACAGCTAATGTCTTTGGCCCAATTCTTTGCCTTGAGGGGATGCCAGAAAGCTATTTGTACTGGCAGAATAGTTCACACAGTCACTCCAAAGTGTGTTTATTTCCATTGTACATGTGTTTTGATAAACAGTGAGCTTGGCATTCAGATGCCCACCAGGCAAAATAAATTGCTTCCTAGGTCTGGGAAGCATATTATACCAGTTATTGTAAAGCAGTTCATATCATATGCATTCTCAGCAGTGCTCTCACTATTCCAGAGGAATTCTTTGTGCTGTAGTGGTAGTATTATTCAAATGCAGGAGCAAAAACCAAAGTCTAGTGCTAGTCCTTTGCCAGAGTTGCTATATATTTTACTTTCAGCATCACAAAAAATAGCTGATGGGGAAGACCATATATTAAAATGTGAATAAATATAGAAAATCACTGATCTAAGCCTTCTTTTAGATTAAAATTGAAGTGTACTTTTACCTTGATTCACATATTTATACAATAAATTCTACACTCTTGTTACATTATAGATCTGTTTTGAGAGACAGAGTGGTACGGAGTTTACAAAACAAACTTTATCACTGACACTAGACCTCTGCCCAAGCAGAGACACATGAAAAATCATTAATGGAGTTCTGTCCTGAGGGTGGATCTGCAGGATCAAGTTTAGATCAAGACCATGCTTAACAAGTAATTTACTACTAAGCATAAAGAATAGCAAAGAATGTCAGAGAAGGGAACAACTAGCAGCTATCTAGTTATAGTGAAATTTTTTAGGTCTGATAATGTATGGATTTGTATGTAAAAACTCTTAGAACTGAGTTACAGTATGCACGAGATTTCTTACAACACCTGAGCACTTGTCTAGCCACCTGACATAGTTTGACTCAGCAAATTTCTCTCTTTCCTTGTCTTCCAAGAGTTTTGCATTGAACTCTTTCTCCTTGGTATTGTGCCTGGTTTAATCTCAAGATTACATTGTTCCAAGCAACAAAGAAATATGGATATTGGTACATGTCAGGAGCTTGCCATAGTCCATCTCACATCTTTGACTAATGCACGTGATGAGATGACTTAGAGATGGAAATAGAAAGGAAAAGGAGGGTAAAGAAATACTCTCTTAATTCACGTAGGTTCTGTGTAACAGTTGAAGAAAATATTAATTCAATTGAAAACTAATTTAATGACTGCAGAACATCTGGAAATGTTGTTATTTTATTATAAAGCCATTTTACAATTCCTTATAAACACAGGGCAACCCATTCAGTTGTCTCAGAGAACACCGGTACAAATTTTCCTCCTGAAAGCTAAGATTTTTTCTTAGCCAGTTTTGATCCTTCACAGTACTTTACACCTTGATTTCCTTGAGAAAACTGGTCAAAAGATTTCAAAATATCCTAACTGCTGCTCTTTCATCCTCTATGCTATTGTTGCACTCAAAAATTTTTAAAACCAGTGAAACACAGGCCTTTCTTATTCCCTATAGGAGCCACTGTAGTTCCATGTTTAATTTTTACTCCTCAGTGATTTTCTTAATTGTATCTTTTGTGATTTCACATGGTTTTCACTCTGGAACTGAAGCTAGGTTACGGTAATAGCAAATGCCAAACATAACTATTGCAGCTATATTGAAGCTGGGCAAAACCTTGTCTGAATTCCAGACAGCAAGTAGAGAAGCTGACTAAGGCATTATATATACTTTCTATAAGATCATCTGTCTCATTCTTAAATTTCTTCAGAACTCTTAATTTAAGATTTTTTGGCAGTAGTGAATAGTCAGCATTAATTTTCTAATTTGTTTCAACAACTTTTCTTTTGATGCTCAGTTTTGGACAGTTTTGATACTGTCAAAATCCAAGACTGTCATTGCCACACACTAGTATGTGCAGTAACAAAAAACCTAAAGAATGAGTGACAGGGAGGATGGTTGGCTTTTTCTCCTCCTACCTTGTTGGGTAGCTAGTTTGATGTTATTTTGCACAGTGAATGCTTTGTTTTAGGTCTGTGTTCAAAAGCCAGCAACTTTCTAAATCTTTTCTTTCTTGATTAAATTAGCATTACCCCTTCCCCCACTTCAAATAATTTTGTTCATATGGATAACCAAAAACATTTTTAAGGAATTAAGTTATGAACAACAGAAGCTGATACCAGAAACAATTTCCATCAACTTATTCGTCCAACAGACATAGTTTGGTATAAATAATGGAGATAGATACCTTTGGAGAGGACTGTAAACAACTTCAGGAAATATTCCCACCTGCTTCAGTTAGCTATGTACAGATAACACCTTCCTTTGAGACTCTTAATTGATCCTTTTTTTTAATACTGTTGAAATACTACAAAGTTACACCAGGCCCAAATGCCAAGATATGTAGAACAATCAGTTCTTGGAAATATATTGCAGCATTTAATATCATCTCTGGCCATGATTTGTTAAGGGTTTTCTAGTTGAATGCATTTTGATTACCATAATTCAAACACAAAAGTTAGAGCCCAGATAATTACAACTGAAGAGCAGGACATAAAATATTAAAAAATGACATTCCCTCTGACAAGCAAATATTAGCTAAAAGTAAAGCAGAGATTGTGTTTTGAAATTTAATTTTTTTACAGAAGGAAAAGTAAAAGAATAATTAATGAAACAAGTCACCCTCATTATCTTTTCTTAGGGCTCTTAGAATGTATAGATTTCATAGATAAGTTAAGAAAGTACTCCAGTCTAAATGTATTCTATATTGAAACTGCAACCTGGTCTGGATTTCTGTGATATGAATGAATCACTTCAAAAGGATTATTTAGCATAAAAAAAGAAACTTTAAAGGAAAGAAACAGTTGCTTTCTTTACCTCTTCAGGGATACTACTGAATACATTATTTTTGTTCTCTCTCTTAGATGGTCAGGTTGGCATTGACAGGGATCAAATATACCATATACAAAAGGAGGAGAGATCAGTGAGGTATTTAGCCTAGAAAACTCCATTTGTCTTAATTCTCAGGCTAGTTTTTTTGATCAAAAAAATACGAAAATCAATCTACTATGGCCTTTACAGAATAGAGTCTTAAAAAAAGGCTTTTTAAATTCCCTGTGGTTTGTAGCAAAACAGTAGTACAACAATAGTGTCCCTTGTTAACAAAATCCTCCAAACATTGGGCAGTTGTTCAGCAGTGCATACTGATTTATGTCTGTAGTAAAGTATACTACTAATCACATAATGCTATTATTAGCCAGACTGTGCTCTTATGTGTAAGTGAAAACCACTATTTTTTCCTTTCCCTCCAAGTGGGTTACAATGACCCAAAAGTCTTCCTAATGCCAGGTCATGTTTGCACTACTTTTTATTCATTGTGTATATAAGGTGTCTGTCTTATAAGGTGTCTAAAATGTCTAAGGGACATTTTAGACTGCAGTCCTATTAAATTCCTTGTATTTCCACTCCCTGGACTGACTTAATCTTTCTTTGAAATAACCTTACAGTGTGGACAGGACAGAAACTACCAACACACACACAAATAAAATAATGAGAAATATTTTGAGGATCAACCGTGATAAATTTTTTTCCTAAAAAGGACTTACATTAAATCATTGTCAAGAAAATGTTCAGTCACAGTCTTTTTGCACATTAACTTGCTTCTGAGATCTCTGTTGAAGGTAGTAATTGGATGCATGTTTCTCATTTGAATCTGGTCAAAAGGCAACGTGTGGTTTGTCTGTCTCTTAAGGTGGAAACCCTATATTAATACATCTGCTGGGAATACTGCAATATAAGATTGCCCCTTTTTGATAGACATTAATGCTGTAAACATTACAGAACAAATGCCTTTGCTTTTCTTGTGCCACTTCTAATTTTGGGAGCAATTGAAAGTGAATACTTAAAACTTTAAAAAACCTCTATTAATTTATTCTTCATTTTTATAAGTATTAGACACACAGCTAGAGTTTCATTGTCTAAGGAGACTGTCTGAGGATGTCTAGATCAGCAGGTGCTGCTGCATCATAAGACTGTTCTTGGCTGAGAACCTGATATTCACACAGAAGCAGTTTCAGTCATTTCCCTCAGGCTAACTTTAGTCTAAGGCCATGGCCTGAGTGTCCATCAGCAGTTGGAGTATATTACATGTGCCATGTAAGAGTGTCTTTCTGGCTTTGTTTTTGTCAAAAGTGATCTCTTCTGCATGCTCTGCACTTGTCCATGATGTGATCCCAAGGATGAGAAGTGGTGCTGACTGATCCATTCCAGTGAGCAGTCTGGCACCAGAAAAAAAGATCAGCACCCCTAGCAAGAGTATAACTTCATGATATGTTTCCAGTTCCTCCAGTTTTTATGTTAAGAAGGGATTTGGGTCAAAAATCTGTTCAGTGGCTCTGGCTGGTAAACAGTTCTCAGATTGCATGCACTGACATAGGAAAAATTGCAAATATTTTAGGATTACCCAATGTGAGGCAAGTTGCGGTAAAAGCCACAGTCCTCAACTTTCCTCACTGAGAAACAGATTGTTTTGGGAGTATACATCTTTAACAAAAGTCTCACTACATTTTCATGTTCCTTTCAGATGTTTGCTCTTTAGAGAAACTGTTTTTGATTTGTTTTGGGAATTTTTTTTGTTATTTTGTGGTATGGTATAAAATGTAGCATCAGCAGAAAAAGCATTCTTTTTTTTCTCAGAGAAATTCCCACAATTTTCATGTCCCAAGCTTAATATCTCAGAGCCATTTAGCTAGAAAATTAAGCTGAAAAAGGATTAGAAAAGATTAGTCAGATATGTATAGTGAACTGGTATCAATACTGAGCTTTGCTTCTTGTTGTGTGCCATGACGAGGTGATGAAATTCACAACTTTTTCATACCTTTTTCTCTGCATGCTGAAGAAAACTGCAATCAATATTTTCCTATGTGTCGTTATAAGGAGACAAGTAATTCAAAGAATGCAATTACCCTGTAATTATCAGGTGATAATGAATACCACATACAATATCTTGCCTCCTTTGAAAGTTACAGTTATGCTGTGAAAGAAAATGAGACAAGAAACAGCGTTTAATGCTGTGCTGTCAAAATGGGTGACTAAGATTCTAAATATTTTATGAAGTACTTGTTGACAGCTAAAAATAATTGACAAATATTGAATTATCAATTCACCGAAAGGTCTTCTAAGAAGAGGAATGAAGAATATTAGTGATCACTTAATTACAAGTCCAAAAAGCAGATGAGATGAGGGGAGCAGTTAGTTAGAAGGATTAAGAAGGAATGAAAATACAGATTAAGGTGATGAGAAAATATACTGGATCTTAGAAATGAGAAAATTCAGGGAAAGATCACTCTATCCTTTTGAAATCAGTCTTTTGCATATAAAGTATGTATTCATACAGTGCAAATTATGGCCAGAGGAAGTAACTGAGGCCAGGAATTAATAGGATTTGAACGCAATTTGACAGGTCTGTTGATATGACGAATATCCCATTATCCTTGTTAATGCTAATTAAATTATGCGGAAGTGTTATTAAACCTCATGCTTGAAGCCCACCTTTAATTATTTTTGATCAGGAGGAGAGTTGTGCAGCAGCAAATTAACCTTAAATTGGCTTACTTAGAGGTCTTTGAACTCTTTGCAACACCTTCTTGCAGTGCCCTTTCAGAGTAGAATTTGAATTCTGAGCCAGAGGGTGGTTCCAGTGATTCTTGTTCTTTCTACTGATTCTTCTTCATAGGTTTAGGATAAAGCCCTTGAGAAACCACATGTACTAGGATGGATTTTTAAGATTAGTGTTAGATAATGTATGCCCTAGTCCTCTCACAAAGATGGAGAATGTTAATTACCAGCTACATGAACGGATTGCTTCATATTTTAACAGGTGTTGCCTGAGGTCTAGGATATCCATCAAAGTACCTAATAAGGAGATAGAAAGTGCTGTGATCTTATTACACCAGGTACTATGAGCATTAGAATTAATGTCATTAAAGTTATTATTACGACTGCTATACAGCAGTCAATACAAACTAAAGTGGTTTTACAAGCTGGGGAAGGGCCTTCCTTCTAGCACCTGGTCTCCCATGTTCTTCTGTTCTAAAAAACCACCAGTGTCTGTTTATCTATGTCCTGGATTACAGTGTACTCTATTACCATCCTCATGAGCTGTTGAAACCAGGTGGGGCAGCATTTCCTTGCCTCCTCTTCTGTTAATGCCCCATCAACACCTGGCCTCATGGCTCATCATCCCATTGTGAGATATTCCACCCAGAAGAAGGAACCAAGCATTCCATCCTGGATATAACCTGACATTCTGAACACCCCAGACACCCTTTCCACTGGATTCCCAGAGGACAGGAGCTACACAGCCACCACTGGACTTTCTGAGGAGGAGCAGACCCTTCTACAGGATCACTGCTTCAACAGAAACACATCCACCACCTCAGGAGAACTGCAGCCACTGTTTGATCAGACTGCTATTGCTACCCTGACTAGCAGGGTGTCAGATTGTATCCTGACTCTGACAGTTTAAAGCAGTGTTTTCTGCCTTTTTTTTTTTTTTAATTTCCCTATTAAATTGATTCTGACTTGGTGCCTCCTACTGGTTTGTTTTCAAACTAGTACAACCTAATATTTTCTATGCTTAGTCTTATACTTTTGAATGCTGAGACATTTAGGCAAAGACTATTAAGTTGTCTTGGGAGAAAACAAATGTGTGTGTTTGGGAAAACACAATAAAAGTTCACTGTTAAATTGGTTATTCCTTACAATCTGTAGTTTTTCAAACTCTTATTCTGAGAGAAAAACAGCTCTGATTTTAATTCTGACATTAAATTCTTATGCAATCTTTTATCTTACTGAATTTTACATGAAATCTACTGATTTGTATCATTTATTAACTTGTTTGAAAGCAAGATCATAAAATGCACAAATTAGCATAATTTAAAATATAATTTCTGTATGCTCATAACATCTATTTGTGATATTTTGGCTGTATGTCACAATGCTGGTGATGTAAGTTAGTATTTAAATACCAATGTGGAAAACATTTTAATAGGGATGTTTCCAGAGGCAGAAATGACAGAAGGACAGCTGTGTCTTCCACTCTATCCAGTATCATAAAATAGAATCACAGGCTAGTTTAGGTCAGAAAAGACCTTTAAAATTGTCAAGTGCAACTGTTAATATGGCACTATCATGTTCACTGCTGACCTATGTCCCTAATTGCCACATCTTAAATGTTTTTTGAACATTTCCAGAGGTAGTGACTTGAACAATTTCCTGAAGAGCCTGTTCAAATGCTTGACAACTTTTCAAGATGAAGTTTTTCCTAATATTTATTCTAAACCTCCTCTGGCCTGATGCCATTTCCACTTGCCCTATTGCTTGTTACCTGGGATAAGAAACTGACACACACTTGGCTAAAACCTAATTTCAGGGAGTTTTAGAGAATGATAAGGTCTCTTTGACCCTCCTTTTCTACAGACTAAACAACCCCAGCATCATCTGCTCCCCATTAGATTTTTGCTCCAGACACTTCATCAGTGTCATTGACCTTCTCTGGATACAATCCAGAACCTCAATGTCTTTTTTGTTGTGAGGGGCCCAAAACTGAACACAGAATTCCACATGGGTCCAGCAGTGCCAAGTACAGGGATAAAATCACTGCTATGGTCTACTGGCCACACTATTGCTGACACCATCCCAGATGCCATTGGCCTTCTTGGCCACCTGGCTGTACTGCTGGATCATGTTCAGCTGCTGTTGATCAGCACCCCATGTCCTTTTTTGCCAGGCAGCTTCCCAGTTACTGTGCCCCCAGCCTGAAGGGCTGCCTGGGGTTTTTGTCACACAAGTGTAGGACCTGGCTCTTTGCCTTGCTGAAACTCATACTATTGCCTCAACCCATTGATCCAGCCTGTCCAGATCCCTCTCCTACCCTCCATCAGATCAACACTCCAGCTTACTGTCATCTGTGAAATTAGTGAAGGTGCACTTGATCGCCTTGTCAAGATCATCAGTAAAGATGGTAAACAGGGCTGACCCTTACACTGAGCCCCGGGGAACACTTCTAGTGACAGGTCACCAGCTGAGTGTATCTCAATTCAGAACTACTCTCTAGACTCAGCTGGCCAGCCAGTTTTTTCATCCAGTGAACAGAGCACCTGTCTAAATCATGAGCAGCAAGTTTCTCAGGACAGTGCTGTGGGAATAGGTGTCAAAAGTCCAGATTGACATCCACAGCCTTTTCTTCATCCATTCTGAGAGTCACCTTGTCAGAGAAGGACATCAGGCAGGTCAAGCAGGACCTGCCTTTCATACACCCATGCTGGCTAGGCCTGACCCCCTGGTTGTCCTGTGTGTTACATGTGACAGCACTCAAGATGATCTGCTCCACTGTGGTCAGGCTGACACACCTGTACTTCTGTGGATCCTTCTTTTGGTCCTTCTAGCAGATGGGCATCGCATTTGTGAGTGTCCAGACAGCTTTGACATCCCTGGTTAGCCAGGGCTGCTGTTTAAAGATTGAGTGGCTTGATGAGCACCTCTGCCAACTCCCTTATTTCCCAAGGGGTACCTTTGGTTATCCTGTTGCAAAAAGCAGATGGAGCTGTAGAGACCCTTTGGACAGGCTGCACTCCTGCAGGAGGAACAGAAGTAATTAGTCTCGCTGCTCCTTGTTAAACCACAGACTATCTTCAGCAGCTGATCTAGTGTGACTTGACTTCCTACCCAGTGTACAACAGGACCTGATAGATCCAAATGAACTGTAAATGATAGTGGTAGACAACAACCCTTACTCCCTTTGTCAGGGTAACTACCCCTGTGTGTGAAAATGTAAATTAGGAACCAGACTCACACAGCTGAATAGCAGCTCAGCTGTACAAGATTCTGCACAGAAGAAGTAAAAAATGGCCTCAAGCCGTTTGTATTTTCTTTGTGTTCAGGGCAATCTGTATTCTTGTTAGGCATCACAATCTGTGTTGCGTTCAATGAAATTTAGGAACACAGCTTGATTTTTTGACAATGAATCATTTCAGCAAGCTTTTCAACTATAATTTGTGAACTAAATGTTATCTCTGCGTATATAATGGCTTTTTTTTGTGAATATTCCATTTTTAAAAACATGTCTAAGCTTGCCTATGGACAGGAACAAATAGAATGAATTTTCATTAACTGATCACTGTGAATTTGTCTTCTATCTTAGTTGTGTTAGACATATCTTCTCATAAGGCAGCATGTTTTTTATTCACTCACAGGTATAATATATATATCTCTGCAAATCATTTGTGGATTAACCAGTGGTCTGGAAATATCTGTGATTAAAGGTTTCACACTATAACAAAGCAGTTAGGAAGACATATTGGAAACTTACCTGTATCTGTTTGTGATACTTGTAATACATGTACCCATATTAACACTAATCGTAGAATGGTTTGGATTAAAGGGTCCTTAATGATCACCTAGTTCCAATCCCCCTGCCATGGACAGGGACACCTTTCATTAGACCAGGCTGTTCAGACTCCCGTCCACCCTGGCCTTGAACACTTCCAGGACTGGGGCAGCCACAACTTCTGTGGGCAATATGTTCTAGTACCTCACCAACCTCACAATGAAGAATTTCCTACAGATATCTAATCTAAACCTACTCTCTTTAAGCTTGAAATCATTATCCCTTGTTCGGTCACTACATGCTCTTGTAAATAGTCTCTATCTCTCTCTCTTGTGGGCTCCCTTCAGGTGTTGGAAATTAGGTCTCCCCAAAGGCTTCTCTTTTCCAGGCTGAACAATCCCAATTCTATAAGCCTTTCCTCAAAGGAGAGGTGTTCCATCCCTCTAATCATCTTGGTGGCCCTTCTCCCGACTGACTCCAACAAGTCACTCCACAGGTCCTTCCAGTGTTGAGGACCCCAGAGCTGAATGCAGCACTCCACCTGCATAAAGCAGATTTACCTATAGCAGGGTGTGTCCAGGCATGTTTTGAATATCTCCAGAGAAGGAGACTCCATAATATCTGGACAGCCTGTTCCAGAAGCTTTTCCTTGTATTCAGATGGAGCTCCCTGAGTTTCAGTTTGTGCTCATTGGCCCATGTCCTTCTGCTGTGTACCACCGAAAATAGTATGACCCCTTTCTCTTGACACCCATCCTTATGATAACTGGTTTATCCCTTCACATAAAATGCTTCATTTTGTAATCTCTTACTAGTATTCCTAAAAATATTCAAATTTTAACTGTAACAAAAATACCAGAAAGGACTCCTAACTAACTAGAAAGCAGTAGAAATCCTATGTAGCACTCAAACCACAACTGTTCACATAGATTGTCCTATTGCACAGGGATTTTATGTTGTGTATAAATACCTTATTGTGTTACACTACCTTTAGTCTCTGAAAAAAAAAATCAACTACAGTATTCTTTCGATTTCCTTTTTCTGGAAATAGGTTAGTTAAAGAAAAGAAGATGAACATTCTATGTATTCTATGGTATTTTTTATTTGGGAATATGAGGACAAATTGCTATGATTTTCTCTTAAGGCATTTATTCTTGAAACTTTATCTGTACATATGCTGTTGTTAGCTCAATATATTAATTGATGGAATGTCAGAAGATTGTCCACCCCCACTTAGCTCATATCTCATGAGATAGTATTTCTTTAGTCTTATATCATTGGAATGCTATGCAGGAGTGGGAAGCTGAAAAGAGTATCTCCTTTTGGAAGTAGAACAGTAGCCATGCCTGTACCTACTACACAATTTAGAAACAAATGCAAGGCTGCCCAGTGGCCCCTGGGCCTTTTGAATGTGGGCAACTGGAGCTGCCAGCACAGTGTGCACAAAGAGAGGAGACTCCTCCTTACATGCAGGCTAGACCTACATGGTGATTTGACTTGAATTTAAATCTACTGACAGATATATGATATTGACCTATTTTTCTCTAAGATTCTTTTGTGGTATTTCTTTCAAGACAGACTGAGTGAAAATTAACATGAGTAGAAAGTCCTCGGTTTCCTCTAGGCCAAATGAAACTTTAAAGGGTCACATCTATATATGAGAAAATCCTATAAAGTAATACAGCAAAAGTGAACGTCTTTACTCTTCTGTTGTTCCTCTGATAAATATTTAAAGGAAATTTTTGTATAAACCACCCCCAAGTATATATTTTTGACTTCCAATTTATTTTTGAACTTCAAGATTGAAATAATCAACAAGAAGTTCAGAAAAGAAATCAGCAATAGTTGGAAAACCTAAATACAATCTTTGATAACTAATTTAGGATTGTCTTCCAATGTGATACCATGTCTAAGAGGAAGAATCTCTTATCTCTTTTGTAAAGACCTTTAGAATCACAGATAAAAAAAAAGGATATGAAAAATTTTTAGCTGTAAAAGCACGTGAATATTTAGCAGGGACACTCAGCGTCTTTTACAGTATTATGCACCTGATTTTTAAAAATATGATGAGATAAAGTTTACCTTCCAAGAAAGTCTGCTCAATGTATAATGCAATGAATATTTTAATAGTCTCAGTCTACTATTTAATTTCTTGCAGAGGAGACTAATAGGTGACTTGATTGCTGTTCAGAGATATTTATCTGAGCAACAATGTTCTTACACTTACCATCTGTAATGTTATAAAAAGCATTGTTTGAAGTCTGAAGCTAGGTGAATTATGACTAAAACTACGGTAATTGACATATTTATCTTTTAATAAAGAAGGTAACCATGGCATGAATAGTTTCCTGAAATTATTCTGTTGTGATGCTATTTGTTTTTGCTTTTGTTTTTTTTAATTGAAAATTCTCATATAGAAGTTTCTACCAGTTTTTCTTATTCAGGGCACAGCATTTAAGAATAAAGTTCATCTCATGTTCTCTTCTATGCAATGCAAATATACTATCAAGGTCATTCACAAAAAGACTTAAATATCTTGCTGATATTCCACTTGAAAGATTGAAAAGACAAGAATAAATCAGTTATAAACCCTTGCAGGAACCAAATTACTTGGGGCCTCTTACTTTGTTATGTAAGTATATTTACTGTTTTATCACTAGAAATGGCTATCAAGTCATGAAATTATTTTTTTCATTTTCTAGTGCTGATGGAGCAGCCCCAGAAATATCTCATGTCCTGATATTTGAATGACATCTGGATTGTGGAATTTTTGAATATTAAACTTTACCATGTTGTCCACAAAAGAAATGGCTAAACAGAAGTTTCTCTTATGATTAGAGAAGTTTACACAGGTCCATTAACTAACACTGTAAATGGAGAGTTTTTCTCCTAGCAGTACAGGGTTATGGTAGTTCCTGACAAGATTGCTGGGAGCTAAATATGAATTCCATTTTCCTTATGCCTTGATTTTTTTTAAACTAATTTGTATGTTGAACAGTCATGAAGACACTGTTTGCCTCAAAGAGCACAGGTGTATGCAGCATAACGAAGACTGTGTGTGTTCTGGACTTGTAAAATTAACCATCAGAAATACTAATTATTGATGATGTTACAATGTTTGTTACAGTGAATATGTCCCTCTGCTTTCATAGCCTAATTTAACCATGGTTCTTGGATAAAGTATTCTCCACGATAGCAAAGGCTCAATTATCTTTCAAAATTACTCCTGTTCTTTATTTTTATGATAGTTTTGTCAAGTTCATCCATCCTCAAAAGTTTTAGAAAGTCAGAGGAATGCACAGCTATTACAAAATCTAGTGAAAATTCATTTGAAAGAGAATGAACTCTCTTCTGATAAGTTGTGGTGAAAAATGGTTCAGATACCAGATCTGTCTGTAATAATATTTTTCATAAAATCCAGTTACAAAATGAGAATATGTGATGTCTGGACTATCTAAAACTTCGATCATGTTTCATAAGTGTTAGAATAAAATAGTCACATACATACAACTAAGGATATAAAACAGTAGCACATTCTAAAACTCCTTGCTTTGATGTTTTAGAATTTCTTTTACTGCTTGGTTGAAATGCTCTAAAATTCCTAATATCATCTTATAATTTGATTTTGATTTTTAGACTTATGTTACTGTGATGGTACTTTGCAAAATCCTTTGATATAACAAAGTACAGATAAACGTATTCCTATGCAAGTATTGAGTTTTTTTCCATATATACTTTTTTTCACTGTGAAAAAAAGTGGTTACAATTTTTCTTATGCAAATGTATGAGAATTTACGCTTACCACTGATTGCAGAAAATTATGTCTTTCATTAATAAAACTCAGTAAATTCTGCTAAGAAACACATCAGTGATGAAACTAGACTTTCATCCTTTTAATCTGTAATGGTGTATAAAATTATTCATTTAATCTCAGCATTTTTTTCAACTTAATAAAAATTGAGAAAGAAAGCTGGTAGTCTTTAAAAAGGATGGAACTAAATATTTGCATATCATGGTGTAACAAGGTGTAATTTTTTTGTACTCAGCCTTGCAGATGAAAAGCTATAATTTTGAATACTTTTATAAGAAAATAGACACAATATGGAACAATTCTATGTATCACATATGAAACACCTACCACTCAATGTATGGATGAACCTTTTGTCTTATGTGCAATATCATTTTAAGGAAATTGCTCAACCCAAGGTAAAAAATTCCTAAAATTTCTAACAGGAATTTTTAAGAATGTCAAATTGCCTATAGAGGAACTTGCAGTTTGCTGAAAGACCCTTTTGACAACAATTCCCGTTAAGCCAGAGAGCACCATGCCTCTTCCTGGAAATATAAGAATTTAGTAATGTGCAAAGAAATTGAAATTCTTGTTTCTTCTGTCTGACTTCAATTACATGTAATTATCTTTACTTTCTGCCTTCTGAATCACCTATGCCCTTAAATTTGACAGTGGAAGAGACAAGCTGGTCTCTTCAACTTGGATCAAAGAATCCCTTCAAGCAGAGAGCTGATGAAGGGTATCAGTGGGTCTCTTCCATTCTCCTAACAGGCAAAATGAGGCTGCCAATGTGGAAAACCTATATATAACTTTTTTATGATCTGTTACAGAGTGTCAAAGCAAATCTACAAAAACTTTAAAATGTATTTCTAATTATAGCTTAATTCTTCAAAGCAGAAGATTGGAAGGCACTTCCAAGAGAAAAGAGGTGATTGACATCAAATAGAGAAGAGTGTGCAGAAAGTACACAGTGTGGCCCTTCATAGTTTCCTAAGTTCTTGCACAGAAAACATAAAAAATAGCAGTGTCTGGAAAAGAGGTTGCAGTCTGCCTGGCAGTAGGAACAAATATAATGGAAGCAGAAATCCTCACATTCCTACCCACAGCTAAAATACTTACACCAACTGTGACTGCAATTTAATTGGGAATCAAACTGTATCCATAACAAAGAAGAGCAATTATAGGTAATTTGGCCCTGTAGGCAAACAGAAATCAAGAACAATGATGTTGTCTTCTGATGTCATTAGCTAGGCATTTCATTCAGAATGGACTAAGACAGATCTTCTGGAAAATGAATTTTTGTAACAACTTTATGGGAAAGATTATTTCAGAAAAACATATGATGTCCATTTTCATTAAAAAAGCTGTTTTCCTAAGAATCTTTAAAAGATACAAACAATTTCTCCAAAAATCTTCTTGGTTTCAGTCTTTCTAAGGGCCATAATAAAACAACTCTAAAAGAACTTGGACTCTTAGCGTTCCTCCGGCCTTTTGACTCTTTTGTTTCGGTCTGGAAGAGACATGGACAGGGTTTTATGAGCAATGAATAAAACCAGAGGTGGTGTGAAATTCCACACTGAGGTATCTGACTCTAGATGCCTAGATGTAGACTAGGTGTCCAGGCTTTCCTTACAGTCCCTGAAGACTCGTGTCTTTATTCACGTGATGATGTACAGGCATCTAATGGTATTTGTGAAGTTTTGAAAGATGTGAGATGTCTGTACAGCTGACAGATATGACACAGGAACCATAGTATCCCAATGCCCTTATGGACTTTCAGCATGAGGCAAGCTCATATAGACCAGGGAGCACTCAGATGCATTGGGGCTTGCTTGTGGAAATCTGAATGAAGCCAATGCCAGCTTTTAAAATCAAAATCCTCTATAAAACTGTTTTTCAAACCTTTATGTAGATTTACATCTGATGAAATTGGGCATAATCCTCAGGTTTCATCCACAGGTACACACAGACACTTTTGAGTGGATTAATACAAAGAATACAGTTCACAAACACATTAATTAGCTGTCTGATTTTCCTACAGAAAGCAGCACCAAATTCTGTGGTTTCATTATTTTGATAAGTGATTTTAGGAACTGGCAGATAGAATAAGAATAAATTTACCCTACTTAAGGTATCTGTGCACCAATGGAGAGTACTGTCTTTATTATATTTACTAGAGAGTTAGAATTTCAGTACAGGAATTTTTTACCTCAGTATCAGACCCTGCTGCCATATGGGACTAGGCAAGAGGTCTAAAGGGCCTCCAAGAAGCTTGTGTCCTTTTAGACTGACGGGTGAGTCTGAGTGGAATGTCTTAATCAATCTAACACAGTGCTAAATGCCTATTTGTGGGCGACTTAATTATCCGTCTAGTTGACCCATGAAATGTTTGCCCTGAGATGGATTACTTTTAGATAGACACATACTTCTAGTAAAATGTAATCTTGCAGCTATTTGATTTTGCTGTAAAAAGCATGACTGTGCACTGAAACACCAGTGTTGCATGCTGTCCCTCTTTGAATTTTTGGCTTTTGATTCTGACTTTGGTGACATTATGATTCAAACAGAAAGGTCAAGAAAATCATGAAGGTTAAAGCTGTTTGTAAGCTCTACTTGAGTGCTAAAATAATTATCAATCACTTTTGGTATGCCACATCTGTGCCATACTCACACTTCAGTGAGTGTTGCTCCTTTTTACACTAAGTTGGTCATTAGACATGTTTGATTATGCTCTTATTTGTATTCAATCAACTACAGTTGCTTCAGGACCCAGCTTTGCCTCTAGAGGTAGACAGTGTCGTTCTTTTCCCTGAGGTGTTTTAAGTCTAAAGACACAGGACTGACAAAAGAAGGCAGAGGAAGAGCATATGCAAAATGACTCTCCTTCTTCAAGGCATAGATGTGAAAGTCTGTTTCATCTGGGCTCTGCTTCAAGAGACAGGTTGATGGCCAGACCAAACACTCCTCACGCTGCTTGTGGTACACTACAGAAACAGCAGCAGGAAAAATTTGCCCAAATCATCCTGTAATGTAGTTCTGCTTGCTAGGAGTCTTACAACTTCTGAGGATTACACCACATGGTTGATGTCCAATCCTAGTGGGAAAACAAAAAGAAAAATATTCATCCGAATAGAAAACTTCACGTACCTTAAAAAAGATGGTGTAAACTTCAATGCTTCTAGAGTTCAAAGGGTAACATTGTTTATGCAGCTGTAAGAAGAAGTTGGCTCAGATGAGAGTAAATGATGCTGCCTACTCTGAAATAATAAAACTATGATGTACCCAGAGCCACCATGAAATATTTATGGAAAAAATTCCATTAAAATTCTTGGAAGTATTATACATGAAAATTTATTTTTAATGTTTATTATTTACAATTTTATTATTTTTATTATTTTTCCTCCTATCATTAAATAGATAAAAGAACTAAATACAAAGAATAACAAACAACTAGGTAAAAGATTTTCATTATGCCATCACCAATTCCTAGTAAATATTTGTATTAACTTATTAAACTTATAAGATAACATGCAAGAAAAAGGCTTGTTTCATACCGTTGTCATTCCCTACAATGCCCCTTTATGGTGGGTCTAAGTGTAGGACAAGCTGTCTTGAATCCAAAAGACCAAATTTCTAAAATATTCAACTGTTTTGTTTGCCTTATCCTGCTACATTGTGTCAGCATTTCTGCGAGAGTCTCTATTTTCCAGAGGTTTACAACACAGATATGAAGTTTTATTCCAGGCTGAAAACATAGTTTATCATTGAATAAAGACAGGTATTTTATGTACTTAAAGGTTACAATATGTTTTATGCTGTATGAAAAATGTAGTATAAATTCAATATAAAACAAATATTTATTCGTGAGAGTAAATTTTAAAATAGTTTTATTAGCATCAAAGAGTGTACACTTACACACAAAAAAAATTATAATAAATACTTAAACCAGGTGTATAAAATGGATATTTGAACCTTAGTCAAAAGCTTCAGTTTTTAAGAGAATTTTGGTCTGCAGTTTATGCATTGTAAACCAGTAACTCAAACTGACTGAGCTTGGGCTAGTCAGAGAATAGAGGTGTGTATGGGTGTGGTGGTGAGTGAAGATAAGAAACGAGGCAAAGGAGTGTAAATAGCTTCATATTCTATGTTGTTTACTCCCAATGCAAGTCAGGAGGCTGTCCTTGGGTGTAGTCTCAGGTCTCCAAGATTTGGCCAAGAATTTTTCATTCCAAAAAGAGAACAAAATACTGGAACTATCAAATAGGGACTGGATTTTGTTTTCTATGCACACTCAGAGTCAACATATCCTTTCTTTAATTGCACAAAGAACGCAAGATTTATGTCCTAAAAGCAGGCATTAAATTTAACATAGGAAGCATTACATTCCAGCATCATAGTAAGCAGGCAGAACTTGGTGTATGGAAGACATTTTCAGAAGAAAATTCAGACGAACTAATTATCAGAAAAGAACAGAGGAACTGATTTGATTCACCAACATGACTTCACATTGTAACGATCCAAAGAGGAGAAAAAAATGACCTATCTAAATTGATGAGATAGTCTATTTTAGTTCTTTTCATATAGACACCATTATCAGAAAAGAGGAGGTGGGCATGGAGAGCCACAGCAGATTTGACAATCGGATTCTTCTCTGTGTAACTTCAGTAGAGATTCAATTCAGTATTGTCATATGTGCTGGTTCTTTCCATTATATAATTAAAAATACTTCTCATTGACATTGAAGATTGTAAGAGCAGGGGAAAGACAGTAATATGAAAGGGAGATCAGTCCTCCAATAACAATAGTCAAGGGAAAATAAGAAATAATCCTCACATTTATTATTTCAAGAAAATAATATCCGAAATTGAGCATTCCAAGTGAGACATCCCATGAAGTTTTCCTTTTCTGCTTCTTTGACAGCTGAAAAGTTCAGTTTTACACAAGTAAATTTCACTAGATTAATTATCAGAAAGAAAAGAAAGGTACAAATCCCCGAGTTGTTACTCTTCATATTCATTTGCAGTCAATGGTAACCAGATTCAGTTCCTGGGAATACAACACCAAGAAGTTCTGTGGTGTAAAATAAAAAGCTTCCAATAGAGAGTACTGCTGAGTTTTTGCTCATATCAACAGATGCTTGGAAGCATCCTAAGGCACAGCAGGATGAGAGACTGATATAATGTTTATTCTTGTGTGTGTTCTCTTAAAATTGTGTTTCCACTTTTGCAAAGACAGTTACTGTTGTAGTGCTGGGAATCCTTACAACATTATATAAGATACTGATGGACAAGAAGTTACCATTTGATTAAGGAAAATACTAAACTTAATCCTTTAAAAAATACTGTTGGGTTTTTATAGAGTTTAAGAATTTCAATACATCCAATATAGGATTTTCTTTGCTCTGTTTGGAAGAATTCAAATATAGGTGGATTAGAAATGGAAGTCTAGAATTATTGCAAAATAAGATAAAGCTTGGAAATCCTAACCCAGAAGTGTTTTTATTCTAGCAAGCCACATATATCCACATACAGTATTCTAGCACAAGACTTGTCAATGGAGAGACAGACTACAACATCATTATTAATATTGTATTGACAAAGTTTTATTCTGTCCCAATGTTGCAGGAGTTGCAGGGGAACACATTGTAGGAGGCTTGCATTGAAAGAACACCCTCTAAATGGAAAGAACACCAGGTATATATTATGCTGTTAGACAAAAGCATCAAAATAAGCACCTCAGGTCTCAGCTTCCCAGGGATTAGTTTTTCAAACCTCCAGTGACTGATCACATTTCTTCATTTGTCCCTTTTCATCACCAATGCATTGTGAATGCAATCCCATGTCTGTTAAAGGGTCGAAAGTTAGTTTCAGCCATCTTGTCTAACTGGGATATTCTCAGCAACATGGTATTTTTCAAAACATGTAACTTCCATAAGGATTTTTGTGTATTTTAAACTGGCATGCTGCAGGTTATAGGGAATGAGGGAACATCAGACTGGTGACCTGTCACTAGTGGTATTCAACAGTGCTCCATCTTAGGCCATGCGCTCCTCAACATCTTCATAAATGACCTGGGAGAAGGATGGGAAGGAATACTGAGCAAGTTCGCAGATGACACAAAAACTGGTCTTCCTTGATGTCTCCCTTGAAGGCAGAGAGGCCCTGCAGAGAGACCTTGAGAAATCGGAGGGCTGGGCAATCACCAAACACATGAAGTTCAACAAGGGAAAGTACCAGATTCTGCACCTGGACCGGGAAAATCCTGGATGTATGGACAGACAGGGGAATGAGAGGCTGGAGAGCAGTGCCATGGGGGTCCTGGTCTATGGCAAGTTGAACATGAGCCAGCAGTGCCCTGGCAGCCAGGAGGGACAACCCTGCCCTGGGGGGCACCAGGGACAGCATGGACAGGCAAGGGAGGGGATTGTCCTGCTCTGCTCTGCACTGGGGCAGCCTCACCTCAAGTGCTGGGGGCAGTTTTGGGTGCCGTGACTTAAGAAAGATATAAAATCATTATATGTGTTCAAATTGTGAGCAACAATGATGGTGAAGGGCTATAAGTGGAAGCCTCATGAGGAGCAGCTGAGGTCACTCAGTTTGTTCAGCCTGGAGGAGAGTGAGGGAGACTCATTGCATCTACAACTTCTTCATGAGAGTAGGAGGAGGAGGGGAAGACACTGATTTCTTCCCTGTGGTGACCAGTGAGAGGACACGAGGGAATGGCCTGAAACTGTGTTAGGGGAGGTTTAGGTTGGATGTTAGGGAAAGATTCTTTAACCAGAGGGGGTTGGGCACTGGAACAGACTCCCCAGGGAAGTGGTCACAGCATCAAGCCAGAGAGAGTTCAAAAAGCATTTGTACAATACTCTTGAGCACATGGTGTGACTTTTGGGAATAGTGCTCTGTGAGACTGGAAGTTGGAGTTGATGATCCTGATGTGTCTTTTCCAAGTCAGCTTATTCTGTGATTCACTCACAGGAATGTGGTCTGCTGGCTGTACAACTCCTTCCTTAACTCCCATAACCTTCCTGGGATAAGGACCTACTTTCATACTTGTTCATTTTGGCAAAATGCAAAATAAATGTCAATAAAAATAGTGGTGTTTAGGAGGCTATTTTATTAAAGTTCTCATTGTAGGCCAGACCTGCATCAGTATTCTGAGAAAAACAGAGCACTGAGTGTTTTCCAAGGGGAAGAAAGGTGGAGAGAAATGATTTCTTACTGATGAAAGAGAAACAGCGGACTTGCAACCTGTATTTTGACAAAATGAGTGAAGTGTACTCATTTGGCTTTGAGCAAGAGGTAGTGCCAGCATAATTTTTGAACTGTCACTTTTATTCTATTCTGATTGGCATTTTTTGAGCTTCTGTCATGTAAGCTTTCCTACTGACAGTTTGTCACAGGAAAAAAGTGGAGAGCATAGACTTCTGCTATGTCTAAATGTGTCTGATCTGGAAATTGAACACATTTGTGCATTATATGAGAAAAAGACATGGATGGGCCTGGATATTACCTCTGTCTTTTCAATATGTATCTTTTTAGATGTTGTGTATTTCTGATAATGTGACAATTCAGTGCATTATAAATTTATTTTGCCAAACTTCTTTGTTTTTTAATTCTTGCAATTCATTTCTGTAAATCAGGAACAGCAGGAGTTCAGTCAGATCCTTGGATGCTGAAAATTGACAAAGATCTGTTGAATTCTGTGGTGGTAAGTTGATTTACCTCATCAGAAGTGTTGGCCACAGTTTATGGCAGGAAAAGCTGGAAGGCCATGCTCCCTCTGGATTTCATGGAAAGATGTACAGTGTAAGCAATCAGTGCTTTACTGAAAGCAATGCTATAGGCAGTGTCTTTGACATGTGTTAGCTGTGAGGTCACAGGGATGGTGGAAGCTGCAAGCACTGCCAAACAAGAAAGTTTTCATCTTCCATAATACTTGGTTGTAGGGTCTGACAAGCCCCTGTCCTGGCAGGAAGCCCTTGTTTAGATAAAGGGAAATGCAAAATCTCTAGATGTGAGGTCTGACAGGCCCCTGCCCTGGCAGGAAGGCCTGGAGATAAGGAAGTCACACAATCCCCCTGCAGGCCCCTCTTTGGGAAAGCCAAAACCTTTGTGGTTACGGCAAGAGAAGACAGACCCATGATCCTCTAGGAAACTATATGTAAAATACCCTAATACCCATTGGTTTCTCACCCTTTCACACCCACCTCTGTACCCCCATAAAAGAGACCCCTCTGCCCCGAGTCAGAAGAGGATCTGTCTCTGGTCACCCCTTCGCAGAAGATGGAAGAATAAAGCAACCTCTGTGGAACCACCAGAAGGACCTCTCCTCTCTCTATCCGGGCCTGGCCAAGGGTGGTTCTGCCTTGCAGAGCAGAGCTGAAATCACTGCTGAATCACTAAGAGCTGATGGCTGCTGAGCCAGGCATCTCTGCAGGCAACCCTGGCCGAGGGCTGAGAGAAGCCATGACCCCCTGGGAGACGGTTCCTCACGGGATCACCTCTCTGGGTTTGCTACGGCTTCTTGGGTCTGAGCTTCAGACCCCGACCAGCACTAGCCAACCCCTGGCATTAGTAATATGCATACAAGAATAAAAATTATCATGACCTCCACACTATTTGTGACAGTTTGTGAGAAATGTACAAAATACCAGCTGACCATAACATCTGTGGAAGTATGAGATGATGCACCATAGGTGTGGAAGATGCAGTTGCGTGAAACCATTTATTAAGTCTTTTCAAGGAATAACCTTCCTAGTCCCTCCTGGAATTTTACAGTGTATCAGAACCAGCCTTTCACTTGAGTAGTATCTCAGAAGATTATTTAGTACAATTCTCTAATGAAAGGAATTTCAACCACAGCTTAGAGCTGTTTCTAGTCAGGTTTTGAGTATTTTTAAGCATAGACATGTCACAGACTCTCAGTAACCCGTTGTCAGAATGAAAAAACATTATTCTTATGTTTAAATGGAGTTTGTATATTTGAGCTTGTGCCCTCTTCCTCTTGTGCTGGTACTAGGTGCCACTAAGAAGAGTCTGATACTGCCCTGTTTACTTCCTCCCATCAGTTATTTTAACACATCAAAGAGATCTGTCTAGGTTTTCTTGTCTTCAGGCTGAACAGTTCATAATATCTCAGCCTTTTCTTGTAAGACTGATGCTCCAGTCTCTTAAACATTTTAGTGGCCTTTTGTATGACTCATTCCATGCCTCTCTTGCAGCAAGGAGACCAGAACTGGACACAGTTCTTCATGTGTGGCCTCACTAGTGCCTAAAAAAGGGGAAGGATACTCTCTGTCAACTTACTGGGAATTCTCTTCCCAATGCAGTGCAGGAGGCTGTTGGCCTTCTTCACCACATTGGCAGGTTGCTGGCTCATGATCAGCTTAACCAGAACAACCAGATCCTTTTCTGCAAAGCTGCTCTTCAGCTGGTCATTCCTCAGCTTGGGCTGGTGAAAACCCTAGGTGCTGGGCTTTGCATTTCCCATTGATGAACTTCATGATCCTGTTGACCCATTCCTTCAGCCTGTTCTAATATGGCAGCACAGCTGTCTAGTGCTTCAGCCACTGCTACCAGTTTTGTCTAGGTTTCAAGTTTACAATGTCCTGTTCAATAATGAATGTGTTATTTTTAAGCTATTGGACCCAGCTGGATGTTGGAGTGCACTATTGGCAAGTGGCTGCCAGCTGTTTTTCCTACCACTGATCCAGCAGTTAAGCCAGCTTTCTGTCCACCTCACTGTCCACTTCTCTAGTCTGTGTTTCATCAGATTCAAGAAGATGTTATAGAAATCATCCCCCTTTCCAGGAAAGGAGACCTCCAGTTTTGAAAGATGTCGAATATATATTACATCATGATTATCTGTTGATCACTGTAACAATATTTCTATGAAAATGAGAATGTTGAGCTTACTTATTTTTCTAGCCAATCTTCTTTTTTGATACTCAATTAATGAAAACAAAACATAACCACTCATATAATTAAAGCAAATACTTTAAAACCCATGCAGAACTTGGGAGGCCAGAAATAGCACTGTAAATCTTTAAGATAATTTCCCAATTCAGGATCACTGCTTGTCAAATGACAAATATATTCATACCCTGGTATTAAAGAACTTAATTTGTAATACTGGCAAAAGAAACAAAATTTAATAAAATTTATCTTTTCCATGATTTGTAATTATGGTGTGATAACATGGCTGTTTCAAACCAATCTTATGCACATCTTCTCTAAAAAAAATCCGTCTCAAAAGATGTCACTTTGTGTTCTTAAGAGAAGCCTGGGAAAAAATGAAAGTGCAGAATTCCATAACGGAAGTTTTTGCATCCTTAAGTATGCAGCAACACCTTGGAATGTCAAACATGTTTAGACCTCTTATAATTAGTTATCTAAGCAGCTCTGGAGTGCCCTCTTACAATGTGATTGTATTATTCTGCTCTTTAGAAATAAGCCTGTGTAATGCCATAACCATGATGGACCACAGTCCGAATAGGACAATTATTTCAGTCAGCATTGCAAAGCATCATAACCTTGCTGCTGGCTTTGTAGGAACATACACACTTTTCTAGACTACACTACAAATTATAACATCTCCCCCATTCCACAGAAATAGATATTGTCCTCATTTGGATACTGAGAAAGCTGATGATTCATTTGTCAAGTTTCATTGTTTCCATGTCTCCAGAATGATAGTTTTATCATAGAATTATCAAAGTTGGAAGAGACCTTTAAGAGCATTTAATTTTGCTACTTGTGTGCAGGGATGATGTAGGTGTTAGTACTAAGAAGCAAAATCTGTACACAATTAACTTCTAAGCTCCTCAAACTGCATTGCCAGGAGTTCAGACATCCTTACAAGTGCCCTAAATTCCCTGAGTGACATTGCTCAGTATTACACTGGGGGCAAAAGCAATGTATAAGGTAAAAATCCAATTGAAATAGTGTTTGTTAACATGGAAACATTGTCTTTTAACATGAGGAGCTTTCAAATATGTTTAAAATGAAAATAATCCTAAAGCTGTAACATAACAAATGAAAGAAGAGAATTGCAAAATAAAGCTTTACACTATGAATGGCAAGAAAAAAAATAGAGCAACAGCCACAAGAGAATTTCACTAATTCTAGTTCTTTAGAAAAAAATACCAAGAATATGAAACTGGTCCTTAATCCAAGAGAGAGTTGGTATTTAAAAAAAAAAAAAACAAAATCAGCAATGTAAATTTGTTTTTAAGTGTCATATGTAGGCTTATGTATTTTGCTGTGATATAAACAGGATTTCAGAAGAATTTCTGTCTTTCTGTCTCAGTGACTTGTGAGGTAAGCTTTCAGGATTCAACTAATTTAAATTTATTATATGGAAGGTAATTTCATGAGTATTTGCTATCAGAAATGAAAGAAGGCAATAGAATAGAATAGAATAGAATAGAATAGAATAGAATAGAATAGAGTAGAATGCTATTGATATCTGTGTGTCTACTGAGAGAGTGGCCAGAACAGGTTAAGCAGCAGATACCTAACATCAGGTGAGATGAATTCTTACATATCATATGGCTTCCCT
>JACBWW010000005.1:20589448-20652253 GCA_020086605.1 Lanius collurio | reverse complement strand
TTTCAGCCAGTATGAAACAAAGAATTCAGCAAATGCATGAGGGAGCTGAGGCTTGTTCTTAGATGTCCTTTATTCCTAACGACTCCAGTGAGGGCTCTGCCAGGAATTCTGGAGGAACAACAAAGCTATTTCTTTTTCATAGATAAGGGGTGGCTAAGAGTGTGCTGCTTTTTATGCTTTGTACCTTAATGAATCATTCAGTAATGGCTCACACACATCTGAAAATTCAAGTTGACGGCTTTCTAATTCAGAAAAGTAATTTTAAATCTCATTTGGAGCTTTTCACAGTGTCTATCATTGGTGAATTGTAATAATTCAATGCATTCTTCAGCCTATGCACAGTATTGGAAATTAATATTTTCTTCCAACTGTCTTCTAATAGAGGCACAATCAAGGTTCCTGATACATAATACATGCTTGGTCTTTTCTCTGAGGTAATCTGAGTTATTCTTCTTCTACCAGATAATTTCCACTAAATAATGTGAGATGAAGCATAAATCAATTGATTTTCAAATGCATGAACTTAAGATGATTTTTTTTCAAACATATCTTATCTTACAGCTCTGGATCCTTTGAAGAAGACTAAAGGTATATTGTATCTCAGTAGTGCTGTGAGGGAAAAAGTGTCTAGCTTTGTTTCTAGTAAAATAAATACTTGACTGCAACTGGGATTTGAAGCATTTGTAGTGAAATAGGTTAGGGCATCTGGAGCCTGAGAATTCTGAATAGGAGGAAAGGAAGAAAAGTAGTCCCAGTCCTAGAGGTACTATTGACTAAAACTTAATATTATGTATGTTTATTCCATCAGATTCATTACTTCTGCAATGCAAATAAAAGAATGCTATAAAGAATTGGGAGTCCCTCATTCATAATTTTTTTAGCCAGCTGGTACTTTTTGTAATACTTCTGACTGTGTCTACTGGGAAAGAAGACACATCTTATCAGAGTGTGAACTTAGGGCCAGACTTAGGAAAAAAGAAACTGCTTTTTTGGATTTGAGGCTTAATAATTAACTTGTCTTTCAGTTAAACAACCAATTTTCTCTAGTACTTGATTGGCTAAAATCCCTTTCCCAGCCTTTTGAAAGCCAGAAAAGTGCATTATCCTAACTAGCTCGACATTTTCCATGTGTAATTAAACACTCCTTTGATACATGTAGAGAAAATGTCATAACTATACTTAGGATTATAGGTTAACAGCCTGTACAATTTAATTTTAAAAATTGAAGGTGTATTACTTGGTCTAAAAAAATTGGTCCCGTGTTGGATCTTTATATATACCAACTTTCATGCCAGAGTGATTTTTTTTAAAAGAGGCAAGATAACAGCCCCTCAGAAACATTGTTTAAAACTGAACTCCTTTTGCAGCTTTGAAATTGTGGTTGACTTGCAAATACAGCTGTAGGGAAGAGTGTCTGTTGTACACTCTATTAAATCTGTTACAGTTCCTTGTGTGTTCAAATGTGCACACGTTATCAGCACTTTCATGTAAATCCTTCCCCCTCCCAGGACATCTTTCCCCAGGAAATAAATGTCTAAACTAAAATTGCTGCATTATAGGCTTATTAAATTGAAAAAGTAAGGCCGTCCTCCAAACCTTTCATTCATCTTGCATTTCAAAGTAAAATTGTACTTTGAAATTTTATTCTGCTTCAGTTTTTTAATACAAATTTTCTAAAGCTTGAAAATTAAACAATGAGTACATGGAAAATACAGATATAGGTCAATGAAAAGCTAAATCCAGAACATGTTACTGTTATTCTGCCTTTTTTTGTGCAGCTAAGGAAACATGGTAATCTAAGCAAACTGCAAAAGGTCACAGTGAGTGGCATGCAGAGATATGACACTGCCTGAGATTAGAAGGAATTTTATGTGTCTGAACACCAAGAACAGTTTTCCTTCATCTTCCCTGGTGGCCTGTGTGTTTTCAGTGCAAGATAAGCAAGTAAATATCAATTTATATAAAAAAATAATATTTCTAAATAATGATTTAGCCAAAGGCCATGCTTCAACGTGTGCGAATAATTTGTGAACAGGCAGACCAGTTTTGTATGGAATCTCTGGAAAAGGAATTACTGTGATGGACAGCAATTCCTCTGCAGTATGCACAGGAGTCCTCTCTTCCCCTCTCCCTGCTAATATTTGATACTCAGAAAATACAGCCAGTTAAAAGCAACTGCTACTGAAATTGACTGATACTGCTAGATTGGGAAGTCTTGCCACTAACAGGCTCGAATTTGTTTAACACACAGCTGGATCATGTCAAGAAGCAACCCATCAACTGACAAGCATTGTCTTGTTGCAAAGCATTCTGTGCTTTGTAATTATTTAACAGAACAGGAAGTAATTTGAGGATGATAACATATTGTATTGCATAATGGCATGACAGCTCACTTAACGGGTAAAGAAAAATTTCAGACTACTTGCACTCATGCTTGCAAGTAGAAATATTAATTATCTTCTGCTGTTAATGTTAGGTATGCATGTGTATGTGTGTGTATGGCTCATTGTAAAACATGTATTTTCATTTTTATTCTACTATGATAAAGTGAAATCAATTTGGATCAGGTACTAATAAATAATCATACAGAAGTATAGCCTTCTTTCTTCACTACAGTAGAGAGGAAGCCTCACAATTAAAATCTATAGAGTGAAGAGGGGTAAAATTAATATCATTTATAACTTTTCTTGCAATCATTACTATGCTATGTCATTTTAAACTTATAGTGATTTTTAATGTGAAAATTAGGTGTTGGGGTTTCTTGCTCTTTTGTTTTTTCTAATCCTGCTATACTAAAAATAACTCATGATGTAAATTAGATTTCCACAACCATTCATTTCCTATTTTTCATACAAATACATAAATTTAAAAATAATAATTAAAAATCTAATGAAGTAGAGCAGTCTTGTGAGAGAAAGCAGAGGCATGCTAAGACTGAAGTACAAATAATCAAGTCAGTACAACTGCCCAAAATCATCGAAGAAGCGAGTGCTTCTGGAACAAAAACTGCAGGAGCCAGTATTCCAAACATGAAAAAGAAAGTGTGAATGACTTCTGTACTTCTGCCCTAAAACTGGAAATATGAGAGAGGTTTCAGAAGAGAACGGGATGCAATTAAAGCTCTCCCTTTGCAATGAATAAGTATGGGTGTCTAGAGGATTGGTGTGTGTTGGCAAGGCAAAGAGAAGACAAAGTTTCAAAAGAGTTTTCAATGATGAAAAAAGGCACAGTTTTGATTCAGGATCCAGTCCTAAATTGTAGTTTGGGGCTTTATTCAGTATGATACATGAAGAAAATCACAGAATCACAAAATGGGTCAGGTTGGAAAGTACCACAGTGGGTCAGCTGGTCCAGCCTCCCTGCTCAAGCAGCCTCATACCAGAGCACACGGCACAGGATTGCATCCAGTTCCTGAATACCTCCAGTGAGGGAGACTCCTCAACTTCTCTGGGCGGTCTGTTCCAGGGCTCAGTCACTACACAGCAAAGAAGTCCTTTCTCATGTTCAGGTGGAACTTCCTGTACCTCGGTTTCTGCCTGTTGCCTCTCATCCTATTGCTTGGCACCAGTGAGCAAAGCCTGGAAACCTCCTCTGACACCCTCCCTTCAGATTCTCATAGACACTGGGGAGGTCTCCTCTCAGCCATCTCCTTTCTAGGCTGAACAAGCCCAGCTCCCTCAGTCTGTCCTCTGAAGAGAGATGCTCCCGTCCCTTCTTCATCTTTGCTGCCTTTTGCTGGACCCACTCCTGGAATGTCTTGTCTTTCCTGTACTGAAGAGCCCAGAATTGGTCACAGCACTCCAGATGTGGCCTCACTAAGGCTGAGCATAGGAGCAGGACCAACTCCCTCTATGGGTAGTGCACTCCCTACTGCCCTTTCTAAGGCTCTCATGTATCAGAAAAATGTACTGAAAGAAAGCTGCTATCAGTCATGGCCAACAGCACATAATGAATGGGATTGCTCTTTTCATATCACAGAAACTCTCACAGGAGTAGTATATTGAATTATTTTCTTTCCTGCAATATCTCAATTATACTGGTTGTCTGTTTGCTCAAATCTGGCTTCATAACAAATATGTGTGAATATCAGCACAGATTGAATAGACACTTTTACGGCCAATAATGTTCTGTGACTGACTAATTGCATGATAATGAGTATGATGAATTCCTGTGACAGTATCATTAAAAAAGGCTCTTGTCTATCTAACTTGATAAGTAAATGTGTCATTAATCTACTTGGGAAAAAATATCCATTTTAAAATATTTTATTTCCCACTGAAGGTACTTAGAGTTCAGGAAATTGCTCAAGGAAAGTTTATTTTAACAGGAAAATCGTATTTATGTTTTTCAAAATTTCAGTCCTAGAACCTCATGGTAGCAAGATGAAATCTTCTCTTTTCTTAGAGCTGTCTAGGCCACCTCTTTTGCATATGCAGTCCTTTTCTCATAAATTTTTTTGGCTTCATCTACTTAGGCACCACAACTAAGACAGCAGTCAGTTGTGGTGTTCTTATCTTCTCAGGCACTGCAAAACAGCAGATAGGAGGAAAATTCCCTGCAGCACTCTTCTGTGAGCTTGACAGAGCCTGGAGTGAGAAATGTTCCCTGTGAGAGAGGGATCTTTCTGGCCATATCAAAGGACCACTTAACCTTCAAGTCTATTGTCTGAGAACAGCCCATAACAAATGCCTAGGCAAGAGTAGCAAGACAGGGCAAACACACAGCAGGAACTGTGTCGTCCTTCCAGCCAAAGTGGGGGGACTTCCTCAGTCAGGAGTGATGTTTTGGTACCTAGCAGCCCTCAAGCAGGTTTAATGAGTCTGCAGACCATAAAATAGCTGCTCTGGCCATATGATCAATATTCTAGGCAAACTCACACAATGTTTTCCATAATCCACTGCTTATGATTTCTCCAACATCAGAACATTTCTACACTCATTTATATAAGGATATAAATATAAAGATATAATATATAAATATATTTATAAGAAAAATAATAATTTGTTTAAAATACATATAATTTTGAAGTAATTCTCCTACAATAGATAATTTTTTTAGTCTGTCCAAAATATTGGGTAATGATATTTCATAGGCATGCCTTAGATATTAAAGCAAAATATTTTTTTACCCATATCATTGAACTAAAAGTGAGTTTATTGATTCTTATTTTGGGCTGTTGAACCTTCTGGTTAGGATACTTTCTTAAGGTGTGTATGAATAGAAAGGTCCAGCTCAAAAGTAAAAGATGAAGAAGGAAAAAAAAGTCACTCTAAGGATTTCAGGTAGAACTTAGAATACCCTAAAAAAATCACAGCTTTGCCTACTTTTCTCGGTTGCTTTGAGATTTTTATTTTTTCCTTCAATTAATTTGTAACATGGTTCATAATTTCCTTTGGCAAAATTGAGTCCCTAAATTTTCAATATTTTGAGTTATTTTTATGCTGAAGAACTCTGAATCTGAAAGAGGAATCTTTCTTTGCTCCATTAGAGCAAGGCTTCACACTGCTGGATTTCAGAACAATACTGTTAGTGAAGTTCCTGTTGACAGCCAAATCTTATATTACAGCTGAATTCTCCTCTGTCTCTATGATGTCTCTTGACTTTACAGCATCAGTGAATTTCAAGAGGGTACTCTAGTTTTGGTGACAAGCAAATGAATGAATACTTTTAAAAGTTCTCTCTTGATATCTGGATGGAACTTTTCTTAAAATGTTGATTGTAACAAATTCTATATGGGCCATTTACTGTACTTGAAGAGAAAAAGAGAAGAAGTAAATGCTTGGGATGACTGAAAATATAGTATTTACTCTCCTATTGTATACACAGCTCATCTGAGAATCTTTCTTTTAAACATGCTGTATAGTGCTGGCCCTTAAAGTTGTTCTTCATCTATAGAATTTCACGCATTACCACAGGAACGGAGCTCAGGGTGTTACATACACTACGCCCTTCTAGGAAGAATGCATTTTTTTCAAAGAAGGATAAGTTATTTTGGAGATGTCTGAAAGAGCAAGAATTTTTACTGTATAAATGATCACTTGGAGTACTAGTGAAATCTGTAAAACTGTTCCTGTTATACAATATTTGACCAGGTGTCAAATATTTCTTACCTAGGTTTTTCTTCTTCAGATGTTCTGTTATATCCCTCAAAATATGTATGGAATTTTCTCATTACATCTTCAAAGTTTATGTTAGCTGACTGAACTTTTGACTTCCACAGTACTGTTCAATGTATATGCTGTTTCTGAGGGGGTTAGTGAAGAATTTAGCCTTACAGCTCCCATGAGTATCAGCCATCCAGCAAACATTCTGTGCATAATGTCACAGCGTGTCTCAATTAAAAGAGTACGCATAAAGTCCAAACCACCTGGAACCACCTCTGCTCTGAGATATTTTGATTTTGTCCCCTTTACATTTCACAGGGCCTGTGCCTCATTTGTGATACGCAGAGTATGGCTTCTAAATGTGTCTTTTGGTGTAATGCTATCTCTCTGTTGTCTGTTTGGGAGATGTATTTGGGCTTTCCACCTGACAGAGCAACCTCTTTTTAATGGGATTGTAACTAGTCATAAGAGAAGTACCTGTACACAACAGGACAAGAGGATGGCAAGTTAGCAAACCTGTCCTGCATTTAGTGAGGAAACAAACCCAAGTATAAACAGGATAAGCTTCTGCATTCAGAAATGCAGAGAATTCCTTTTCACTTTGGCCCATAGTTAAGACTGGTAATAGAGTTTCTGTTCCTCCATGCTAACCTTGGCTAGCAGTGAATTTTTCTAGATGCCAAGGAATTTGTACAACTTCTGACATAAATGGGAGCTGTTCAATTTATTCCTGCTTAGTTTATTTAACTTCCTGCAGCTCCATCCTTCCTTGATGCTGAACTTTCTTTAGGCAGGAAAGACTGCCAGCAGCAACTGAGCTGCAGCCTGATATTGAATATCCAGTATTAAGAGAAAGGGAAACAAATGATTTCTCATTAAAAAAAATCTCCTCTTTCTTTTGGTATTGGTTCAGCTACATGAGACGGTGGGGCCTATTGAATGCCTGCCTTTTCCTCCTTGGTATCCTGTGTCCCAAAATACCATCACTTGCAGCCGTGGTGCAGCACCATCATTCCTCTGAGTACAGTCTACTGACCTACACCAGCGAGAAGAGACTTAACCTTTCAGCACAAGTCATTGTAATAAGACAATTATTGCATTCATTTGGCATCTCTATGCAGCCATGTGTCAGGAACCAGCATTTTGTTTCTTGAAGATAAGTGAAATGAGTTAAGAGAACAACATTTTAATATTGGTCTCAAGAAAAAATACAGGTTTAATTAGTCCCTGAAAGATAGGTCTAGTTCTGCAAACCCTTTGTCCTCCAAGAGAGTGACTATTAACAATTATTCCATTGTTTACATTGTCTCATTTGACAGTACAATGACCTAAGTCATGAAGGGTTTTGAGCAATTAAATGCATATTTAAATTTTTACCCATTTAGATTAGCAAAATAAAACTTCTCAGTCAAAAAAAAAAAAAAGCCCCAACAAATTAATGAACATATCTTGGTAGTATATTGTGGAGTCCTATGGATGAGGATTAAGAAAACTAGTAAAGGAAAGACAAGTAAAATGTAGCTTTAGTAACCCCATTATCTTTTATACATGTCAAAGCTTAGCAAAACCCCTTCCTTCTGTAGAGTTACAACTTTCCTGAAGGCAGTCAGTAGCCTGTTCTAATCAACACCTAAGCCTGGCATATCCATGCCAGCTGTAACATGCCACTTTACAGAGAGTCAAGTCAAAGGGATCAGACTTTTGTAGCTTTGAACACCTACACAGTAGAGACTAAACCAGAATCAGCCATCAAATTCTCAGCTGTAGGCAATGGAGAGTGGTGGGTATATTTAGAAAGCAGTTTATCTGGACTATTTTAGGTGTTTATCTTAGGATAAAATTAATTAATCCTTGTTTGTCCCTATATCTTGTCACTGACTGTAAAGTAAAATGAGTCACACTCATCATGCCTGCCTATTTGAAGTTCATTACAGCTTTCTTGGTTTACAAACACTTTAAAACTCCTCCACTCTGGCCTGCATTATAAAAATGATGACCTGAACAATCAACTCACTTAAATAATTTATCAATACCGATAAAATAAGGTATCAATAACACAGCATGAAGGTTAGAAACATGTCTAAGTCTCAAAATTTCCTTTTGTCTTCTTCCCAATATTTTGTAATTCTTTGAGAATATTCACTGAATAACTAATAATTATGAAAAGCATGACACATTTCCTCTCAAAATAAAACAGTATTTACAGAGGAACACTGAAGCATTATGCTGATTACAGTCACTAAAGTCCAGATTCAAGATACTCATAGAATCATAGAATCATAGAGTGGTTTGGGTTGGAAGGGGACCTAAAAGATCTAGATGTAGTTCCACCTTCCCTGCCTAGGACAGGGACACCTTCCACTTGACCAGTTTGCTCAAAGCCCCATCCAGCATGATCTTGAACATCTCCAAAGATGAGGCATGCACCATTTTCCTAGGCAACCTATTCCAGTGCTTCACCACCCTTAAAGAATTTTTTCCTAATATCTAATCTAAACCCACTGTCTTTCAATTTGAATCCATTCCCCCTTGTCCTGTCACTACATGCTCTTGTAAAAAGTCTTTCTTCTAAGTTTCCTTTAAGTACTGTAAGGCTGCAGTTAGGTCACCTCAAAGCCTTCCATTTTCAAGGCTGAACATGTTGGACATAGTATTTTTGGAGGTGGAAATGAAGTACCAAGTATCTATTGCCAGCCTCTTGAATGAGCTAGAAGAAAGTTGTTGGATACGACATGATTTTTGTCCTATTGCCCAGAGCATAAGCTAGCATGATAATGTTTATTCTGAGACAGAAACAAATTGATTTTATTTCATACAGAAGGATATATGACCTGGAGTGATGGTTTAGCTTGCTACAGTTAAGAAGAATATTCAGTCTACTAAACACACTGTCATGCTATTTATATACAAAGAGGTAGTTCTTCAGGCACTGCACAGATGTAAAAGACCACCACGGAAAAGATTGGAGGTTGATTTGCTTATATTATGTATGAAGGTCTTTGAAGGTATGTTTCACACTGTTACAATGTCAAAATGTCAGCCTTGGATCAAAGAGATTCAAATACTTTTTTTGATAGTTGCATTGGGTTAAATTTTACTCTTGGAAACTGTGTGTGTTTAGTTACGGTTGACTTCTGTGTCTGAGGCAAAATAACCAATTTGTGGCTATGGAGCTGCACATGGCGCTTAAGCAGATGAAATATGGCTTATGTGCTGGAACTATATCCTGCAACTGCAGCTTTCTGTATGGGCTTGCAGTCTGCTGCTGGAGGAGGCAGCAAGCCAGCAAGGTAGCTCCAGAAGTCACTGTTAGCTCCCAAGGTTCCCTAGGACCACCTGTTGCACTCAGTCCTCTTCCATGCTACCTGCAGCAGTGGGGAACTACTTCAGTCAGCACTGATCCTCCCTCAGATCTACTTTTCCCCTCAGAATACCAAAAATAGAAGCTGCTGCAGTTAAGAGCTAGGATGTGGAGTGATGTTTTCATCTGATTATAACCTGGATAGCTGCTGTTAATATTTTTAAAAAATAATTTCATAAAAAGATGCCATAACAATGATAAAAATTCCATAATTACTAAAAGCTGGAACAAGTAGGTATGATTGTTGTCAGTTTTCCAGTTTTTTTATCAGGAAAAAAATTAATTTTTTCTTATTCTAGAAATCTGTAAAAGATATACAATTATAAATGAGCCAAATAAGTAGTTAGAAACTGATTCCAGAAAGTTTTATTATCTTAACTTCCTACACTATAATTTTTAACATATGATGATAATTAATGTTTCTGTTGATCATCAGCTCACTGAACAAAGATGCACTTTTTGCTTATAAAATTACAGTGAAGAAGATAATGAGGGAAACATCTTTAAGAACTGTATCTCTGTTCAAAATAGAGATAAGCTCACCTTTGCGTGTTAAAATCAATAAGTTTTCTAATGGTAGAAATATTTCTGTATATTTAATTCTTACAAATGTAAGAGTGTATCAACTGACCATCCAAGATGTTTTCAGAGAGGTTCAAAGGCAAAGCAGCTACCTTTTCATTTCTTTGTACTGAATGCGCTTTCTTACCCACCTCGATTTTGTAAAATAAAAAACTACTTTACGCATCTCTTTCATCTCTATATACCACTGTGTAGTTGCTGTGCAGTGTTGTTGAGAAGATGGTCTGTAAATTCTAGTTCCAGGATTTTAATTGCTGAGAGTCTTCAGATTCTCACAGTCCAATAAAGATCCCTTGGACTTGCTTACATTTTATTGGTATGACTCACAATATAACTGAAATACATCTGTTCCACCTGCATTCCCCCTCTTTATGTGATATTCCGAAATATTTTTAAAGTATGCTGGTTTTTTTCACTTCAATTTGCTGAACAGTGTCAAATGGAGGTAAAAATGAGGACAAAAAATAAAAGATCATGCAGAACAAAAAGCTTCATTTATCAAGTCAGAAAATCCAGTCCTCCTGAAGCTGGTATTATCCCATTTCTAAGATAGTTCTCATACTTAACTACCAAAAGGTCATTTTCTTGAGTACTATCTGAAGTCTCATCTTTTAATCTTGACTATAAATTTTTATGGGTATTTAACCTGTGCCAAGAATGTGACATTTAAATCAGAAGAGGTTTCTTATTTTGATCCCCTTCTTGTACAGCTTTTACAAGAAGTACCTTAAAGCATTAGTGTCATACATTCCTCATGTGAGAGAGAGACTGGCAAATTTATGAGGACATATACACTCTCAGTCAGCAATTGATTGCGATTAAAATGGTTAAAGTATGTTCACACAGATGTACAGCTGAACTACTCTACCAGATAGTTAATTTTAAAGCTGTTATTATACATTCTTTCTCTGATTTCAAAGCATTTGATGTAAAGCAGCAAATTTATTGTGTTTTGTGGTTTTGTTACACATGTAGCAGCTCCATGTGTAGCTCTATTTTAATATAGCTAGGAAGGAAAAAAAAAAGGGAAAAAACCCCTCTGTATTTTTTTTATAATTTTCTTACTTCCAAATATCTTCAAGCATTTTACAAACATAAAACAACATTGAGAAAAATGCTTTAAGGCTGACAGATTTTAACTGATCTACAGGCGAAGAAATGCAGACCCAGGAAACTCCATAATTTTTGCCAGGAGCAGAGAAGACACAGCAGCTCATATTTCACTGCAGTCTAGCAAGCTGAGAGTACACCTCTTCTCTGGCATGCTGGAGAAGTCTATAACAAAGCCAAGAAAGCCTCTGGCTTTTTTTCACGCCTCCAGCTGCTAGTTCAGGGTACATTAACACCCTCTCCTGTACGTGTACATCCATATGTGGATAAACCACCCTCCAAACCCCATATAAATAGCTACATAGAAGGATGCACAAGGGAGGATTTGGGAGAAGCCAGTGCCACAAAGTAGAATAACTTCTACTATATGATGAGCTTATGTCTTTCCTTTCTACACAGATTCCCAGATTTTAAACTAGCAGGTGCCATGTGATAATCTGGCATGATTTTTTACTGAGATGTTCCAGCTCATCAATAAGAATTTTAGGGCTGGAGTAATGATCTAAGCTGGAACAGGAACCCTCCTAAACCATCTGTGTCAGAGACTGCTGGACCAGGAGAGAACACTTAGAGGTCTGATGAATGCGTGAGCGTATCATCCCACAATATGGCATCCAAAGGACCATACGGAGTACCCAGTGATTAGGCAAAAGAAGACATTCTGGCTTAAAACCCCCTCTGTGTTGTTGTGTTTTGTCCTGATGTGTTCCCTCAGGTCCACCTGGCACTGTAATTGCTGAGTAGACTACAAGGAGAAATCTTTCAACTTGAATCAAGAAACTTAAGGTAAGATCCATTGTACATGTTTATATCTGGACATGTCACCTAAACTCCCTTTATATTCTATAAAGAGACATAAGCACTTGCATGATGTGACTGATTACAGCATGAAACTGATATCTGAGATATGTCAGATGAATCACTGCTTTTTTCTTTTCCCTGATTATAAAAGGAACATAAAATGAGTCACCTAGATTCAGACATCTGCATTGGAGATTTTTTGTTTGGTGGGTTGAATCCCACTCAGGGCTTCTTCTGAGGCTGTCAGACTAATTTCTGACAAATTCAATGCCTAAAGATGAGCAGAATTGTCACCTTCCATGTATTAGAAGAATAGAGGAACATATCCCTCAGCACAGTCAGCAGACATGGGCAGTTGTCTTTTGCATTTAGTGAAGAACATGATTGACAGGTCAAAGTAAAACAATTTGGAAAGCCTGTTCTCCCAATGTCAGTGTAACAGGGACACAGCAGTCTGCATTTTAACTGTGAAGAATGACACGTTGACACTCATTCATCGACAAAAATAAGAATCACACAAATGTGTTTCCATATATGACAGACCGAAACCCTTAAATTCCTATGGAAAAAGCATCCTGATTTCATTGAGATCTAAGCCAAAAAAAAAAAAAAAAAAAAAAAATTAAATTGATTGCACAAAATGGAATTCCTAAAAAAGAGTAAAATTTCTTTTACTGTAAATTGATACCTATATAAATAAGACTTGTACTCATGATTTAATGCTTCTGTAGAATTCACTAGAATTTTTCACACTTATCAGAGCACTCTAGTTAGTAGAAACATTTTCCAGTATAACAAGCATTTCAGCAGTGACTTTGCTGGCTTGCCTCCCATTTGTTTCCATTCCTGTGTTTTGTCACAAATTTATGGCATCTGTATGACTGCAAATTTTTCAGCACTGGGTAATATGAGGTTGCTTTTAGCACATCTATTAATTTTCTGCCATCTTCTTCATTTCCTATATTTTATTTGACATATTAGATTATTTATGAACTGCTTCTTATTGACATTTAGTTTAATCTTGTTTACTTCTCTGTTTTACTTTAATTTAGGAAAGAGCTCAGCTGGTCAGATCTAAAGGTACCTATGCCAAATAGCTATGAACATACATTATATCAACATCAAGACAGCTGCTTTTCAGTCACTGACTAATTGGTGCAAGTAAATGGATCACAACAAATAATCTAGTCAATAGGGTAGATTCTCTTTTTTCCTCACATGTATTGATCAAATAGCATATTGAAACCAAAATATCCTACAGATTGATGGGTTTGGAAATTTGAACAGTGCTCCTTGACCAGTAGTGGCCATGTTAAGTTATTCCTGTTCCTTTACTCTATAAGCAAACTCACTTTTCCATAAGCCTTCATTTCCCCTCTTGTCCCCAAATGTGCAGGGAACAAGGCTGTGCTTTAATTCAGATAGATGGCTGTGGCACAGGGTGCTGCAGTTCATATCTTTAGCCCCAGATATGATCATTCAATAACTGAAGTGCTGCTTTTATATAAACACCATGAGTACAGAGGCTTCTAAGTGCAAAGCTGGGGCTTGATTTCAATGATTCCTCAGAGATGCTACTATGAAAACTGCTTTCCTTGTATTTTTCTGGAAATGAAGGGGAGCCTTTGCGAAGAAACAGTGCAGTACAGAAGGAAAATAGATAAAGTAAATCAACTTCTTGTTTAAAAAAGTCATCACAGTCAATTTTTGCATAATTGGAGTAGTTCCAATATAAGACTTGTTATTTCACAATGGAATTAATTTCTTCAAAAATACCCCAAATATCTGTTTTATTAAAAAAAGCAAACTTAAAACTCCATATTTCTTTGTAAGGATTAAAATACAGCCACCACCCTATTTTCTGTGTTAATTGATAAGGCTGATTGAAGGATGTTTTGGAGCTGTTTTGCAAAGACAGTGCTTTTAAATTGTAGCCTAAGGGATGGACTGTGGCTGCTTATGAAAAGGCTGATGTTTTCTGTCAGACCTCCAGATAGGTAACAAAAAGAAAGAATTACTCAGGATGCAAGAGTTGTGATGTTCCATTTTTCATGCTACATCCTATGGATTGTGCTAACTACGGATTGGCAGTGAGACTTTCAGCAGTTTGAGCTGAGATAACCGTGCTCATGATTTTTGAAAACATGATGCTAAGTGGCGTTGTGTGTTTGTAAGAGGAAAGGAAGAGATGAGGTTTATCTAGTTTGGTGTGCACCTGGTGGAATAGGTGCTGTAACTGATGGACTGACAAAGGTGTAGGTATTCCAGTTAAAACCTGTTCAAAGACAAAAGGATTGAATATATGCTATTAGTGTTTTACAGCATAGATTAAAGAAGGCATACCTTTCACAGCTTTCAGAGGTCTGAACTCTGCTGCACTCTGCAATTCTACATTCATTTAAACAAAGATTTGCCATTTAATTTCTAGTTTGTTTTTTTTTTTAATACTCTTTATTTTCCAAAAAGAAAAAGAAAGAGACATTTTTACTCTCTTATTATTTACTTTCTAAATTCTAGTTTTGATATTTGTTTAATTGGGCATGGTGCTGTGGCCAAACAAATGATGCTATCTGGATGGGCATTTTCCTAGTTAAATAACTTCATTACCTTTCTGTTCATTACCTTCTTTCACAACAAGTAGCACTTGATGCCTTCTGTAGCCAGGCATCTCCAGCTTTGTGCCCGCCTGCTCAGCCCCAGCCCTGATATCCCATAATCTCATATCCCCCTGCCCTCGAGACACAGCTCTTCATTCTGACTGTTAATCCCAGATTATAAATACCAGCCTTGAAACAATGGTTTGCTTCGTTTCTCATGACAGATGTTCTCATCTTCTATCTGGTGTGCCAGTGCCTGAAAATATGTACCATTTGTGCTAATCTATACCAGAAAGGATTTTTGGAGGTAATATCTTTTACAAGATGGAAAGCAAAACTCAGATAACAGCAGAATTGCAAACCTTACAATGGCTTTTAAAGTACAAATATTGATTTGATTCGCACTTTTCATGTTCTCGTGCAAAGGTTGCAACATCTATCATGGTATGAAATTTAAACAGGGAGATTTATCTCAGGGAAACCCTATTTATATGACATCAGAATCTGAGCTGGAAACCTTCCAAGTGATTGGTCCTCTCAAAGTCACCAAATTTCATGGCAAGCCAGTAAGTATTTTGGAATGTATAAAACATCAGCCTTTAAACAAAGAGGATTTGCTAATGTGGCTGGCTTTGCCAAAATTTCAGCTTGTCCATATCCAGCTGACTCATTCCTCTGGGCAAACATGCCCTAGTAATGATTATCTGTTTCAATGTTGTAACGTTATGGACACGTAGCTAGGGTAGTTAAACTGAGGTTGTTCACACCATTATCTACAGCTTCTGAAAATTTAGAGGCATGTCATAAGTGAGTCATTTTGTGCCTGTACATCTTAAAAGGGAAGATTTTGCACTCAGGAACAAGTCCTTAGTACTGAAGTCTTTATTATCCTTTGAATATGTTCCACGTTTAGGCCCACAGAACCCTTTCCTGAAATGAGGGCTATAGAAATGCCATCACCTTTGTGCTTGGGTTATAACTGTCCTTGCTCATTGGTGAAAGCTTCAATTAGCTTTATGCCACATCTCTGACGGAAGCACAAGCATGGGCTTCTATTCTATTCTCAATTGATCTAGAGAAAAAACTGCTTATAAAATCATTCAATAATGTAGAAATTATGGTAAAAATAATTGAATAATATAGACAATGGATAAAATCTGATTAACTATATCTTATTCAGTTAATTTTGCTGTTCCTATGTTAATCTCATTTAGAATATTTGTTGTATTACATTATTACTGTTATTTGCTATCTAATTATATAGTTCTTTATGATCTGCAAGAAACTTCAGAGTTGTAAAAAGCTGTTCACTGAATAATTCACCACTTTTATGAATATCAATTTATTCAAAGAATCATAAAATTTCTTATTAAATGACTTAGGCAATTAATTTTTTTTTTCATTTTTTACCAATTATCATCAGACTACAGCAACATCTTTCTGGATAAAGTAAATTTCTCCAAAAAATGTCCCAAATTAGTTTGTAGAAAAGTAAAAAAGATCATGCCAGTTTCCAGAGTGAGCTTAACATAACTGAAACTTGAGACAAATTTCTTAGCATCTCTGCTTCATTTTCTACCCAAGTATATTTTTTCCATTTCTACTACTGGAAAGACTCCTATGCAAGCCATCCTCATGTTTTTCTAACAGGGGAGAAAATGAATCCTCCACAGTCCCCAGTGTGAGTGAAACTAGAAAGTGATGGCAAATAGTGCAGCAACTGCACCATGAAATGTTTTACTTCTTACACCAGAGTAACTCCATAATCTTTGCACCTTACCTGGAGAGTTGAGTGCTACCAAGGAGACTGAAGGGTTGTGGCTATTGGAATTTGTTTGGAGAAAACAATTTCTGTTTCAAGGTTATCTAAGTTTTCATTAATTTTAATAAAAAAAATGAGTTATGTGAGAGACTCAATTTTACAACCTTTCACAAACAGCTGTAGTCAGAGCCAAAATTAGAATTGAAGTTTCTTAATTTTTTTTTTTTTGTGTATGTATCTTCCTGCACTTGCTAAAGAGTAGAATCCAAATCTTGACAGAAGCATTAACACACCGTGCCTGGCAGATACAGTGTGTAGATGAAAATGCCTGGATATGAAATTCAGAACTAACCAACACACTGGGCAGCACCTTAAAACAGCATATGCACAACCAAGGAGGCTGGCTGGAGCTAGCCAGCAGGAAATACTGAGCAAAAGGAGAGACTCAAAATTGTCCCTGCTTTCAGACCTCTGGCAGGAAATGCAATAGATTTTGGATACTTGTAGAACTGTTTGCTCCCTGCCTGAGTGAGAAATCATTCTTCCCTTTTAATCATGTTTGAGAGAAACATTTGAGCGATTGGAGAGCCAGGTCCAGTTTCAGCCTATGAATGAAGCAAAGCTTGTGTGTTTTCCCATGCACCCAGCAAGTCCCTTAAGCACTGCTGTGCAGGGAAGGGATCAGGAATGGTTCAGGTGCATTGCTGCACCTTCCAGTCCAGCTGTTGTGCTGTGGTGCAGAAAAGTGGCCTCGCTGATTTATAGACAGAGAAAGAAAATTATCAACAGGATGATTACTGCACATCTGCTGGTTAAGATTGCTAATGGAAGATGTAGTGCCGGGTCTGGGCTCCCAGGAAGCGTTTATGCATTTTACATTAACTTAGCAGCTTTAGACAGTCATTTAGAAATATATTTCAGTGAAACCAAAATGGAGATCTTCCAGTCCCAATAAAGTGTCCTACCTCCCAAAACAAGTAGGATCTGAGTTTTACATTCAGGATAGGACAAAGCATCTAAAGCAGGACACTGAACACAGCTGACAGCAAAACAAGGGATTCAGTGATTGTCCCTCTTCAATGCAGTATCATGTACTGCAGCTTCCTCATCCTCTTCTGAAGTATCTAATGAATGGTAAAATTGTCTCAAATGGGCAGATTTGACAGTGGGACATTCTTTCCACCATTTGAGATGCCCCCTAAGTGTGACAGGGAATGTAAGGCATTTTCCCATTTGCAGCTGAACTAGCAGCAGTCAGGTGAATGTTTCTTGGATCACACCTTTTTGCATTAGCATCCTAATTACCCTCAAAGATGTTCAGGTTTAGAAAAGCTCAGCTTTAGCCCAACTCTGAACCTGGTTCTTAAAGGTACACTTGCACCTAAATATAGTGCTCCAATTTTTAAAAAATGAAACAGGTTTTGGTTAATAGTTTCCAGTTGGATTTTGAGAGAGTTTGTGCACAAGTCTAAGTAGGGGACATTTGAACTTAATAGTACTTTAAGTAAAACAATCTGCAAAAGCTGAGATACTGTGGTCAAACTCATCCACATTAAATGTTTCTTCTGCCAACTTGGTAAATATTCATCCAAGTAAATAGCTTGGAAAAATTAATTGGCCCATGAGGAGTTGTCATGTAACATTTGTATGCTGAATTCAGAGTTAGAAACTGTGAAATCGAGAGTTTTCTGTTCCTTTCTAAGGGAAAATCTAATGTATTCAGGAGTCGGTGAAGTGCCAGAATAATAAACCAGTTGTCAAAAAAGTAATATTACTTATTGAGATTGGGAAACTACAGGTTGTTTGTCTTAATCTAAAATTCCTAACAGCACCTGATCGTTGAGGACATGGAACATGTACAAGTTAAAATGAAATGAAACTGCTCTATATATTAAACATTTGCACAAACTTATGCTACAGTTGAAAGTAGAGCTGAGTGCATGATTGGGCTTTGGACAATGAATGAAAAGAATGGAAAAATGAGATCTATTTAGATCAACAGGTTATTGATCCTTGTAATCCCACTGCCTCACTAGAGAGATTAACAAAGGGGAGCACAGTCTCACTTCTATCTTACTACAAACATTTGGGAAACCTCACTAAAATGAATATACCACTTAAAAGAAATAGGAAATAGGAAATAGGATCAGAAGCAGAGGTTATTATTATTTGAAAACAATCCATAGTATGTTGATAGTTACTTTCCAGAGCCGGGATGAATAGCAATTTTAGGAAGGAGAGGGGGCCAACCACCTCTTGTGCCTGTTGTTTACACTCAAGGGAATATCTACTCACAGATTTTAACTAGGAACAGTCATAAAAAGAAAAATAAAAATTAAAAAACCCTCAGAAACCTATAATGAAAATTAAAAGTTATTAGATATCTCCCAGAGAAAGAAAATCTGAGAATACAGGAAAGTGAGGCTGGCATGCTCATACAAGGTCCATAAAAATGTGCCAGAGCACATTTCTGGATTCACTGATCCCATAGTCCAGAAGTTTGGTTCACAGTTTGGGCCAAACTCTGATTTCCTCCTATTTTATGGGTTGACAAAACCTTGGCAAACATGACAGCTAGGAGCTATTATCCTTGCATTTTTAAAGAAATAAGATGTGACAGTTCCTTTTATCACATTGATTATATTTTTCTCCTTTTCTGTGACAAAAGGAAGTGCTTTTACTTTCAGACCTGATGGTGTCAAAATAATCTTGGATGTTTTAGATAATTTAAAGAGAAAAAGGTGAAAAGATGAATGCATATTATCCCCAGGAAAAGGTACTTACAAACTTTGCAGATATCCTTCATTAAATATTGCAGTAAAAACTCTTTCCCACAATAAATTATACAGACTCACAGACTCTCCTAATGTATGTTACTCAGTTAGGTACCTGTATCTAATTTTAAAATTATTTGAATCACAGCAAAAATCATTTGCTAATACTCATTTAAGTTTTAATAGAGTTTTTATTAAAATAGATCTGCAAATTCTGACATTTTGTAAGAAGCTTAAATCAAGATCAGTGAAGGAGAGGGAAAGTATTGTATTGCTCTGGGATATATGCTGCTTTGGGAGATGATTTGTTCTCCAGCGATATCTTATTCTTGTCTCACTGCACACAGTCAGCTACTGCACTTCATCCCCTGAGGGTGCCAGAGTCACTCTTTCACATCCATCCAATGTCCTCTGGGGTCTGATACTGATCACCAGCAGTAACTAATGGTAGCTGCTTCACCGAAGCACACACGTTGCCATAATCAGCCTATCTAGGTGTTCATCAGAAATTTATCTGACCACATCTTCTAGTTAACAAGGATATGTAAAATGAAGACTTCTAATTGCTGTTAGCTATAGGAGCTAACTCCCTGACAGATGCTATCAGATATCAAAATGAGCAGGTTCAAACAGAAATCTCTTGAAACTGACTATCAAAATTGTTCTATGCTTTAAGTAAGGGAAATATTTTAACATCTCTTAAGAAGTAGTGTTTACTCCTTATAAGCACCATGTTCCTGTATCCACAAATGAAAAGAAAAATCTGGTGGCATTTCCTGGTACCATTCAGGAAAATCCCTAGCTATTGCATGAATGTATATTTAAGTAAAACATTCTTCTTTCTGGAAAAATTTGGACAGCTCTGTTCTGTGGGTTACAACATTCAGTACTTTAAATTCTTATTCTATATTGTTCCCACTTGTCTGCTGTCTGATGCTGGTACTCAGGAGGCATCACTAGAACTAGAGCTACATTTTGACTGAGATGCTTCCATTATTATCAGAAGTGCCAATGGATTTCAATTTATTTACTCTGAAAAATTTACTAATTTCAGCTTTCATTAGCAAATAGATCAAAATAATCTCTTTAGAGTGTACAATAATTTAAATCACTGCTGCCACAGGCTGTAGGCAGTTCATAAAATGATGAGAAGTGGCTGAGAGAGCTGGGGGTGTTTAGTCTGCAGAAAAGGAAGTTCCAGGAGAACTTATTGCTCTCTGCAACTACCTCAACAAGGTAGTAACCAGGTGGGGGTCAGGCTTTCTATTAAATATCAAAAGGAATTGACCTCAATTTGCACCATGGGAGGTTTAGATTAGTTATTAAGAAAAATTCCGTCACTGTAAGGGTGATCAGGTATTGGAATGGACTGCCCAGGGAAGTGGTTGAGTCACCATCCCTGGAGGTATTTAAAATATGTGAGGATGTGGCACTTGGGGACATGGTTTATTAAAGGATTCGGCTGTTAATCACTATACTAAATGTCATCTGGAGGTTACTGTATTTCTCTGTAAAGGACTTTTAAAGGAATTAAAAAAAAAACCATTTTAAAATCCTGGAAAAAACTACAAATAATTCCCACTTTGTCTATTTATAGCATTTTATTAACTCTTTTAAGCATAATTTAATAGGCAAGGTGCAATATGTTGTTAAAATAGACACTAATTTTTGCTGTTAAAATAAAGAACATTTGATCCCTACATTTACCTTGCTTCTGGCCTGCCATGACCTCCACCCTTTTCCTACATCTTCTTTGTACTCTGTTTTCTGACTCCTCAGAGCACATAGCTCATTATGGGAATGTTTGCCCAGGTAGCACTGCTTACTTCAGTGGTTGGGAGAAAGCCAGAAGGGGAGAAAGTATTATGCAAGTTGCTGAACCAAGTAGTTGGTGGGGCAAGGGAAGCTGCCAAGATGAAGAGAATGGTTTTGTCTCAAAGGAAGTTATAATGGTTCCATCATCAGATCTAACAGTCCTGTTTTGACTAATTTCTGATTTTTGGTTTTACCTCTAAAGTCTTTTTTCTCCCTATGGTTGTGTTTTGTAAAATTTAAAACAGCAGTTTTCCAGATGATTATCTACCTTCTGTTTTCAAACTTTTGCAAAAAAATGTTAAGCAAAATCTTTTCAACCCACGCGCTAAATGATCTCTATGGCCAATAGTAAGTTACATAAATAAACTATAAAATATTGTCTTCATTAGGACTCATTATGGAAGTAATTTCTGTGCTAGAATACAGTTCTTATATAATCTGACCTCTGCACTTTAGAAGTTCAAGTTGTCATTTCAAACTGCAGTGTCTTGTATATTGTGAATTGGAATCAATAAAACATAAGTCTTCTGTTGTGTTCTATCTCTTTAATGATTCGTTCAAAGAAATCAATTTTGTATAAAAGAAGCAGAATATCTTAACTACTTATATCTCTAGGTTTTTTGTTCCTTAGATTACAAAAGTATCAGTAGATAGAAGAGTAATTTTGCATTTTGTACTACTCTTTTTTCTTTATTCACTTTGTCTAGGACATTATGAACATTTTATTCAAGCAATACCACTCCTGCTACTCACTTCCAAGGATAAAATTATTTCAGGTTGAACTTTATGCAAACATAGACACATGAACCAGGAGATTATATTCAAAGTTAAAAATCTAAGTATGGAATTCATAATTATCTCCAGAGATATAATTACCTGATGAGGAGAGGTATTTTAATTGCTGTCCTAGATAAGGACTGCATATAACTACTGTGTTCAAAGCTGCAAGTAGAACAATGAAATTGTACAAACTAAAGAAAAGTAACTACCTGGACCCCTGAACAATTTCAAAAATTCTTTTTATATACATAGCACATGATTCTCCTTTATTTCCTTTGGCTTAAAAGTAATTCCTAGAAAATGCCTTGTGCCACTCAACATTTAATTTTGTTGTTTATGTTTCTAAACTGAACAACTCTTTCAGGACAACACACTGCTATGAGTCCTCATACAACTGGAATTCAATATAGGAAATTTTGTTACATGAAAAATATAATTTGCTTTAATGGTTTTCCTATTTTAAACCTTGTCTGCATCCATATATTTCTCCATTCTCAGTATGTTCTGTTTCAGTGGGATATCCAGGGGGGCTCTCTCTAGAAGGAAGAGAAGAATTTTCTTGTTTCCATTTTCTTTCTTTTTCTTTTTCTTTTTCTTTTTCTTTTTCTTTTTCTTTTTCTTTTTCTTTTTCTTTTTCTCTCTTTTTCTAATTTCCTCTCCTAAAAATATGAAAACTATACTGTTGAAAGACCTATGCATTCTGGAAACAATACAAGTGCTCCTGTTTTTGCAAAGAGTGCTAAAATTAAAAAAATATTGAGTCTTGTGAAAATTTCCTCTCCCTCTGCCTCAACAGTCACTATAGAACATAGTAATTTGATACCGATATTTTCAGTTGTTTTCAATCTTTATTCAGAATACCAATGAAATGCCCAACCAAACAAAAAGGTAACTAAAGGGAGGTCTACAAAAAATGGTGTGTTTAACTTAGTTTTTCTCTATCCTGGCTTTATCTAACTTTTTTTCTACATCCAAAGTACACTGATTATAAAGTCTTTCATATCTATTTCCTTAGATAAATCATTTCATTAATCAGCATTGGCAATGATGTCTGTTAGCTTCAGTGAGTGATGAATGGGTGGTGCCAAGCTATAGGACAAGAGACAGCAGGCAGAAAGTGATGCACAGAAAGTTCCACCTGACCTGGAACAGATTGTCCAGAGAGGTTGTGGGCTCTCCCCTACATTCAAGAACCACCTGGACACATTCCTGTGCCACACGTACAAGGATGACCCTGCTTGAGCAGGGGGAAGGGACCAGCTGACTCACTCTGGTCCCTCCCAACCTTACATCCAAAATTTTTGTGAATTAATGAATGAACAACTAAAAATATAGGATTTTTTTTTCCTACATATCATTTCCCATTTTTCTATCACAAATAAAGATAGTGATCAGAGTGCCACAGTGCGCCAATCAATTCCATTATTTAGCTGTATATTTATTAGTTTTACATTTTCCCCTTCAAATTAATTTATCTTTATTTTCATTTGGAAAAGGGAGAATAGAAATTTTTTATTCTGTTTTCCTGGAAAAATATTTAGTAACATTTTACCGTTCTTACAGTCTCAGTCTTACAAAACCTCTTAAGATTTTATGCAACAATAAATGATACGTAGTTTCAGTTCCAACTCAAAAATTACAATGAAAAACTTACTTCTTACCTTTGTTTTACTGTGTTACCCTCTAACACTGTTTCTTGGTCTGCTATTCTTTTAGAATTCTTGAAAATATCATTGCACCCGCCTATGGTCAGATGTATTTTATCTATAATGCTGAATAAGAGGGGTTCAGGGGTTGATTTTTGCCCTCAGCACCAAGTGGAATGCAAGAGCTGATACCCATGAGCCTTGCAGACTTGTCACATCCATAGTATATTAATCCTGTAGGGAAATAGGTAGAGGAGTCCAAAACACAATGAAAGCAGGAGCTGAAAATTAAATAGTGCAGATAATTATGGCTTCCATAGGCAAGCTCAATTCCAAATGTTATTTGTCTTTACAATCATTGCCACTGGAATGGAAAGCTTAAAGTGTGCATGTGGGAACCTACATGCTGAAAGATGAATACTGAATGTTAATCTGAGGTGAAAAGCACTTGAAAAAGAGACAAGAAGTAAATGAAGATTTGTCTTTATATGGTCATTTCCAGCAGAAATATTTATAGCTAATCCAGTACTACCCACAATAAATACATAACCATGGAACATGGGAACTTTGAAGGCATACTACTGTACCACAAGATGGATAATATTTCAATTAATTATTTAAAACAATTTAAAACTAAATCAAACCAAAAACTTTATATGACTGAAAATGTAGGTTGGCTCAAGGGAATGGATGAAATCCAGATATTTTAAGCAATTTTGCACAGTAGTTAAATCATTATGTACTTGGAAACAGTGAATCTGAATACCAGAATACTCTATGCATATTGTGCATTAGTGTGTATGTGATAGGAATATGGGAAGAGTATGGAGGATTTTTTTTCACTGTGAAAGACTTTAAAGACCTTCTTTATAAAACCTGCAAAGCTCAAGATAGAAAGACAAGTAACATGTAAAAGTAACCCTTAGGAAATTATTCATTACATGGCTTCTCTGTCCTCGGTGTTTATGATAATGAAAACACAACAGTGACAATTAATTGTGAAAGCTACAACTGAGATGTCACCACTGGATATAAAAACAAACAAAGAAAAGAAAAAGCAAGCTTGAAGTTAATCAAGAGGACAGAAAAATAAATGAAGCGTGAGACATATTTAAGTATCATAAACATTTTCTGTAGTGTTGATTTGCTAGGAAATCTTAAGCATTACTGGGGCTACACCCCAGGCATACACTTGAGACTAAATAATGAGCACATTTAATCAATGAAACAAGTGAAAATAAGGTTTCCCCAAGAGAAGAGACAGGAAATCTATTCCTTCCCAGCAAAATGACAAATAACCTACCATTAATGTCCCAATGGAAAATGCTACCGAAAGGTCATAATATAACAGCTTATTCCTGGATTTCCAATGAATGGCAATACATATATACACACACATATATAAAATATAGATATATAAAGAACTTGGAACAAAACAAGCTAAAAAAATAGAAAACCAGAAAGGAAGCAGAAAAGCTGTTCATACAAGATTTTATAATAATGTCTTACCATAAAAGCATAGCACCTTAGTGAAATTGTTGGCACTGCCATTTTGCCCTCTGTGAAAGTACAATTGCTTCTTATTTCAAAAAGAAATGGTTATTCAATAAAACTAGGCTGAAAATTAGAAGTCTTTCCTGTACCTTAAAACAAGCTTGATTGTAGAATAGCCTTCCCAAAGAAGCAATGAGTAGAGCCAGCTTCATTGTTTTCCAGAGGTATTTTTCTGAACAGGATTGGTTCCAGGGTTCCTCAGCCCAGGGTATACTTTCCTCTTTTTGAAGAAGTTTTCACACCAATGGTGGGGCCATCTGCTACACTGTCTGTAGCCATTGTTCCTAAAAACTAAAGTGCACTGTCAGTGGCTTTAAAATACAATCCCCTGCACAAAGAGAGAAAATGGAGAAGGCAGAAGGTCTTGAGTTTATCTTTACAAAAATGCAGATGGTACACATAGCCACTAGAGAACTCACATTTTCAAATTTGAAAGGGAGAAAGAAGACATCACTACTATGGGGGCAGAAGACATTACAAGGTTTCCAATTTTCAAAGAAGTGTGGTGGTGATTATAATGGCCAGAACATGGTGAAGCTGACCTCACAGACAATGCCCTTGCTTTTACCCCTAATTATATCACTTGCAACAGTGTTACAAGAACAATAATAATTCACTCAGCATGACGCATTCAAGTGGATTTCTTTTCCTAACTTTACATTGTACCTGCTTTAACCTGAGGAAAAAGGACATTTTTGCAATTTAAGTGAACTGCCCACTGAATCTGGAATGTCTAATTTCTCTATAATTATCAACAAAAGTCTCTGCTAAAAGATTTTGTAATTTTAATTTTGGCAGACATAGGTCTAGACTTGTGTCTTCTACAAGGAGTTTCCCATCCCAGTATCCAATGATTTCAGACATTTAACAGCACACCTTCACAAGAGGTGTCAATGATTGCTTTAATGCATACAGGAAATTAGCCATTTAGCTAGGAACAAGGAAACAAAAAGAAGGGAATATTTTCTTCACATAAAAGTTGACATTCCTATTTTATCATTGGTGCACATGAACAAGCTTACAGTGTTTTGTTTCCTAAAGTAGCATCAGCCATTCATGTTTTCCAGAAAGGTTCTGAAATATGTGAAAGCTGTCCAGTGACCATAGGAACACTGAAAATTTATTTTCTCTATTGAAGACCTTTATTCACACTACGTATTAAAAGAACCCCACTGAGCAACCAAAAGCTCACATAATCTTCAGGCAGCTGCATATGAAAAGAAAGTAAGAGTAAGCTAAAGCAGAACAACATTTCACAAAATATTTGCTCTCAGCTTTCAGCTATCAGCTTACCTGGCTGAGACAGAGTTTGTACTTTTGTACTTCCCTAGGTGTGATTAGTAGCTCTTGTTTTGTACTTCCCTAGGTGTGATTAGTAGCTCTTGAAAGACATTTCCTCCACGAGGGGCATTTTCTAGTAGTTTATGAAATGATTTACTCTTGTGTTACATAAAGCATTGAATGGTAATGAACTCCCAAATTAAATTTGCTGTGTATGAAAAATTCTGACTCAATTGCCTATTTTTTCTACTGTGAGGAATACCTACCAATGTTTTCTAAAATATTCTCTGCATCATTCATGATTTTAGAGCCAGTGGCCCTCTCTGTTGTAGCGAGGGGAATCCTTACAAGTATAAGACAGCGATGGACTTGGAAGTAAAGATGAAGCGATATTTCTTTAGATGTTCAGAGATGATTTACTCCTCCAGCCGCATGGCTGGAGTTCCCTGGGAGCCTCCAGTCATGGCACCCTCTCTTCTCCTGGGCCCCAGGCACCCAAACCACCCAACCAGGAACAGGCATGGGGCACACATGACATGGGAGCAGGGACAGAGGCAGATCTGTACCCTGCAGGGTCCCTCCCCCTGGGACTTCAGGGGAAGGCACCTCCACACCTCTCCTCAGCTGGCTCATCTTCAATTGATGAGTCTTTTCCAAACTGATCTCTTCTCCTGCAGAAGTGTCTCTATCTGTGCTCCTTTTCTCCTTATTTAATGCCTTTCTGTAACTGGTGGCGACAGACTGTGATAGAGGATACCTCAAATCATGGAACCAGGTAAAGAAAGGAGCAGAAAAGCAATATTTATTATAAGTCCAGAAGGCAAACTGCTATGCCACCAGTTTTGAAGATGCAACTTGTCTACCTATCCATAATAAATCAACAGAATCCACACCCGCTGTATCATTGCACTATTTGTCTGTAAAGAACACTCTCTACATCTTATCTAGCTGAATTAAAATAACAGCAGAATTTGTGGTCAGGGAGAAACTCCAGTATTCTGACATTTTGTTTCAATTGAGTGGAAATAAAAGTAGGAATTACATGTTTTCTGATCAAGAAGTTTCCTTTTACATTTTTTCAGAACTCTCAAAAAGTTTTACAGTTGTCCTCCACTTTGATAAATTAAAACACTTCTTTGATCCAATGTAGTACTTCCTTTTGACTGCAAAACTTCAGCTTTTATTTATCTTCATTTCATTATACAAAACATACATTAAAATCAAAATGCAATAGAGGAAATTACCTTGGTAGAATGAAAATTTTCAATGCTATCTAATAAAAATTATCAACAGTTTATTAAAATTTTCCATTAAAAATTTCCAGAAGTCACTTGGACTTCCATGAATTAATGTACTTGTGAAGAATGCTGTTTTCACATCAAATGTTTGACCAAGAATAATTATTATTCCCTCTTTCCATCACATAGGTGTTGTCAAGAAAAAGCATATTTCCTATTAAATGAGATGCAGAGAGACTGAAATCCTTGAGGAGCCCTCAAGGACCTTATGCTCATAATATAGATGCTAAAATCTTCATCCCACCATCTGTCCAAAACTTAAGTGCCTGAAAACTCCAAGAGGCAAGCATAGGAAAATTTTGTTTACAAGTTTTAGGTACTGTATTTTTATTATTTCATTTCACCCCTAACCAGCAGTGACTACAATGGAACTGTTAGAAGGAGAGGCAGATCCTTAACTACTTAAATTCTCCATTGTTTATATTAGTTTAAACTGATATAGAAAAAGAGCCTGAATGAACAAGAGTATTTAACATTACATTACTTTTAACACAGGGCTAGTGTAAGCCATTCCAGTCCTCCCTTGATCTTTTTGTAAGCTCAGCTTATTGCTGAAGCTCACAGCTTGCCCTGAGCTATGCTCTTTGAAACTGGACTGTAAAATAGGTGACCTAAACTATCTCTTGGAAATTAAAAGCAGCAGATTGGGACAGTGAGAGGACTAGCAAAATCGGACAGTCATATAACTTTATCATACAACACCAAGCTGAAAAATCCATGGCCTTAGGGACTATTTTTAACCATGGTCTCTATGCAAAGCTGCACAGACTGTGTGTAGCAGCACACCTGAAGTGACAACTTTTGAATCATAGAATGGTTTGGGTAGGAAGGGACTTTAAAGATCATCTAGATCTAACCACCCCACAATGGGCAGGGATGTCACCCACTGGATCAAATTGTCCAGGGCGTCACCCAATTTGGCCTAGGGGATACTTCCAGGGAAATTTCCACAACTTCTCAGAGAAACTGGTTCTAGTGCCTCACTACCCTCTGAATAAAGAGTTTCTTTCGAACTTCCAATCCAAATGTCCCTCTTTTAGTTTAAAACCATTTCCCTTTGTTCTATCACTATTTGCCCATGTAAAAATCCCCCTCCCTCTTTTTTATAAGCTCCCTTTAATTACTGGAAGACCACTAAGAGTTTCCTTGGAGTCTTCCCCAGGCTAAAAACCCCAAAGTCTCTAAGCCTGTCTTCATAGGAGAGGTGCTGAAAAAACTAAGATGCCAGAAAAAAAGGTGAGGCAGATTTTTAGCACACTGAAAAGATCAGGCCAACTCAGTGTAGAAAGGATAGGCAAGGAGGTGTGGGCTGGACCCCACTAACCCCTCAGCTCCCTCCTTGCCAATCCCACAGCTGATCTCACAGGTACACCAGAAACTGCCTGATATGTAGCCAGTAGTGTGGCTCATAGTTTGTGGACAACATACTCTACAAAGCATTTCTGAAAATGTCATGACTCAATCTGTTCAGTTGCTTTGGCTGCAAGTCTGTCATTGCCCAGGTCAGAGTTTTCATGAGGGATCAGCCTAAAGGTGGTAGGATGACCACTTTGCCCTTTCTATAGCCAAATGGGAGAGGGTTTCTAGTAGTCTGGATAGGATATGTTAATGTTTTTTTTTTTTTTTTCCAGTGTAACTTGATAGTATAACATCAAAAAGCTGAAGAGTAAAGCTTTCAGTGATGCTGATAACATTTTTTAAAATTTTCTTAATATTTCCTGCTGTATTACATAGCAAGAAACAACATATGTTCTGTGAGCTCTTCTCCACCTACTTTCTTTCCCAAAACAAAAACAAAGGAGGAAAAATGTAGAGCTATTTCACTTATGCCTACCACATATTTTGGATAATTGACCTGATCTTAGTCCCAAAGTGTAGCGTTGAAGGTTTTGTTGAATTCTGGAACTTAAGTGAATGACTTCTTTCTGAGATTATCTGATGCGTTCATCTTATTCCACTTTATTCATAAAAGAACAGAATTTTCTAAGTATAATTTGAGCACCAAAACATTATGTATTTCTGAGATAAGTAAAGGTCTCCTAATGATATCAAAAAAAGGTGGAGATATATCAGAGATTATTCCAGGTACTGCTGCTTTACTAGAAGCTTTGCCAAATAGGGTTCCACTGAGGTAGATAGCTTTATCCTGTGGTGACAGAAGACTGCGTCTTCTCTAATGTTGGCTGATGCAAAAGAGGAAAAGATTTAGTGCTTTGGGACTTGACTGGACCTCACACATTATTTCTAACCTGTGTGCCTGTAGCTGTTTCTGCACAGTTGGATAAAATTCTCACACAGAGAGTAGATTTGCATTCTCCTGCTCAGACATGACTAGAACAGATTTTTCAGAATCACTTTTGTTTTCAACCATGTTGTGATTATTACTTTCAGTCAACAGAAACTTCCAGGGCAAAAAGTCTAGCTAGAAAGATCCCTAAAAATATTTCTCAAATTTGAAGTTTCCCTTATTGGGGAAAAAAAAAAAAAAAGAGAATAATGCATTATAAAAAGTTAATCAAGATGTACATTAAGTATCAAGTCTTGAAAATTAGAAAGAAACTCTTCCTTGTTTAGAGACAATAATTTTCACATGGTAGGAAGTCTGTCTTACAGACATTCAACCAGGCATTTATGCTGAAAGAAAGACAGGCTTTCCTCCTGGTCAGTGACATCCTTAAGAGTGTCTGCATTGTATTGCACTTCCCCTTTTGTACTGACACAGGCACTGAAAAACATTTTTCCAAAGAAATTATAAACATAATGAATCTCTTTAGAGGAAAAATGTATCTCTTGGTACTTCACATATCCTCTCTAATTCTTTCAAGTCTGTTGCATAAGTTGCATAAAAATAAATTGAAATATTTGTCTATTATTTTAGTACCATCTAGCAGTTTTTCTCAACTATCTGAGCTCTACGTGCATGTCATACATTACCCATCTCTACACATAACTGTATAATTCACCACAACTTTTAGGTTCTTTTATCATATCTTAGAGTAATGGTCTGAATTATTTTTCTTTGTATTTCTCTAGCTCTACTCTGACTGCTAAGACACGTTTATGGTGTTTGCCTGCATTGCTTTTGTAATTTTTTGTCTACAGTTTTGAATGCACCTCTTTCTCATGTTATGAAATGTTCTTTGCTTTTGTAATGTTTTGTCTGCAGTTTTGAATGCACCTCTTTGTCACGTTATGAAATGTTCTTTTCATTAGAAAATACCTATGATGCTTATGTTATCATTAATGATAATCTCAAGTTGGAAAAAGGTTTTTGTGTATAAGTTGGTAGGTGTATTGAAAAAAACTCTTGTTGCTCAAATTTAAGTCAATAAAAGACAATTTCTGAACACTTGTTATGCTTTAGGATTATTCAAAAATATTAATATAAAATGTGTAAAACTTCCAAATTTACATTGTCTTCCAAATGAAAAGTTATTTGATGCCTACTTAATAGACAGTACAATTTAAAAGTCGCCCCAAACAAAATACTTGTTTATCTTTCATTGGATTTTATCAGTATGGCACAAATATATTTCAATTAAGGGAGTATATTTATGTGAGTAAGTATATTTGAGATACTGTACTGCCAGGAATATCCAATGCAGGGCATTTAGGTTTGTCTGTAATATAATGAATACATCTTGTCATTATAAAGTGTTCAATGGATATCTTTATGCATTATAATTATAGCTTTACATTCCCATTGGACAGCTCATATAGAAATGATTCCTGGTTATAAGTGGCTGCTAGTTTAAACTGAAATGCAGGCACACTTCAGAAATAACAAGTCTTATAGGACGTGATGGTGAAGTTACAGCCATAATACATTTTTTAATTCTTTGGTCAATTTCTACATAATTGTGTCTTTATGACACTTGTTTGCAGTAGCCTATAACTGATTGGAAAATGTGATGAAGTTTCTTGCTCATGTTGGCAATCACTTATCTGGGAAATAGATGATAATAGCCAATCACAGCAATAGATTTTTCTCTGCAGTATTATATCAAAACCATTACTTTTAAATCACTTTTATTCTTGTTCTTCATTGATAGCAACTGTGAAACATCATACCATTTACAGTATAAACCAAAAAGACATTACTGTGCTATGTATGTTTTATAGTCTTATTCTTAACATTTTTTCCCTATGTATTTTTAGACAGTTTTTAAGTGAGCAATAGTCACTAAGGATCTCATCCAGTATTTAGGGATGGCAAGGAGAAGGATCCAGAGGGGATTAGAAAAACACCTTTAGAGCAGAAGCCATTCATTTATTAATGTCAGTAATAATTATTGGGATATTTTTATGAAATCTAGACATTTGAAAAGTTTTAGGATGAGGTCTCTTAAATAGCAAAGGCTACCTCCTTTATGCTGAAACTGCTGATTTCATGTGATTAGGTGTTTCCCTTTACGTAACCCTTACATATCCTCCCTTTCTGTGTAGGAAAAATGAACTTTCTGTATTTGGCAATATATAAGCAGCTCTTCTGTCTTTCAGATATTATCTCACATCTTCTGATAATATGTACTTCCAATTTCATGGAACCATCCAACAATATTTGATGGCCATTTCAGTTCAATTCTATTGAAGCTGTCGTTGTCATTATTGTAGCTCCCTTCCCCTTCCTCCTCCTCTTCTTCTGACAAAACACAAGTACTCAATATCCTTAGTCAATGTTGTTTTATTTCTTACTAAAGGCAAAACTCCTTTGGTACTAAATCTACACTAAAAGCTCCACATTTTCAGAGTTTGATTTTTAAGAACAGAATCTGTTTGGCTGAAAATAGTTCATGGGCTCCCCATCTAATATATGGCAAAGGTTAAATATCTGGTGTTGCATACAGTTGAAAAAAAACCCCAAACAACAACAATCCCACAGCAAATTGAATAAGCATCCCCCTATATTAGGCAGCTGAGAAATGTGAAGACAATAGGACATTTAAGATCACACAGTTCTCTGGGGTTCTCAGTGCTGCTGGGTGGGGAGCCACTTCACTTGAGATATGTACCTCGAGTCTCTTCTCCAAAGGTAGATTTTGTACCCTCTTCTTTCCAACCTCAAACTTAGCTTTTATTTTCTTCCTAAGTACATATGAAGAAAGAGCGACTAATCAGGGTAAGAGCAATATTCAGAAATAGAAGAGGTTCAGTTCCTTTTCACCAAGATCTGGCATTGAATCTCTCAGGGAAATGGACTGGAAACAAGCTTCTTAAACTGGTTGAAAACTTGGAAACATGCTTCCTTTTAAATTAGTGCTAGATCTTTGGGCAGTATTTACATGCCCAAGATCATTTAGCATATCTGCAAAGGCTTCATAGCTCATAATTCAACATTAATCTTGATGACATTTCATTTCCTACCTTGTTTAATGTTAATAAAAAGCCACAATACATTATGTTCTCAATTCAATGGAATGAATAACCTCTAATATACATTTATGTCTCCTACTGACCCATATGGTTAGTATCCTAAAACAATTATAAGTCTGAAAATGTTAGATATAAAGAAAAAGTTATATATATTTTAGCTTTCATTTATTTAATACATTTACAGCTTTTTCTTTAATTCCCTTTAGACTTGTTGAGTTTAATTTTTTTTTCCAAATGAAGGTGAGGGGCTTCTCACACAACATGCTTCTCGGTACTTTTCTGAATGTTTCTCTGGCTTAATTTTAGAAGTATTAAATCTCATAGGCATTTTCATATACTTACCCATTAATTCCAATAGAACAGGAAGAGACTTCTTAAAATTAATGGGAGTTGATCTAGATGCTAATTCATTCTAGTATAGTAGTCCTCTCAAGAGTCTCCATCTAATGAGAAAATCTAGCACAACTATTAATAAAAGATTCTGGAATTAAAGTAAATAGTCCTGATGTCCCAAAGCCCTAGATGACATAACTTTCAGAAAAAAAGAAAACAAAGAAGGACAAATAAAGAGCTATTTCTTGCAGGGAAAATAATATGCTGATTCCTTACTGCAATGTAATTAAGACCATCTATACAACTGTGATATCTTAAAGAATAATTATTAGTACTATTTTAGTGTTGGACCATAAATATGTTATTGTAACAATGCACCACTTAGCTCCTTGGGAGTAAATTGGGAGTTAAATGAGAACTCTTTCAAAGGTGTTTTAAACTAAATGTTCCTTCAAGAACTATTTCCAAGCAGTCAACTTTCTTGGATTACTACAGTAGTTTTCTTTCTGACTGTTTTTTTTTTTTTTAGATGCCTCTTACACAGTTCTCTTCAGTATCTTAATTATGTCTCTTTGTTACTATCTTCTTCATCCAGCCTTCTTTCTTTTTCTTCCTTCCTACCAACCAATTTTAGCAAAAGAAAAAGCACTTAGTTTTTTGGACTTCTTCTTTCTTTCATACTTTTTAAAAATTTCTTTCTTCACATAAACCTATTCAATTAATCTCTGAAGGAATCATGAGCCTTGTCTCCTACCAGGAATTTAGTTTTCTTATTGTAGTACTCCCAAGTAGCTATTTCTCAATTCTCCAACATACAACACCAGTAGTGAGTGTGTGAGAAATGTGGTGTGGAATATAGAAATTTCATTTTAGATATTTGGAACTTTACTTGTAATAAACATATGTTTCCCTTTTCCTCTTTTTTTTTTTTCATGAAAGACAAGTTTTCTTGCCTTTTATAAATAAGAATAAAATAAAGTAGTTCAATTAGAAGGACTGAGAACAATCACCTCAATGTTATGATTATTATTTAAATTATTAGAGAGTTGCCTCTGCCCAAATTAAGGTGCAAATACGACCATATGCTGAAGTAGATAATATGGATTTTTATTTAACTGTAAATGTGAGGTAGAGAGAGATACAGGGAAAAGAGAAGGGTGGGGAGAAAGTGACAAAGAAAGTAGAAAAAAATATAACCACTCACATAGATTCTGATGACATCCTATTAGTCCTCTTCTAGTCTTCTCAGTGGCTGCACTCTTGTTGAAGTAATGTTTGCAGACTATATTTATTAAGTGGGGAGAGGGAGAGATGCCACAAATCACAAAATCTATTGGGTTTATATTTACTTATTTTCAGGTGGGAATACCCACATTCCTTGGAACACAGTCTCACACTGGATGATGTAATGTTATGGATCACAGGACATTTTACAACTCTGACATCTTCCAAGATGTTGCAGCTGTCTCTTCAGCTTAGTTTAATCAATCATGACCTATCAGCTGAGATGAATACCTTCACTGTACCTGTGAATATCCTGCTATTTAGGAGGGGAATATTCTCAGATGAGTCATTATGTAAGGGAGGGCATTGGCATGATAAGGAGGACTTTTCCCACATCAGGATAAGAAGGATTTCCTTCTTATCATTCTCTTCCCTTATCTGGAAATCCAACTTGTAGCCTCAATGTACATGCCCTTCTGCACCTGGGAGACCACTCTGTGCATCACTACCAAAACACCCAGGGGATGGTTTAAGCTGTTTGTACCAAATAGTCCAGTCTCTTATAGCACAGACTCTTACAGAGGTTACAGCAAGTGGAAGAATGTTTGAGTCATTGACCACTAGCAGTGGAGTCTTTCACACTCATCCAACTACCTGACCAATTATGGGATGATCAAGAGCTAAAGCATGTTATTTAAGGCATTATCCAAATGACTCTTAAATGCTGATAAACTTGGGGTATCATCCATCTCTCTATGAAGCCTGTTCCACTGTTTACCTTCTCTGTAAAGAAATGCTCCTAATGTCCAGCCCAAACGTTCCCTTATGAAGCTTCAAACACTCCCCATGCATTGTATCATTGAACGTAAAGGAGAAGAGATCAGCCCCTCTCTCTACACTTTTCCTCCTAGGGAAACTACGAAGTGTGAGGTAACACTCCAGCTTCCTTTGATCTAATACAGATTAAACCCAAGTCCTCAGCCACTTCTCACAGGAGATGTCTTCCCTCCCTTTCAGCTAATTTTTTGTCCTCTTCTGGATGCATTCAAGGACCTTCAAATCCTTCCTAAATCACGGGACCTGGAACTGCACACATCACTCAAGGTGAGGCCACATGAATGCTAAATACAGTAGTGTAATGACCTCTTTTGACCAGCTGGTTATCCTTCTTTAGTGCACCCCAGGATGATGTTTGCCCTCTTGGCTGCCAGGATTCACTGCTGATCCACTGTTGGCCCACACCGCCACCCTTTTGTTCATTTCTGCAGGGCTGCTCCCCAGCCACTCCTCTTCCAACTTGTGCCTGGCATTACCCTGCCCTAGGTGCACAATCAGGCGTTTGGACTGCCTTAATTTCATGCCACTGATGTTTGCCCAACTCTCCAATTTATGCAGATGCCTGGGTGAGGCCTCTTAGCCCTTGAGAGAGTCAGCAGCACCTCCCTGTTTGGTACTGACAGCAAACTTGCTAAGAGTGCCTTCAACTCCTACATCCAGATCACTGATAAAAACACTGAACAGAACAGGTCTGTGATTGAGCCCTGAGGGACACTGCTGGTGTCACCAGCCAGATGTAGCTCCATTCAATACAACCATTGAAGCCCCATCATTCACAGTTTTTACCCTGTGAACCTACTCATCCCTCACTCTGAGAGCTTGTCCAGAAGGATGCTGTGAGGGACAGCATTGAAGGTGTTACTACAAACAAAGTGAATTGGGCTCTCTGTGAATAGAATATGCAAAACAGATGCTATAAAAACACCCAGTGTTTGCTCACATATCTGCCAGCACGAGGAACAAAGACAGCAGCTGCAGGTAGCTGGGTATGCCAGTTGATAGGATAGAACAAAGAGCCATAAACTGCTTTGTACTGGGCTGTTTCACAGTCTCTTCTTGTGGGCATACTATGTGAACAAACCTGGTTATGGATGTTAAATAAAACAAAAAAAACCCCTCTGAACAAACAAAAACCAACTAAACAAAAACAACAACAAAACAACAAGCCACAACAACAAACCAAACTAAAAGATTGAGCACCCTCCTCCCCTACACTAATGAAGTGTAGGAGGATTTCTTTCTTTGTTTTTAATGTAGAACAATAAATTTAGTCTGAGGGGAAATACAGTTTCTGATGGAAAACAACTTCATTAACTGTATTTTCCCCTGTTTTTCTAACTTCTGAATCTTTAGCTTGGATATATTTAATAACAATAACATATTATTTGGCATGCATTGCAAACCAAGACTTTTTTCCTGCTTACACTTCATACTCATGAAAACTTAACTAAAAATGTGATATTATATTGATAAGGTTATAACATGAACACTTAATTCCATGGTATTACAAACTTAATATATTTGTAAAAATTTAAAAATTATAACACAAGTGAACTTCAAAACATGTGTTTCTAATATAAGGTTTATTGCATGTTATATTCTCTTTTCCTGAAAATACCAATTAAAATTCAAGTCAAATCACTGGTGGCTAATCAGCATCAATACTATTTTTCCTTTATCATACATTTAATCTTGATGTAAAGTCATTAATATTTAGCATAAATTATGGCAGTGTTTTAAAAAAGCTAACTAATCATTCAGAAATCCATAATCTAAGTGAAACTGCCTCACTTCATCCTCTGCACTCTCAATACTATAAACAAACAGGTCCCGTGTAGCAATCTTTAAGAACTTTTTCTTTTTGTATGCCTCTTGTTCCTTCAAAGTAAAGGCACTTGAGAAATGAAGTCATGACTGCCATTTCATGGGTCATTCTAGCTGGTTACCTTCCTGTTGGGAAGATGTCTTTAACGGTCTACACCTAAAGTAGTAATCCCCATTGCTTTTTATAAGTGAGTGGGGAGAGGCAGATGCTTCTAAGTAACAATTCACCTCGTCTTAAGGTGGACATCTAAGGTGAGCAAGGTCAATCACATTCTTTTAGGGTCTATTTCTTTCCACTGACACTAAAGAGATCTTATGCTACCCCTTTCAGAGGTTAATGTAGACACTGTGTAATAGTTCAAAGAGTTTCTGTCTGATTTGCTGCTTTATCTTTCCATTTCCACTTCAGTTTATACACTGATACAATCTCATAAATTGTTTTGTCACTTCTGTTCACCTACAACTTCACACTAACAGCCAGAATTTAATTCTGTAGGTTTTTCTGTTCTTAAAGCTATGATTCTTGGAATTAGAGGAATTTTACCTCCAGTTAAAGGGATTCTTGTCAAAAGCAAAATTGATGGACTAAATTTTAGGACTCAACATTAAATGAAGTACCAATAAAACCCATTTAATTAAATGGTTCCACCTTTATGTTCATTTAACTGTAATTCTGCATTGTAACTGAGATTTGATTAACATAGTAAGAGTGGTAGTTTCTGTGACTGATTGTTAAACCAAATGATTTATTTTATATTTATGGCATGGTAAGATGCTAACCAAATTCATAGCAATTATTTTATCTTTTAGAAGACCTTTCTAAAATGAGGCTTCCAATGAACTCACTAAATATCTTATTTTTATTCTGTGCCTCAAATAAGCCCAAGATTATACTGATTATATTACCACTCCACTTACACTAAAAATAAACATCATAAAGAATGTATGTTTGTCAATTTTGTGTATGTCTTCACAAGACTGACTTCAGAATTTATAAAAGGATGGGTTGTAACTTGGCTTTAGCAACATATATTGATGATGCTGTATTTTTTAAATTTATTTTTTAAATTTATTTTTTATTTAATTAAAACTGCTTAATATTCAAGAAAGAAAGCAATTCAGTACTTTTCCCAGAAATAAAAGCACATGCAGACATTAGATATCAGTTTAGAAATGTCATTCGAACATCTAATATCTTTGTAAATTCCAGTTCTATAACATAAATTCCACAGTCACCTTATTCTTAAACAGTCATATTAATCTCAGCCAAAACTGCATATGACTGAAGTGTCCATTTAATATAGTGGTCTTGGTATCCTTTTTAGGCAATGAGAGAGTGAGACATCTGTAGACAGCTGGTAATTTTAGACACTATGCTTAAAATAAGATGCATTATCTCTGTTAGCAGTGTCTCCACTGCATGCAAAGGAAACTTATGCTAAACACCTAAATCTCTGTGGGATGGAAGGAGTGTTCCAGTTCTGTGAATGCATGCATGCAACCAAAGGCATCTGAGGCAGTGTTAAGTACCTGAGATGACTGTCTACAGATGGAAGGTTCAATATTAACTTGCACAATCTGCACATTTTTAGAGTGGTACTCTAAAGACTGATGCAGATGTCTAAAGCTGATGACCATATTTGACCATATGGCCTTATAGTCTGTGAAGAGAAATAATTTGTTTTTTCTATATTTTTCTTACAACAAAATTAGTCCCATAGGAGACAGTAGACTGATTTTTCTCAGCAGTAACTATCTTTTATCACTGAGAGATCCAAAAGCCCATATCCACATGTGGGCAACTACACAGGTAGATGAAACTCTGGGTAAGTACTCTAATTATAGACAGTCTTGTGTGAGACAGAACTTGGCTAAGATGATCTGTCTGAGGCATAAACTTAAGTCCACATATTCAGAGAATAAATGTTCAAAAAACAAGCAGATATGGTGCTGAGGGACATGGTTAAGTGGTGGACCTGGCAGTGCTGGGTAAACTGTTGATCTGAGAGGTCTTTTCCAACTCTAATAGTAGATTCCAAGATTCCAATATGCTTCACAGAAAAATTAATTATTTGGAACAACAGGCTACAAAAAATTAATTGCCCTTACCACTCACACTTGAAATAAGTGTATTTGCACTCTATGGTATAAGAAAGTACCTGGGTTCTATGTCTGTTTAAGTAAGTACTAGGTAACTGCTACACATTTGTAGGAAAAAAAATAGAAATAGTCTTTACATTGGACCAGAAGCTGTAGGTTCTAGTAAGCTTTGGGACTTGGTTTGAAGTGAGAAAGTTCCAGTGTGTTTGAGAAATGTAGTTATTTATTGCAGTTTTCTATCTGGAGCACTACGTGATGTGTTCCATTTATAAGAGCCAGGCCACTGAACAAAGAAGATAGTGAGATTTTTGAGCTTAGTTTATATATTTTACAGAAGTTAGGGGAGTAAATAGAACGACAAGTTTAACATTTCTCAGGTTGTTTCTCACCTTAGGGAGAACACATCTTTCAGGGTTCTGTCCCAGTCCCAATTTTGTAAAGGCTGATGCTTCACAGACACAGACAAGCCAGAAAGGAGCTAACAAGAAGGTTTAGAAATAACAGAGTATAGATGCTAAGATGTATTCAGTGAAGTTAGGAAAAATGGGTGTATAACACTGTTCCCATCTAAATTAATTTCAATTCTGTAATAATATGTCTTCCTGAGATACATGTTGGTGTTAATAAGAATAGATTAACTTACTGATTTTAAAATTGTAGGAATATATTAATTTATGGAGGATAACATCACATTCCCAGTGACTAAGCTTGAGCAAATAACATGTCAGTGTTTTCTTGTAACAGATTAGAAGATTGTGCTGTATAATTAGCATTTTAATAACTAGCTAACCCAACATTCATTCTTTTAATAAATATAAACAAATAGAAGTATGTGGGTGGAACCTACTGTACCTAATTTAAACACACAATTTATAGCAAACTTTTAGGGAGCTCTTAGGTCATTCACAGTAAAACAAAATTTTTCAAATATCAGGAGGAACAAGTATGTCTAGTGCAGACACAAATGCTGGCCAACTCATCTACCACTGGAGACCTTCAAGAAATCTCATGAATATGAAGAATATAAAAGCTGGGAATTCTCTACATAGGCTCTGAACTTTAAAAGGATTTTGGGTTGTGAAAATGAAGGGGCAAGTGTTATGTATAGGGTACTTATATTTATTCCCTTCCAAAGGGAGAGCAAGGAGGATAAATGATAACCATCCTAAAATGTTTTGATGGTGGCTGGAGTTTAAGGAGTGTTGTGGTTCAATTTCCTCATGGAGCTGTTTCCTCAGTGGTCTTCATGAAGGTAGTTCATTACTCAAGGCAGCATCCTTTAATCACTAGTCCATAGTGATTACATTTAAAGAAATCCAGTATAGAAACGTGAAATACTTCTCTGGGGAAAGTATAAACTGTCAAGTTCCTGTGAAAGACTCATATTCAATAATTACTGCTGCTATCAGTAAATATTACATATAGAATTTAATGATATTTGGAAATGAGAGAAATTGTTCAAAGAGCATTTTAAAAATCAATATTTTTATTGATTTTAGTTTTGTTCATTGTAGAGAACCCTAATATACGTATCATGAAGAAAAGATTTAAGAATTTGATTTATGTTGTGCTGAATGGGTTTGGCTACTTAAAAGTTTAACATTTTTTCATTGATGACAACTTGCTACACTTTTTAGATGATTCTGAAGTACTAAAATCCCTCTCTCTGGAAAAAAAGATATTATCAACATAATGAAGGTACCCAATACCAAGAAGAGGTTTGAGTTATTGGTAGTTTTTAAATCTGATTTTCAGGTATAATTGCAAAGAAAGTTTAAAAGAACAGAAATACAATATCCTTGGACAGTACTTACTATTTTAGTGATTTTTATTTTTTTCCTCACTATTTAAATGCAACCAAATTTAGCTTTAAGTCAGTTAACTTAAACACTACAGTAGAGCTTTATAAAACCCCTAGAGCCAATTTTTAAACAAATCTTGATATTATAGAATGAAAATTAATAAAATTATAAATAGTGCAGCACAACAACTTTTAGGATGCTTTATGTTACATTCTTAAAGCAGTAGGTGGAAAAATGAGATAAGAATTCCAAAAGAATTTGAGTAAAAATAGAGAAAATATTCATGTCTCATTCTATGAGACTCTATTGAAATTTAATGTGTCACAGACACAATCACAGAAAAACTACAGCAGAGTGTATTCTGTTTGAGCTCACTTTCCAATTAACTCCCCATGGACTTGCTGAAATCAGCTTCCTTTAATTCTTTCTGCCTTCTGTGTCAAAGCCATCATTGCATAGCCCTTCTGCTTCTTTACGGAGACTGTCACTTCTAATAGAACAACAACAAGCAAGTTTCAAGTAGTAGGTTTTTTATACATCTGCCTCTTTTTTTGTATTTTATCTTATTTTGTATTTTTGTAATCTGATTTCACTGAAAACTTTGGTCGTCTTTAAGGTGTTGATCCTTTTCTCAGTAGGGGTTTTTACCCATATCCACTTTTCTTTACCTACAAAACTGATTTTTAGACATCATTTTGTGCGCATATTGCAGTGCACTGAGTCTGCAGGCATCTCATATTGCTATCCAGCTTATGGACTTTACTCACCAAAATCAGTCCTTTGAGTTCATTATATCGAAATCAAATGTTTCAATGGGATATCACAAATAACAGCTTTAAGATACACACAAATGAAATTAAATTTCTTTGTCTAAAGGACTTTGTTTCTCTGATTAGTGATCAGAAATGAAGGTATAGTGCAATGAATATGCATTTGTACCATGAATAGGATTCTCTTTTCAGATGATAGTAATCGAAAATACAGAAATAAATTTTAGTGACAAGGGTCTGTCACTAATGGATCAAATTTTCTGAATTCTGCAGTCATGTCAAAGGTACAGCAAGTATAACTGAATACAGTACTTTTTTCCCATGGTCAGGCCTGATTATAGGACCTGAGAATGACATGAAGATCATAACATAAAAAGGTCCTGATGAAATAGGAGACATACTTAATGGATCTGTGAGTGTAACTCAGTTGGGATTCTTTCTGCATAATGACTATGGACTTTATGGTTCTTAGTCTTTCATCATATCTGGACACTTCTTCTGAAGTATTACCTCTTCTTGTAGGAGGCATCTTTGTTTCTGTCTCCTGGAACTGATTTCAAGTACTACATTTTGAAAGCAGCATCAGCTGTCAGTGACTCCCAACAAACAAAATGTGCACCTGGGCAGACTCCTTTAGCGCTCCTCCTCACAGTTGCTAAAAGTGATTCTTCTGCAGCAGAAATCACTCTGGGAATAATTTCTCTTCATTTGGACAATGGCTTTTTGCTGCATGTCATCTGCACATGTCAACTGGCCTGTAACCTCTTCAGAATGCTCTCTCTCTCTCTGTCACACACACATACACACATCTGGGCCTGAGAACAACAGCTTCCATTTGCATGACCTCCAATGGTTTAGCCACATGAAATATCAATAGCTGCCTAAAGTTCTGGATTCCTAGTCCATGGGGTTCCACAGCTGATATCCTTAAGAACTCTGAATTTCAACTCCCTTGTTTAGTTTTTCCCTTGTTTAGTTTTTTCCTATGGCAAACATGGTTTTGTATGAGGCAGTTCTCTTCTACAGTAATACCTCTGTATATATGGAAGATATTGCATTTCCATCCATGCAGAATCAAACATTCTTTGAATTCTCCATGCCCTGTCTATTTCCCCATCTTCCCTCAACTTCAGCTCTACTCTACTCCAGACAGAGATAAACAAGAGACACAAATCAGAGGGTTTTCATCGTAAAATAAAGCACAGTGACTTTTGTCAGTAAATGTGTTATCCTGCCTTATCTTAGCAGCTCACTAAAAGTCCTTTAGTGATTCTTGTGCATTTTTTTATTCTAATATCATCTTAATTGATCTAAAGACAAAAGGATTGTCTTTAAAAGACAGCAGTAGTACAATTTTATTAGCTTTTTCTATTGCCTGCTTTCCCATTTGAAAGTGGGGTTCAAAGTTTTAAATGGCTTGTGTACTTTAGTTCATACTTAGATAAAAGTCACATGGTGATGATTATTCTTGATTTAATTGTCTCATTATTACTTCACCTGAAATAAATAAATAATTCATAGATCAATTTATTTCTTCCAAGCAAGTTTTTGACTCAGTAAGATGGTGATGTTTTCTAAGCAGTCGTCCTTCAAAATCACAGCTTTCATATTCCTTATTCATCAGCCAAGCTTCAATAGGACATATGACATGTGCTTCCATTTTATCTATCCTGTGGTTGGATAGAAAGGTAGTCTTCAGGAGATTTGAAGCAGTGGATTCAAATTCCCTTTAGAAGAAAACTGAAGACCACAACTCCTTTTATGAAAGAAGTGGTCTCCTTTCATGATTAGGGTAGCAGTATTCTGCAAATTAATTTGGTATTGCTTCTCTGCAGCAGGTGGGATATAAGGTACTATGGAATGCTCTAGGCTGGCTTTCAGCTGCTACTCTAAAATAGTGTACATAAATTCTGTATTATACCTGTCATCCCTGTATGAAAGTCTCAGATATTATAAAGCTTTTCAGATAGACACAGATGAAAGCTGAGATATTTGGCTTAGTAAAGGAAGGGATTCAGCTGGTCATGGACATCAGTAAAACACTTGTAGACAAGGAGCTTAAACATGTCTTGTGCACTTGAAACAATGTGGGTCATTTTTCTTGGCATTACAGTCCTAAATTTTGTATAAATATCCTTTTTGACACTTCATGTTTATTATGTGTCTGCCTTGACTTTCAGCTACATGCCCTTGGTGAGAGAAGCATATCTAAAAAAGAAAACCATAGATTTGAAAACATTGACCCCTAAATTGACTGTTCCTTCATGTTTTAGAGTGCATTCTTCTAGCTTTCAGATCCAGATATCATTTTTTTTTATTCCTTCCCTCATACACGTCAAAGAAAAAAACCTCTCACTTTCTATTAATAAAACTCAATTGTGACTATTTCACCATCAGATTTTTTTGTTTTAAACCATGGATCTTCTGTGACTGATATGAAACTATTGGGACATGGATAATTGGGGTGCTGTATTAATCACTGTTAGCAAACTAGAAGAATGATTAAAGCAAAACATGATTAATTTCACAGTTTATCTGTGATGTAAAATTCTCAAAAGAGTCATTTATATTGCTGGAAATATTCTTGGATATTTTATTTTATTTTTCCTGTGGAAAAAAGTAATAAGAAAGATTAATAGTGGGTCTCAGATGGTCAATAATTTATTCTTTTAATCAAAAAGTAAATACAGAATGTTATCTAACTCAATTCTTGATAAAACTCTTACATTTTACAGCATGAAAAGCAGATATAAACAGAATTCTTGCTCTCTGCTATTACTCTTGGATCTGAAAAACAAACCCTATTGTATAATAGACCCAATGCAGGAAACAAAGACTGTGTCTGAGTTTTCTATTGTTTTTCTCCCTGCAGTAGAAACAAAGTCTAAACAACCTGTTTCTGCTAAACAGTGCTGGACTCCCATGGTGGAACTTGCAGAATCCTGTGAGCCCTCCTGTGTTTTTACCATATATTTTATACGTACTTTATGAAGCCAGCTGTTGAATGCAATCTTAGCTCTACTTGACATAAGGAGCTCTTCTGCCCCCTGCCACTGCTGCCCAGAAGAACCATTTATTTTTGTGAACATTCCCTGCAATTTTCTTGTTTATTATAGCATCCTTCAAGAAGAGAAGCATTACAACTCAATTAGGAGAAGACGTCCAATAATAGCTGTATAAAAGGCCTGAAGTGATGAACATCTCCTGCAACAAAGAGCCATCCCATTGTCAGAGGGGTTCGGTCTGAAGGGCCATTCATGTCCAGACCACAGGCAAAAATACAGGTCTCTAATCAGCTGCCCATGCATAGGAGAGCCTTCAGCAGTTTGGGTACCATTCATTGCCACAGCTTCCCATGAACAGCAAAAGGGCTGAATGAGACGAGAGAGGAAAAAGAGAACCATTTTTTTTGTTGTAATTCATCCATCTCTGACCAACTTCTCAAATATTTTGTTGGTAAAATCATACCCATGCTTAAATAAAAAAATATGAATTTTAGGAGTAAAAAAAGGGAGAAAAAGGAAAGCGTGTACATGGAGGAAACATCATCATGACCTTCTAAAAATGGGGCATTGTAATTTCAAGGAAACAACTCCATTCTCCAAATGTAAATAAAAGCATAGTAGTGCTAGAACAAATTAGTCAAAACTATCTTAAACCCATTAAAATCTCTATTAAATACCTATTTGCACTCTATAATCCTGCCACAGGACTAAGAGTACTCCACTGGTGGACCAGGTGGATCTCAGTTCTAACTCATTCACAAAAGCAGACAATATTAGTTGTCCAAGTTATCTTATATTTTATCTTGATTGTCTGTTAAAAGGTAGAATAGGGAGAAAGTAAAAATTAGTCTAGATGAAAGTCTACATAAGTCTAGAGGAAAAAATTAGCTGCAGCACAAATGCCTTTATTTGTAGTGAAATATATACCAACACTTGTTTAATTTTCTCACAGTTGAGTACAAAGCTATGTTGCAAATTGTGTGAAGATGTATTTATATTTTTGTTTTGATGTTTATTGTTAGAACAAAACAAATACAAACCATTATTGGGTTTTATGGAGCACACAATAAACAGTGCAATTTGTAAAACCGTGCATTAACAGTCATCATTTTATCCTAATGCATTTCTTCTTCCTTAACATTTAAAACCAAAGTTTTATTTTGTTAATAAATACAAGCAAGAATACGAGTTATATACCAATACTTCAGGTACACACCAACAGAAGGAAGCCATTGTTATTGGTTCTTTTTGTCCTTGCCTATTTACAGGTTCATTCAGTGTCTTGAAGAGGCAGTTGTCTAAAAAGTGGCCTTCATGAATGGACCTAAAAAGCAAGAACTTCATCTCATGTAACTTTTCCACCTATAAATTAAATCACCCACCAAAGCCAGCAGGAAAAGATAAACAGGAGGAAGTACCCCTGTCTGTTGACTACCTGGGGACTGGGTGGCAAACACGGTTTGACTCTCAGGCAGCCCTGGGTAAAATGAACCCAAGGCGCATTGCAAAAGGAAATTCTGATCAGCTTCTATTAACTTTGAGTCCACATGTTTCATCGAAAACCTTCTAACTCACTTAGCACAGAGACAAATCATAGCAGTAAACTAAGTGCCAGCACTTTTATCAAGTTTATATCAGCTAAGAAGTTTGTGGGCTATGTGGGACAGATATATATGGCAAAACAATTTATGAATTCCAAATTCCCCTCCAGCTAACAGCCACAACAAAAAAAAAAAAACAAAAAAAACCCCAAAAACCAGAACCAAGGACAATTAAATCAGCAAAACCAGAAGGAAAGAGTCAGAGCCTGAGCGAACATATAAAAACTGTTGCATGGTCAGCCATTAAGGTAGTAATGGTTACAGCAACATCAGGAGCAGGATCTGTCCATGATGCTATTCTGGAGTATTAAACAAGTATTATCAGTTTTTATGTCATAGAAAGTATCAGAAAAAAGATGATCCATTAACAATTGTGTTTACTCTTCCCTGACTGTTGCAGTTTTGGAAGAAAGGTTGCAGGACTCTTGTTTTCTAATTTCAAAAATTCTTGACGACACAGAAAACTTTTCAAATGATTGTCTTCTCAAGGCTGAGACTGATACAAAACTTCAAAAACTGATTTCTTTCCTCTTATAATTTTTTTAAAATTCCATCCACTTCCTCTTACTCACACCTCCTCCCTGCTGCCCCAACCAAAAAGAAAAAAAAAAAAAAATCTTCTACTTTTTATGCAAGCATTTGGAGGTGATTTATGTCATAGCATCTGCTCTCAAGCTCAAGCTGACATACAAAACACAATATGACATAAATCCTAAATGGCAAACATATAACTGCTGCATTCAGCTTGTACTGAACTGTTGATTTCATATGGATGCTATAAAAAAAGGCTAACCCCTTCTGGCAGATATGAATTTTTATATATATTTTTTTTTCATGTTCAGTACAGATTTGAGAATCTGTTGAAATCTTTATTATTGTTCACTTGGTTTTGCTTTTCCTGCGGTTTGGTTTCTCATTTTCAGGGACATTTCTTTCTGTCACTATAATTTTGTCAGTTTGTTGTCAAAGCTAACAGTCCAACAGACATGCCTTCCCACCATCTCCTCTGATATTAAATCAAATGGTCCAGAACAGTTCAGTCATTTTGGTAAAGGAATAATAAAATTTCTACTTTACAAGGTATTCAGGAAATGACAAGACATTGATGGGTGCTTAAACCTGTAGTTTGTGCTCTGGAAAAAAACTGAGATCTCTGATGGCACAAAAAAAATTTAAATAAAGCAAGTAATGCCAATACACAGTCAACAGAAAAATGAGAAATAAATTCTTTGTGATATTTAAGTGCAAGTCATGAATTTTTCTGTGTTGAGAGTTCAAAGATACTGAAAAACAAGCATAGAAAATAGGTAAATCACCTGACTGGCCCCTTCCTTCAGTTTTGTGGTGAAGGGAAACTTTCATTCTAAAGCCATAACCATGTATTTTTAATCTTTATTTTATAGCTTCATAGTTGACAATTTACATATAGTATTTATAAGGAGAACCAAATGCTTTTGAGATTTTTTTGTTTGTTACCATTTAGCCAGGGAAAATCTATTTCAAATCCATCTTCCTGTTTCAAAGTTTTTCTGTAAGTATATCTGAAAGTTACTAGGCAGACTCTAAATTTTAGCATGCTGAATAAAACATAATAAAATAGCTAAAATCAATAAAAAGGATGAGATGGTCATTGCTATTCCAAATGTGTGTCTTCAAATTGACAGTTGTTAAGCCTTTTTGAATCAAATTGAGACACAGAGTGGATGACATACCATGACTAGGGCTTACCACTGGACAGGGATTTTCTTTTCAGGCTCCTGTGAATTTTGCTGTGATTTGTAAGCAAAAATTACAGCTATATTATTGCGGCTATATTATTGCATCAAAAAAGATACTTTCTAAAGGCAGTAAAAGGAAAAAGTTGGTCAGTTTGTTTTTTCAGTGACTAGTCATGCCTTAAAAATATGATTTAAATATTTTCAACTAAATGTTGGGGAGAAATATTTTTCATAAACCAAAAGATTAGTGGACATTGGTAGATGTTGCTATCCCTGTTTCTGCTATCTAGGCTTTTAAAAAGAGTGTCTGGTATTGTTTGCAAACCTATAGGACTAATAAATGTTTTCTGAAAATGTAAAATTTTTATTTTCTCATAATATCTCATTATTAACAGCTTCTAAAGAATTTTTTAGCTTATAGAAAAAGGCTTAAATTGCCCCAAAATAGAGAATAATTTTCTGAGGTGCAAATGTCTGCTTGCGGGAAGAGCAATGATAAGCCCTCTGGGGCCCTGTTTTGTGTCTGTGTATTCCCAGCGGAGGCACAGGTGGAACAAAGGGCAAGGGATGCTGAGAGAGGCTGCTTCCTGCAGGTCCACTTGGCCCAGGGCTCTGCTGCTCTCTCTCCAGCCTACAGGTAGGAATATCATGGCTCTGTGGGAGCTCTGTATCCTACAGTTTAGGCAGTGGGTTGGAAGGATAAAATGAACAACCTGGACGCCTCCAGGCTTCTTTTGCATATATCTTGATTACTGACTTCATGCCAATGAAAAGAATTTCACCTGTGGGTTGTAGTGCACCTTATCTAAATGGATGTTTTAGACTGATGACCTATCTTTTTAATCCATCAGTAACATTGTTACAGAATCCCTGAAAAGCCTATGTTACATACTGCAAAAAAGTGAATTCTTTGTTCTTTTTTTGACTCCTCTTTGAAAATAATGGTAAAAGTAAATAAGCTCAACATAGCAAGATATTTTAAATTTCCATTTAGCTGAATTCACTTGTGGCTCAAAAATGTGCAGTGTTTAATCACCATCCATGATTTGCAAAACACTGTGAGTATGCTCACAATAAGTGAGTGAAAGAGTTTTATTTGTGACATTGAGGCTGGAGAGAAGCACTCTGCGTGAGGCTGGTGCATAAGCACTAAGACCATCATGTCAATGAACCAAGAGTGTCTTAAGAACCTGCACGGTCAGCCAAAGGCTGCACTTGGAACCTGGTACAGATCCACAAGCTCTTGGTGTTCCCAAGTTTTTTGTGCACCAAAGGTCAAGGCCAACAGGTGAGCTTCCTGTCTGGGAGCTGGCTTTGCCACAGAGCTGGTAAGTTCCCTAAAGATAACAGCAAAGAAAGATGAGCTAATATAAGTGCAACTAGGCACTCAGGTTTAGGTAAGAGTCATTGCCTGGATAATTTACAGTTTTCAGCTTTTCTTAGCATTACTGATATACCAGACATCAGAAACTGCATTAAGCCATAGGCTGTCATGAGTGCAAAGTAATTTGCACAGAGCATGAAAGAAAAATTGCAAAGTGCTTCAATATTGGTAAATTTTATTTTAACTTTGTCTTCACACTACTTTATAGGAGTTAATCCCTATCCTCACTTCTAATAGACAAAGATTAATTGGTCCTCTTTATCAGAACATTTGGTGATTAGGAACGTTCTTCTCTCACATGTATCTTCCATCATGGAGTGTAGCCGCTCAATAAAAAGATGTGCTCCAAACCAAAGCATCCATTTTTCAATATAGCAATGTACAGCAACAGGTTACTGCTTTTGTAAAGCTATTACTTTTACTGTCAGTATGTCTGCTGCTAGAAGTTGTCTCATTAGACAGGATAAATTGGAACAGTATAGGAAAATTTAACCAGGCAAGAAATTAAGTTTCATTATATACCTATATATACCTAAACATACGCAGGTGAACATGTGTGCACACATACAAGACAGTGTGACTGAAAGGATAATCATGAGTGGTAGAGTGCACAGGGGAATATTACATTGTGAAACAGAAAAAAATTTATCAGACAGACAATTTGTTAATATGTAAAATGACACCCCTATCAGAGATTTTTAAGTAAACCATGAAGCAAAAATATCCAGGACCTGAGTGGGTTCACCTTGGCTGGGTGTGAGGTGCCCATCAAGCTGCTCTATCACTTGCACTTCTCAGTTGGACAAGGGAGAGAAAATAAGATGGAAAAATTATAGGCTGAGATAACACAGTTTACTAAAGCAAAAATGGAGGCTGTGCATGTGCAACCAAAGAAAAAAAATTGAATTATTTTCTACTTTCCACCAGCAAGCCATGTCTGGCCGCTTCCCAAGATGCAGGTCTTTGGCACAAACTGGAGTTGCTCCGGAAGGCAAGCATAAGTAATGAAAGTCCCCACTTCCTCCTCTTTTTCTTACAGCTTAAACTAGTCACTTAAATCAGCTTTATACCCAGCATACTGATGTATATATTTCATTGTCTACTATCATTGTCAGTGCACAGGTATTATTTTCACATTCCATGGACTTTCCCCACCCCATGATTTAGTCTCCATTCCATCCAGACAGGTGATCAGGACAGCAGAAGCAGCACACTCCATTATTGGGCACCAGCACCAGCCTGGCCCATCATTGTACTCTCCTTGCTCCTCACAAAATTCACTCTGCCTTGGTTCATGCCGTTTCTGCTACTTTACTTCTTGCAATCCACAATGGGTTGTTTTCCCCCTAAGTTAAATCTCCTTGAGATGGACATCAGGTCTCCTCATCCTTCTGCATTACTCACCTGGTACGCCCAGCTTTTTGAGCAAAGACAATCCCCTGAATACATTTGCCTTTTCCTGTGGGAGGAGAAATCTACACTGTCTTTCACAGCCACTTCCCTGTGTGTAGTACAGGGATCTTATCTCCTCCCAGGTATGTAGGGGACTTGTTTGGGGGCAAGCAGGATGGTTTGCAGTTCCCTCTGGTGTTATGCAGCCAAGTGGCTCCTGCTAAATTTCCATCTGGTTGCTTCCATGCCCCATTGTCTTATGCTCTCAACATTGTCTTCAGCAGTTCATTATATCTCAGCCTTTCCAGAGGCTTGTGGGTGATCGTGGGTGTGACATATCCACTCAATGCCATTTCTTTGTCCAAAAGATTTATTTTAGGGATATTTTGGAGGGGCAAAATTAGAAAAGTAGAAACAGATTTCCTAAGAAAATGAAAAATAAAGTGATATTAAATAACATTGTAGCTGTGTCATTTCAATATGAAGTCCTGAAAAAGGCTCTGGGGTGTAAAAATAAACTAACAAATTTGAGGCGTAATTGGTTTCCCTTTGAAAGCTAGTTTAATAATGCAATTTCCTTAGTGACAGAAGCATTAAAATTGTAATTCCTGAGGGTACACAGATGAAGGAGTGAAGGGAGCCAGCACTGAAGTATCACAGATGCTGGTCAGCACCGGTGTGCCACGACCTTCCTCTGGAGAGCGTCCTGCAAGGAACAATTCTCCCGGGGCGGTGGCAGGGCCTCCCTGGGCAGTGGGTGATTCCAGCAAGTGCAGCAACTTCTCTGCTACAAATGATATCGACTCTTGTGATTGAGCTCTTTGTGAAATCACTCAAGGCAAACTCCAGGACAGAGAGACAGGAGCCTCATTTGGCTATTACACAGAGGCAGCTTTTATTGTCCAGCAGCCCCTGTGAAGGAAAGGCCAGGGACAAACTTCCCTCTGAGGGGCAGAAATGGGCATTTTATGGGAAAGGCAGGGGGTGGGGTAGAAACCAATTAGCCAGCTGGATACAGGCTATTACCATCTAGGAACAGGCATGCTAGGGGTGGTTCACTTGCCGTGACCCAGAGGAAGGATGTTTATCTCTGGGGAAAGTCTTTTTGACCTCAGTTCTGTCTCCTCCAAGGGAGTGCAGAGGGATCTTGTGCCAAGGGCTCACACCCCTCCATACTGAAGTTCTGGCTTGGGTTGTCACTCATAACTGAGTTTACAAATGCCATGTTTGATTGCATGTGGAGCAATGGTTCAATCTGCTTTAAGTATTTAACCCACAAAATCTTCCCTGTACAAGAGCTTTAGGACCTGAGAACAGGCAAGTTAAGCCTGTGTCTTCAATAATTTTTCTGACTTCTGATTTCACTGTACATAAATATAGACAGCTTACATAAGTACAAAGTTTCAGCATAAATTAGTAAGCCCCACTGTATTGTGAATTTTCCCACTTAGAGCAATATTTGTGTATATTTTGTTTACAAAAGTGTGTTCACGCACATACACATTAATGTGTCTGTACAAAGATGGATTTTCCCCTCCCCCTTCATTTCTCTTATGTTCCTGTTTATATTCACTCCTAACTTGTTGTTCCTACATGAAGCATGGGAAACACAGTCTGCAAATTCTGCCACTTCCATAATCATATTTAAACAGATCTTAAAAGCAGCAGCTACAATAAAACACTCCATTTCTCTCAGTGGCTAAGAGCTATCTAGGTCATATTTTTTGAACACAATTTCTATACAGGATTGTGGGAAATAGAAACCTGGGCCAATACTAAAATGGCAGCTGCAACTTCATGTCAAGGAAGGGCAGTCACCTGTGAAGAAAAAGCAAAACAGTGATAGCATCTCTATTCATGAGAGAGGTGCTTAATATTGTTAAAACTAGATGATTATCTTTGATAACCTTTGGATTTCACTTTTTGTGAGAACTCGGCCACTATCTCGGTTAAATTCAAGTATGAGCATCTTTTTACTTGGGGGTCATTTTTTGCAATTTTACAGTAGCATTTCACTTTGATACAGGGGAATTGTGTAATGTTAGATTTGTTTGACTTCAGACTGGCATTTTTCTTATGGACTCTTACATTCCAATTTCAGTTCCACACTGTCAGAAACTGTGGGAGTTTCTTAAGAGACAGATCTGGATACTATAAGGCTTTCCAGACACTGGTTTGTCCAATCGTTGCGGGAGCGCAGCACTTATGTACAACGAATCAATGTGATTACTCAAAAGCTTCTAATTATTTAAAATATGCATCACCTCTTTGGGCATCATGTGGGAACTCTCACATCTTCTAATTTGTACAATAGCTACTTATTACCTCTTTTGTGTATTATGCTTACTTATCCTATACTTACACATTTTGCTACTCTTACATGCTTATGCATACCTAGTTCCCTTATGCTTACTTAACACAGTAACTCATACCTAACACAGTACTTATACATTTACTAACTTATCCATAATACAACAATACACACTTTACTTACTTAACACAGTACTCTTACCCAACACAGTACTTATACATTTTACTATATCTATAATACAGCACATATACATTTTGCAACTGCTGTGCATGAGATTACACATTACTTGATTGGTCTCTTTACTTTGTCCAGGAGCTCCACAACACTTCTTAGATAATACAATTGGTTCCTAATTCAGTGTAGCACAGTCCTCTTTATTCTTTGTTGTCTTGGTATTTTAGCCTTTCAGCTTCTCCTTTCCCAATTCCAATTCAGCACAGTTTGTCTATCAGTACCTTTCAGTCCTTGATGCTCCTGATCCAAGCAAGCAGCGTCAAGATGATGGCAGCAACAAAACCCATCCAGTGATCAGCAGCCAAGTTAGTCCAGGAAATCCAAACAGCAGGACAGCAAATACAACCCCTCTCACTTTTTCTTCTCCTTATCTTCACTGAGCCTTCTGTCTGGGCTTAAGAATCCTCCAGGATCTGACCTGCTACAGCTGAAGGTGGACAGCGAGGTGAAGCTGGTGAGGGTAATTCGAGCCTGGTCTCTCTCTGAGGGCTCCAATAGGAATAACTAAAAATGGTTTGGCTGGGGGTTACTATCATGGTTCAAAATACCTTACAACAAATCATAAAGAGGGCAAATCTATATTGGGAAGGTGCTTAGGAAGCCAATGGATATTAAATCTTTGTCTACTCCATTTAAGCAACCTGTGTTTTCTTGGCAGGAATTCACACATCTCCTCTCTGTACTGTTTTTCTTACACTTTACTGTTATACCTTTCATTTATTACATAAAGCAAACTTGCACTTCTTATTTTTTTTCTAGTTCTGTATCTACAAATTCTATATTGCAAACCAATGTTATTCAATTTCATCTGTGTTTCTTAGAGCAGTTGTCAGAGCAGCTGGGGACCACTGCATGATGAATTAACTTTTGTGGAAATAAATACAGTCGCTTGGATTTAAAAGGTGAGATTTATTCAATGGAAGAACATAAATTCTTGCCAGGTGGTACTTTGACAGATCTTAGCTTTTTGTATTGCAAAAAGACCTATTTGGTTTTTGCATCCAACAGTAGTTATGATGGAAAGCTGTGCAATGTGATGTCAGGAAGGAGTAGGAGAGGGATTGCTCCACAGAGCAGGACTAGGGTCCACCTGGGGAGCCCCTATGGGCTCAGCAAGGCCTGGGCTGAACACAGGGCTAGGGTCCCAGGCTGAGCCTGCCCTCCCTGGCCTGCAAATGTGGCTTCCCTGACAGGCTCCTTGGTGTCATGCACCCCTCAGTGTCCTCCAGGTCCTGACTCATGGACCAACAGATTGCTTCCAAAATAAAGAAAATTTCTCAAAACATGAATACATTTATTAACAACTTGATTTAACCACCATCTCATTCAACCTGTGAAAGAATTAAGTTATATAAGGTAATAATACTCTGAAGAAGTATGTTCAAGTTCAAATATTTGTTTATGTATATTCTAATAGGTTTGATAGGCAAAAACTGAACAGAAACATTAGATTATATTGGTTCCTAAAACTGTTTACAAGTGAGTAGTTTTATTTACTAAATACATTACCAGCTTTCATTGCAGCAATCCTTTAAAATTTCTTTGGCCTCATTGTCTAACAACTTTTATAAAAAGCAATGCCATTGCAGTTTTCTTCCTACAAAATACAGTATTTGATCAGCTTGAAAAATACTGGCTGTAATATTTCAAAATGCATCAACCTTTCCAAAACGATTTTTTCCAGGCTGAAAATGCAAATGCTGATGACACGCTATTAGAAGGAAACTTTATGCCTCACATTTATAGCTAGCTACTGTGGGGTGTAACCGTTTTAAGGATTAAGATCCCATATAAACACATTAAATTAAAATGTAAAGCGGATTTGTGGCTCTACTTATGATGGCAATTATTTCTTCCACTTATTTGCTAAAATCCAGACAACAAATACACCAGTCCACTTATCTAATGCTCAATTAGCAAGGCAATACAAGCCTTGCCAGCCTCTCTGTAGGGAGGCAGGCAGAAAAGGCAAGAAGGACATTCTGAGCTTCATAGTTAGGGTTTGTCATTGAATTAGTGTTGTGCAGATTTTGGGGTCTTTGCTGAAATAGGACAAGTTCATACAATCATGGACCATGAAATATGTGACTACAGTTAAGTCTCTTTGAGGGAGAAAAGTAATTTCCATATGAAATGACTGTTGTAAATTTAATGTTTCTGAATAGTTGAAAGACAAGGTAAAGTAATTTTACATTAGACTTAATATTTAAAATGAGTCTTCTTGCAGGTGTTTGCTTTGCTTTTTTTAGTCTTTGTACCAGAATTGGACCAGAGATGAGAAGATATTTATGCCGCTGCCACAGATAACCAAATGAAAACTGTGTCTTTACATTGTATAAAGATGTAAAACCATCATGAAAAAATCTGAATTTCCCAGGGGCAATTTTTTTATCATAAATTTGATCCATGACTGCTCCTATTTCTTTGACACTTTTTGCACTACATTATAGATTCTTTTTCTCCCTGCAGGCATCAAAATTTGATTAATTTTGAATTTCTACACAAACAGGTATTTATTTTTGTCACTGTTCTTATCATGCATAAATATGGAAATTTTTTTTCCTTTTATGGTAATAAAATATGATTGAGAGCTGGCAAAGGTACTTTTACAATTTTCCAGTCAGTAGTTTGTTGTGTTTTACATGTAGATACCTCTCGCCTTATGTTATAGTGGCATATATGAAATACCCTTTCAGTGACAATTTTTCACATAGACTTTTGAAACCTGTGGGGGTTTTTGTTATTTTTTTTTTTCTGGTGATGAATCAAGAAATTCTTCTCACTTTGAATTCAAGTTGAAACATCTTGGTTGTTCTTGGATGTATGCAAGTTTTGGATACATCTGCTGCCTCACATTATTCATTCTTATGCTTGCTTTTTGCTTCTCTTCCAGTTCTGAGATTAGAAGGACAAAGAGAAAAATGATGCAAAAAACTTCTGGTTAAGAGTAATACCTGCATAATTCATGAGGAAACAGTTCCTGTAATAAAAGGCAGTGGTCAGACCTTTGATCTTCAGAAGATCCCCACTATTCTCAGGGAGATTCTGCCCAAGCAGCTGAACTGCAGACTGGAAGAGTTTGTTATTGTTATTCATTACATTTGAATAGTATGTCTAAATTCAGATAAATATGTGAAGTTTCATCTGCTAATCTAAACTAAATGAGGTGTCAAATCTAGTGTGATTTGACAATTATTTCTAATTACCTTTTTTAAAATGATCCCATTTAAAAAGGCATGATGGAGCTGTTTTGCCAAACATCTTTTTGTTTCCTCAGGTTGCTGTGACCCTGTGCATCATATCTGGGTGATAAAAATATTTTCTTTGGTGGAGCTTTATTATGGTTTTATAAATAATATCTTATTTTCCATTTGGAAGAACTAATTCCTGAAATCAAAGCAACTTTTTAATAGTATCATACATAAATTATTGGTGTGTGTATTGTTAAATAGATTTGTTTTATGAAAATAGCAATCAAGTTATGATGTAAAAATTCTCCTTCCATTGTGAGACAGAGTGTCACTGGTAATTATTTGCCATACACTACAGAGGAGACAAGTTCTCCCCGTTAACAGATGGCAAATATAGAAGGTAATTGAAATGGTGTGCAAGCTACAGCATACATAAAAGTAATAGTAAACAAGCCATATTTGATGAGAGCATCATTAGAGTGATTTAAAGGTAAAGGAGCCTTTGAGAAACTAATGATTGGTAATTGTCAAGTATTTTTACTGGCTAACTATCTTCAAAACATGTTGTAAAGACTTAGGAATATATTATGTGATCTATAACCACCAGAAAGATTAAATATTTTGACACATATAAATAAAAAATAAAAAAGTATATTATCTACAGCTTTGTGTTATAGGGAACAGAAATAAATGTGCAGGTTCATATTTTGTTGGGTTTTGGGAGCTGGTATGAGACTGAATCTGACATATTCTGACCAGGAAATGTGACATCTGAATATAATAGTGTTTAGACCTCTAGACACTGTAGTGTTCACATTTATGCAAGAAACCTGCTGTTGGTTTCTGAGTTACTTTTCTGCAAGATCTATCTCCTGTTATTTATTGCAAAATTACATTCCTTCCCCACTTTGTCCAACTCCATAATACTTCAGTAACATGGATTCTGGCGTAAAAACTTGAAAAAAAAATACTACTCAGCAGCATAGAGCTCACAAGGTGCAGTTAGACTAGCTCCATTAGCTTTTGTTGCAGCTGAGGATCTAGCCCAAGCTATTTATTACCTTCATTGGGCTATAAATTACTTTGGACCTATATGTTTACATGGTCGACAAGGAGTTTGCATAGAAGTAAAAGTACTCTGCCTGTCTCTACCATCTCACCTCAAACATGAACATATAATGTTACAGATACTCTTAACAGGAATGTTTGCCCCAGGTCATTCAGGCTCATGCTGTTGTTTTGGATGTTAAATACAGTAAAGCACAGCAAAATTTCAATGCATCCTTTACAGTGATCATCCTTTTTCCCAGATATTATAATCTCTCTGTGCTAAGGAAGTTCCTCACTGCCCAGAGCACACAGCAGATGTGAAGGACACAGTGTTACTTAGGACTCCCAAGACAAGTGAGAGGTGCTGTGGAAATATCATCCCAGCCTTGCAAAAATGTTCTAATTACTAAACAGGCATTGGTCTTCTCAGATAGGCAACTCTGGAACATTTGGAAAACTTCAGGAAACTTCTAGGAATGAGGGAAGCTGTTGCATTAGAGAAGGATTTTAACTGAAATGCAAGAAAACCACAGGACAAGAGAAAATTACTCACAATTTTTCAGACATTAGAGGAAAAAGAGCTGGGAAAAGAAAAGAGGTGTAATTGCAGAGTGAGGCTTTCCTATACAAATGCACAAGCAGATGCACCAGTAGCTCAGGTGGAAAGCATATTCAATCAACATAACTTCTTGCCTTCTATTTCTTTCTCCTTCCTCCCTCACAGCATCTGCCTCCAGGATGACTAATCCCAATTTACAGACTGCAAGGAGTGTGACTGACTAAAAACACTGCTTGGGCTCTTGCACCTCCTTCTTAACAGGCTTTGCAAATGACAAGGCTGAGCTTTTTGATCCTGATCCTGATAACCAAACATGGTGCCAAAATATTCCTTTCTCTGGGACTGCTTGATATCCACCTAAAGACTGGTTAATGATTCAAAGAAATCAGTGAGGAAAGCAAGACCATGAACTGTTCTCTGAGGCCAAGTAGCACTGGCATGAGACATGTATGTTGTGCCTGAGTCTCCTCGATGCTTCATTCATATTTCCTGTTGTGATAGATCATGAATAATTTTTAATTACTCTTTTTTTTAGTTCTAAGGTGATGAAATCACATGTGAGGATGCCAACATATGTCATGCCCACCACTGTGAAACGTGATGCTTGCTGTAAATTCTCCTTGAGCTGAACAAATACACCAGACCATGTCAGGGAACTCACATACTTTTGTTATACAGTCATCTTAACTCTGGCAACACTATTAAGACTCAAAAATGTTAGCTAACAAGCCCTTAAATTTTGCAGTACACTTCAATAAACTCTCAGCTCCTTCATCAAACTTCTCAAAAGTGCAGGCTCATGTGTCACAACACACTTCCACCACCTCCCAACTCCCACCACAAACTTTATTATGGAGTAAGGGTAGAAAACAATAGCAGTGCTTTGCCCAGAAAACAATAGCAGTGCTTTGCCCAGTCAGAGCAAGGGATGAGAGAAATTAAGGCTGAAAAGAGAGAAAGAGGAAAAAGAATATCACCAACCCTTAGGTCCTGTGTTTGTTCTGCCATGTGGGTGGTCTAGAGGTGAGGTAGTAAATCAAAGAAAGTGAAAGAGAGGAAAAAGAGCGAGGGGGACATACTGATCTGCTTCCTATTATAATTAATCTGGTGTGTGCTTCTTATGCAAACTAGATTTTGTGTGATAGTAGTGGACAACACTGTTCCACCTCTGCAGAACTTTCTCTTCTAATCACAGTTTTCCTACTGCACTATTAAGAATCTCTGAGACAAAATATGCTTATGCCTGGGCCTCTACAACAGAGAAAAGTCATGTAATGGGAATCTACAAAACTAAGCCTGAAATAGCATAGATGGGGATTTCTCTCTCCTCCTCTCTGACAGGGGGGCCATTAAATTATAAGAGAAGTACCCAGATTCAGAACAAACAAAAATAAAGAATTAAACCAGTGTAATTCCTTGACAAAATTAGTTTCTGGTGTGTCAAATATTCGCATTGGCTCATGAGGACACTGGGCATAGATCTGTAAAAGGGTTACCAAATATGTACATTCAGCACAGGAAGTTCTCTGTACTGAGCAAAGGTGAACATCAGAAGTGTGTTTTGCTGTGGATAGACAGTAACGTGTACATGTCTTTTAACAATTCCTTTATGCTCCTGATTACATCTGTGTTGTTGCTGATTTCCCCCCCCCAAAAAATGCATCTGACCCTTCCTGGGAGCAGTAGAAAAAGAAGGAATAGCCAAATGGCTATGGCAGATGACGAATGGGAAAAAAGCAAAGATGAGCTGGAATGGGAGATGGGAGAGAAAGATTAAATGGTCATAGATAGAAAGACTGAAGGATGTCAAGTAGAAGATCACAACAGCTCACCCTCTTCCCTGAAGCTTAAAGGAATTAGAGGTTGCTCTCTGTAATTGCTTCATCTGGATTTATCACAAGATGAGGGAAAGGAAGGATTCTAATACTCTCTAGAGTCTCCACATTTCTCAGCTCCCTTCTTTTGTTGGAATGGATGAACTTTAACCAGGAAGTGGTTAAAAAGAAGCTCCCATTGTGGTTGCTAAAAAGCTGGCAGAGAGGTTTTTCTGAGAAACTCTCTAGCTTTCTCACATTCGGTGGGAATTCTCTCTTTCACACAGAGCCAAGGCAAAACAGAGAGGGACAGTTGTATCCTCTATCCTTGCACCTGCAGAGTTGTTTTGAGAACCAGGAAGTTATTTTCTTTGCTCTAAGAATAATATTTAGAAATGGATGGTTTGCCACTTTGCTTGTCAATCTGGGTGGGTGGTTAACTTGGACCAGAAATGTAATTTCATTTTGCGAACCACGCTATAAGAGACAAATGCTTCGTTAAAGTGAGGCCTTAGCTCGCTCTGATGTGCCTTCATGTCGTGATTCTCACCATCCCTGGGGCGTAAACAGCCACATCCCATAGCTTGACAAGTCCTCAGACATAGTAGTTATAAATAAAAAGGTCAGAGGAGAAGTGGAAATTTTACTGTCATTTTACAAATATTTAGGTATTTGTTCTGTCCTGCAATCTGCTAACAGGCTTCATAAACCATGAGGGCAGGGAAGGAAGGAATTAGCAAACTTTTCTGAATGAAAGTAGAAGTTTCATCATCAATATCTGCATTGTTTGTGGTGGTGAATTAGTGTTTCTGTAAAAAGGGAAACAAATTAGTTCTCCTACAGAAATACCTTTGCCATTTACTCTCCAACTATGATTTATTAACAGCTTTCTTCCTGCAAGACATCTTCCAGTTCAAGTCTTGCACTGAAAAATGATAAAAATATAGGTCCCAACAGTTTTGCCAATGCCATTAGATAACTCCATTCTCATGTGCCAAAACACCACTAGATTTTTGAATTTTAGAGTTTTACAGTTTGCAGCAACAGAACATTTTTAGTAAGTTTATTCATTTCTCGCTGTACCAACAACAGCTGCTCTGCCTCTGCCAAAATGGGCAGCAAGTGCCAGTGTGGGAATGGTCACATTTCAGTGAATGGACAATGAATTCTCACAGAAATGAGCCGGGTCCATAAGTCAGAGGAGCCTTGCAGAGTGGTGCAGTTTGCAATTCCTGTTGTCATCATAAAGTCAGTAGCTGTTGATTGCCTTCCCACACTAAAACATGAAAGGAAGAGATCCTAAAGAAAATCCTTTCTGAATCAGTGCCTTTCTGAATCTGAATCCTTTCTGAATCTGCTTGTGCTGCTTCCTTGCTGTTCCTCTCTTTTCATTGTCTTGGTGCAGCTGCAGCTGGGAAAGAAAATGTAAATGTATCTGCTGCTGCTGCAAAAATTGCAGCCAAAAACTATTGATTAGTGCAGCAATTGCAAAGTTGCAGCTGTCCAAATAAATATATCTATCTATGTGCAAAACTAAGCTCTACAGCAACGACAGATGGTTTTTCTCTCATTAGGGCTGCCATATTTCAGACTATGATTTTTCAGAAGGAAATATTTAGCTGTGACTGAGCAGCTATACACCAAAAATTCCTGGACAAAGAATAGAAGTGCTCAAAATCCTGAATGGTAAAACTTCCATCTGGAAAAGACAAAGTGTCATGGAAAACCTAGACACATGGCAGCCTTATCTTATCTGGTGGCATATGAACGTTGGAAAAACTCTGGCTACCCCACAACAGATGCATCCTGGGCTAAAAGAGAATAATGGGGGTTTTAGAATTTTTCCCCAGATGCTAAACATAATGACTTCTAGTTGGTTTTCCATAAATACAATATCATTCATTTAACTGAGCATAAAACCTGGAAACAACATGAAAGAGTTTGAGATATTATTCACAGTATTTACTACTTAATATGAAAGAAGTATAGGAAGTGATTATCTTTGAGGTAGGATTCATCCCATCTGATGTTACCCATTTAAAAATTACCTATCTAGTCACAGCAGGTTCCTTTCTACTCAATATTCAAGACAGAGAAAATTTCTTTAAGATTGAGATCCACTGTAATATAAAACAAGTGTCCAAAACAGGAAAAATAAATTTGTCCACACTTTTTAAAGGAGTGGATTATAATTGGCAGTTCTGTATGAATAATTCTAGTTGTTCTCACTTAAAAGTGTCTAGACAAATCTGTTTTTGACTGCTGTGGTGTTCAGCTCAAAGATCAAAGTACATAGACATGTGCCAAACATGACTTTCAATGAGTTAGCTTTCTGGAATGAAAGACAGAAATTACCACACTCATATAATATGTTACCCCTGATTACTCTTTGAATAATATCAAGATCTCAAGAGCAGAAGAGTAAAAGGAAAACATTTTTGAATAGGGGATATTATTTTTTTAATTGCATATGGAAAAATATTCTCCATCACTGAGGTGAAGTTGCAACTCCTCATAAGACTATCTTAGTGAAACAAGAGGTGACTGTATTTACACCATCTCTTGAACTAAGAAAGAGTTTGAGCTATCTCACACATATGGCAATTGTCAAGGAATCTAATTTTTACAAAGTGTCTGCTTTTCTTCTATGTATGTAAATGTGATGCTGTTTTCAGTGGTTATGATAACACCAGAAAAGATTTCTCACTAAAACGGTTTTCTTATCTTACCATAATACTTTTAGTCTCCTCTCCTCTCCTCTCCTCTCCTCTCCTCTCCTCTCCTCTCCTCTCCTCTCCTCTCCTCTCCTCTCCTCTCC
>JACBWW010000005.1:20479066-20589125 GCA_020086605.1 Lanius collurio | reverse complement strand
ATATGTGTCATACCAAGCAGCAGAGTGTAAACTGATTGGAAAGATTAGATTTCGTTCAGTACAAGCAGGGATATTACTCTGCAGACACACTGGAAATTGTGTTTTCTAGCCAATTTTTGTTCCAAACTCATTTCAGTGAACATTAAAGCATATGGCAATTTGAGATATATATGTGCCTTTCTTGCATTTAAAAAAATTCTCCAGGGAGGAAAAACAAATGCACCACCTCATTTTGAAAACTGTAGGGGCAAATCTCAGTGAGAGCTTCAAAAAGAAATTATATTTTCAAATTCCCTTTAGTTGTGGGTGCAACGATTAACTTTGTCAGTATATACTGCCTTTTATCCAGTACGTCAGAAAGCTGAGTTTTATAAAACTTCAGTACTTCTACTAAAAGTATAAAACTTCTAGAAAAACTAGCAAGATGCAGATTAGATGGGTGGTCAGCAAGATCAGTAGGAAACTGGCTGACAGGTCATGGTGATCAGTGTTCAACATCTTCATAAATGATCTGGAGGATGGCATTGACAGCACTGTCAACATGTTCTCTGATGGCACCAAATTGGGTGGTGAGGTGAAAAGAACAGAGGGACACTCAGAGAGAAACCTGGACAGACTGGAAGAGTGGGCTAGCAAGAAGTTTAACACAGAGAAGTGCAAAGTCCTGCATTTGACACAAAATAAGCAAGTAGGTAATTACAGAGTAGGAGCAGCCTTGCTGAAAGGGACAGAGGGTCCTGGTGCACAAGCTGAACATAGGTCAGCAGTGTGCTGCTGCAGCAATGAAGGTAAATCACATCCTGGGCTGCATTTACAGCTGAGATAGAGATGTAATCATCCCTCTCTGCTCAGTGCTTGTCGGGTTGGACCCGGAGTACTGAGTCCAGTTATGGTCCCCACAATTCAAGAATGATGTAAGCAGAATGGAAAGGGTCCAAAAGAGATCCAAGAAGATGATCAAAGAACCTGCCCTGTGGAGAAACAATGAAGGAGTTTGGTCTTTAATCCCCAGAGAAGAGAAGGCTTTGGGGGACCTCTTACCAATATTCCAATTTTTAAAGGGTAGCTACGAGGAGGATGGAGGCTCTCTTCACAAGGAACCACATGGAGAAGACAAGGATCACAGGGTACAAATTGCATGGGATAGTTTCATCTTGATATAAAAAAAAATCATTTGCAGTGTGAACAACCAATCACTGGAATAGTGTAGAGTCCCCATCACTGGAGGTTTCAAGATGCAATTAACATTGTATGCTTTTGTCCAAGGATAATTACTTCCCAATATTTGCAGGATATGCATGTTTTATAAGTTATCTCTTTTTTATCTTTACTTCACACCCTTTCCTAAGGGTATATTCAGAGGTACAATGTGCAAGGTCTGCTATATTATCCCTGTACATTTTGCTAATGGGTGTTACCTAAAGCCATGTTCTGAATTTATACAGAAATACAAAATCATCCAGTTCTTTGTTAACCTATTATTTTTCATAACAAACAGAAGAATCATAGATATATAACACTCACACTGATGACTCCCACATTTTTCACACAGTTTCCAGAAGGGCAACTGAAAATGCAGAAAGGACTATGTACTGGAAACTATCTTAGCATAGATAAAAACATCCAGTAGATCAAGTATGTCCTAAACTTCTCAAGGATAAAAGAACTCTACGTATTAATTTACCAAAAAATTTACCAGACATGATAGACTGGCCAGTGCTGTTAGAAATTTTACTTTTATATCCCACCTTCAAGAGAGCTTTGCTATCTTCATAGAAGTAACCGACAACACCTTGTTTCTCTTCTTTTCCCAATATTTACTATGAATAAAAGGGGTCTCTCAATTTTGTAGATTATCCTTAGACAGCATTGGAAATACTCTAAGTTACTTAACATATGGAAAGAGAAAACTCTTTTGCTGATAAACATCAAAGTGGTTCTGAGAGTACATTTAGATACTGAGTTTTCTGTTCAGAAGTGAAGACAAAGGAAAGTTACTTATTTGGTTGACTTACAAATATGGATAAGTGCTAAAACTTCTACTGGACTCTGTGTAAATATTAACCGAAGGCCACACCATGCAGCCAACATTAAATCTTTTATATTGGTACCCTGATCATTATTCATCTTCTGAGTTTTGCTTTAAGAAAATAACATCCGTGCAGTTGGTTTTCCACAGTTAATGACTATGGAACTAGGTGTGTGAATATTTCAAGGTTTTAAGGAAATACTTTCAGGTTGAAAAGTCTTGAAAAATAATTTAAACTATGTTTACTATTCTTTTGAAGTGAAAAAATACTGAAGTCCAATAACATTTTTTTAAATTTTATTTTTAAATCTATTGTTTCTCTTTTATTCTATTTACTGTGAGGATCTGTCGTTAAGGCTATTCACAGAGTACAGGGTTAGTCAGCTGGGCTAATGAAACCCTAATGAAGTAATTGTAAGTTATTTGTTTAGACTGACTGTGACCAGGATCAGCAAAATTTGCACCTAAGTTATCTCACAAGACTCATTCAGGAAATCTGTGGCACACTTCAGGAGAGACTGTGAAAGCTGCTAACCTCACAGAATTGTCCCTTGTGTGTAGCCCTGCCAGGGTTTACAGCCAGAGGGGTCAAGCTATATCACGTTTTAGTAATTAACTTTTGAATAGAGCTTTGGAAGTACAAAGTGCTTCTCGAGTGCTATAATTATCATTTCCCTATATAGCAGCATAATTTAGTTGCAACGCATGAAGTAAGGAAGTGATATTGACCAAACATTTAGCACTTGGTTATAGAAATTATTGCTGAAGACTATAAAATAAATTGGATTTCAGCTGAAGCCTGTTGGTTTATTGTGTATTTTTCAAAGTTTGGCCATTTCTAGATTACAGACAGAGAAATCTATATATCAGCTCCAGCAAAGAGACAAACCATATTTTATAAAGCTCAGTGATTGTTGCAAATGAACGTGTTGCTCAGCAACCAGATATCAAAGCCAGGTGAGTGGACTTGTGATGGTAACTTTTGCTATAAATTTTGTATATTATTTTCCTAGTGCTTCTATTTTGACTTTTTCTTCACTTTGGCCTGTTTATCGCCTCTTGCAGTGAAGTGCTTCTTTTCAACAAGATGCTAATTAAATCCTGTAATATTTGGAGCTTCTGATGATCCTTGTGCTTTCAAAGACAGCTACTCTTTCAGAGGCATCACTTATTCTGACAATCTGTTCTACAAGCTTTTCAAGCTGGAAGACTGGTTTAAGAAAAAATGCCATTGAGAACATTATTAAAATATATTTATGTTGATAAAAGTATAATGTTTTAAATATTTAAAAGAATATCTGAAACAAAATAGCTAATAAAATACCATTCTCTGGTGTAAACATTTAGATAAAGCATTTATATTGACAAAACTAGTTTGCTTCTGAAAACATTGCTGATCTACAGACAAGGTACAGATATTCTATTGATTCCAGGGGGATGCTGCTAAGGTCTGGAATCCTGAAGAATAAACCTAAATTATATGTAAATCTGTGTATATAAAACAGTGCTGGGAAATACAAGGGGTTAAGTTGCAGGTGAACAAGGTTAAATTCAATAACAGAATAGTCATTCCCAAACGTACCATCATCAACTTGCCAAATATTGTTCGATTGTTGCCAGGTTTCACATATACACATGTAAAAGAAATATGCATACATATGTCTCTCTCTCTCTCCTCCTTACTGCCCTCCCATCCAAAAAAAAATAAAAGGAGGCTCCTGAAGAGACTCAGTCTTTTGATTTGAGGGACTGCCCTGTAGGGAATGCCAACAAGATTAAGCAGGTAACTTAAATGGTGTTGTGATTTTGATCAGTTTATTCCTCGTTTTATATGCAGAAATCAGAGAGCTCCTAAATAACAAATCTGGCTGGCAAATGCTTCCCATCCTTCACCCCATCATGACCCACACCTCCCTTCCCCCTGTTTTAGATGTAAACAGAAGATTTTTTTCTAAGGAAAGAAGTCACTCAAAGCTAATTGCTATTGTTATGCAAATCATACCAATATCAATAACATTTTGATGAATATTCAAATGAACATCTAAATGATCATGCTGTGTCTTACCTATTTAGAAGAAAATGTCTAATGCTATGTTTCCAAACAAGGCTGGGGGCGGAATCCAGAAACCACTGCTGTCCCGGTTTAGATGTCCAAGCATTTAAGGCTTATAATCTTTTATTAGGAATTCTAAAAAATGTGCTGAACATAACTTCCTCTGAGGAGGGGAAACACTGCAATTAAACAGGACTTCACAAAAGAGATTGCAATTGTTGAGGCTGCGAGGAGGCAAGAGAAGTCTTGGCAATATTCTCACTGGAAACGTTGCATTTTATGTGAGAGAACATAGCAGTGGCAAAGTGAATAGCGAGATAAGAATGTAAGAGGAATAGTAAACTAATACATGTTGCATTCCAAAGCAATAAAGACTGTTGTTGTTCCTGAAACTTCCCCTCCTGGGACTTGCTGCTGTGCACATGCACACCTACTGTAGATTCATAGATTTCATTTGATTTTAATGTGATTATACCTTACATTACATTTATATGCAGATTTCTACTCCTCTTTCATGGTTCATTGTAGCTGAAATTCAGGGATTAATAGTACATTTGCAGACACTTTCAAATGCCTACGTGATTCTCTCTGAACTTGAAACAGCTAGGCTTTGCTCTCCAGAAAGAACATAACCTTTCCTATTTCCAGTTTTATTGTGACGATAAAGTTAATTTCATTTAATGAAATTTTACAGCTAGAGTTATTCACCATGATTACTGCCATGTGGCTTTACTTCCAGCATTTTACCCTGCCTTGCTCCTGTCTCTTTAAAAGAGAACTCCTGTTTTGCTAGGCTGCTAATTCAGTCTAATGGTGAGAGAGGAAGCGACCTTTGGAAAGGTTTTGCCTTCTGCATGCAGACTGCAGCTCTCACATTGTTTACTGCTTTTACAAGTGACAGTAATCTTTCTCACATTTGCTGTGCCAATAATGAAGCCTTTATTAACACCCCACCTTCTTTATAGACTTCATAGAAGCAGATGCTCCATCTGCTTAAATATTTGAAAAGTTACTCATAAAGTAACATTTATAAACATGCTCACGAGTAAAACTGGAAGGAATACTGTGGATGCAACACCATCACACATTGCAACAATAAAGCAGTGGGAATAGTCCTTACTTCCATACTGTTATTTTCCTTGGTGAAAGCTGAATTCAAAAGGAGAAAATAACCAAATTTGGATGCCTAAGTGAGGTGTGAGCATGTATAACATCTGTCACAGCAGTCTGTTTTACACCACATCCAAGCCCTGATTGAATCTGAGATATGTTTAAAATGTTTTCTCTTAGTCTCCTTGATTGTTTGACTATGTGGGCTAAGCTCAAAGCTACTGGAGGAGTAATCCCCTATGAAGTTGCTTATTCAAAGAAAAAGAACTTTTGTGTGCGTCATTTTTGTGGGGTAGGAGTGTCAGCCAGACACCTTTGAAAGAAGGTTGCAAATAGTTCTCTTTAAGACAAGATTAATGGCTGCAGAATGGCATTTCTAAACACCTTTTTGATTTTGTATGAAAGCAGTAATACTTTATGAGGTATGAGACCTGCTGGTATATACAGATCCATTCTTGGATGTCTGACTTTTCCCATGGTTTCCTTTAAGCCTCTACAGACCTAGGAGATGTTTGTCATGCTCTTAACCCTGGACATTTGTAATGGTCTGCTGTGTTTAACCTGGCAGGCAGCTAAACACCAGGCAGATGTTTGCTCACTCTCCCCCAGTGGGATGCATGAGATAATCAGAAAAAGAGTTAAAACTCATTGGTTAAGATAAATACAATTTAATAGGACAGAAAAAGAAAGGAAAATAATGACAATGATAAAGAACATACAAAAAAAATTGGTGCATAATAAAATCTCTTGCCACCCTTTGACTGATGCAAAGCCAGCCCCAAGCAGCAGACCACTACCCTTGGTCAACTCCTCACAGTTTTATTGTCTGGCCTGACATCATATTATATGGAATATTCCTCTCATCAGATGGGTTTAGCTATAATGACTGTGTTTTCTCCCAGCTTCTTGTGACCCCCTGCCTCCTCAGTGGCTGGGCAGTATGAGAAGTCCTTGACTAAGTGTAAGCACTGCTTAACAACAAATAAAACATCAATATGTTGTCAACATTGCTCTCATACTAAATCCAAACCACAGCAGCGTACAGCTACTAGGAAGAAAACTATTCTAGAATAATTCTAGAATCCTAGCAAAACCAGGATATGGTCCCTGAGACTTCACAAAGCTCTTCTGTGTGTGTCATACTACAGTCAAACCACTTGACTTTCATAGATTTGTAGAATCTTTTCAATTGGATAAGAACTTTAAGATCATTGAGCACAACTGTTAACGAAGCACTGCAAAGTCCCCGGCTAAACCATGTGCCTAAGCACCACATCTTTTAAATACCTCCAGGGATGGTGACTCAACCACTTCCCTGGGTAGCCTATTTCAGTTTGGACCTTCACTCCAAATTGGGCTGAATGTCTCTCCAAGGACAGCTCACAGAGCTTTAGGAATACTATCTGTTTCAGCACTGCTCTCTGGATAACCAAATGTATAAGAAAAAGACAAAAAAAAAAAAGTAGTTAGGTCTCCTCCTAGAACATAGAAAAATTTAGGAAGTAGAAGTGATAAAGACACAAGTGTTGTGTCTTTTTTTTTTTTCTCAGAAAGTAAGAAAATAAACTGGAATTATTAGCCATTTTTTATAATTTTCTCTCATCTCAAATCAGAAAATATTCTTGTGGTGGAATTTTTCATGTCTATTCGTGCACAAGCCCTTCATGTTAGTTCAGCTGCAGAAGGCTTTAGCAGAATGAGATCATATTTGCTCTATTCCTGATCCTGGCAAGGCATCTCCACCTTCATGGATGTTCTGGCTTTAACAACAGAAATTAATCTTTTGCTCGCAGACTCACAAAAGGACTGTGGTTAGGAAGGGCCTCTGAGAACTGTGTAATCCCGCTCCTGTTCAAAGCAGTATCAGCTAGAGCTGGCTGCTGAGGGACATGTCCAGTCAGATTTTGAATATGTCAGAGGATGCAGACTCCATAAACTCTCCAGGCAATTCCTCTTCTTCATACCTTTTATGGCTAACCCCCTCTGTATTTCAGTTTGTGCCTACTGTCTCTTTTTCTCTCATTTGTCACCAGTGAGAACAGTCTGACTGCATCTCCTTTACTGCACTCTGCCAGTTATTTATAAATATCTTTTGAGTCCTCTTCTCCAGGTTGAACAGGGCCCTCACTCTTCCTACCTCACAGGCTCCAGTTCCTTAATCACCTTTGTGGCTCTTTTCTGGACCTGCTCCAAAATTTCCATGTCACTCTTGTTCTGGGGAGCCCAGGACCTGACCAAGTACTCCAGGTGTGGCCCACCAGAATCCCAGAGAGAGGAAAGATCACCTCCTTTGACCTCATCTGTGGTTTTAAGAAGCTTTAATATTGATCTATTAGAGCTTAAAATAGTTTTTATTTTATACTTCAAAAACAAATATTTATTTCAACCAGAGTCGAAGTGATTTTCTTCCCTATTAGGAGAGAAGTATTATAGTTAGGGTGGATGGAAGTAAGAAAATCTACACTGAATAGATAAGGTTACAATTTTGCTAGGAATGCACTGCAAGTATTTCTTTATGTTTTTACTTAGTAGTTGTAGAGCTATAGAGATATTTATTCATTCCATCCCATACAATTCCTGCATTAGCGACATTTTGATGGTTGGTTCAACCTCAATGATTCAAGAATTTCAAGGCTGCTATTCACCTATCTTCTTCAACTAGCTTCCATATACCACTTCAAGTTTATCCTTAAGATGGCTAAAGACTTGGAATTAAAAAAAAATATTTAAGAATTATCTATGAGATGCAAGTATAGCTACAGAAAATCAATAGATATCTTTAGAAAAGACAGAAAGCACACATCATATTTAAATATATCAATATTATAGTTCTCTTTCAATTTTAATGGGCGTTATAAATGAAGTGCTCCCTCCAAGATTAAATTTTTTCCTCTTCAACTGATAATTAGGAAATATTAAAACTTTATTTAATTTTCTTAGTCTCAGGTACTCAATTTCGACATTGATTTTCATCATTTTGTCAAAGACATATATATATATATGAGTTCTGATCCTATGTAAGTACACGTGTCTTCTCCTAGGCTAATCTTGTTTCCACTTGTTCAAAATAAGGTGCCTTAGGGGTGACTGTGGGTTCTCTGGGATACACCTACAATTGGTCTATTGACTTGAGGAGCAGCTTTGTCCTTACTTATGAAAATCATATGATATTTTATCCAAGTGAAAAATACGGATTTTAATTCTGTCAAGATTTAGAAGTTAGAAGCTGTATATCCAGTTCAGCAGAGCATTTAAGCACATACTTAAGCAAATGTCTTTGGTTCATCATTTGATTACATTTATGTACTAAAGTGCTGGATTGAATTAATCTGGAAATTCTAGAAATGGTCTCTGCCTCCACTTAATTACATTGTGTTTCTGTTAGAAGGAGTTGCCTAAGAAAGAACAACAGGAAAAGTTTTCCTCACTGTTTTGCCCAGATGCACAAAACACACACAGGCAAGAGTGATTTCTGTACATGTATGGTACATGCATTTATCTTTGGAAAGTGTGAATAAATTTGGAACAAAATTTCCATTTGAGAACAACAAAAAATAAAACATCGTATTAAATTAGGTCTAGCAATAGAAATAGTAGTAATCTGTAGGACCTTATGGCTAGATAATTTTATTTCATTTATTTGATATCAATTTTGTTCAGATTACAGGATTGATAAAAGATAATAGAGTTGCTATTATTTACTCAGACTTCTATTATACTACTGTTCATACTAAATATTGTTAAATCATTATAGCATATATCAATAGATGAAAAAAAATTTGAAAATTACATTTTCAAAGTTGAAGAACTCAGAAGTCTGGAAACCCATGTCCAGAAGACTCAGTCCTTATGAGACAGTGGGAGAGAGTCAAATGTCAGGTACAACTGGTTATGTCTAGGATTTGCCCTTACAAACACAGACTGCTTGACGTGGCAGTAGGTTGAAGGTGAACAATATAATTTCATGCCCTGTCCGCTTCTACTTCTGCATCCATCTTGTGCAGAGCTGTAGAAGAAGAAAGAAGTCACAGCAGAGCAAACACATGAAATATGAGACCTGCAGAGGTGGTTGGAAGTGAAATGGGGCTGTGACGCAAAATGGGGTACATACACTTATCTCTTAGTATCTTCTTGGGAATATTTCAAGACAGGTAAATTATAACAGCTCACAGAGGAGCACATAAGGAGCAGTCAGAGAGGTGTTTTCACTTTCACCTGGACAGAAAGTATTTTTTCTGTAAAAGTTCCAGAAAAGAAACTTTGGGTGGAAAAAGCTCACTTTTAACCAGTGTGGGAAAGAGCATACACTGAAGTGTGGCTAAACTGGGCTAACACTGGGGATATGCCAGAAATTGTGCCATATCCCCACAAAATTTGCTCCCCTGGATCACAGCTTGATTTGAAAGTGAGCCAAATTAGGTTCCTTTAACCCTCTTTTCTTTCCTGGGAAATCTCAGCTGGGATTGTGGGTGCTGTTGCCTTTTAACATGAGTGTGAGGTTTGGTGTGTCCAGGTGGCACAACTGCTGCTGTGCATCTGCAGTTCTGACAGGGAGTCCTCTGGTCATCTCTGCAAGCATCTGTCTCACTGTCTGCATGCAGCTGAGTCAGTCTGTGCTTTGGCCACGAGTCCAGCACACCTTGACTCTTCATACACAGTTGTCACTTCTCTGAGCTATCCAGAAATCCTGGACATGTGGTAAAGTCATTTTTCCTGTACATATTCTATTTCCAGATGGTAGCAGACAACATATCTGGCACAAAATTACTGTACCTTGAGCTCAGGGGTCTGGAACAGGTCTTTGAGCTTAGTACTTTGGGGGTTAGGAAGAAATCTATTTCTACTGGCTAAAATGTTCTCATTTTTTCTTTTATGAGATTGCCCACCAATGCCCGGTGAATTTCACTGTTGCAATTCACAGTTTGGTGGCTTTGAAATGGAAAATATTGGGAAGCCAGAGGCTGTGTTTCCAAAGCAGTCAGCTACAACTTTTAGCAAAGACAAAAGAAAGGCATAATTCTAAAAAAAATGGATTTTCAGCACTATGAATATGGAATATGAATATGGACTTGTTTAGGATGTCCTAATGTGATTTAAATTAGAAGAAATTACTTGAATATGGATGTGTCCTGGGGTGACAGGACATCTTCGTGCTTTATATCCCAATCGTGGCTTCTGTTCCCGTGCCCTCAGTTTGTTTTGTCTTTAGCCTGTCCCCTCCTCTGGCTGCTGCTGCTGCTGCTTGGCCTTGCTTCTGCCTGCTAGCTGCTTGGCTTTGCTGCTGCTGCTTGCTTGCTGCCTGCTCGCTTTGCTAGCTTTGCTCTTTTTTTCTTATTTTCTCCTTTTTCCCCTGTTTTTGTTCTTCCCCTTCTTTCTCTCCTCCCCTCCCTGAAGACATCGGACCTGCTCCGGGCCAGGAGCTCCCCCGGAGTCTGCACTTGAGAGAAGCTTTGGACCCTCCTCGGCAGAGAGACTGCTCACCCTCTCCTGGACTGGTGAAAACATCCGTTGTCATCTCGGGCTGTTTTTGTTTTCTCGTGCTGGGGAGTGTTGTTTTTTTTCTTTTGCTGTTTCTTAATAAACAAGTTTTTTCCACTTCTCCTCTGAGGAAATCCCTCCCGAACCCGGTGGTGGGGGAGGGGGGAAGTTGTGGGGGATTTTTCTCCTATAAGGGGCTCCTTTGGAGATTTTTCCCCTTGATTTGTCCTAAACCAGGACAGGATGATATTTGGATGAATGAAATTTGATTTTCTGACCATTTTTTTTATATAGTTTGATCATATTTTGAGTTTATCTGGTTTGAGTATTCTCTAGACTTAACCCTCTACTACCCCTGATCTACTCTTTCTAGAATTTCTGGAAGCTTTTTATCACTATATTTTGGAAACAGAAAAAAATGGCAATCAGGTACATTGTTATTAAATTGTTACTTAAAAAATGAGAGTTGGTTTAATTGTAATTAATTAGAGGAATGTGCAACTATTTCAAGTTGATGTATCATTAAGTTATTCAAGAAACTTATTGTGTGAAAAAAAAATAGGAAAATTTTGATTTTAAATCATCATCATTCAAAACCTTAATTATTTTCTCCATCTCCTCAATGCATATGTGTGTCTTTGTGAGGTCATATTGTATGATTCATCTTTCTCATGTACAAGAAAATGTATTTCTGTTAGCATTTGTCACTGCTATGACCCAAACCCTTAAAAATGGTCAGATTTGGGCAATAGGTTCAATTTCCTAAACATTTGACTGATTCCTTCTGCCATTCCCATTTCTTTAATATATTTTATAATTTGAGACACTTGAAAAAGATACCAAAGTCAATGAGAAGAAAGAATGAACTAGCTGGCATAGTTTCAGCAGGTTATCAATCAGCATTATCAGTCATAAAATAAATCAACCTGACATTAGGACTAAAGAATTTTTGTTTAATTACATGAATATTTTTGCTTGCAATTGTACCCTAATCTCATGAAAATTTGTCCTTTGGGCAGTAGATACTTAACTGTTGAGGATTATTTTTCGGAGGGCTGAATGATGATAAAAATAAAAAATGTCTAATTTAATGATATCTTAGATTATTAGTAGGTATAATGCTCCTCCTCTAAAACAGATTCGACATAACAGCACAGAAAATAACTTAGCACTATTTTCTCTGAAACTGTACCCTTAGATTATTACATCATACTATGTGCTAAAATGATGTTAGACTTAACTAGTAATGAAGCAGAGATTCCAGATTTGCAAACTGAAGCTATACTTTAGCCCAAATATACTTACAAAGGATACAACTCTTCCTGTACAAATAGAATTATTAAACTTCAAATCATTAAAGGTACTGCATTTTTATTCTGATTTGGATCTCACTGTTCACAACAAAATATGTTTTCTGTCTTGTCACTTATACTAAGTAGTTTGTAAAAGGACTGCATCACAGTTTTGGTGAATTTTGTCAATACTCTTGACCTCACATTATGAAAAGATGTTCAAGCTTGGAGAAAAATAAAAAAAATTCTCATCCCAGGAGATGTCTTAAAGAATCTGAGAGATTTCATTAAGTGAAAGTCTTTGAGGACCACTCTAATGCCTATGCTTTTCTTCTCTCAATTTAACAAAGAAACATGACAGGGAACATTATATTTCTGTATGGTGTAGACATCCCTCAAACAAGTCAAGTGTCTGAATATAAAGTGTGTTAATCTTATTAAATAAAATTACATCCTGCAACTGTTTGATGTGCCTTGCTGTGAAGCAGTTTACCATAAATGTAACATAGGCTGTTTCTTTGAATACAAAAGAGATGTATTTGACATATAGGAAACAGTAAGATCTGTATATAAAGTCTAAATATAAAGCTCATTATGAAGTGAGGGTTTGCTAACAGGTAGTAAGTACGTAGTTATTCCTGTTCTAATTATATTCTGTGCTATTCAAAGAAGAAATTTGACATCAGTTGCTTATGTCTGAACCAGACTAAAGAGGAAGTGTTCATATTTTCCATGGTCAAAATCAGCTCATGGTTTAGTCACTGAAAGGAAGGAACTGGCAAAAGAGAATCTCAGCTTTTCTTGTGAAGGTGTGAATCTATGATCTTTCTCCTTAAGAAAGCAGCCTGGGAAAAATTAATGAACTGTCTCAGATAGGATAGTGCAGCTGATGCATTAATTTTCCTAACTGCTGATTCCCTTTAAACCTCCTAAGCATCTCTTTTGCAATGAAAGTAAAACAGATCTGTCTCCAGATCTCTGAGTTAGGAAACCTGACAGGTTGCACTTCTGGAGGGCTGAGACACAGTCGTGCACAAAGATTGTGCCAAAGTTCCTGACCTGTGACTGTCCCTTTTTCATAAACCTTCTTATAGCTTTGAGGAAAATTAAGTTTGTATAAGTGACCTTCAACTTTGTGTTAGTACAAGCTCTACTTCTGCACAGGAAAGCAAGACAGACATCTCGAGGAATTTTACAGGTTGCTGTTCCATATATTAATTTATGTAATATTTAAACTCCTATGAAATGGATCAAGAGCTGGGTTCTGACCCTGAAGTCCACTGTTATGTGACAGCTCCATCTCTGCAGTTACAAGTGCTTGTCCTCTGACATAAGGTCCTAATCTTACATAATCTGACATAGGCCCTGATCTATTTAATTCCAAATTAAATACTACTACACTACTCTCCAAACCATGTCTGGGTTTTTCCTGGGCAAGTCCTAGTCAACACAGTTCAAAATTGTGCCTAGGATTACACTAACAGTTTGAACAATCTTCAGATATTGTTCAGGCCTAATGAGTTAACCCTGTTTAGTTTATCAGTAGAGAAAAATATGAAAGGAGTTATTTATAATGGAATTTTCCTTTGATAATATTTTGTCTAATCTGGAATAGATTCCTAAAGGTGAATTGTTGCAAAGGCTGATTGAGAGCTAAACAAGCCGCAAAACAGTTATTGTGGAAAATCCTTTTATTGCCTAGCTATCAAACCATTTCAAAGAGGAGAACAGTTTACCCAAAGTGCTAGAAAGAAAATTTATTATTATTTAGTCATCATTAGATTATTCATCCACGTAAATTCTTGTCTATAAACTGGTTATCACTCATCAATCAAAACTTTGTCCCCAGTAGTCCCATGCTAAGTGTCTCAGCTGGAGGCTTGGGAGGAAATTCTCCTCATCCTTAAAACGCCATAGAAAGTGAAATAACCAGAGTTAAAATACAATGGCACTGAATCGGAACAGAATTTTTTTTTTTCACGTCCAAAAATATATCTGCACTTCCAAATTCTTTATGCATATCTACTGCTGTGTTTCCTATAGACAGGATTCCACTGAATCTGAAGGATTATAGCATATCTGAAGAATATCCAAGACTTTTGAACATCTCTCATTATAATTGTGCTCTCCTACATATTTGATCGATAATCTGTTAAAGCACAAAGCCAGCCACTGGCCCCCGTTAAAAAGTGCTTTTTTGGGGGGATGGTACAATATCTGCAGTGGTACCCTCTGTTACACCCAAAGGAATAGCCAGGAATGCAGCTACCATTATTAGTCCTAGTTAGGCGTGCATTTTCTGAATATATTATCATGAAGCTACCTTTTGAACTTTTCCTCCAAGGATTCTTTTGAGAATAAGTCTTCAAAAAATCAGTTCTCTATCTTTCTGCCTGCTGTTTGTCAAGATCAGGAGCACAAACCTACATGCAACTAGAAATTCTTTGGAAAACTCCAGATGAGTATCTATTCAACAGTGTTTGATAAATGCAACCTCTTTAAAACCTGTATTCAATAAATCCCACTGCAAATATCAGGTTATTTTTTTCATCTTCTGAACAGGTATCCCCCTAGGCCCTAAAAATACTGCAGAAATATTTTACATGATTCATGTGTCACACTGGGTTTGTGTAGGATTAATTTGTAGGAGGTGAAATTGCAGCCCTTCTCTGAGCTAGAGGTCATTTAATATAAAAACTTATAGCACCCTGCTCAGATATGAGGGCAGCACAATTTTTGTGTTTAATGAACACACTAGATTCCAAAATAGAGCTCAGTGGAAGGAAAGATTTTGCAGTGATTTCAAAAGTGATTGCAGCTCTGTGTGTTAGCTCACATAAATAACTGTGCTCTTCCCACAAGATGGCACATCTCTGGCTAGTGCTTTGTCCCTTATCTGGGCACAGCATTCTGGCACCATCATTTGGTAACATATGCAGTTCTGAGCTACATCAAGCACTTTTCTGATGCTAATGAATCTTAGGCCAGAACCTTATGGATGCAATTCCTTTCAGCCTCTCAGGTACACAGATATTACTCCTACAGACAAAGCTTCTTTCTTATTCCAGCTTTAAGTGCAGGACTGGAAATCCCAGGAAGTAAAAAAAAGACTGAATCTGACAAGGGTCAAGTAATTCCAGATGCAGTGGGCAGTGTCAGATTTATGAGAGAAAAAGCCCTGCTGATAGGTTTGGGTTTATTCTCTCAGTACTTAGGCCTAACCACCCAAACTTATAACTATTCTCAGCAAGTGGAGGGCCAGGTGAGCTTACCATCTAGGACCAATATATCTCTTCTCTCTCAAGCCCTTTTGCACCACTTTACAGAAGGAACACAGCCAACCACAAAGCCTACATTCTAGCCAGATATGAAGATCAGTATTAATTTCTGAGAATTTCAGACATGTTTTAGGCTTTACTCCTGGTACCTTTTCTCCTTTCTGAGGGTACAAGTCTCAAAAGTCATCATAAACCTTGAATCTGATGCTTCAGCTTACTGAGATCCTACTTCCCCATACATCCCTTCAAGAATCCCACTGTAGCTGTTTTGAGCTTTCTAATTGACCCAATCTGGCAGCACAACAGGAAGAAAGACAGAAAAAAGGTTTCTGAATTACAGTCACTGTTGGTTTTAAAAGCTCTACATGCCCATAAGTCTTTGAAAGGATGCAGCCTTGACTTTTACCCTGTGGTAGGTCTCGCCTCTTCTAACAGTCTAAAGGAGAGGCTGATTTTTCTGACAATGGAAGTTTTTGCCTCATCCTTCCCCTTCAGAGATTTCTTTCACAACCCACTAGACAGCTCACAGAGAGCATCTGCTCTCTGACATGCACAAACCTACACCTTATTTGAAAGTCTCTAGTCTCTTTAGCTGGGTTTATGTAGAGCCAGTCAAATGTGTGTAACACAGGCACTGGCTGTTGAGGGACATTCAGAAACCAGACTCAGCTCCCTCATTAAAAATTTCTTACACTCTTTCTCTTAAAAATCATACTGGAAAAAAACCCCAAAACTGGTCTTGTCACAGCTGGAATACTTCTGCAATACAATGTATCATCAGGGAAATAACACACAAAATGTAGAATAAAGCAAAAAGAATCCTTAACTTTATATAGTTGTTTGCAAAATCTTGTATGGAATTTGTACATTTATTTTCTTTCTTTGACCACAGATAATTCAGTCAGTTGTTTAAAGGCATATACTGCCTGGTCTCAGCTGCTGTGCATTCTTTCTATTTCTACTGTCTCTCAGAGCATTATAATAGCCAGCAAATTACAACCAGCAATAATTATCCTGTTAAGAGAGCTTTCAAGTATCTATGAGTTCCCCATAAAGAAAAAGGAGATGCAGGAGAGACCTGTATATCTCTTTAAAGTACTATTAGGGAAATTATAGAGATTCAAGAACAGCATTTCACAACTGGAGATGTCAGAACTTCTAGAAACATAAAAAAAAAGTTATTTTTTTCTTGTCTCTTTCTTTAAAACAGATATTTGCCATACTCGTGAAAAAATCCCTTCCATTAAATTCAAAGCAGTTATATGCTGTTTCTCTTCTAGGATGCACTAGGGAACCACCAAGCAGTCCCTCTGATTAGAAAGGGACTATGAAAATGAGAGTAGGGACTTTGTTTAGTGTCTTAAACATGCAGGTAGGGATATTTAGGGGCTCAGATGAGGAAAATGCTGTTTTAGGTAACTACTGGCTAAGGAATAGTAAGACCTCTTAATGGTCATCTGGTGTGTAAGGAAAGACACAGAACAGAGCTGTTTATTTTAAAAGTCTTTTTAATATTCTAAAGATCTCAGGTATTTTTGAAGAGTATTTGTTCAGTCTGGTGAGCAATTATTTTTCTAGATATTGTGTGGCTTGTGATGATCAGAAGCAGGGCAGGAAAAGCTGAGAAATTATGTCTCTATGGTTGTGGTGCTTGTAGTTTCTCAGGGAGTGTTCCTTTTAACAAAACCATGAATACAAGTACTGGAGAGGGAGAATAGTCTCCAGAGAACTTCTCTGCACAGAAGAGTTAAAACCCTGAATAACTTCTATAAACAGTATAAGGGATATCAAAAACCTAGATGGAGCTTATTTAAAATTGTGATAAGTCCATTGACCTACTTGAGGTTATATTTAAAAAAGAGCTGCTGTAAAAATCTGTCCTGGGATACATATTTGGAGCTCTTTTTCTTTATTCCCAAAGATGAACAAAAGTCTTGAGAGATGAAAGTAAATGTATTTTGGAGACCTTAAAGCAATATTTCAGTTTCCAAATATATTTCTGAATTTTTTAACCCTATTCATAGTTTAAAACCTAGGTGTTTAAATATGTGATTTTTTTGATAGCAACACCAAAAACTTTTGCAAACAAATTAATTCCAGTAGCTTGCCTTTCCCTATAACATTTCATTTCAAGTTGCTCAGTGCATATTTTGTTTTATTTTATTTATTTATTTATTTATGTTACAAAAAGAGCCTTCTGATGTAATGGGGAATCCTTACAACAAGTATAAGACAGCGATGAATGTTGGAAGGAAAGATGAAGCGATATTTCTGTAGATGTTCAGAGATGATTTATTCCTCCAGCCACATGGTTTGAGTTCCCAGGCAGACCCCAGTCATGGGACCCCACTCTCTCTTCCCGGTCCCAGGCACCCAAACCAACCCATCAGGAACAGGTATGGGGCACACATGACATGGGGACAGGGACAGGGACAGACCTGTACCCTGCAGGGTCCCTCCACAGCCTTCTGTCAAAATATTGCCAGCAAGCTTTCCAGTTGACCAACCCAATTACAATTAGTTGCAGCCTTATACAACTTCAGCTGATATTGCTCTTAGCTCTGGAGTGAAGGTAGTGAGAATTTTAGCTTGTTCTATTTGGATTACTGCCTTGAACTAGATATAAAGTTCCAAATTTTGCATCTGCTAGGAAAGGCAATCTTATTTTTATTATCCTTTAGCTGCATCAAGCATGCACTCTCGCTTTTTCAGAGAAGGTGTTGTATAAATAACTTAAGATGTTGTCTTAATAACTGATGTGATTGCCAAGACCTGATGTATCTTGCAAAAGTAAATGTTCTCTAATGATATGAGCACAATTCCCAAAGGCTGGTTTGCAAACTGATTTTAGTAAACTAAGGTTTTCGTTTTATTTTCAGATACTATGTACTTGCTGCCAATAAAAGAGATCTGAGTTTGCTATATGTTATCCATGTTACTACCTCAGTTTATGCTGTTTCTGTCACTTATTTCTCCAGTTTCTGCTAACCAGTTTCCCTGCTCTTTTCCTTTCACCTGCATTTTGTGTTGCATTCTGTTGCCTGATGTGGTACTTTGTTCTGCTTTTATAACTAATGCTTAATCAATTTATCTTCTGCACTTCACTTATAATCAGTGTGACACGCTGACTTGGCATCCTGATTTGTTTATAAACTTGCAATCTTCTAATTAGAATCACATAGCAAAATGGTTCAAATACAATTTGCACAGCCAAAATATGTAAACTGAGTGTGACCTCTATGGGTATATTAGCAAATAGGGATGATATTTAATTATTTTTTAGTATGAGACAAGGTTTTTTTGAGGCTTAAACTGAGTCTTACCAGTCCTTGTGCGGGACAAGTAAGAGAGAATCCTTGCTGCTGGGGGAAGTAGATAAAATTTACTGCTGTATTACACAGGACTTTCTTAGTTATTTACTAAGAAATTACTGTCCCTGATAAAGAAACTTTCCTGTAGTGTGACTCTAGGCCGCTGTGATCTCTGTTGTATTGGAGTGCCAAATACTTTCATCCAAGGACTGAAATTAGCCAGCAGGCTTGGTGTTTGAGGTGAAAGCAAGTGTTTTCCTAAATCTAAATCTGGAGTTCAGTTTGCACTTAGGCAAATATTAATATACTTATATTAATAAAGTTACATGTTTGGATACATGTTAGAAATACAGCAAAAGAGATGAAGACAACATCTAAGCATTACTTTGAGGATATAATCAACCTGGCAAAAAGACAGATAATGACTAAAGCTTGAAGATAGACTTTCTTTATTATCTCAGTCAAGATTTTCACAGTCTGAATTTCACCTTTGTGTCTCACTATAATATTCTTAAAACATTATTCTTTATTGTGATAACAAAGCTTCCCTTCAACTCTAAAAATGGCTAGAAAAGCTCTTCCTCTGTTGTTTTGTAAGCCATGTGTTTAGGATCTTGGTTCTCATTCTTATGTTAGAGTTTCTAAATACCAGATCAAATTGATTGATTATAGCTTCTCAGTCTACTCTGAAGTGCCTGTGTACATGTAATCTTCCACTGCTACAGCATTCTCTGCTGTGTTATGCCTGTGAGGTTGTTGGCAACCCTCTAGTCATAATCTCTAAATCTAGATGAAGATGTCCTGGCAGTGCATTTGGTCTAGATGACATTTAAACTTCCCTTCCAACCCAAATTATTCAATGATTGTATGAAGTGTCAAGCATTTTGACATTTCTTCAGATGGTGACTTTTAAGAGATGGCCAAAACAACTAGTTTTTGGCAATGAAAGTTTGTTAGTGCCCAACAGAAGGGTACTTTTATAAAATTAAGATGAAGAACATCAAGGGAATCTCTATTGTGTCCAGCAGCTCAAACAAACAAACAAACAAACAAACAAAACACCTAAGGAACCCCCCAAAACCTTCCCCCTGCTCATGATTTCTTCCTTCATTCAAACAAACTATAATTCATTTTAATTAAAGGAATCCACTTCTAGCTACCCTTATACCAGTGCAAACCTTCTGCTATGACCCAGCCTGGGAGGTGTGGGAGGGAAGCAAATGTACGGCATCCTCAGTGCAGGAAAGGATGGAAAGTCTGTACTGGTATCCCAGCCTCTCCTTAATGCATGTTGAGGGGAGGCATCTCAGCATGGGTTAACAAAAATAACACATCATTGGACAAAGGATTTAGGGCAGCTTTGAAGCTGTTGTCACTTATTTCAGGGTCTCAGGATGTCAGATAGGAAAAACAGCAGGGAAAGGAAGGATGTGTTATGCCAGCCATTCAACAAATCTTTTCCTTCTCTGTAGTGAAAACGTCATAGAAAAATCTAAATATCCAGCAAAGAAACATTTAAATTGGGTTTTGCTACCTTGTTACCTTTAGAAACCCTCAGAAAATAAAGTCTAGAATTTGAGGTACGCAGCTAAACCAAATACAGAAAACCTTCTTTTGAACACGTTTAAGATGATTTTTTTCCTTACGTGTAAAGGAATTTTATTTCTCATTAAATTTCCCTATTTTTATAGGTTTTATTTCTACTCTCAAAAGCTGATAATTTTAAAAATATATACCCAAGATGTTTGGTGAATACCTATTTTTCTAATCAATGTTTAATGTACTACTTAAAAAATTCAATTTTACATGTAACTTTCATTCTATAGTGTTTATATCTCAGATTTTCTTGGGCAGGAAATGGTAAGAAAACCAAATTAATAATTTCTTTAGGTAATACTATGTCCACTTTAACAGACAGGAAAGTTAAGAAGTTAGAAAATGTGTTCAAGATTTAAGAAAAATAAAGAGAGCACGACCTACCTTAGCTTCCACTGAGTATCTTTTCCACAGTGGGAAACACTGCACTTCACTAACATTGAGATCAATTCTAGCTTAATTTAATATATGAGGAAGAAGAATATTCTCAATTATGGGGGAAGAAGTCAAATCTTTTTTGGTCATCTTGGCATTCTGGGCAGGGAATGAAAAGCAGCGAATCAAAAAATGACTGCAAAGAAGCAGCCAAATCTGTAGCTATCCTAACTGAGGGTTTCAAAGAAAAAAGTATGATTTGAATTATTTCTTACAAGAATTATAAATACTTTTTTTGCATGACATCTACAGAATCAGATACTGACATCAGTATTAAAAAAAAAAAAAAATCAGTATTAAGTAAAGACATCATCTGAACATCTCGAGTACTAACCTGTTCATAGATAGCAGTTAACTAGGATGTGGTGTCTGATTGAAGGAGTATGTAGTGAAAATAGTTAATTATCTAAAAAATATACTTTTTTTCCCTATTAGAGCATCTTATGATTATTTGTGAAGTGCATCTTGACATTTTCCCAGTTATCCATTTACATACAGCTTTTTCAGAAATCCAGGTCATAAAGGTATGTAAATAGTCAAGGAGTTTAGAAATTATTTCCAGTATAAATAGTAATTTTCTGTGCAATGTTTAGTAAATATTGATTTTTTAGCTATGCTGTATAAACAAGTAGTGGTCTAATTGAAAAAAAATGGGCCTGGGTTGGCACACATAGATGAGATTGTTCTAATCTTATAACGAGTGTTGTTGAAGAATGCAGAAACCAAGGAATTTTAAAGTACTCGTATATACAGCACAATATATACTTGTACACTGTAGAGAGTGCAGCTGTTGTTAATGTGTTACAAAACTGTCCAGTCTCTAATGAATACTGAGCTATTCTCCACCAGTCAGACTGCATGTTTACAATACTCAATACATCTGGCTGACTTTAATTGCATTAGCTTTGCTGCACCAGAGGTGGCATAACTTTCATGTGAGCTAATTAGATTTGCTCAATTTAAACAGACACATTAATGCAGCTCAGCAAGGCTCAATTAAATCTGTTTTCAAAGCAAAGGCACAGTTTGAAGCATTATGGGTAATGCTATGTAAATTGCTATATTGGCAGAGAAGTTGAGTGAGTTGTTTGCAATGCCTATTGGCACAAGGCAAGTTTCTCCAGTTAGATTGTGAAGTCTAAAACAGCAAGATGTTTTCTACATCCTCTTTCTTGGGGCTCTTCAAAATGGTGCATCTGCCTTTCCAAGCAAAGGAAGTGATTTGTGGGTTTGTTTAGAAAACAGACGCCTTAAGATTTCATCCCAACCTTTGTGCCCACTGATTTGTGTTTTATATTCTTTCTCTTAGTGAGGCAACAGCAGAACCTAATAATAATACATCTTCATGATGGGATTTCAGAACAATTGTATGTTCCTGGTGTTTCAAACTTATTACACTTACCATCACTCTTACCTTTTGCTAGTGCTCAAGCATAACCATCCATCAATTCATTTTTTTCAATTATGCACTGTGACCCAAAGTGCTTAGCCTTGCAGGTTTGCTTCTGAAGGGAAAGTCGCTAACAAAATGCAACGAGGATGCCATCAGCCTGTAGCTAGGATCACTTTTCATTTTGGCATCCTAAAGATTGTTTCTCCTCACAAAATCAGGAAAAGAGAGGATCCTTCATGGGAACTCAGGTGACATACGCCTGCCCTAACTGATGCTACATTTTCTTCTTCCAAGTAAGGCATGCTTATAGCAAAATAAATAGTGTAAAATGGACCATGTTCTTTGAAGGTAGTTTTATTTTGTGCCTAGCCCGATGTCTTCAAGCACCTTCATCCCCTCTAGCTGCAGCTTCATTTATACCCAAATGAATAACATGCACTTCTCCCAAAGGGAAGATGAGCTGATTAGGCCCATTAGATGACCTTGTTTACAACACAACATTGCTGGAAGATATTGCAATTAAGGGGATCACTGTAAAATAACCCTTTTATTTTAATGCTCCTGGTTGGGTGCAGAAAAGGCACACCGTATGCTTGTTCAAGAGTTCTCAAAGGCATGTTATGGATTGCTTAAATGGTTTGTTTTGTTCTGATGTGACTTTATGGAGCAGTTGATTGGTAAAAGCAGTCTCCAGTATATGTTCTTCAGGATTTTATTACAAATATGAAAATATTTGATCTCTAGGATCCAAGACGTGGCTATTAGTGTATAATGTATGCAATTCCTCACTATTTTGTGTGGGAATTGGTAATCTCCTCCACCCTCTTTTTATGGCCCTATATAAAAATTGCTTTTTTTGAAGGAAAAGATCATAGATTTGTTATAATTTTCTTGACTTTTGCATCACTTTGAAGGCCATTTAAGAGGTGGGAGCATATCCTCTACTGGCCAGAGAATAAGACTCATGAGCTTAAAATCAAGCATTTGTGTAAACAAAAGATCCAGCCTAGCATCTAAAATCAGAGCAACATTAGAGGTAGCAGCCAATTATTGAAACCCATTGTCTCATATTTTAGATACTTAAACGCAGTTATGCCTGATTACTGGAGTAGTAATCACAGTAAATTTAAAATACATTGACACCGAGAGGTCTGAATACTGAGACCCAAGAGGGTCTCAAAAGAGTGAAAATCAGCAGTTTTATTAAACAATATATAGAAGTTACAGTCATGATGGTGTCAGACTAACCAATATGAAGCAGATTGCTCTACAATTAGCCAAATACACAGCACAATTATATTCAACACATCAATTATAAATAGGAAAGTAATCCATTTCCTACCCACTTTTGCAGATTCTGTGTTCTGACAGTGTATCCAGCTTGGCTTTAACTTTAGTTGAATTTTCCATTCATACTCTTAGAACTCATATGTTTCATTCTCAAACTGTAGATTTTGCAGAAATAAATGTTTTAAATGGAAATATAGTATTTTTCAGAAGTTTTTGTCCAGAATTCCTAAAACTCCTTCCCTCAACTTGATCCATATTCAGAAAAGAGACATCTAGCAGAGGGTCTGCTCTACTCTGTAGTAGCTGTCCTGTCTGACAGCTCTCCAGTAATACATACCCAGGCTATAATGTTTTCAGAATTTTTGCTGTGTCACCTCCATCTCGGGGCATTTGTCCTAAGTGATGAATTAAGTATTGGAAAAATGTAGAATAAACCCTTTATACAACCCAGCCAATATCCTAAAAACTGATAGAAGACTCATCTTGCTCTGGCTGTTTGTTTTTGATTGTTTTTTTCTTTTTAATGTTAAATCTCTTCTATTAAAAAAAAATAAATTTACTATAATTACCATAACAATTTGTGGATTTGAATTAAGCAATGAATATTGTTTCCTCTTTCCTTTTCCAGTTTGGTGATTTATCTAGTGACTTCTCCTTCTAAACTGCCACTGGAATATGAAAGTAGCACTGTACTGGAACAAAATACCGAGTTTGAAAGAATCTTTTAAATTCCAGCGTCCAGATTTCAGATCCAATAGCAACTGCTGATTTGTCAATACCTTGAAAACAGACTGCACTCTCTGAAAACCTAACACTTAGCTTGAGGTAATTATGTAATTAAAATTTAATAAAGATGGGAAAGAGCAAGAAACTGGTGAATTAGATGTGTTCCTGAAATTTACACTGATTATCAATCCTGAATATTTTTCTGTTTAATATTAAAGTTTTAAACAATTTAAATAATTTTAAAATATGATTTTTGTTATTATATAAGGTTTATATAATTTCTTCAATTTGTTTTCTTTTTCTGTCTAAAATATCATGTTTAGTGTGAAAAGAATTATCCTTCAGAACTTCAACACAAAACACATGAAACCTTCGTGCAGAAGGTGAGTTTGCTTATGTTTTTTCACAAAACTCATCCTGGAATAATTTCAGTGAGAACATTTGAGATAAAAGGAAGTTTAATTGTATTTTATATTCTTAATTCTTGACAACATTTAAACTACATACCTTTTGAACAAAAGATTACGTTTGACTAAAATAGTCCCAGCTGGAAGCATTGTAATTATAATGCTTATTTATTAATATGACTTTTAATGCATAAAAATACTGTCATAGTTATAGAAAAGTCAATTAGGACAACACCCTGGAGGATACACTCTGAAAGGATAAAATGCAGTAATAGTAATGATTACTTTCATCCAGAAGGGATCAAAATTAGATTATGAGGGTGACATAATGTCGCCATCTTTAAAGGCTCAGAGTACCTCTGTTTGATACCAGTGATTATGTGATTGACTCTTCATGTTCCAATAAATATTTTCCACTATGAGGTGAGTTCATGCCCTCTCTCTTTTAAGAGGAAAAAGAGGATGAAAGCATTTGAGATGAAAAACTGTTCAAAACAGGCAGACACTTTTGGGTCAAGGAAACTAGAATTTTAGCCTCTCTGCCTTTGGATTTTTTTAACATGTATTTGAAAGGGGAGTAGCTAAAACTTTTGTGTTGCACCAGATTTCTTTTCTATGACTCTATGAAAGAAAATGTCCTTGAAACACTGTTTACCTACTCAAAGATTCAAATTCAATATGCTCGTCTTTCACATTGTTTGGAGAGAAATTTCTGTGAAGAACTTCCATATATTTTCCCTGTTACCTTTCTGTTCTAGAAAATCTTCAGATATCTGTGGATTTTTCCTTATGTCATAGCACTGGAGCTTATTTCAATTGCTCAACAATATTACTTCATAGCATAGAAATGAGTCTTTTATATAACAATGCCGTTTCTTTTTTGATCTTAAATCACAGCCCATTGGCCTTCTCTTCTGATATCAACTCCTCTTTCATGTTTCTATAAAGAAGGAAAAGAACTTATGGGCTACTCTGGTATTTACACATGGAAAAGATGGGTAGAGAGAGGTTTTTCAGTATGACAGGCAAAGGTACAAATAGATCCAATGACTCGATTAAATAAGATGCAAGTTCCAAGCAGGAAATACAACTACACAGTGAAAGAGACTTCTCAAGGGAGATTACAGTGCAGTTTTCAAAGTAAGATGAAAGATGTTTCAAGTTCTGGCACTAATACTGTTTCTGAGGATGCTTGCCAGTTGTGGTGTAGAAGGTCAGACAAGAAGATCACATCAGCCTCTTCCAACCTTCAGGTCTATTCATATGCCAACCCTCCCCCTTGCCATTGTCCAAGTGTGGTGCACCATACTTAGAACTGTCTCAGAGAGAAGCCTATGTAGCAACTAGGCAGCTCCTCATTCATCAAATATCAAACACAGTGGAGATTCTTTTCATATTCTATAGACAATCCTACATTTTTTTTTGTAATGTTTTATTCAGACACAAATTTAAAACCACTATTGTTTGGGAGAAAAATACATTAAAGCTAGGATTTGGTGGAACCAAAGTCTTCAAAACTAAAATAATTATTTTAGGAGCTGTGTCTTGGGGAAGCCATTTTAAAATGTGTGTGTTTTGATGTTAGTCCGTTACTATTCTTGTTTATAATGTTTACAGCAGAAAACAAACTCTTCAAATGCAAGTATAGCATCATATTTATGCTTATCATTTTGATACATTTATTATCTTTTTTTAAAAAAAATCCAGAGAAATAAATGAAATAATCTTGTTCCTCTGAAATCAAGGATTCTGTTGGTATCTAATTGCTTCCTATTTTACAAGCCACATTGGTCTATTCTCTATCATATTGGGTGTATTACAATATTTTAAAAAGACGAGCTGGTATTTAAACAGTGTAAGATTGTATTTTAAATTCAATTTTCACAAAGTGAAATTTCACAATATGAAATTTTACTGACCAGATACTTATGAGTTTGTTGGTCCTGACCATTCTTTTGAGTGGTATAAGCTATCCAGAACTAGAAAAACTAAATATTTTGCTTTTTTTTTGTTTTGTTTTGTACTGTTGTTGCAGTCAGGACAGTCTAAAGTTTATGTCTAATGGGAAGATATTTGGATTGATGACCATGCAACATGATACCAAAAGAAGACAGACTGAACAGTAATAACAATTAAAATATTTGTTTATTAGCTGGCAATTTATTTATTTATGACCAGGTTGAAGAACCCTCAGCCTAAAAACCTGTATGGTTTGATAAGAAATTTTCCTCTCTGAAGAAGAATTAAAAGCATAAGGAACAAGACTGTGGGCTTTTCTAGGAAATTTTCTTTTTTATCTGTATGTGTAGACGGAATCGCTGGCATCTTTGGAGAGGTGAGTTAAAAACACTTTCTCATGTACTGTGCCTCCCTTTCTAAAGTATTTTTTAGGAGGTATTTTGCTTGCAGAAGCACATCTTGAGTTGATGTGTATTTGCATTGGCCTTTTCTGGATATAGTGCCACAAGCCTGCTCCTAAAATCTGTTGGGATCAATATGACATATGTTACATATCTCCTTAAGAAGTGTAGAAATTCTGTGAAAGCTAATTCAAGAAACCATGAATATGGGAAATTTTATCTACTACACTGGTTAAAAAAAGGTATAAGTTTACATATACATGTAACATTTTATAAAGTGAATGTGAATCAGGAACTCACATACGCATGTAATTATTGAAAGCAGCTGATTTTGCTAACTGAAAGCAGTTAACTGGGTGCAGATGTGCTCCAACTGCATGTCCATAAACAAATTCTCTTTGGAGGAGTGGAGGAGTTTAAACCCTATTACCATGAACAGTTCAATTTTCAAAATTTCACAGAAAAATAGAATCCATCATGGTAGAAAGAAGCATTCCCTAAAGAATCATTGTTGTGACGATTCACATTACTTGCTTTTAGAGACAACAGTTGTGCAAATGCCAGATACACTGAATCTCGAATGTTAAATGTACACTTGAGAGTTACTAAAGACTATGCTAACACTTTAAGACAATTTGCTATGTATGTGAGTATATAAAGAAAGCCTCATTTGCACAGACTCATTCTCTGAAAAATGGATTGAACCAATTATGTATTATGCTTTTGGAGACATTTGTGTTTAATATTAATTATGATTTTGATATAACCCAACAAATGTCTCCTGGCCTCTATACAACCTATTTTAGAAAATAACATAATAAAAAGTAATATTTAAAATAATATAGTTCCAGAAAATTGAATACCATTAAATTATTGCAACAATGTATAGTATGAAACTTATACTTTTGCAAACCGTTGCATAAATGTAAGTTTCATCCTAGAAGTTTTACTGTTCATTTGGCAAGCAGAGCTACTATAGATATTTAAATGAAAAATGGCCACATTTTTAATGTTGGGTGATGAAGACTTTATGCTAGAGGCTACTTATTCTTGTGAGTGATTCCACAAAAATTAAAAAGTCCACCCTCAGCAGTAAGTTCATAAAAATCAGGACCACCTCCAACATTGCCATTCCTTGAATATTTCAAATTGAATATTTCAGTTTGCAAGGTGTCAAGCTGCTAAGTAATTTCTCACTTATGCTGTGACCTTATAGCACAAGAAACATGCCAGATTCTCTGAACACTACAGATCTTATACCACACTAAATACCATCAATGAATTGGTTAGGATATAAGTTTAAAGAAGAACTCACGTAATTCCCTAAATAGTCTGCAAAATTAACAGAGGGATATTTGAGGTTGCCTAGGCTGAAATGAACTGAACTCATCAAGTTCCAGAATTGAGGCTTTTTTGTTTGAGGAAGGTCTTTTGAAAGCAAAGCTGCTGCAATTTTTTCATATATGTTTTCATATATGTTTTCATATATGTTTCATACCTTAAATCAATGCCTCGACTGATTTTAGAGGGGCAAGCTCTCTGGATTAGGTTTATATGTTTGTTACAAATTCAAAATATGGTATTTCAAGTGGTAAATAGCAAGTTATAATCCTAAAAATCATGGGTAGATAGCTTTGTGTGGAACAGAATCCGGTTGGACAAACACAAGTTATCTCATTATTAATAACAGTATCAAACAGATAATTTGTGACATGCTGCAGTCATACCAGTCCATTATATGTCACTATTTATAACTGCAAATTATTTTCCAAAACAGCCAAGATGAATTACTCATAATTTAATTCCTTCATGCTAGTACCAGCAGCAGATGCCCAGAAGCTGGGGTGGGATCACAGGTCAGCAGGAGAGCACCTGAAGAGCAGCACAAAGGAATTCCAGCTAGTCCAGCCAGTGAGTTGGCTTCATCAGGGGGTCCCACTTAAATGGCTCTATGCAAACACACACAGCATGGGGGAAAGACAACAGCAGTTAGAGATGTGCACTTGCCTGCAGGGCTACAATCTTCCTGGAACCATGGAGACATGGTGGGATGGCTCCTATGACTGGAGTACTGGAATGGCAGGCTACTTTTGAAGGACAGGCAAAGGAGATGAGGGCAGAAGAATACAGTGTAATAATACTTGCTGAACTTTTTTTCTGAGTGAACAGGAGATAATCTCCTGGTACATCCTTTTCCCGTTCTGGAGTTATGCTGGCCAAAAATTTCTGTGTTCTCTGTGTTATGTTGTTGCATTCAGTGAATCAGCTATGTGTTATATTGCGTGAATAAAGCTAAAATTCTGCAACTCTTAGCCTCATGAGTGATCCTTGCTAACATAAACCTCACAGATTAAATGCATACATGCAAGCAAAATTTACATTCCTTCATTCCTGTCTGGGTTATATGACTGTGCCTCCTTGCTTTTGAAGTAGTCTTCATCTACCATCAAGGAAAACCTATTATAAAAGAAATTGCACAAAACTCTACAATAAGGCCCTGTGTTCACTGACTCATGACTTTGCCAAGCTACCAGATATGTTCAGTACCTTTGTTGAACTCTTTATTTGAAAAAAGTATATTTATTAGGTATTCTTAGTGTTTAAACAAGTTTTGTTTGTTGCAGCCCTTAGATGAGAAGCTACATTACTTCAATACTGAGAAGACTTAATGAACTTTGGAAGACAATTTGCTTCATGTCACAAGTTTCTTTTTTTTTTCCACATACATAAAAAAATATATTGTTCATATTTGCTTAAATTTTGATCCCTTAAAATGATCTTTTCATAACTACAGTGGGTAGTTTTTAGTTGGGCAGTCAATTTTCTGCAGTTTTCTTTGATAGAGAACATAACCCCTTTTCTTTGTAGTCTGCACAGACAAGAAGACTACATCTCCAGGAACAAATGCATATGCTCCGAGTGCTGCAGAAGGGCACTATTTGAAGTTTTTTTTCAGGAGTAGGAGGTCATAGAATCTGACTAATGAGACCCATTCCTTCATATAGCAGGGAACAGAGACCATCATTCCTGAGTCTCCAAGATCTCCTCTGACTAAGGAAGAAGTGTGAGACTACGGCACAGCAGTGCCAGCAGCTCATCCCTACAGCTCCCACTGTCATTATCAGTGACAGTAGGAATAATATCATCTTCCACCATGCCTCGTAACACCTAGAGAATGAGACTGCAGTATCAAAACATGGAATTAATATTTTTCCAATTGTTAGGGCAAGCCATGATGCCCTTTAGCTGATGAGGATCCTCATTGAGGACAGATAGGATGTGCTTCCTACCCCAGTGTGCTAAAGTGTTGTCTTGGTGCTGGCATTTGTGCGCTTTGCATTTAAGACAGGACTAAAACAAGACTGAGATTTTAGTGAGGGCTAACAGCAGAAGTTACAGAAGAACCCATTGATGTGTACATTTTCAGTACCCATATTTTTAATACATAAGCACAGCACTTTTTTCTTTTTTTCTCTCCATTATCCAATCTCATTCAGATTACAGTTCAGAATGAACTGTTAATAAATCAGGTCATGCACTAAAAGAGGCTTTCACAGGACCTCTGTCTCATCTGCTGCAGAATTTGAGAGTTGGGTGGTTTATCAGATAGTGTCACAGAGTTTTTCCCTGTTCCTTCATTGCACACCCTTGTCTAGAATTGTGATTTTTGAAAACTTGTACTTAAGTATGAATGGTAACTGTAGGTTAATAACTACCTCAGTTGTTTCTGAAATCTATACTTTCTTGTCAGGTCTTAATTTAAATTGATCAGTAAGTTCAAAAATGGACAAATATGACTGTGTGCACACAGACAGGAGCAAAAACTTGTCTTAGAAAATTAGGCTAAAATGATTTCTTGGTTGTTATGATTCACTGCTACTTTTTAAAAATTGGATTGTACTTCTGCCTTTAAAAGAAATAAAGAAAAGCTTATATTAACTGGAATTACTTTGTTTCTGGCTACCCAAAGTGATATTTAATGCTGAGAAGAGTTGAGGTCGAGGTTTGTGAATCAGGTCAATAAGAACCCCTCTTGTATATAAAGTGTAAAAATTCACTCTTAAATTAAAGCCTACATTTTTGCCTCTATTCCCTTTATTCCAGTTTCCAATTAATGAAACGAGAAGAACAGAATCATCTTTAGCCTCCTTAGAGACATATGATAAAGAAAAATATACTACATATAAAGGAAAATGAACTAACAGGGTCAAATATCCACTTCTTGCCCACAAACATCCAAAACATGTTCCAATCTCCACTTTAAAGAAAAACTGATTTCTCTGGGGATTGGAAAAAAGTTAAAATTCCAAACAAACCACATAGTTCATTCTTCTTGTAGGAAATAAAAGCATAAAGAGAAACAAAAATGCTTTGTTTTACTTATAGCCAATGTTCTTCCCATAAAATCTCTAAAATATACTGGATCTTAGGATCCTGAGAATGACAGCCCATATTCCAATTGTTTCTCATATGAGAGACCATTCAGACAGGGATAACCAGTGCTTGGAATCTGGGAACCAGGTGGCTTGGGGTTTGGTCCTGAAACTCTGGAGTGCTCTGCTCCAGGGCAGGGAGAGTGATTTATTAAAATATGGATATAGATCTAATATCAACACCCAATTGAGATGGACAAAGGCTCTCTAACATTGTAGTTAGAAAGTGTATGTTTATTCCAGTGTCAGGAAACTGCATGGGATAGGTCCCTAATACCCAGAGCAAAGTTATAAGCCAATACAAAGTCTATTTGTCTACAACAATTATGAATGTCCAAACTACAAATGTATTTTTATAACATCAACACCTCCCATTCTCCACTTCGTATGGTAATCAGTTTAAAAGTCACTAAACATATGTAGTATGTGCTCTGAATTGAGTTGTAGTCTCGAAGATGAAGTAAAAGTAGTCTCCCTCAATTTGACCTTTCTTACTTCCAATGTTTTGACAATACAAATTGTTTTTGATGACCTTCCTGCCTCTTTTTGTGGCTTCTGAATAGGTTCTCAAATGGGGGGGAAATTGGTAATTTTCTTCGTTTCTTTAGACCTATTTGTCAATGTTGCTGTTTCTCATTCTAAGCACAGCTAAACAAATATAAAAGTGACAGGCCATCAGTTACTTAGCCATCAGTTACTTGCATCTGAAAACATTTCAGGTAGCTCTTCTTAACTAATTATTAACTTTTAATTAATTCCAGCTGGGCATAGACTCACTTCTATTCTAACTAATTTCAACACAGTTAACCTTTAACTAAAATCTTCATGTTTCTTTTAAAATCTGTGTTTCACGAGTATAAGAGAGAAGAGTCCAGGTTTAGGCTTTAAAAGAGGATGAAAATGCGTTTAAGTTCTTTGGGCTGCGCATTATGTTTCAAACACTCACCTACTGTGTGACACAGCTCCATGTTTGAACAGCTTCTTCCACTTACTTAGATAGTAGGTTTTGAACCTTGTTTCCTCATCTCCACAATGTCTTTCCACTCCTTTAAAGCTGATGGCCAGTCTCCCTGGCAAAGTGTGTGTGTTGTGTGATCCAGAGCTTTGAAACTGGGATTATGTCAGTTCCACAGGTGAAGAGTTTGAGATCCAACAGCAGGCAAGCAATCAGTGGGTTTCTATCAGAAAGCTGTCTTCTGGGCCATTTTATCAAAAGAAACTAACATATTTTTCTGAAAAACTAAAGTTTCTATAATTTTTGGTTTGTTTGGTTTTTTTTTTTTTAAGCCTTTTGGTTCCTCTAAGTAATCCAGTCTCAATTATTTGAAAAGCAACATGTGGTAGGTAGGAGGTAATGATATGTGGGCAGCAGTTGTCAAAAGTTTCTTGCTTACCAGGAATGCCCAAAGTGAGTTTGCTTTGAGCTTGTATCCTCTATGAACACTGTCAATCTCAACTGCAAAAACACACACACGAGTGAAGTTAGGTACTTCATAATGAAGCCCAGGTCTGAACAATGCTGAGAGAGGGCACGAAGCCCTCTCATTCCCATTTGGGGCAGGAAGCTGATGGATGTCTTGATAAAATCCAAAGACATCCACTCAGTCCCGATTTGAAACCACTCCTGATCAACCATGTGTAGCTGGTTGTTACAAAGTTGAGTAATTACAGCAGTTTCCACTGAAAAGCAAAGCAATGAAGGGAGAATCCTTTCACCCAAGCACTCATACAGCACTCAGAAATGTCAGGAAGAATGAGGAAGATAAAATCAATCACCAGCTGTCGACCTCTGTGGCTAGTGCCTTCCTATCTGGAGTAGTTTCCTTTTGCAAAAAAACAATATAAAATTCAATAGGAGGCTTTTATTACAGACACCATACACCACTAAAGAAGATTTGCATTTCATGGCCAACCTTGTCCATTATTACATTCTGGACAAGACTTCATCCTGTAGCTATTTTCTAAGAAAACTCACTGAAGTGAGTCCCAGTAAAGATGCAGGAGGAAAAATATCTTGATACTGAGCTGATTTATGTGCAGTACATAAATGGGATTATAAGAAGACTCGAAAGGGACTTCACAAGGAGATGTAATGACAGGACAAGGGGAAATGGCCTTAAACTGAAGGAGATTTAAATTAGATATTAGGAGAAACTCTTTACTATAAGGGTAGAACTGGGACAGGTTGCTGCGAGGTTGTGGATTCCCCATCCCTGGAGGTATTCAAGGCCAGGTTGGATGGGGATCTGAGTAACCTGGTCTAGTGGAACATTCCCTGCTCACACTGCTGTGATTGGAATTAGATGATCCTTAAGATCCCATCCAAACCAAATTATTCTGCAATTCTAGCATTCTATATATGTGGATTAAGAATTAAGCATGTGAATTTTGTTCAGATTTAAGATGTTTGGAGCATTTACAAAGAGCTGTGGGTAACTCTAAGGTCTTGACAGAAATCTTAGAAGTTTAAGGTCTTAAAAAATCATAAAAATTGTCAAAGAAATTATTTAAAGACTGAGACAACACTAAGCCAGCAGTAGATGAGTGGATGCTTCAGTAATGGATTTAAGAACTGTACCTCACCACACTCAAACAGTATCATAAAACTGACTCACAAGAAAAGGCAGGGTTCCTGCAGAAAGCAATTGTGTATTACGAGGAAAGATGCCTGTGTTTTCATTTAAGTTATACAAAAACAGAGAGAGTGAATTTAATTAAACAGACAGTTTCTAACTTCTGAGCATTTGAATTTATAATTTACACAATATTTTCACACAACCCTTTTTTTTTTTTTTTTTTTTTTTTTAAGTATTAACAGCCCAATTCTGCCAGATTTGGAAGAGTACCTAGCAGCAAAGAGGATTTGTATCACTGGGCTCCAGCAGATAATTCACTTTTCCAAAACATTTTGGAGTTGCATGCATTTACATAAAATTTTAGAAACAGATAAACTGATATTTGCATTCAACCAGAGGCTTGGAGGAAGTTAGTCATGGAAGCATTCTCATTTTTCTTGTTCTGGAAAGCTAATATAGTTTTCAACAGTTTTAAAAAACAGAAATGTGTGTATGCTCCTACATGCAAAATAAATCTGAAAAGGGTTTAATTTTTGACAAAATGTTCTTCATATAAGTAGTATAATGTATACCCTATTAATTATTTTATTATACTTACATTTAAAGTTGTAAGTAAAATGTTAATGGACAAAAATTCATTTGTAAGTTAATAAAGCATAATACCTTTTCAAGTACTATTATTGTAGCAGAAGAAGAAATTGTGAGAAAATAAGGTGCCTGGGGCATGATATTCAAATATTTTATGAAGCCGAAAACAAATTATGTGACTGGAGAAGATGGCAGCACAGAGTAGTGTGAGCACAGATATCTGTGAGTTCCTTTCTATAAGCAGTACTTTGACTTGAATAAACGTCTTGTACTGTCAAATCTCACCACTATGAGTGTTTTATATGCCCCATTCTAGTCTATGCAACTTATTGAGGTTAATGGACAATGCAGTCACTATTCCTTATGCAATAAATGACTTTATTTTCATCTTTAGGTTCTCTGAGGAGTAACACAAGCATAAGGGGTATTTTCAGCATATATGAAATACAGTTATATTAGAGGACTTAACTAAATTATGAGCTTTGAAGTAAAACTGCCAGTTCTGTAGGACGATGCCTTTTAGATTTTGGATTGTAACAAAACTATAAGGCTGCAAGTTTCCTTTTAAAAGATTAAACCAAATATCCACAGCTGTATACCTCAATAAAACACAAAGGTGAAAATCAAATTATATAAAGATTTCATGTGAGAAAACAGGTGCTCCTGAAAGCTGGGCATTTCAGGATAAGCAAACTTTGAAAGGAAAAAACTCTTTCAAAATCTCCTTAAAATGACTTTATTTATCCATATATTTATATGGAGAAATGTTATGACAACCATACAAGAAGATACTGACAGGACTTTTGAAGTAACCTTTATATCAGTAGGTTATTGTAGCCAGTGTTTCTATATTTGGATGCAAATATGAGCTGAACTACTTTTCAATTCAGTAACTTCTTGTGGCCTAATTTCTAAAGAGAAAATGGGTTACATAACATAACAGTGGGAAATAGAATTTCTCCATGTTTTCATTCTTATTAATTTTGTGTCAAATAAATCCCAGGATCTTCAATTAATTACTAAAGGTTTAACTGTTCTGTGCAACCCTTTTTTACATCATTTAGTAGTGACTGTCATTTAAAGGTTTGCATCTAGACCCTGTAAAAATACAAGCACAGTCTGTATTCAGACACAAGGAAATTTTGCAGAGGGGTTATTGTCATTGCTTCTATTTAGCCTGCTGCTCTTACAACAGCTAGTGGTAGCAGTGCATGGGTGTGCAGCACCAACCAAATGCATCTAAAGCATACTGGTGGGTGTCAGGAAGAGGCAGTCTGTAGACAGTACTAGCTGTCCCATACTACAATAAAAACTGCATGTAGTATTTTCCATAACTGTTTTCTTTGAAATACTTCATAGATTTCTTTTATCATTATTGATTTGTTTTGTTTTGTTTTGATGTGTCTATTGATGAGTGTCCCACTCTAACCAAAATAAACATAATTTCTGGCCAAATAAGGATGCACACTGCTTTTTGAACTGCACTCCTTGACTTGTAAGAGATATTAAAATTTGAATTTGCAACTTTCTGCATATTGAAGAAAACATCAGGAAAAAATGAAAACAATGTACTGATCCATTTATCAAGTTTCTATTATACTGCCATCAAGCCTCTGGGAAAGGCCAAGTGTCAAAAGAAATAAATAGGCAAAAATGACATCTGTGATAAAACCTAATACTTTAACAGCAGCTTGAATCTGAGTCAAACTACACAAGTTTTGTATATTTTTTTAACTATAAGAAGTCTACATGAATTATTTATTCAGCACCAATTCCTGCAGCATTATCTAAGCTTTGGAAGTTGTTAACCTGTGTAACTCTGCAGGGCACTTGCATGGGTGGTGTTAAACATTCCTGCCAGCAATATCCTTTTATGAGAGAACTTGGGGAGAAACAATCCTTCCCCTTGCAACAGCAGCAGGGTGCAAAAACCCCTCAATATGCAGCACCTGGCATTCTAGTACCCGTGGAAGTGACTCTGAGCCCCCTCAGTACAAGGGAGACCCCAAAGGCAACTGCCTTTACAGATAATTTTGTCACTGTGGCAAGGATTCACAAGCTGGTTGATGAGGAAATAAAAGAAAAAAAAAAAGAAAAATTAAAGTTTTAGTACTGCATTCATACTGTAAGCTAAATAACTAAATATTTTTTGCATCAATATGAATTATATATTTAAAGAAGTATTTAAGAAAGGATAAATATGGATGTTTTGATTAACTTACACTGTAATGACAGTATTAATGTGACACATATTCTTTTGTTTATATGGGTCAAAACTGTCTCCTGGCTGCACTTAGTAGTTCTAATTATTATAACATTTTCAACTAAAATCCCTGAAAATTGTATGAACTTTTCCATTATTTGTAGTAGCAAACATCTTATTTTCCTATTAAACTGTCAATTTTCACTTTTCAGTGGGAGACTGTTTACCCTGGAGCTCTGTGAGGCTGTGCTGAATAAACATGTCAATGAAATGTGCTATCCAGTTGAAATAGTGAGATGGAGCATAAATAACAGTTTAAAAATTTGATGAAATTACTATACACAAACAAACAAATAAATTAATTAACAAAGCAGTCCTGGGTTCTTTCTTGTGCTGTTCAGTCTCAACCTCATCCTTATTCTTTACACAATCCCATCATGTGTAGAAGGCTACCTGAAAGTCTTCTGAACAATTGTTTTAAGTGAATAGTAAGAAGAAAATATTATGTGTTTACTCATCAATATTCTCACAATGTTGAGGGTTACTCAGCTAGACTTTGTTAGAGAAGAAAAGAAATATTCAATATTATGGATGGAAAGAGAAGCACTCTTGATCCTAGGATAATTTTAATTAATGCAGACCAGGAAGCTGAGGGCAAGAGAAAACTTTTTCTGTATTCTTTAATATTGTTCTGTAACTTAACTGTGAAAAATTGAAAAAAATTATGCTGAGTGTGTTTGCTTTATTCTTACTATAAAACACATCTAAGCAGTCCTAAAACATGTTTATTTAACACTATCTTATTTTAACTACCACTCTGACTGGGAGCCAAAATAAGGGTAGGTTTACTTTCTTTTAGTCTTCACTAGCTATTTACGTAGCTAGCCTATTTCAGAATTTTTTCACATTGAGTTGTAAGGGAAAACATTTAATTTGCCCTGATATTATTTATGGTACAGAAATGGGAGGAGAGATTGCAGCAATATCTTTAAACTCTGTGGATGTGATTAATTTAATGGTATTTTTTCCGCCATTTATTTTCATATCTTATCTTTAAATATTGTTCATTTATTGCTTAGTAATTTAGGCATTATGAAGGTGTGGAAGGATAGTGTTAACACTATCCAACTACTGGTTTACAATTTAATTTACTTTAATAACCTGCTTAGTTATTTGGCTAGTCTTCAGAAGAAATAAATTAGTCTCATTCTCTCAGTTGCTTCCTGAAAGTGCCCATCTATGTGCTGACAACAAAGGGAGCCCTGGGAGACCAGCTGCCAACTCAGTTGTCTGAATCTACATGATGCAATTGAGCTCCTCTTGAAGTCAAAGGAAAGACTGATTTAAATTTGCCTGACAATATGTTTATTTACAAATGCTAACTTGTCCCACAGGTAATATAAAAATTATTGACATAGCAACAATAGCCATATAATGCTTCCCAAAGGCAATCAGGAATTCTGGAGATTGCAGGTATGCATGTAACAAAAAGCCAGTAGATATCATTTTGTTTATTAGTTTTCTGAATAAGAGTAAACCATAAAAGTCATAGAAAAACAAAAATTGAAGGAGCCTCAAGAGCATCACCTGGACTTTCCTTCTGCCCCAGGTCAGTCACATTGTGACAGATGCAATTCCTATCATGGACTACTCCTGACAAATTGCCTGAGTTGTCCTTGGAAAGGTTCAAAGACTAAGACTCCACAATTCCCCAGTCAAATTATTCCAGTGGCTCATTATCCATACTAATTGAAAGCTTTTTCTGCTTCCTAACTTGAATCCCTCCTGGTGCAGTTAGTGACCACTACTGCCTGTCACACCTACTACGATATGTAGGGAACTAATTATTTCTTTACTTTTTGCAGTAGCTTTTTGCTTGCTTCCCTTCAATGTGCTTATTTTTCAGTCAAGGCCGAAGCAAAAATGTTGGTAAATACCATCAGACATCTCAATATCAAATGGCAACATTCTTCCAAACCAGGGAGTAACAGATGGGCATCTCTGCCCTTCTTTTAATGACTAAAAGGCTGGAATGAGTTTTCAGAATATCTTAGGCCTCCTATCATTCTCGTCTGTGTTGACTTTTGATGTGTCTAATTTCTATTACTATCTGTTCTATTCTTTTAGTAATCTGATTTGGCTTCCATTTTCTTTACACCTAAAATGTCAAGTACTTAGGATACAGACTAGATAAAAAACCCTTTGTTTATTAATGTGTACTGGTCCAATATCAAAATGCTGTAAGAGCATTACATTACATTACATCCCAGCTCTGTAATAACTTGATCCTGAAGGCTCTGGATCTCTCAGTACTATGTGGCTGGAATCCTCCATCCACATACCCACAAAAATGAGGAAGAATGATAACTCAGCTGGTTTTAGCACAAATCATGACTGAAATCTCTATTCATATTTTTAAATCATGACAGAAAGTGAGATGGAGATTTTGAGCTCTGTTTTAGAGGTGAATTTTGAAGTCTGTTTTTCCTCTTAATACAGATGCTACTGTTACCTTTGAAGACAGAGTTCTTTTACAGAAGTCTCGAGGAAGAAACTGAAACTGCAAGGGTTTTGCTTCAAAAGACATTTCACATTTGGCAGAAGTTTGTACCAGATGGTTTGCAGAAGTTGTACAAAGCCAGGATCTAATTTGGTCATTGTTAATAAGTTTACTAAAAACAGTTTCTAACTTGCAATAATGCTCAATTCTTGCAGGAAATTAAGGATTTCATGCTTTCAATATTGCATTGAACAATACATTTAGTCACCCTGGTTGCTCACAGAACAATCACCAGCCTGGATTGTGATGCCCTTGGAGCTGTAGAAAACTCACCACAGACAGAAATAGAGAAATTGTACAGGAGAGGAAAGAATCTTAGACAGCAAGGTTTCTTGTATGTTTTAAAAGAATAAGAAATATCATGTTCGTATAAGGTAAAAAAACCAACCAACCAAACAAACAAACAAAAAAACAATTACAAAAAAAACCCCAAACAAAATCCACAAACAAAAAAAGTTGGTATAAACATTTACCTTGCTCAAGCCAAAAGTCTGCAATCATGGCTGGTCTCAGACCACCTTTAGTTTGTTTCCATGGAGGTGGTATTTTCAGACTCTCTGTTGTGACAGGCCCGACCACTGGAAGCATCAGCTTACTTCAGGCATCTGCTCAAGCACAGCTCCACTGAAGATATAAAGCAGGGTTATACAGGGCCTCACAGAATATTTTCCACAGCCAGAATACTCCTTAATCCTGGCAGCTGGCAAAACCATATTTTTGAAGACACTTCTTCCATGCAGATTTTGAATTACAAATATTGTTTTCAGTTTATCAGCTTGAAGTCATCCCTAAACATTAACAACATGATCTAACATTTGTTTTATATTCAGAGATATATGAATAAATACCTGAGTCAGTTATTTATCATTACTGAAAGGTATATAGATGGTTTGGAGAAAACATTGAATGTAATATATGAATAGAAATGTTAAAGATGCAATCTTAATTGTAGCACTGCATTTAGACACCCAAATGGTAGCAAAGTTGGCATGACTCACAGGGACAAACATAAATGATGTCACAACAGAGGGGGAAGTGTGAACTGAGAAACTTAGAGTTGGTGGCTACTTAGGGGGAAAACCAAGCAGCAGAAAGATTTACAGGGCACTGTCTTAATAGCACTTTATACATTGTAATGAAACATGAGTATTTATGTTCTATGTATAAAGTTTTCCTTGCAATTTCATTTCAATTTAATATCCTTTTATTCAGCCTTTCTAAGTTTGTTACATAGTGCTATTAGTTGGCATGCCTATGCCAGGATTTACCTGCATTCTTCTTGATTTGAGAACTGACTATATTGAGTGCTGGCTCTAGCTGTGGGCAGGAGCAGCTTCTGAGACCTACCAGGCTGAGATTTGTGTGGGTTCATGTGCTCTTCTTTACCAATTGTGCAGGAAACATGAATTTAACTGTGCACTTTGAAATACGTAGAGCTATCTTTATGATCTGATATGTGTGACAAGCTCTTCTGGTTACCTACTAATTTATGCTGTAAACCAAGACCTTCAGATAAATAGGATTATAGTGTAAATAAATAAGAGACAGCTGTCATTAAGCAGTCTTTACTACTCATCCTGCTAAAAGCCATCAGTCCCATGCTGGATACATTTCAAGCAATAAGCTATTTCCATCCTGGCTTTTATCTTCCCATTGGGCCACCTTTTATTGTAAATTCTTATTACAAGCTGGCAAGGTGTCACCTGTGAATGAAAAGCAATGAGACCAAGATGAGAATAAGCTGGGTACCTCAATTAAAGTTTGATTTTAATAGCACTCTTTAGGTAACTTTTCAAAAGCACTATCTTAGCCTTTATTAAAATTGGCAGGGTCTGTCAGAAAAGCAGGTTATTCACCTCTTCATGTTCATCAGCTGGGCACAATAAGGATGTGTAGGATGGCAGAGATGAACAAATGTAACTGTGCATGTTCAGAAAAACTGTAGGTTTCCATAAAGTCAACTCAACCTGTTAAAAAAGTTTCCTGATCACATGTCTGAGTCTTGACTGAATGAGCAGCTAAGGCTGATGTTTGAGTACAAATAATGGACCAACTATCAGCTAAAAGATACAGGTTTTGTTTCATAGGATAGGATACACACAGGTTTTTTATTAATTCATTTTCCATGGTTTCTCCAAGCTTTATTAAATTCTCAGATTTATTTTTTTCCACTTACCTTATTATAAGAACATATGAAAGTAAAAGGTAAAACAAATTAGAATTTTTTAAGTTTGGTTAACATCTACGTTAATTTTATTTTTTTAGTACATACATTTTTTGGTCTCTGTAAGTTTAAGACTGTGCATTTATAGGCAGATTTTATAAATTATGTAGGCAGCTTTTTTTTTAATTAAAAGGTAAATTTATCTGCAGCAGCCTCCTATATATGAAAATTTTAAAATTTGTAGTATTAATGCTTCCTATCTTTCCATTACAGTTAGGATATTAAAGTCACAATGAATGGAAATTGAACAGATTTTACAGTACAGGAAGACATAAAAGTAGATTAATAAGAGACAATAATAAGGTTGTGTCTATTTCACTGCCAATCATATTTTTATTTATAAATAAGCCATATGTCACTTAAAACAGACACAGTCTCCACACTTTCATTATAAACCTGCTATCAGTTCTCCTGTAACCAAAACCACATGTTGAATCTCTAGGTATCTCTTATCTTTGGCACTTCTAGACCTTTTTCCAATATTCATGTAAAATAACAATATTACTTCTTATCTTAATAAAAGAAATTTGAATTATGAAATAAAAAATAAAACTAGAAATGAGCCTTTAAACTAAAACCTTCAGACAATTCAAGCTCTGAAATTATCACATGGTCAAAATGGTGGTGGTACAAGGCTTAAAACATTCAAAGTAAATTAATTAATCTCTTTAAAAAGCTTACTTGAAGCCTCAAATGAAGTGATGTTTCCTGATGTTTCATTTAGAAATGTCCTGTTATCTACCCCACAGCTATGCAGTCATGAAGCTGTTGTTCTGATGATAAATCCGGTTGGAGTTTTGTTGGTTTTGTTTTGGTTTATTCTAAATATGTTAAATAAAATCTCTGTTTCTTGATAATTTAGAAAATTATGTTCTCTGCTGGAAATATTCAAATAGGATTCCCAGCAGTTTGATTTGAAACAGATTCTTCATGTGCAACATCTAACTTATTGTTTTTTTGTTTGTTTTTTAATAAAGTAAGATTAAGATTAAATGATTACAAATCAAATAGCAATGCACATTTTTCATGTAAACTATTTGTCATTTGATTGACAGACCTATCATAAAAATGTCAGATTTAATAATGAGTTAGTTTAAAATCACAAATTTTCAAGGTAATATATTGTCTATATTAGCAAATAATTTAAATGCAAATGCATCAACCAATAAGACTGTACATTCTCATTTTAAAAAGCGATGAGAAGTGTCTTATGGTGACTACTAAATCAGTAAAAGTATTAAAAGAGAGGGAATTTTATCCCTCTCTTCTATACATCAAAGATCTATAAAATATGTTAGATACACGTTTATTTTTCCCAGTACTCTGGCTGCCCTGAAATAATATGCAAGGAATAATACAGTATTGTAGATGCAAAAAGGCTAAAGCAGAGAAATTATTTAGTTTTCTCTCACAAGAATTTGGGAAACTCTTCTTTCACATACAGCCTAAGGAAAACAAATAGTGCATTGTGCGAACTATTTTTCTGTCCTTGCACCTGTTGTTTTTCACTGTATTGTTTTGGGAACACTAAGACACGTTTTGGGTATGGGTGTCTTACCATCCAACCTATCACCTGTGAGAGGTGGTGGGTCAAGAGGCCAATCATCAATTTTCTCTAGTGAACTATGTTATAAAAGGTGGATTTTTCATTAAAGCTTTGCTTCAGCCGTTTATTTCTGACCTGAGTCTGCAGTTTCTTTTTTGCCATTACCTGTGGTCTTATGGCATCACAAGGAGAATAAAAATCAACATCAACTAAAAAAACCAACAGCTCTATTAAGAGTTAGAAAAGGATAGAAATTTGAGTAAAAATTATTTCTAAACTAGAAAAAAAAAAAAAAAAGGGAAACCATGCATAGCAAAATTAATGTTATTTCCACATATTTAAAAAACATAACTTCGATTATATATTTTAATTCAGTCAGAAATTATTTGATGACATTTTCCCATTGATGTGAAAATACATGTGCTTTCTGGAATCATGCTTATTTTTTAAATGGAGTCACTTAGAACAAAAAATAGGCACTCAAAAGATTCACCCTCTCTTGGAATTAGGGGTATGAAATGTTTTAATGTTAATTTAGAAATTATTCTTAAGTTCAGGGCTGTGCCATGCTTTGACCGTGTTGAAAAAATATTTTTGTTCAAAATAATAATTTTTTTTAAAGCCCTACAGATTTATGGATTTTTGTAAATGAAACAAAAATAATTTAGAAGAAGAAATACAATTGAACTTTCTTTTATTTAGCTGTACAATGTCTTCCCAAAGCTTGTGTATTTTTTTGCTGTCTATGCCTTGTTCTATGTTTTGAAGTTACATTTTGTTGAACATTTGAGGAATCAACACAAGCAATGATAATCTCTCAGTGCCATGCAGGGTCCCACAAACATAAATGCCCTGTAAAAATGCTTTGTTGCAGTTCAGCCACAGCAAAGCATAACTTGGCTTTCAATGTGTTGAACAACTCTTTGCTGAGCTGTTGGCATCAAACAGAGAATCATACCCAAATCTGCTCACATGTATTTTCCCAGCTCTGGGAAACTCCTTCTTGATCTTCACAAGCTTTTTTTTCCACATTCCTCAAACATGTCCAGAGTGGCTTAGTTCATTCATGCTAGTTTGACAGCTGGAAGAAATTATATTGTTTTTCTTTATTACACTGCGGATCAGCTCCAAATGAGCTCATAGGCATTCTTAGCATTGCTTGTGAGCTTAGTGAGATAATGGTTTAAAGTCTTCAACAAACCAGTATCCAGAAGATAATACACTTCATAAAACCACTGACTTCATCTTACCACAGTTTAAATCCCTCTGGCATTTAGAGAAATTGGTGTCATTTTTTTCCAATAAAATAACATTTGTAAGGTGTTAAAAGTTCATTTTAAAGTACTGTTGATGTAGTTCACAGGAATTTGCCTTAATAGCTTTTGTAATCCCTGGGTGAAAAAGCAGACCATTTGCTTTAGCAGATTATATATTTGGTTGTTTTTGTTTGTTTTTTTTTTCAATATAGAAAGCTGTGGAAGGGATTTAGTTTACTGACAAAGCAAAAAAGTAAGTAATTTCATTAACTATGTTAATTTGGCTTTGCCTAGAAAAAAATCTCAAACTATAGTTTATTACATTTTCAATTACAATTAATCTATTTTTGAAATTCTAATTAAATGCCTGAGTGACAAAAATATTGTGTGGTTTTGTGGGGTTTTTTTAGAGAGTAGTGTAATATACATTTTATGTTTTCCAAATTTGAAGTTGCTTAGCGGATTCTATCTCAGAATTTCATTCCTGTTACTAGGCTTCAAATATAGCATTTATTGCTTTCTTTTGAGAACATAATGTTTTTAACATAATTTTTTGTTTCAGAGTCCTTTCTGAGAGAGATGAAAAAGGGTGAAAAAATTAGTTTACTTAGACATTTTAGCTTAATGTACTCACAGTGCATCAAATCCATGTAAACTTCCTACTATTGAGATTAGAGTTTGGTGTTTTGAACTTTTACTTCTGCAAATTGCCAACTGTAAGGGATCTTTTGTGAGAAAATCTCTCATTCAGGAAACCAGACTCAGGGATGTAGGGCACACAAAATATTTTCTTCAAAAGAAAAGGCATGGGGCAATTGCCTCACTACATATAAGTTCCGTGCTGGTACTGTTAATAACGTTGCTTCTGATGAAATAGAATGTGATTCTTTCACCTCAATCTGTTGTTAAGAAGATTTTTTGGCAGAAATATTAGATGCACAGAGGATAATATCACACTATAATCAGAATTTAAGTAATTTCCACTCTAAATATGGGAAATTCCAAAGAGAAAGTATTATTCACCCTTACATGTCTTTCTCATTTAAGTTTTAAAGAGAGATTTAGATAAGACAAGACCAATACATAAAAAGTGGTATAAGGGTGGAAGAATAGTAGGCCTGATCCATTCGTTTCAGGCTAGAAGTTCAAGTGCTTGAGCTCATAAACACATACCCTTAGGAGTTACATACAGTAATGTCAGCCATTGCATGAAACAAAATACTGATTCATAACTCTATAATAAAATATTTTCTAGTATTATGAATACTGAAAATGCAAAATAAACACATTCATTAAAACACATCTTGTTAGCGTACCTAGCAAGTTAAAAAAAAGTAAATATTGAGTCTTTGGAGGAGAGTTAAAATAGTCATGGCATCTTTTCAGGTAGATACATCAGTGAGCATGGCTTCCTCATATTGATTCCAGAAATTTAATTTTTATTGACAGGTTGAAATTGATACACTATGCATTACTCCTTTCCTCATCAGCCTGCTGCTAAGCCAAGACAGAGATGCTTTGCATCTCTGAATTTCCATGTCACCTTTCTCTCTGATTTAAGATGGTAAGGTCCTGAGATTGGAGAAATCAGTAGATGCCTTCTTCATTCCTAGTACTATGGACTTGCAGTACCTCCCAGGTTCTCTGGCACTATCATATTGCAATTCGTGATGACAAAGATTCATTTATTGAGGTATCTTAGCAATTCTTTGCAACAAAAGAAACAAAGGATAGCCATCTCTGATGTAAAAATATATTCTTATTTTTCTTGTGACAATACCATACTTTATAGCCATCTAATGAAAATAAGATCTGCACCCTAGGCTTTTGCAAGTTCTCATGAGAAAACAGAGGGAAATGAGTATTTCCTTTCTTCATGCAGTGATGTTTGATAAATAACTTCTTTGCACATCCTTTTTCACTACACAACCAGGTCCTTATGGATATAAAAAGAAAAAGAAATCTTATTTGAATATAGTTTAAAGTATATTTCACCAATGTCAAATTGTTTCCTCCTGTGACAGAACCAAAACTACTTCAAAATCCATCACATTCTGACAATGCATGCCCTATAGCATTGAGGAGAATGTGAAAACTGAGCTTTTTTAAAAGCATGAGATAGGCAGCTCCCCATCTTCCATTAAGGGAACACATAAAGATATTTTATAGATTTTAGTCAGCTGAACCAGGCTCTGCACATTTTTCTGTCCCTGTACAGAGCAGCATCTAACAACTCCCAAACTTGCATACCTCTTCTCCTTGCCTCTAGGGAAATCCCACCTGTGCTACCAATAAAATCATCAGATATGATCAGACTTTGGGTGTGTGATTTTGTTCATAGGTTATGAAGTGACTTGCCCATATCACTGCATTTCTGCCCAGCTTTACTCTCTGCAACATCTGAGAAACTTTGAAATGCATTCTATTCAGGGAGATGTATGCAGTAAGATCAGTAATACCAGCAATACTGCTTAGGCAGAGCAATTTTGGGGAAGGGTTTCTGTTGTGTGTAGCAAAAGTTCTAAATCTGAGACAGGGTGACAGGGTATGTGTGTATTCTTGGAGTCTGGCTTCTGTTAATCATGTGGGAAATGACACATTTTTTAAATGTTAGAGTTTACTTCCCAAGAGAATTATTGCAACATTTGTGTATTCCCATAGGCTTTCCTGCTTGGAATGCAAACCAATTTCAGTTTGCAATACTTATTCATATTTTAATTGATCTCATGAATTCCAATTTGCAAAAGAACACATCAGGTCTATATTTGGCAGAATAAAAGTTTTATTTCAGTCCTTTCAGGGTGGTCACAAAATTCAATGTTACAATTGCAGGCTGTAAGATGTGTAAACTTAACTTTCCAAAAACTGTATTTGCCACCTTTATGCAGCGAATGAGCAGGAAACCAGAAGAAGGTTTAAGACTCCCAAGGTGTACAAGGAAAGGTCCCTATTAAAAAGGAAATGGTAAGTAACTCATTCAACTGACTCAGGATTTAATCCTGTAATGAGGAGGAAGGCCAAGTATGCAATAGTATCATTGATCCTGGGGATTTAGGATTAGTCTGTAAACATACAAATATAAATATTTAAATTTTTTAGCCTTCTGAATTTGTACAATGATTTTATATTGTTTTTTTTTTCCCTTATCCTCAAAGTTTTTTCCTTAAGAATCCTTTTGTTGATTCAGTGCTTTGCTCAGTCAGAAGGAAGGAAATATTAGGAAAGTGAAGTCAAGTTGACAATAAATATTCACTGTTCCCTGGGAATACAGGATCTACCAAACTTTGCCTTTTTCCAATTTTGTAGATCACTATGGCAGTCCTTCTTTGTTTATGTTGTACACAGGCACCACTTTATTGCAGCTCACAAAAACAATCCAGTGCCCCTTGATGCGAGCTGAGGTACACATCTTAAGAGCATTTTCTTTAGTGCTTCATCGGCATTTGTTCTTGTCACCCAGTGGAATAATATGACAGAAACAAATGACAGCGTGCTTCCTGCTTGCTAAATATAAAATGGTCTGCACACAGCTTAGAGAACTCTTGCTTGTTTTGTTTTTGAATGTGCTTTGTGGAAAATCAAATGCTGGTGAGAGACAGCCCTCCTTTAACTATTTTCTGATTTAATGTAGACCTGACAGAGCTCCTGGGAAAAGGAAATCAATCTTTCTGTTTCTCTTTTTTTTTTTCCTTTAACATGTTTATGAATTTTTAGCCTTTTCATACAACAAAAAGTGACAGATACAAATAGAATTCATATAATGTGAGATAGATAACTCCATGTCATTGATATACAAAAGTAAGGAGCAGTGCCATAAAAAATAATCCTCAGAAATATGAAACAAGGAAGACTGTACTGTGGAAAAAATAAGTGCAACGGTGATTAATGTCATAATTTTATTCACTGTATAGCTTGCATTTTACGAGTAAAAATATTGAAATAGAGTAAACTAATATTACTGATTTACATGTAAATATTTTCTATAAAACAAACAGTCATGCAATTAATACCTGAGGGAATACATCATCATAAGTACTCTACACAGATAAAACCAGAGTACTTACAATACAGAGGCTACATATTTTTTTAACTGCTTTCAAAAGAATAGCAAAACCCTTATATTTTGTAACAATTTATCTCTTTGCTTCCTAAAATTCTTAGTTTTTTTCAGTAAATTTTTATGTAATTTAATTAGGAATTAAATCAATGAGATTTAAGGGCAACCAAACATGATTACTGTAGTCCAGGAAAGTGGCAAACACATAAGATCAAAATAAATTTCATTCTAAGATTATTAAAAATGTAGTGGACACTACTTATCTTTTGAGTGGGAATACAAAATTTCCCTTGGAAGTTGTGGTCCTTACATGCATTTGTGATAGATTGCTTTTCATGTATAAAAAGTTTACGTTTTGCATTGCAACAGTGTGGAAACCTAGTTTGAAGAAGGGATGAGACTGTGAAACCCAGAAGCAATTTTTCACTGCTGAAAAAACATTCATACATCCAGAAAATACTACAGAAATCTAATAGAGACTTCCTAGATGCTAATTTGTTAATATGGAAACAATTAAGCCTACTTATTATGTGCCATGTATCCTGACATAATCATAACAAACGCTGGAAATTATACTGTGATGGAAAATGCTAAGTACATGTAGCTAGAACATTAGGAAATTGTTTACTTTGAGAAAACAGCTGTATTCTGGGCTAGACTTTGTTTTGCTTTTTTTGACAGAAAGCCTCAGGCAGCTGACAGACTAAAAAAAATAATAACTGTGATCACTAACTTCAACCAACCTTCTCCCCTGTGAGATGTTTCACAATAAGGAGAGGCTATCTGTTTTTGTAACTGCTTGCTAGCATTTGGGGGACAGAACAGAGGCATATAATGCCTTCTAGATTTCCTTGCTGCCAGAAGATTTTATAAAATGTTCCCATTCCCCTCAGGGAGATGAAGAAGGAAAAGTGGCCATTCTCTTTTATTCACAGTGTGAGATACCGACTAGGCTGCTCTTGTCAGACCTGTGCATGTGTATACAACGATCAGTGCACTCATGTGAGCAGTTTTGTAACCCCACAGACCAGAATCATAAAATGTAGAGTGGTTTGGGTTGGATAGGACATGAAGGTCTTTTAATTACAGTACCCCTCCCCATGGGCAGGGACACTTTTCACTAGACCAGGATGCTCAGGGTCTCATCCAATCTGGCCTTGAACACATCTAGAGGTGGGGCATCCACCGCTTCTCTGGGAAACCTGTTCCTGTGCCATGCCACGCTCACAGTAAAAACCATCTTCCTATTATCTACTTTAAACCTGCTCTTTTTCGGTTTGAAGCCATGTCCCTTTGTGCTGTCTCTACATGTCCTTGCAAAAAGTTTCTTTCCATCTCTCTTATAGGCTTCCTTCAGATATTAGAAGGCTATTACAAAAGTCTCCCAGTAGACTTCTCCTGGCTGAACAACTCCAATTCTCATATAAAAATCATTGCCCATTGTGATCATTCCAGCAAAGTGTTAATACCTGAAAGCCAAGGCAAGACAGCCCCAAACCATTTTACACTGCTAATAAGATGTTCATATGATTTCTAATTCACTTTTTATAAAATGGACAAATAAATTATTTTACATTTGCATCCTGGTCTGGATGTTCACAATCCCTCAGAACACTCCCATTCTTATTCTTGCTAGATCTGAATATAGGAGGGCTCTTTTGGATAATTAAGAGGAAATTATAGCCTTTTAATCACAGAAATGCAGACGCATTCTCAGAATTTTGTATTTTCTGGTGGCATAACTATTCATTTAACAGTTACATAGCAGTGATTTATACATAATTGTCTTACATAAAGTCAGACTTTCTACAGAAAACATGCAATATTTCCAGAGAAAATAAAAACTTGTCAATTTATTCCAGTCACATCACCTGGAAATTTATCTGTAAATATGTCTCAAACCAGCATCCTCTAGTCTCAATATGCTTTATTCTTCCACTGAATTTTTTCTGACCTGAACAGTGAACTCTACCCAGATTTGACTTGAATGGACAATAAGCTGATGCAGAGGGAAACTAGGCATAATTATGTCCTGCATTTTTAACAGTTTTCCCCTTCATATCTTCACTCCCAAGCCATTCTTTTTCACGTGTTGATTTTCCATTCCATTGCTGTCTGGCTGCAATTTGAGCATTATCTGAGATAAAAGTGAAAGGTTTTTCTTGTGATAGTTCCATGAAGCCAAACACTGACTCATTTCTTCTGTATATCAAAGTCTGAAATAGATCAAATAAAACCAGTCTGAGAAATATTTCACTCTCTCTTTTCTGCTTTCTTGGTGACATTGATGTATGTCTCTTGGGAAAAAAATGTCCTGCTCTCCCATCCATGGTGCTGAGACATTGGTCTTGTCACTGCACAGTGACTGATAATAATAATGGTTGAAATCACTTTGAGATATACTCATGACCAAATATGGACTAAACTGAACTTGAAACATTGTTCGTGCTATAATTGCTAGAGGAAAATGGTCTTCATGGTTTATGTTGTTACTAGTTTTTTAGGTTTTTTTCAAATGTCCCTCTCTGAACTGTGCAATAAAGCAGCAGGAACACTATGCTGGTTACAACCCTTCAGATTCACCTGCCATTTTTGAGATGCAGAGGGTTATTTATGTATCTGTGGATGTATTTATGGGTATAGCTAATAAATTGCATTTCAGATTGTTTCTCTAATCTTTAAGAAAATGATGCATGATTTGATCATTCACAGGGTCCCATATGTGTTTTCCAAGTGAGTCCTACCAAGCTCAGAATTTTTTGTTCATGCCTTCTGTGATTTTAGCCTTGCTGGCATGCTGGATACCATGTATACAGAGGCTTTAGGAAAGCACTAAGATAGGTGTGACCAACAGAGTACTGGCCAAAACAAAACCCCTTTAGGGAGGCTGGTGGTCAGTAGAGATGTGTTGTCTTACAGATTGTTAGGATTACAATCTCAAGACAGCTCTTGGGAAACAATACTTTCAAGATACTATTAACATGAAGGTAAACTTTTAAACAACAGGGAAAGTTCCAAAGCCTGAAATCAGACATGGGGCGTGGGACTGATTAGGAATGCCACTTAGTCAGTCTTAGTAGTAATGTCAGGGAATAATGATGATTTTTGTGTGAAAAAGTGGACAGAGACATATAAACTTGAGATTTAACTCATTCCGGGCGTGCCTCTCACTTCCAAATATGATTTAATGGTGCTTTTCTAACAGTAATATAAAAGTGACAGTACTCAGTCTTCATCTTAAAATTGGAATTGGACTGGAAAGCCTATCTTTTAACAACTGGCTTGAAGTGGTTAGTTTATTCAGAAAAGCAAAAGGAAGGCTGAGAAAGACTATGACCACTGTCTCTGAATATCTTGCTGTCCTAAACTGCAAAATGAGAAAAAATTGCTTAAATGAATATGTTATACTGGTAAAAGATCCCCCAGGCACTAGAGTGACATAGATTCATGCTGGAAATATGCTAGTCCTCCTAGAACTGAGGTTCTGGAAAAATATTTCAGAAGGAGGAACAATAAAACTATTAATTTTCTCTGTTTCATTTCTTTTCTTCTTTGCCTCTGTTTCATGAGTTCTTTTACTCAGAGTTTTGATTGAAACACAGAAGACATGGAGTTTATCTTTGGCCTCAACTGTTTATTGTTTCTTATCTATAATATAGCTGCATAGAATGTGCCTCTGAGTTAAAAAGGTGAAAATGGCCATGAGTTCTAACTTCTAAGGTCTTTTAAAATCTAAACTGTCCAATTATGGAATGCCAACTAATTTATTTTTACTTTATAACCCAGTAACTATTAATTTATAATCTGCACTGTAGGTTTTTTGAACCAATACCAAAACCACCAGATTTCTGAAGATGAAGGAGGAAAGAAGAAGGACAAATACACACCCAAAATCCTCCATCTTGTTACTAAATCCAATAAATCAAATTTTTCTACATTTCTAAATATTCCACCTAATGATATAACTTTAATTACACAGCAACAACCTCAGTGTTATCACACAATTTGGGAAGCCTTCCCCAAGGCCTCAGGTCAAATGCTGTGTGCTTTTGAAGATTGACTGTCAGCACTGAAAGGCTGAAATTCTCAGAACTCAGGGTTCCGATATAAAATATTTCATTAGTTCTAAAATAATAAAAAGCACAGACCATAATTCTTCACCATGACAAAGAATGGGATTTAGAAACTTTTCAATTCTTGTAAAACTTGTTCAATTCTGTGGTCCAGGCAGAGAAACATAAAGAAAGCTGTTCAAAGGACATGATTGTCCTCCTCTACTCTGCGCTGCTGCAGCCTCACCTTGAGTACTCTGTGAAGTTTTGGGTGCCAAAATATAAGAAAGATATAAAAATATTAAGGAGTGTCCAAAATAGCTGAAGTAGGGAAAGCTGTATGAGGAGTGCTGGAGATCACTTGGTCTGCAGCCTGGAATTGAGAGGCCGAAGGGAGACTCATTGCAGTTACAACTTCCTCGTGAGGGAAAGAGGAAGAGCAGACACTGATTTTACTCTGGTGAGTGGTGCCAGGACCCAGGGAATGTCATGAAGCTGAGTCAGGGGAAATTTACCTTAGGTATCAGGAAAAGACTCTTCTCTCAAAGGAGAGTTGGACACTGGAGCAGCCTCCCTAGAGAAACAGTCACAGCACCAAACTTGATAGAGTTCAAGAAGCATTTGGACAATGCTCTCGGGCACATGGAGTGACTCTTGGGAGTGCTCCTGTGCAGGGTCAGGAGTTGGACTTTGATGATCCTTGAGGGTCCCTTCCAGCACAGGATATTCTATGATTTTTTAATTCTATGACCTTGTAAGTAAGACTTTGCTGCCACCCTCTATGATATTGTTGTTTCAGAACAGTCAAAATGCTTCTATTTCTAGTACTGTTAACCTGACTTATTTTATGGATACTAAACTGTGTCTAAAATGAAACAGCATATGCAGAGCTAAGATTAGTTGTTATTCCAATTGTTTATGAGATGAAGAGGTAACTGTAATCTTGGACATACAGTTATCTGGGAGGCACAAGGATCCATGAAGTTTAAAATTAAAAATAGCTTGCCATTGATGTGTGATGAAGTTATAACAGCTTTATGGCCATTTCTCCAGTAGGCTGACTTTGCTTTACAGGCCTTGGTGTGCCATTAAATTCACTATGAAAAGCAAGCTGGGAAAGAGCAGAGAAATTTCATGTCAATAAATATATGGGGAATTAAAAATGTTCCTCGTGCGGGAGTCAAAGGATTTGGTTAATAACAATATTAATCATTTTCTAATTCTACCCTCTTCTTTCCAAGCTAGCATATGGATGTAGTCTTATTTTGATGAAACATTTGCTGGCAATAGAAAATTTAAAGAAAGCAGATTAGCATTATGTACTGCAAACACTATGTTTTTCAGTGCTTTTGTACCTTAAAAATATCAGTGAGGAAAAACAAATCAATCTGAATTCCCACGGAGTATGGTAATGCTCAGATTCAGGAGAATCGTTAAGTCAAAGCTTTTCTATTAACTTCGACATACAAAATTAAATTTTGCCCATAACAAAAACGACTATATTTCTTGCTGTTGAGACATACCAGTTTTTCTGACATGCATGCAGAAAGACTCAGGAAAAAAAGAGGAAACAATCTCTGTCCATTGCAAGGTGACTAGAGGAGAGGTTGCTTCTGGGCATTAATAGAAGTGGAAACCCAAGCCCTTAACAACCCCAGACCTGTAGGCCTCATGTCTATGATTATGTTCTGCAGTCCCAGTTTGTTGCTGCCTAAGCATGAGGATTTGCCCTGGGACCTTAGAGTGGCTGACAATTTTTCAGCTTGACTTTAATATTACTTTAAATTAATGAAATAATTAATTTTAAGAAATTGTTCATGCTTTGTTTTTGTTGTAAGGTATTTTACCAGACAGGTTTAGTGATGCTTACCAAGCTTTAGTTTTTAAGAAGAAAATGGCAGCCTGCAAGCAAGGCTTTGCTGTGTATCACAAACATTTTTTGCTGGCACTTGACAGCTGAGGGTGTTACTGAAGGAGGCTTGAGAAAAGGAGATTTTTAAAGACACATGGCTAATTGCTAATCCAGTTTGCTCGTGCTCAAGAGAGATTTTCATCAGCTAGTCAGTTTTTGCACAAAGCTTGTCATTCATTTAACCAAAAGATTCCCAAAAAGATAACTCATTTATCTTATTTTATATTGCTTTATTGATTTTATGCTATACCATATCAAATGTCATGATTACAGTTTGAAAAACGTCATATCCCTGTGGCTTGAAAAAAGAATTCTTGAATGTCCTCCAACAAGATAAAGTGCATTGTTGAAATTATATATATTGAAAAAGATTTCTGAAGGCAAAAAATTATCTAAGATAGGAAGTAATTTAGCAAATTAGAGTAGCATTTCAGGAAACATCCAGATTAAATTAGTGTGGAATTCTGTGTTACAACTGGGGTGAAAAACTTTTTATATCCTCGTGGTTTTGACCCTTTGAATGATCACCTACTGTCATGAGAGTACAGTTAAGACAATGCCATGTCCTTGCAAGATATCTGTGCTAAAAAGGGAGAACAGTGGTTCCTGTTAGTGTTCTGCAGTGCTATTGGTTTCCATATTCCTCAGAATGAAAAGCTGTGATTAACAGGTCCATGAGTTGATATTTCACTGTGTAAAAACCAGGATGCAGCTGGTGTCACCTGTGCTGTGAAAGGAATTTGGCAATAGTCCTTTTTGTCTTTTTTAGAGGTAAGCACAGGTGAAAATGGAAAGGGGCATCATGTGAAGGAAGTTGTCTCTGACTCCTCAGCAAGGTAGCTGTAGGTTGTGAAAACATCTCTTGTACTGAAGTGTGAGAGAGAGGAAAGATTCATATTAAGAGACAGACAGTGTCTCCCTCTTTGTCGGGAAGGATGTTAAACAGTATTGATCAAGTGTACTTTTGAATCTCTCAAAATAATGCTAATTTCAAATTCCTAGACCAACCAGAGTTCATAGTAGGCATGCAGTAAACCTGAGGTTCAAGGTGATATTTACTTTCAAACAACATAGATATTCATATATAGACTAGAATTTACAGTGTGTGGTGTAATACTTGTGTCTGTATTGAATTTCATTCCTGATGGCAATGAAGCAACTTTGGCTATCTCTACAGTGCAAAAGAGAATACTGGCTATTATGCCTTCTATAGGTATGTACCAGGAACAGATTTAGGATTTAAAAACCTCCAAACAAACAAACAAAATACCTTAACTCCTAAAACTCCTAAATTTCTTGGAGACAATGGACTGAAAAACAGGTGGTTTTCTTACAAAAATTAGGGAGTTTTATTTTGCAAGGTGGAAGAGAGAGAAATTCAAGGTTTTATCGTGATTTTGAATCACATTTAAAATAATCACATCGTGTGTCCACCATAAGACAGGACCCCAGATCAGGAGACAGCTGTGATATAAAAGGTTGCCTGGAAAGTGGTAATTTAGTCATGCAGATTCAGGGTTTGTGTTGTGCCATTACTCCCACATGGAAATAAAGCCATACAGAGCTTTTTGCCTATGGCACGCTATTGGTTGGCATAAAATTTAACGAAACACTGCGGTCTCCTTTTAAACTCAATATGTGTGATTTTTTCATTGCCTGTTCTCAGACATGGAAATGAAATAGAAGTGGTGTTTTAATAAGAAGTTAATATTTTAGTTGATACAGCTAGCTATGTGTTCCCATTAAGGGACAATTAGCCAGTGCATTGCATATCTTGTGTCAGTGTTTGCTACCCACAGTGTTTGCTGTGGGTAAGAACTAATAACAAAGAGGAATAAAGTACTGTGTCTCTCTTCTTAAAAGATTCTGGTTTGCTACAACAGACACGGGGAGTAGAAGATTAATTTTAATGTATCTACCAGAACAGAAACAATGATGAAATAAATGATTTCTTTGTATTGGAAGGATAAGTTTTATAATGAAGTAAACCCCTCCTGCAACACTTATTGATCTTCTCAGTTTTTTTCCGTGGGAAAAAAAAAAAAAAAAGTTACAAATTTCCTTCAATTGCTTTTACTGGGGTATAATTTTTCCTCAAACTCTTATATTGTTATTGGCTAATCAACAAGTAACAAAATTCACAATTAAAACCAAACCAAACCAACAAACTGAAACAAAATTATTTTTTTATTGTATCAATTGTCTTTTCTTTAGAAAAATGCAAACACCAACCTTCCTTAAGTACAAATTTTTCTTGGCTTAAAAAAAACCCTTACAATAACTTTTTGAAAATGCAAAGGATTTTTACAGAAATCTTTTCTAATTCTGGTACTTTAGTCAGTAAGAACAATGCCTTTAGAAAAATATTTTTAGTACAGCACGGAAAGGTATGACCTAAAAGGAAGTGATTACAGCTCATTGCAAGATTTCCACCAGTGGTACCTTAGTCTTATATCCTTCCAGAATTATTACAGTGATGATGTTGACTTAATCATAACTAAATTTAGCTTGAGTTATGTCTCAAGTAACAAAATGCAAGATAGCTCTTATGCAAAGCTCCTTGCATATTGATATAGACTTCAAAGCAGCCCCTGTTCTGTAAATGTGCCTTTTAGAAGTTAGCAAAATACAAGCTTAGAAAGTACTTAGCACTCCGTCTCTTACTCTCTTTTAAGTGTACAAAGTATGGTAGTATATAAAAATTTAAATTTTGGAATTATTTATATTTTAGAAGGATAGCGCCTGATGACTGGAAAATAGAAAAAAATGGTACTGAAACAGTAAAAATGTGATATAAGATAAATGGGTCTATTAAGTTGACCTCAATAGTGGGGAACAAAACAATTTTTGGAACAAAGAACAATCAAGGGTGGAGGTAATTGGGAAGTGGTAAAATGAGATAATTTGAAATAAGTGATCATCAAAGATGAAGGGTATTTAATTAATCTTACATATTTTCTGCTAAAACGAATAATTTCTTAGATGGAATTAATTCAGTGGGCTTCATCTGTATCAATTTAAGCAAATATATTTTGCTATGTTTTTTCATATAATATCATTGTCTATGGTGGAAAGTAAAGTTCTTGATAAAAGAACTAGGAATTGTATGAGAAACTGTCTAAGAAGGCTATCGTGGGTTACACCAAAGGCATACTAACAGGAAAATACTTCAGAAGCTGGGTCTGAGATTATTCCTATTTCATGCATTTCATTCAGAATATGAACAAATGCAAGTCTGTGTGGTTTTTTGATTTGGGAGTCCTTGACAGTACCAAGATTACCAAAATATTGTACAAAAAGGGGTCAAATGTCCTTTCCAACGGAAGGTTCAGAAAATTGGTGTCATAAAGTCCAAAAATCTCATAGTTCAAGCACATCTAGTCTGATGTAATGATTAAATAACTAGAAACAAAGGAGGGGAAAGAGACCTATCTGTTTTGACCGATCGTATACCAGTTATGAACCATCAGTATGAAACAGCTTTGAAAAAATCTCATGAAATTCAAGGATGGAGTAGGAGAAGTACTTTTAGGGTCAGAGGTGAGAATGAACATTTTACAAGACAGTAGTAAAATTTTGCTGTGTTCTGATGTACCAGTAAATTGGAAGACATTATGAAAGAGATTAGTAAAATAATCAGAGCACTGAAACAATTGTATTATGAAGAAATATTAAAAGAGGTTGGTTTATTTAGCCAAGTTTGACCAAATTAAGGTAAATAGATTGTGTGACAATTCTTCATCTTTGAGGCAAATAGAGGGGAAAAAAACACAATTATTTAAATGAAAATTAATGTTGTAGAAGATAAAATGTTTAAAAATTAGTTGAGAATTAACTTGGATTGAAAGGTTGAATATGACTCCTAAATTTTCAAAGAGCAACATTTCAAAAAGCTGGTAATGGCAGGGGACAATTTCTCCTTTTCCTCTTACTTTTTGCTTAGTGCATAAACTTATGGAAAAGAGCATTTAATTAAAGATATAGCTAAATATATATATTTGGTTTGGTAAATTGATTTTCTGACATGAAATTACAGGTATCTAATGTGTTGATATCTCCAAGAGGATCTGAAAGAAGATTATTCATCGTATTTTTGTGCTTGTAAGAGTTTCATGTTTCAGAACTTCTGAATCTTTGTGAACCAGAAAGGTCCTTCTGACCCTGGAAGTATCTCTGGCCTTCAGCTTTGTTGGTTGTGCTTTCTGTCCTTGGGAAACACAGGAGGCTACAGCTGAAGGCGGGAAACAGATAGAGGAAACTTATTGTGCTATGCACACTATATTTTCTCAGTTTTCAGGTGTTTAAATGTTCTGTTTGTATGGTTATGACGACACCAAATATTAACAAAAGGTGTTAAAATGAAAATGAAGATAGAAGGAAGTACTGGCACTATTTCTCCTATCTAGTGTAGAACATGCTTTATACTAGGCATCTTATTTAAAATATTCTTTGCCTCTGAAGACACCTAGGGCATTGGATGGTGATGGAACATGACTTTGAATCTAAGAAATATTTTCCTATTTTACAAAATGGCTGCAGATTTTTAACCTTTTTACAAAAGCTTTAGTGATCTTGGGTCTTGGAAAACATTTTTATGGCCAGTGATTCCTATCACATTTTGTGGCCTTTCTGAGGAAGTCAGAATGACTACGTACTATGGTAGACATCTGGGGTTTAGAACTCAAGTCTCCCCTTTACTTCTGTGACATTTTCAATTCTGCCTTAATGATACCAACTTGCTTTTAAATTAATGAATTTTATAATTAAAGACATGGAATCCAACTCTATTAGTGTCTTGTAACTTTTTACCTCTCTTTCAAGGAGCTTTCAAGAGTCTAGAGCAGGCCAGAACACTATCTGGTGAAGATTTATAAGCAAATTTTACTTCATATATTGATGGGGTATGGTGATGATGGTACCATCAGCTTATTCAGATATGAAAAATCCTAACAGATTTCTTTTTCTCCTGAAAAATTATCTCTCTACAATAACTACAATGTAGATGCCAGATTCAAGGCTAAAGTTAGATGACAGACTTTTGTGTCTAAGATTTAGTTGTAGAAATACAAATTCTAAATAAGTATCGCTGTTCAAAATTGATTTTAGTACAGAGGCCATCAAGTCCACCGTATCAAGCCAGTAACCTTATTAAATCTACAAGTTAATGAGTATTAAAAATGAAAATTTATATTAAATTTTTGCAAAATTTTAAGAGTTTTGGCAGCAATTTATTTGTACCTGTTTATATGGTTACAGGGTCACACTATAAGGTATAAAAGTATTTTTGTCTCATATTGATTAGAAAGCCAGTAGATGAAGCTTGATTTGAATAAGGTGACTTGAAGTTCATCTTTCTATTCAATGACAAAATATAGTTCTAGATACAAAAATTAATTAGATTTTACAAATTACTGTATAGCGCAATATCACTTCATCTTAGAGATGAGCTATTCCAAATGAATCATAGACTTTTTGCTTAAAAGAGGAAAATCAAGGAGAAAAATGACAATGCTAATGTGAAATAATTTCTGATTTTGATGATGAATTTCAGCACTCTCTTCTGCTATTTATTATGGTAAATAATAAATGTGGTATGGCAACATGGCATTCGGAAGCACAAAGGATTGTTTCTCACCATGTTTAAGTGTGATTTTGGGTGCCCAGGACAGATTTCACAATATGGCATTACAGAAGACTTCAAGTATAATAAAACATTTCCTACAGTTAACAGCATCCCCTTGGCACTCCCAGTGTTTCAGGTCAAACTCTTTGTTCCATGCATCAGATTTCTGGGGCTTTAACAAAGTCTGTTTTGTAAAGGGCTGAAGGATGTACCATCTCTCCAAGACACCCATTCATTATGGTAAGGGAATACTATCTATAGGCCCATTGAAAAAAAAGTGGAGTTGTCTATGCCTGGAATTTGATGGATATCCGCAACTCTTGGAAGTATTTTAAATATATTCATAAAATTACCAAAATGGGTGAATGAGAACATGTAAATGCATGGGCTAGTGCTTTCTTCTTGTTTTCCAGTAAATTACCACATCTGGCTCCTTTCATTTTCACTTCAAATGAAATGATGAATGTTTGGTCCTAGTAATTATTGGAAAGGAGGCTTTTGCTGGGAATATTATAATTGAACTGCTCCTTTTTGGTAAAGATTAGTCTAATATTTTTCTTTTTCTTCTTGAAAACTTCTGATTTGAACTGTAGAAGTTTGAGTCCCCTTGGCTGAAAGTTTTGCACCCACACATAAATGTGCTACAAAAAAACCCTCATCCAACCAAATATCTTGGGAAGGATGACATAATTGTGATGCTTATTACAGCAGGAGTGAGAGCAGTTTCAGGGCAGTGAGGGTAGGAACAGTCTCTGTGACTGACTGAAGGCAACTACTCTAAAATAATTCTTCAGAGGAATGAAATCCTATTTATTTTGTTGTTATTGCCATTTGGCTGAAAAAGAATTCACAAAGGGATTATTTTAACTGAAAGGCATATTATTTTTTTTTTATTGCCTTTGACTTAAAAACAATTTAAACAATTTTTATTGAAGCAACTTTACTTTCCCACCCATATACAAATATTTATTCTCCTCAGCTTTCCAGGGCTTATTGATTTCTGTTGCCTTGCTTTCTTTTTCTTCTAACACAAACTCTCTTTGTCTTGCATCCTATCAAAGGAAAAAAACACCTTTGGAAATTTTGACAAGCTGGTGCACTATTAACTAGTCTGCCTACAGTATTCTTCAGGGATAAAGACATTTTGTGTTGCATTTAGATATTCTGTCTTCATACCACTGTTATATTTTAAATTTTCAGTACCTTTAGTAGCTGATTGATAGTAGTTACCTGTATAATATGCACTGGGGCTTGGCTACTGCATATGTAACTATCTCAGGCATTATGTTTGCTTTGAAGAGCACAGCATGTATTAATATGAGGTGGTTGAGAGGCTGTGGTTAGAAGCAAATGTACCTGAATCCTGTTTGGTGCTTCTGTCCTTTTCCACATGGGGTTTCCCTTCCTGTCCCCACTGCTTTTGCAAAAAAAAGCAAGCTGAGAAGGTGGTATTCTACATAGCAGTCAGCAGTTGCAGCTCCTGGTCTGTTAGCAACTCTGAGATGAAGCCATAAACAGTGGTAGCTATTGATGGAAAAAATAACCATTGTATGTGAATTAACAACAAGCCAGAAGAGCATAAACCCAAGCTTAATCCTGGACACTTGGACCAGTAATACTGCACTCAAGTGTATAAGTTCCATGGTATTTGTGCTGAAAATATTATAAGGTAAAATTGTTTCAGTTTTGCAGATAATAGTCTTTTTTTTCCCCTTAGCTTGAAATACTTAGACCAGAAATCTTTCATGTTTTTAATCATCCTGGAATAAATTACACAATTTTCCTCTCTATATGAACAATCCTAGCTAGACAAAACCCTGTTATAATTTGAATAATAAGCAGGTTTGGTAGAAGCTGGTAGATCTGCAGTGTCTTGTTCTCACTTTTATTTCTTGCGAAAGAAGAGAAAAAGAGAGAATTGATAAGAGGATTTCTGTTTTACTGGGTTCCTACTTTATTTTTAACTTCAAAAAAGTTACAGTTGTTTGTGATACCAAAAGTACTTTTCACTAAAGAAAAAGATTATTGCCTAGCAGACATTAACTTGTGTCATGAGGATAATTATCTTTTCTTAAATGTGAGAAATGTTTGGATTTGTGGCTAGCTAAATCTGTCAACACTTGCAGAAGAGTTCAGTGTGATTTACAGGAGGAGAACACCAAGCCTTCAGAGTTCGGTATCTCTTTATTGTGCTTACTATTCTTGTGAAAAGATGCCTTTTGAAAGCCAGCATAATCCGTATGAGTAATCTCCTTAAGAAAACTTCGGCAATGTATTCCTGGCCTGAATTCTTCTCTGGCAGGAATGATACAGCCCACATAGCTGATTCCTGCTTACCAGATACCTACAGACTGGTAAGTCACACAAAAGAGTAGCAAGTGTAATGCTCAACAAAAATAACCCATTTCTAAAAATTAAATTATTGTTACTTTGGTTCAGCAAGATGAAGCCTAATTAATCACTACTTTTTGGAATACCAAGATAACTAAAGTTTAGAAAGCAGTTAAGAGCTATATCTTTAAATTTTTCTGAAATTAGACATCTATATCTATTCTAGGCTGAAATCAATTCCTTTGAAAACACCCTGGACAAGTGCAGTTGTTTAGAGAGTAGTTTGGAGAAGAACAGATGTTCTCCATGACACTCATGAGTCTTTTTATTTTCATAATTGTTACAACTGGTGGTAAGAAACAATTAAAATATTTAGCTTACATGTCTTACTAATCTTCCATAAGAATACCACTATCCTCTGGTCATTGTTCATCCTCACAGTCCCTGCTCAAATGAGACTGGTATTTTAGAAAGAAAGAGTACATGTGTGAAAGCTTTATGTTGTTATAGTGCAGGAAGTTTTACTTCTGTACTGTACAGTTCTTCCTGAGCACATGTATAAATTACACTGCATAGCATAACAAAAGCACTCTTACACATTTTCAGTAGTCTAACAGTTATGTGAATTGCTGAGGATTGTAAATTCAGCTAGATGTGAATTCACATTCTTCTAAGACAAAAATGTAGGGCACATTTATTGCATTGGTGAATTGATTCTGGAGGTATAACAATTACTAAATCCAAAGTGTTGGCATAGACAACCACTTTTTCTTCCAACCTTACAGCAGAAAAATATCTACCCAAAAGCCCATTTTAAAGTCAATTTAGAAATATCGCAAGGAGGTTATTAACAATAGAAAGGTGGGTTTCTTTGCTGGGAAAATTCACTGCAGTAATGAAGTGTTTGGGTCTAGAATCTGTATTTTAGATGTCTTTAAATAAATTTCTGTACCTATCCTGTTTTGAAAACTACAGTTTTTCCTGCAGTTTCACTGCCCGAGCAACTTTGTTTCTGCCTGGTATTATACTTATGAGCTGCCTGACCTGTTTGATAGTTTATCTTGAAAATTTTGATGTAGTACAGGTAAAGAGAAGAAGCAAATATGTTCTTTCTAGTGTGAAATGTATTAAGTTTTTGCCCCACCCAAGTGGTTCTCCTTTTGAATTACAATCAGTGATGCTTCTATTTTGAGAGGTAAAACAGAAGCCACGAGGTCTCCAGCTTGCAAAGTGTATAGTATATGCTTAATGCTTTTACAAATCAGAGGAAATCTTGTTCTTTGATAGTCAGTGGAGATTGGGTTGTATTTCACCCTTGCTCATTATAACTCAAATGACCCATCTAAAGACCAGGGTCCCACTAAGTTTTACCTTGTATTAGGAGTTGCAGAGAAAGTTTTGTTTGGTTGCACACATTTCCCAATATTTAAATATTTTAATCTTCCTATAACGGTGCTGCTTTGAGGTGAGATGGCTTTGTGTTGTTTGCGGTTTTTATATGGAAAAAAAAATTATCCAAATCTAGGACTGAAATACCCAGTAACCATAGATAAACCAGACACCTTTAGGAGGTGAACACACATCAGCCCATCTGTATCCTGATGCTCAGTTCCTGAAATAATCTCTGAAACACAACTGATTAGAAATGTAAAAATTCCTATGTTTTCCCTACCTTTACCTTTGTGGCATACAAGAAAATAAAATCTTTTGATCAGAATGTAAAAATGAATAACATCAATGGCAAAAAAATATTTAACTCTAAGAATTATTTCCCTTACAGGGAATAGAAGAGGATAATTGTTTATTATCTGAATAGAAGATCAAAAGAAAATATTTAAATGCACAACTCAGATGCATGCCTGAACTTTTAATACTTCTGCTAGAAACAGACAATTATCTTGTTTCTTAAACAAAAATCTAAACTAAACTTAAAAAAGAAGAAATTCACTGGAATTAAAATTGTGCTATCGTCTGTTAGGGCAATAGTCAGATGTTGCCCCTTCTCTGATACTGAGTTATGGGCTAATTTAATAGACACACTTTGAAGACACTTTTTTCATATTAAGTGGTTAAATTTTACCATAAAAGTCAAGGCCTTATTATTGTGACACGTGTTTCTCTTATGTTTTTTTGACATATATTCAGTTTGAAAGAGAAAATGACAAACTGATGTCAGGTGACCATATCCTTTATTTTCTTACCAAAGTCTCATAACTGCCCATTCTATCCTCTAAGTGATAAAGTCAGACATAGAAATATTGGCAATATGTTCAGAAGCACAAGTGTCTCTTTTATTATAGACCCCATCTAGAAAATAAAAGCTATATTATTTTTAGCAATTACAGCATTTTTTTTGCCCTCAGCTAGATGCACTCATTTATGTCATTACAACTGATAGAGATAAATGAACATTGTGCCAGAACCTGCCCCCAGTGCCCAATTTTTTTTCTGTTTCTACTTTCCTTTGTAACTCTGTTTCTATTGCCCTATATAGTCTGTGTTCAATTCATCTTTACTTCTTTCCAAAGAGAGTACAAATAAGGTGTAACACATTAGCATATCCGATCATGAATGCTAAATATGTAACAGCTCAGCTATAAATGACTACAGAAATAGAAATGTAGCAGAAAATCAGTGCTTTTGTTTTTGTGGAAGTTTGATTTACGATTCAAATTTATTGCAGTGAGCCATGAAGGTAAGAAATCAATAAGAACAGAATGTTAACTCCAGTAAGAAGATTAGTGTGCAGCAAAAGCAAAAGTTTTTTCTGTTTTCCTGTGAAATGTCTGCCAGCCCCATCATTGCATTATGCTCCCTGAATTCTGCACCATGTCAGGTAGACAATATACACAGTACTCAGAAAACAAATGAACTTTAAAACACTGCAGAAATGAGCAAAATGGTGGTATATGAGAAAGTTCTCCATTTCCTCCATCTGTTCTAAAACAATGAGATTGTCATGAGTTATAATTTCCTGGAACAGGATCTGTAATCTGTATGAAGAATTCTTGTGTTCCCAACAATGCAATGCAGTTGAAAAGCTGAATTAGAACAATTGTTTTCTGTCTTGTTGTGTCTTCACCTATCCTGATAACATTATATTTTGTGGAAGGAAGAAGAGGAAAGTATCTGAGACAGCATAAAATAAAGCCCTAAATACCTTAATTTTAAAGACTAAAATTATTTAGAGGAAATACTTTTAAAAGCTGCTAGGTTTTGGTATTTAGTAAATATACTGAATTCCTGAAGTGCTGTGTTGACCTACAATGGGTATTTGGCTGATTTCAGCACAGTTCACCATTCAAGAAAACAACATGAATGGCAAAGGACCCCTTCATCTCACATCAGGCCACTCCACTGACAGAAGGGATTTGGAAAAGAAACCAAATGTCTAAATTCCTGCAGGTTTATACATGGACCCTGAAACCAAGGAAGGTTAAAGTTATGTGTGGGGAATAACCCATACCATTTCCCTATGCTTGAAAATTCTGCATGGGTGTGCATCCCAGAGAGTGTGATGCCAAAGAACAGTACTCATCATAGGTGGAAAAAATTAACAGGAGAATGACCAGAAATATCCTTCAAGATACATAACCCATATTCCCTGCAAACTTTTGCACAATTTTTTTTCCATCAAATATTCCATCCCTTACTTTTAAATTGCTTGGGGTAATTTATTAAGTGAGCAGCATCTTACATAGCTTCACATGTGACCCATGGAAGAAGAGGTGTGTGGATCAGAGTAGGGGCTGAACCTGCTACAGTTCCCATGGTTAATTGCTGAGCAGTATTGTGGAGTTTGACATATCCTATTCAGAGTTAAAATTATCACACTGACATATTACCAGGGAAAAGGTATGCCATTGTCACATACAGAAACAAAGTTATGTTATGGGAATATCCTCTCTAAAAGACGAAAAAGAAAAGGAAGTGTTTTGTAGAAACCACATTTTCTGTTGTTCACCTAAACTGTGTTTGGAATAACATCATATCTCATCTCTGTTGCAGGATAGGGCTTGGTTCGGAAAATTACCTACTTGAAAAGAAAGGCCAGAAACAGAGTAAATTAAAGGTATTCAGTTTTTACACGCTGTCAGTGTGCAGTCAAACGCAACCTTCATCTAAAGCACAGAACTTTCTGTTTCATTATCAGTTACTTTCTATCTTTTAGTGACTCTCACCACTGTTTTTCTGGTTTTCTCTTTCCTCCACAAAATATGCAGCTGTTTTCAAGAGAATTGAATTACATATGCAACCATAATGAATGATGCTAATGGGGGTGACACAAGTGAGTTGCTTTGATGTTTTCATGCAATCATTTATATAAGAAAATTCTACATTTAACTTGGTTCCCCATAGTTTTAAGAGTGGTGTTTGCCAAAGAGCACTTTTTAAAGTGGATAAAGTATTAAAAAATTATAAAGCTTTTTGAAAAATATTTAACTGGAAGTCTATAGAGACGGAAGTGATTAAAAGAAAAAAAAAAAAAACAGGAAAGATTAAATTTCCAATTTTGAAAAATTTCCCATATAGACTAAAAAAATACCCCAAATCCCACAGTTATGAAAGTATCACATTTTCAAATTAAAAAGTTCGCTTTTCTCTGGGAATAGCTTCATATGTTTGCTAATAAAGTATAGGGAGCTCTTATTGAAAATAAGATGTTTCCAATTTACAAAAATATGAATGTTCATATTATATTAATAGAACTTAGGAACATATTTGTTTCATGTTAACTTCTTAGATAACACTTTAAATCTATAGTTGAAACAATAAAGTATTTCAAACATTGATTCTTTTTTTCTGAGAAAGTGATTTCCTACCAGTACCAGTCTTCCACAACATATGACAAGAAATTGCAGTGCTTCCCAAACCCAGACACTAACTGGTATCCCTTGAAAGACAGGGGTCATTGCTGATAGGACAAGACAATGGGAGCTTTACTAATGCAAAACTTGACAGCAAACAGAAGGTCTTCTGTTTTGCAGTCTCTTCCATAATAATTTTTCTACTTTTTCCCTTCTCTTTACTAGGTGAGTGCTAACAGAACCATGTAGACTTGCTTTTGAGTTCATCTGAAATATGGTCTAAAATTCGCTGCACTTCAGGACTTACCAATATTCTGCAAAACTGTCTGCATTGCAGGACTGAAAATTCTTTTAAGGAAAGATAGTACTGTGCAATTTTGCACTGAATAAGGAGAAGAGCAGAGACATATTAGCCCTAGAGCATTCCAGGGAATTACCTGCAATTCAGAAAGGTCTAAATCTGGTTTTCTTATTTCTCGTCTAGTAGGGAATAGTTTTCCCTAGCTTATTTATCAGGAAAATATTTTATTTTCTTTCCTTTATTGAATTTTAACTGTGCCAACTGCCAAAACAAAACAACAAATTTCTGTTCTTTTAGTCTGTCCTGGCTGGACTCACAAGTTGTTTTTTCTCCTTTCCTATTTTTCTCTTTTTTCTTTTTCTTTTTCTTTCTCTTGTTTTTTTTTTTTTTTTAAATTAATTATGCTTCTTTCTGTTTAATAACTACCAATGTAATTAGTAGGAATCTCAGTGAATTAATGTATATTCTCATTGTGTATGTGGAGATACCAAGCAGCAGAAGGAACAACTCTGTCTCAGATCTTATATGACTTTTTTCTTAATTACTCTACCTTCCATTTTATGATTTCTCATAAAGTCCATGTGATGGAAAGCAGAAATACAACATATAAATCAGTGTGCTCCTGCCATGGATACCCGTGCTCAGCATGAGCCAAGCCCTATTTTTATTGCTGCTTCTTCCACATGTGCATTGCAGATAGAGGAGAGCATGGGAAATTACTCCTTTTTAAACTCCAGCAGAACAAATCTCCGTTCTCTCCAGTAAATGATGCAGCCCAATGATATAGAATTGCTGCTACACATCTTAGCCTCTTTTTCTAGAAGTGCTTTTGTTTTTAATTCCGGCAGCGATCAGATGGAAAATACCCACACACATTTTCCATGCCAAACTCTGGAACCCAAATCTGACTCCTGGCAGCTCCCTTTCAGTCCCAACCGTGCACACGTTCTTGGAAGCATTGAGGGGCAGTTTTTTGGCACAAGAGCAGGGAGAGGGAAAGTCAGAGCAGGCAGATGGATGCAGAAGCCCAGGGCTGTGGTGACTCCAGAAGCCAGTTTGTCCATTTTGTGGGTGAGTGGGCAGCACCTCACGTGCCAGACACTTCAGATGGAAGGAAAGGCAGTGTGCTTTTGACCCAAACAAGGACTTCATTAATAACAAGTTAGACCTGAACTTGTGGATGGACATGTTCAGAATTCCCTGATGTTCTCTAGGAACCCAGTGGACAAAGGTACAAAGTGACATGGGCTGCTTTATAGAGAGAGGGAAATACATAACTCTGTATGTTGGTATGTTGGTCCTACAGGCAAAGTAAGCACGATCTTTATGGGGTTATGTTGTCCCTTGAAAGGTAAAGAATACAAAGCCAGGCATATTAGCACCAGCCTTTGGTATCTAAATTTAGTAAAAGGAAAAAGTAAACATAGATGTGAAACATTTGACTGCAATATGAACATAAAATTGCACAAAAAGAATCTCAATTCCCATTCTTTGTATGTCCATGTAGGCCCACTGATGGGCCACAGCAGGATTTTCTTTCAAGAACACAGACTCAGATCAGCAGCCAAAACAGGAGTCTTAAGTCCCATTTGAGGGGTTTGTATCTTGTAATAATTAATGGAAATCTCAAAGTGAATTTCTTTTTCAGTAGGTTCTTTTAATCCATTAATTTTGTGATATAATAAAAGACTTCGGAACAGTTTTGTTCAAGCACTGAAATGTTCTCATATTCAAGGTTGTCTGGTGGAGAGTTCTTGGGAAGGTGCACATATGTTGCATATATTTTACTGGAACTAATGATTTTTAATAATTATTAATCTATAATATTTAATTATTTAAGACGTTTAGGTGTTTCTAAATTTTATGAAGATTTTTAGATAATTTTCAGGGCTGTGGTTAGTGATCACTGATCACTAACACAAGGAAAAACTAATTTGGTTAAACCAGCTTATACTAGTGTGTTTTTTTCATGGTGGGAGGTAGGGCTAGTAACCTTCTTGTAATGTCAGAGAGGTAATTATTGCTTGTCAGTTGTGTCAGCACATACTGCTTTTTATTATTATTTTTTTCCGCCTAAACCTTTTTTTAATCTTATTTATCAGATATATTTGCAAAGTAACATGGCAGATAAAGGACCATTTCAACCTTGAGCTGCATAAAGCAGAGATATTTATGCCTCTCATGGAGCAGGAAGATAATAGACTCTATCTGTATAGTGACACTGAAGGTGGAATATTGCATCGAGAGTTTTAGACACCTTATTTCTTGAAAAATGTAGACAAACTGGATGGAGTTCAGAGAAAAACAATGGATAATAATCATGAAGATGGAGACATTCCTATGTAAGGAAAGATTAAAAGAGACTCAGCTGTAACAAAAAAAACCTTCATTTTTTGAAGATACATTCTCCAAACCTTATATATAAACTTGCATAGGTATAACTGCCATAGCATTCACAGCATTTTCCATTTCATGTATCAATTCCAAATAAAATGTATTTTTCTTCAGATTGGAAGTTAGAGAGCAGGCAATTCAGGAAATATTGTGGGCATCAGAGTAAATTTTGGCAGGAGGACAAACCTTCTTTTCTCTATCACAACATGTTAGTTAACCTGAAAAAAACTATTACACTGGTTCAAGTCATTCCCCAAATTACCTAGAATGTCACAGAAGCTTCACTCATGCAAGTTATGATACAAATGTAGGCATAGCATTAATATTTCACTTAGTAATACAGTATCCCACTTCCCAGTAACTACTCAGAGCTCAAAAATGGATAAAAGATGTCATACTGGCTTCTTGAAAAACACCCTGCTTCTGCCCTAACATCAACCCTAAATCAACCTGGGAGTCAGTTCTGAGATAATCTTAGTGAAGGTTTATGCTTTCACACAGCAGCTGAGATGAATGCTTAAATTCGATTTCTTACCTCTTTCAAGGATCTAGCCCAGTCTTGCTACCTTTGCAGCCATTGACAAGTTGTCAGTGGCTCTGAATGGACTCAGGCTGCTCAGGCGAGACAGTTATGTGGGTATACAGCAAGGTCTGAATTTCAAGCAAAATATATCTAAAATGAACAACAAGTGCATACAGTTTAATACAGGTGTGTTTTTTCCTAATCTATTCAAACATATTTCCAATTTCTTCTGACGTATGAGAAGAATTGAAAAATGTAGTGCTATCTTGCTTGCATGTGAGTCTACACCTATGGTCATGTGTAAATGAGCCCTGGCTTTAGGGAAAAGCATAGTCTGTTTAAAGTGTTTGAGTTGGAAATGATTACTGGTTTTGGGTCTTAACATCTGAGAGGCCTGGAGTCCATCACAGATACAAGTCCCTCATCTGCAGATTTATGCTCTATGACATAAATCAGAATAGCTCATTGAATTTCATGAAAGGACACTGATTTTACATTTGGTTTCTACTGAACTTGAGTACTTAAAATGATAAATGTGTTGGGGAAGTGACTCATGAAAATTATCTGGTGGGAATGAAGCTGTTTACTGCACCTTTAAAACAGAAATGATGGTGACACATGCCACAGATTCTGTGTTGCAGATAAGTGAGTAGGGGAGACTCAAATGAGACAGCAAATCACTTACAGCCCAGACTGGGCACTGAGTGCAGGGTCCCAGTGGTGAAGGTGTAATTGTGTTGAAGTCACTGTCCTGGGCTCTGTGCTGTAGCTAAATTTTCACTTTAAACACAGAAATCTGGTTAAATCTGTACTGCCAAAACTGTAGCTCAGGGTAGGTATTTGAAATGAAAAATACACACGCATGTTTGCAGGTTTGTTTTTTTCTTGAAGATTGGAAATAATGCTGTGAAGGAAATAGAGCGCTGAAATTTTATATTTCCACTGGGAACTCTATTAGTTGGCAGTTGATATGTTTCTCATCTCCTGGAAATAATTATGTATTCAGGCCCCTCAGCTAAATTGGCACATTAAGATTTCTGACTTAGTGTCATAACTGTAAAGCAGAAATCCTGCAAGCCAGTGGCAGGTCTGCCTTTTGGGGTCCATCCTGTGGGGGTATTCAAAGACATGGGGGAGGCACTCGTTGCTGTGCTGGTGTCAGAAGATGTGTCACTCTCCTGTTGTGGTCTCAGAGGCAGTGTTTCTTGCAGGGGCTCTTTGAGAAGAGTTGGCACTTGTGCACTGTGTAGGACAGCTTGAACAGTGGCCTCTGGGCAGGCTGAGAAGCTGTCTCATTGATGTCAGCATGTGTACCTGGCACTCGGTTGGAGACAGAGTTAATCACATCAAACATGGGGCAGGAAGATAATGCAGAGATGAGTGCTCCCCATTGGACTGAGGCAGTGGGAAACAATGAAGCTTTGCCATTACATATTCATTCCCCAGCAGATGCAGTGAAAGCAGAGGAAGAGGTTTACACTGAATGGCTTTTGGCAGAAGAGCTCTTTCATGTCCTGAAACAACAAGCGGGTAGAGAAGAACCACCCTGCAGAGCAGCAGCTTTGAGGGCCCTGTGGCAGGTGCCGCCAAATCCCAGTATCAATAGACTGCTGCCTCCTCCTCCTCCCCTGGCCTCACACAGCTGCAGAGGCAGACCCTCCTTCTGGCAGCTGCCACCACAGTGAGAAGCATAAGTCTGTGATGCCAAGCTGAGAGATGCAAGGCATGTAAGTATGTCCAATGCACTTTGTATCAGCCAGCCATATTTTTGTGCTCAGTGAAGGAAAAGGAGCTTGGTTTGAGGAAGGGGTAGGAAGAGCAAGGTAGTTAGGGGCAGGAGGTAGGAAAAAGTTTGTTTCACTGCAGAAAACATGGCTGAACTGCTGCATGCATTCCTAATCATTCATATCACATAAATATGTTCTTGAGAAGAAAAAGAGTCAAGAAGGTCTATGATAAGATGAAAAAAGAATAATGAATCTGTCTCATACAGGGCAACTGAAAGGCTTAGTCTTCTTTAGCCTGAAGGCTGAGAAGAGATATGGTATCTTTTTATAAGTGCATCACTGCAGAAAACATCAAGGTAGGAGAAGGGCTGGGAACTTAAACCTAACCAACAAAGCAGAAAGGTTCCTGCTGTGGGAATAACAGGGGAAAAAAAAACCTTTGCCTTGTCAGAAACAAGGGCCAATAAATATACCATATCATGCCTGCTTTATTAGAGCTTGTTCTTGAAAACAAAGGAGGATGTGTAGCTTTCAATTAATTGCAAAAGATCACTGAGAAAAGTAAGAGAAAACAGGTTCATTTTGTAGAAAGCCATTGTATTTTCTGTGAGACATCAAATAACCTGAAACTTCTTAAAAACCTCTGGACCTGGCACAGCTAATGACATTGCAACCTTGCATAGGTGGCAAGTGCCTCTGATAATAACCACAGAAGTCTTGCTTATATGCAGAGCATAGAATTAGGTCTGTCCTATTCTGTAATTTGAGGGAAGGGGTGTATTTCAGTTGTTTAACTCTTTCTTTGATTATGCAAGTGCTTGCTGGTTGCAGAGATTAATGCATGAAGCCAGCTGTGCCACAGTGCAGGTTTCTGAGCCGCATAGTAAACTGAGTGCCCTGCTCCTTAAGGATCACAGAATACTATTTCCCTGCTCTCTGTGTTTGCAGCAACAATTTGGATTGAGGAATTGTGCTCTGATAAGGAGATGCTATGTTCATTCCAAGATTTGGCTACTTATGAAATATATCATCTCAGTAGTTAGAAGACATTTGTTTTCCTTTAAATTAATCTAGGAATTATTTTCTTTTTAATTAACATAAGGAGTGTAATCAATGGAAGGTGAGTCAGGAGAACAAGCTGGGCTTCAGCTGTTTACTAGTGGACTCAGGGCCTTTTAAAAGAGTTGTTTTGTGGCTAACATCACTTAGAGCACTGAAGGTCAGGTGCAGTTTCAGTGTAGTTGGAAGTAAATTGAGGTTTATGATACCTTACACCAGCTGAACATAGGCCCATGCTATTTTGGCCTTCAAAGCAGGCAGTTCATACTCACAAGTTAAGACTTTTCTGTATGAAACTTCCATTAACACTTGCTCATCATACAAATCCTGCTAATGCCTCTCGATCCACCTGTGTGTTTTTGATGAAGGCTGGGCTATGCTGCCAGATTAGGATGTAGCTGTTTTGTGTCCTCAAAGCACATCAAATCCTCTAGTCTTTACTCCTCAGTTCAATAAGGACAGCATCTCGGTAAACTGAAGGATTTGAATACATTTCTTTCTAATTTCCTTCCATTCACTCACTCTGATCATTATACTAGGATCTCAGGCTAGAGTTCATCAAAAACCACAATCAAATGTGGTTCTTAAATATTTTGCTATGCTTTTAGATATTAGCTTCAGTGTTTCCCTTATCTTAATAAAGGAGATTCCATGTTTTATTTCTTCATTTTATATACTTCCTCAATATCAATCTTGATGTTTTCTTCATCACTTCAGGGTCCTTTTCTTTCACTGAGAAATTTTCCTTCAGATACACTTCATATTCAGGACATTATAATTCCATTTATTTTCAGGAGTAGCAGAACATCTTTTCATTCTGGTAGTGACCCAGATACTACATTTTCATTGTCCTCTTCCGTTTGTCTCTGTAAGTGTCCTGACACATCCCAGCCACATCTGACAGCAATTTTCTGGCATATGCTTAGGTAGTCAGTCTCACTAAAAAGCTCTTCTTGTTAACCACAGAATTTCTAATGAAATCCCACCATGTAGGGGAGGTTTTAAAACCAGTAGAAAGAGAGGAAAGGGTGTGACTTTTTCATGCATTATAGAGGTTCCATGGAGGGACAACACGACATCTGTGGGACAAACACTTGATATCTTCTTTCACCTGATGAAGTGATAACTCATGGCTCTGCTAAAGTCTCTAGTGCCCTCATCCCAGGTGCTGCAGCTGTAACCTACAATTGTTTCCGTTTCTTTTCTTGCCACGGTAACACAGGTGCACTTCAGCAAAGATAGATCTCAATCACTACTGGAGGAGAGAGTATCTTCTCGCTGGCTTTCTCTGGGCTGCTGGAAGTATGGCACAGTAGTGGGAAGTAAAACTGATCTATTCTTGCCAACACTTTATTAATATAGCTCCTAGAACATCTTGATGCAGAGGAAATAATTTTCTTTATACATTAATAGAGTTGAAAATATTAAGAGCTCGTCATTCATCACTTAAATTGTCACTTGACGTTCTGAACACAGGAGGATGTTGTGTTTATTGCAAGTAGTGGGGTGTTGGCTTAAGAATTTTAATGGTGCCTATTATAACATAGAAAAAGCAGCAAGCCATTTTTATCATGCATAAAAGCAAGTGGAGCATCTGATAGTTTCCACATTAGACCCAAGTGTTGGGAAAAAAAATGATCTAGTGAAAAATACTCACCATGAAATACACAAAGTCCAAAATTTTCTATCTTATATTCAGTTGCTATAACTTCTTTTAATGAGAATCTCTGAGATGTGAGAATATGTCAAGAGGCTTCAATCTTGCATATAATAAGACAGCTGAAGAAATCTCCTCACCAAAAAATTCTGGAATTAATCTTAAGTCTCAAGTCACTCTTTACATTTTTCAGTACAATGTTTGCAATAAATCAGACATTTTCATTTTAAAACTGTAATCAGCTAAATCGTGAAGGGAATTCATTTATAAAGAAGGCAAAAGTATAAAAAATTATCTGTCTCCTTACTCACCAGCTTAATACGTTCAATAACTCAGAAGTCCTTGTGTGAATCCAGAAAGCAGAAAAGAATATATTCCTGTTAGCATTTTCCACAGGAGACATATTCCCACAGAAGTACCTGCAAGGTGATTAGCTTATTTAGTTTCATGTCTCATTTACCAAGGCCTTGGAAATAATTTAGGAGAAAGATGTTTTCTGCCACTTCATTAATATGTATAATGAATTTTGTTGTCTTAGCACAGTCCTTATGTTTGCCTTGTGTAAAATGCACTTTAGTGGCCTGTCAAGATTTTGCTTTTTGCTGAAGTGTGGTTTAAGCAGGGAGTAAAGAACTGCAGGCCAGAAGATGTACAGAGTAATTTGGAGGACAGAGATGGCAAGTTCAGTTTTATATCTACTGTGAATCCCTGGCATTTGTTTCAGGTCTTCAGATGACACATATGGTATAAGTAGCTTGCTATAGTTTAACAAAGAGTTACATCTTCTGAGAATCTACATACTATGCACATCTAGGATCCCTTAAGCGAAAAAAAAATAGTGATTTTCAGTGGGTGTCATGGAGTTTTATACAATTTTTCATTGAGACTGACTGTGCCCTGCTCCTTGATTGTTTATAGGGAGTGGTAGCTATTGTAAATGATGAGTCAGATCCAAATTATGTTGGATACCTCTATGCTTTTTAGTTGGTTAGCTTACAAGATAATCAGACAGCTCTATTTAGAAAAAATCAGGAAATTTTGTTAAGGGAAAGCTGTGTCAAAGCTCAGGGATTGCAAACATTTTGAGTTTAGAAAAGAAATTAGAAATAAGTTTGAAAACAGACCTCTGAAACTCACTCTCCAAAGGATTGAGGAAATTTTGATGGAGACTGATAACCTGTACTCCTACCTATTTTAAATACAACTATTCCAGGTACAGAAGAGATTCTGCTTTTACAGCTATGTAAAACATGGCAGTTGCAGACAGTATTAAAATGCAGCCAATTTTAATTGTAGTATCTATCTCTGATGTAGGTATTGACAGTTGCAGAGTACTTATAGAAATGACAACATTCAAGAGCTCTTGAATGAGGTGATGTGCAAAGTAATCAAAATGACTGACCGGATGTTAGATCCAAGTCAAGATATATCATCTTTTCTTAAGTGGTTCTATCCATCTTAAATTGATGTGTTTTAATATCAGATGCTTCTGTAATAAGCCTAATTTTAGAACTAGGCTCCATTTAAATGACTAAGGATGGTCTTAAAGCAATACTCATTTTTAGGAAAATACTCATTTAGGAAAGATGTGATTGTGTTGAACTCAGAAGTAAGGCCAAAGTTCCACCTCAAAATAAAAAATAAAATGGAAAAAAGATATAGTAGAAAGAGAAAGAAAGGGGTGGTGTTTAACAAAAGATACAGATACAATTCCTATAAGAAAATATTTTTTTTCTTCTTTTCTTATAAAAACTGCTGAGTTGAAACATGGAAATTGTTGCAAATATCATCCTTCTGCCTGTACTCAAACATATTAGACTTAGGTGATCTTATGATTAGTTTGTTTAAGGCAAGTGGAAGCAAGAAAATTTATAAGCAAAATGCAAAATTTTCATAACAGGTTGGGAGATCTGTTTAACTCAGCCCTTGTCTTCTAGGGAGCATTAAGCATGGCTAAAGTAGAGAGGAATGGTTAAGGATGCAGTCATTCTAAGGTATGGTAACATCTCTCTAGGATTATTGATGTTATTTATTGAACAATTAACAAACTGAATGAAAATACAATAATGTTAATTTCATGAAATAGAGCAATTTTATTTAGCTATTGGAGCAAGGAGTGAAAGAATTACCCCATGCAATAAGAATACCTGTAGGTATATCATAGAGCTTGTAGAGTACCAAATTTAGTCTTTACTCTAAATCAGAAAAAATAGAAACCTGAGCAATTTTTCCTGATATTTGCTATAGTATACAGAGAGAACTGGAGAGCTGGAAGTGAAATCTGTCTTATATTTATTCACAAACAAAGATAAACCAGTACATTTGATACTGGTTTTCAGAGTACCTTATGATTCTCATCATCTTTCCCTAATTAGCACTGTTTTTCAGCCAATTCTACTGTTTATTGTAATTGGCAAACAGCCAATTGTAATTGAACAGCCCTGAATTTTATTAATGACATAGTCACCACTTTATTCACGTCCCCAGGTTTCTCCATATCCCATATGCTCCCTTTCCCCTACTCATGACTTGCTTATCTCTTCAGACAAAGTGAACAAAACATCAATAGTAAATTAATTAAGTTATTTACTTTTACTATTATTTACACGAGATGTGAAAAGACTCCAAATTTCATTAAGGAGAATAAGCAATTACAGGATATTCCGCTTGGATACCTTCAACAGGCTTAAAGAATTCCGCAAAGGACTGTTATTTTGATAACTCTAATGATTTCAAATCCACTGAAACAAATGCATATTCATGATTTTCTTACCAATTCCATGATGAACAATCTAATATAAAAATCTGACTATCAGAATCTTTCTTTTCACTGTCAATCATGCAGCCCTTGAAATAGCACAGTGGAAGAAGTTCATTTCATCATACAGTGATGAAATGAACTCCTTCCACTGGAGCTAAAAGCTGCCTTTGTACATCTTTAATCGTAATTCAAAATGTGATGTTTGTATTTATATTACTACTGTAGAAGGGCTGGGGCCAGGATAGGTGAATATTGTGGAAGAATATTCACAAAAAAATGCATTCTTCAGAAATAAGAAAAAAACCAAACCACAACAAAAATCTCTTCGATAATGTTAGGAGCCTTTTTACTGTATTCTCTAGAATCAGCTGTTTCTTCTGAAAATGTCATGGAAAGCAAAGTCGTATATATTCACTGCAGTAGGCTCCCCCATTAAAATTGGTTAATGGGTAGCTTGCATGACAAATTTAGAACACTTTTAAATCCATTTCTTATAAATATGTGTGTGACAGCAAGCTTTTCTTTCTAAAATGTAACAGAACTAATCACATATGGAAAGTTACACAAATACTTAGGAGTCCTGCTGAATCAGGCACAAGATATTAGTGGTACACAGGGTTAAGACAGATTTGTGGAAGATTCCTCCTCCCTGTCTAGGAGGACCCTGTAGTACAAGCCACTAGTAAGTAACACTTCAAACCACTGTATATCTATCCAGTCAATGCTGAGATAAATTTTACAGGTGCTACTTTGCAAATATTGCAGAATAAGAGAGTCCCTTCTCTTATAAAACTCATTACAGATAGTTTAGAGATTATGAGAAAAGTCACACAAAACTGAGGGTGCAAATCATCCCATTCTGATAGTGGAATGACTCTTAGAACAGAGTCTAAAAGAAAAATGCACAGAACATGACATTATGTTAGTAAAAGGCTCATTTTTCCATGGCATCCTGAAAGAACAATAATTAAGGATAATCACTCTCCATACATTTAGCAAAAATATTTTAAATAAACAAAATGGTGCTTGAAAGGTTCTTCTATGCACAACAAAAATATAAACCTTTAAATGACAACAAAGATAGCTTGACCTTCTATATTTACAAGTTTATTTGTCTGCTTGTCATTCCAGTACTGACCTCATGTACAGAGCAATAATAGGAACCAAAAATTTGTTGGCAGCGTTGACAACAGTTTCAGTTCCACTGTGCATGCGCAGTGCAAATTGAACAATGCAGATTAATATAAACCCATTTAAGTATTTACAAACACTGAGTCTGTGCCAAATGATGCAATAATCTGTTTTACTTACTGGAAAGAAAAGAAATAATGAAAAAATGCTGCTTTCATTATGTCTTTTGACAAAGACTAATGCATTATTTTCTTTCATGTAATTTCAATAATTATTTTTTTCTTTAGTTTAGGAAGCTAAAGAATGCCCACAGACTGTGTATGAGTAAAAAGCCACATATCTGGTGTGGGAATAGATACAAAATAGTGTCTTCCTAAGTATGTATGACTTGTTTGTTTGGAAATGATTTTTCCATATGGGAGGATTCAGCTATTGGTGAAAACTGGAGTCTATCATTTATTTTGGCATAGGAAGTGGGAAATGAGGGCTGACTCTACACAAGAATTTGTCTCTCTCTTACCTCAGCTTTATCCCCAGAGAATCTACCCTCAAGGGAGAATATCTCGCACCTGACACTCAGTCTAGAGTTGAATGAAAGCTTAAAAAAGACTTCAGGGAAACCCATTTGCAACAAAAGGTTAAGGTGCACTTCCTATCTCTGTTCACTTTTTTTACATCTGGAGATCTTCCCACTGGCACATCTCTGAGGAGTATGGGTCCCTTCTAAAGAGAGAGTGAAGTGTCTGATTCCACCAAGTACAGGCTTGGTATCCATCCTGCACTGAACGAAGACATATCTGGTGTGGTTTACTCACAATGAGCAGCATTGTCAAGCTGCACCACCACTGGACTTATTAGAAATGCTGTACATAACAATGGCCCAGGCCCAGGATACCACCAGGAAAACTGCATCCAGCAGCAGGGGGTGAGCAGGGGGCAGTGCTGGGTTGCTCCCTCCTAAATGGTGCCAGAGGCTAGGTTAAAATTTCAGCAGTGTGGACTGTCTTGTGCTGGCACTCAGACCTGAACTCCATCTCTCTGATTAGTTTATTACTGCAGAATAAGGCATAGTGTTTAATAGCCCACAAGTAGATTTATCTTCCTGATATTTGTCTGAATGCATTTTGAACACATGTAATTTTGTATCTTCCAGGCCTGATGGGGGTTTTACAGTCAATTTCAGTGAGAAAAACCCAAACCAATGCCAAAAGTCTTCAAATCCCCATTCATCTTGTCCAAGAGTTAAAGAATTCAAGGTGTGTAATTTAGATTGTTTAGAGAGCTTTTTAATATACATGTGAAAGAAACAAACAATGCTTGATAATGCTGTATCAGCCAATAACTCAATACTCATACATATAATAAGCTTAATGAAAAAAAAAAGAAGCCCAACCATTGCTATGAAAATACTGTGTAAACATGTACAGATTTTTCTATAGCTATGTATAGATTTTTACTAATTATGGAACACATCACTATGTTAATTTGTCACATGCCATTGGCAGATTGATAGCTTATGGGAAAATGTTGCAATTATTAACAGCATTTGATTTTTTACAGACAATTCATATAAACATTTAGCAGATTGGCATAGATTTTGAAGCATTTTACTGTATAATTTACCATATTTTACACTTAATTAATAGTTATATAACATTTGAAAGATACCAGCTGCAATCTGAAATCTGTTAAATAATTACACAAATATTATCTATTAATTATTTAAGGAAAGCATGTGAAATGCCATTTCATTAATTAGCACCATGGATTTAAATTTTTTTTGTCTGACCCCTTCAACAACATAAATTAGTAAAAACATTAGCTTCTAAAAATGTTAGACTACCTTCACTGTGACAGCTGCCACATTAGTGTAATGGTGAAAGAATGAACCTAAGTATGAGGTTGTACAGTGGGTTGAATCTGAGTTGACAGACAGATTTTTAGACCAATAACGCTTCTCACGATTTATACACTTAAACCGCACAGAAAGGCGGGAGTTCCTCTTGTTCCAGCCCGCCTGAGGGAGGTGGGGGCGGCCTGGGAGCCTCCGGGCCCCACCAGGCCGAGGCCCCGGGCCCCTTCTCCTCTTCCTGATGCTGCGGCACCGACCCTGGGTCAGTGGGGAAGGAACAATCCCAGAGCCCAGGCGGCTAAACCCAGCCATGGACTGGCACAGAGCTAAACCCATCCATGGACTGGCACAGAGCTAAACCCAGCCATGCACTGCCACATAGCTAAAATCTTTCCAGACCAGCTTCTTGGGACTGGTGGGTCCCCCCAGTTCTCCACATGGAGCCAGCGGGAGCCTCGTTTCTGCAGCCGGCAGCACAAAAAGAGCGCGGCTTTCTTCACCATAAAGCCTGAACAAGAACATTCTTCAGCATAGAGGTTTTGGAGTCAGAGAGAGAGTGAGCCATGTGAGCTGGAGCTGAAAATGGCAATGGAGAAAAGGGGCGGTGCCGCTTTCCTCGCGCGAAGCTTAAAAATCCTTTTGGCATGAGGTGGTAAGAAACTGTAATATCTCAAACTGTTTGTCTCTTTGATCCATTTGAAGTATATGGGGGGATGGAAGACTTACATGTGGCCTGTGATGTTTGTGAAGGGTTGCCTGTGTCAGGATATATAGAAACAGTGAGAGGCTTTTCAGGATTTGTGGCAAAAAAAGCCTTTATGTTCAGGCCAAAATAACCCATCCTTAAAAAGGTTGATAACCCCATGTGATGGCCCATGTGTGGCAGTTGAAAAAACTGATATTTTTTCATAGAAGAGATGTATTACACCACAGCAGATTGTTTCTTTCCGGGTGGGTCTGTTGTTGGGGGTAGTTTGAGAAACCATGCAATGCAAGAAGAAACTCTTTTTTTACCTTAAGCATAAGAGAGAGACTTTTTGAGAATTGTAACACTGAATAAAATCCTATGTTGTGTTATCTTTTGTGCTAGTTAAATAAAAAGAGTAAAGTGCTGAGAAGAAGGGGGGTGGTGTTTGTTTTAATTTCTTGTTGTATCTTTTAACTTTTAATTCTGTTAGTAATAAAACTTTCTCCTTGTACTGCAACTGTTTAAGTTTGAACCTGTTTTGCCTCTCAGCTATCTAGTTTTCCTCAATATTTTCTTATTTTGTTTTCCTTATAAAATAACTGATATTTTAGGTGCTTGACGCTTAGTTGTGTCAAACCACAACAGGCTGTATAAGACTGTTCAAATATATGAGCAGTCCCAGCAAAATAAATAGTATAATTTCGTGCTGAATTTAAGTTGATGGCAAAGTGTTTTGCTTGATCTCAGCCTACAGATTAACAATTGAAATTATTTACATCACAAAACTCAAAGGTCCTGTGTTTTGACACTAGTTTAAGAAGGTGTGCTTGAAAAAAACCCTTCCAGGTAGTGATATACATCTAAAATAATCTCCTAACATCTATTATTCCACAGACAGGAGAATTTCTCAAGAAGAGATGGTGTCTTTGCAACAAATTATCACTCATTTGTTTTTACTCCCCTGACTTATCTGGTAATTTGTGTAACTTGTATAAACTTTTACCTTTAACTCATAGAAGAAAAGAAGGAGAATTGTTGCAATGGGGAGAATGATATCCACTTTACATTCTTAAAAACACCATAATCTTGAAGATATTAATAAAGGAAAAATATTGGGAGTTTTGTTTATTGAAAATATGATATCAAAAGATAGTCAAAATTAATTATACAGTAAGAAATACTATGTTATGAACTGATGCTGTCCTTATTATTTAGCAGTACTCTTTTTATCTGTCTCTCTAGTTTTCCTACTATCCTTAGCTCAATAACACACTTGTTGCATAACGGGTCCTGGCAAATCAAGTTCAAATTAAGTTAAAAAATTTTTCCTAGTATCTTTTCCAATATTTCTTCTGAGCAATCAAGAGTTACTAACTCTGACTCCTGGTAATGTGGATGACAAATTTTAAACTTCAGCTAGTATAAAATGCAGGTTTAAGCCATATATTTGACTAGCCAGTAGTTTTCTAGCTAAGATCTTACTAATACATGCAAAGTGCTGCATATCTTGCAACACAGTGTTCAGAAGCTTGGAAAATAATATTTAATAGACATGTTTTTAAAATTGGCAACTTCAGGCAAAAAAAGGCAATAGATTTTGTGTGTAAGTGAAAACTCTGCACTAAAGTATTGGAAAATAATCCTGGATTAAGTGGTTCAGAAACATGGGGTTAGACTCAGTTTATACTTTTTTTTGGCTGTGATTCTATCCACAAAACCATGGTGTGAGCTGGTTGGTAAAACAAATTGGGGGTGTTGTTTTATACATATTTTTTAATGGATTGTTTTCCTCTTTTAAAAATAAGTTCCTCTTTATAGTAAGCTCTTATCAATCTAAACTGTGAGAAAGTCCCGTTTAGAAAATGTTGAACTGGATGTTTTTGAGCAGTTCATTAGATAATGATCTAATTTAATAAATTTTCTGTGGAACAGCCTACATGTTTTGGCAAGCATATAATTGTCCTAAAATTCTGCTTTAAAGCAGTGCATCTCCCCTAATTACTTCAGTGGAAACTCACTTGCCAAATTCTTATGAAACTAATCAGAGCTGAACTTGAAGTAGTCCCCCATGCTTCATGTAAAGGTAGGACACACACTGAGGTTATTCTGTGGAAGTGAGCCTAAAACATTTGAAAGACAGAACTGTCCCCAAAAGAATGATTACTTTTCATATTTACACACCCAAAGTTAAAGATATCCTCAGTTTCCTCTTGCTTTGGTAAAATGTCCTGGAAAAGTTTAGGTCCCATAATACTTCTCACCATCACATTTCATACTCACAGATTCCTATTGCTTTATACAGGATTCGTTCTAGGGCTTCCTTTAGGGTGTATTGCTTTGTCTATCCCACTCCCTCTTTTTTTCCCAGTTCGTTGACATGCCAAGATTTGTCATTGGTTAGATGAGGGAACACAGGTGGCACCATTTCTTCCAGCAGGGCCGTGCATTTTCTAGTCTCTGACCTTGTTCATTAATTTCTTCCATGGTGGAATATATAGAATTCTTTCCATTCCTTGTCATAATAGAGACTACCTGCATTTTCATAAAACTTTCAGCCAGTATCTCAGTGAAATATAAAGTAATGGGAAGACATGGGTGATATATGTATATATTACAATAATACAACTGAAAGATAAATTGACAATGTGATGCCATTTTCACATTAGCCATTTTCTCAGAACATTGGCTGAGCAATGGTTATAGCAAAAGCAGAATGTATTGAGAGACGGATAACAAAGAGGGAAGAAACACAAAGAAAGTCCTTCATATTGCACATGTGAACAGATCAGGTTTGTTCAGTATAGGCAGAGGCACCATTCTCCCTCTATTCCGGAGAATTAATGCCATAAGGATGAATTAAAAACCATAAAATTTGCTGAGGTGATTACAGGAGAGAGGCATTGGTTTTATTTAGAGTACACTTAAGTCCCATTTACAAATATTTTTCCACAACCAGGATGTGCAATCCTGAAGTTTTTCTGATGATCCTATAACCCATGAAAGTTAAAAATAAGAAAGTAAATATCATAAGTAAAATTTTAAAATCATAAAGGATAGGAACACTAGAGTATTAAATGTATCTTTGAAAGAAGAGAAAAGGAAAAATAGCCAAATGAGATTACACTTAACATTTCTTGCAATGTGTGAAACCGGCATAAAAGTGAAAGGCTATTTAAAGTGCACAAATAAAATTCCTTTCACAAGAAATTTCTTTAACTCACAGGACTCATGACCATTTCAAATAATTGTGCACAAGGGGTAGATTAGATTCACAAAATAATTAGTCATAGAAAAAAAAGAACATCTAAGGCTACAATGTATTTTAAAATAGATAAAGATTTATTCAGTCAGTTAAAGAGGCAGCTTGTTATCCATATTTCAGGACAGCATCTCAATATTAAGACTTAGAATGAAATTGCCTTACAGGCAAACACATATATGGTAAATGTTGAAAAAAAACCTTAGTAAATTTTAGTATTTAGATGTAGGGCTTTAGCACACTGACATACTGTATCTATATTTATTCTTTCTGTATAGTATGAGACGGGAGGATGCCCTGAGTAAAATAATCATTAATGGCAAATAGGAATAGATTTGTGTCACGAGTTATTGATAAGATAAAGTCCTGAGTAAGCAATTCCAGATCCATACAATATGGAGGTATCACTGGCTTCAAACAGAGGATAACCATGGTGCTTCAATCAGGCTAATTAGCTGTGCAGAAAAATGCCCAGGCTAATTAACTTTGGCAGAGTGCTATTTGAATAAGACTATACTGCTCTGGGAGCTTAGTTACTGTCCCTGTGCTAAGCAGACGTAAGGTCTGCTTAATAGTTATGATTCATTATCCTTTTCTACTATCTGGTTGCCAAGAGCTTTTATTTTCAGGGAATTTGTTTCACTGCTGTAAGAGTGTGTGCTATGGTATGCAGTATCCAGAGGCTCCTGTTACAAATGACAGGCTGATCTACCCAACACCAGGACCTTTAAAGTGTGGTCTGACTAAGCACACCAGCTCTGAAAGATACATGAAGGACAATGCCTAAAATCAGTTTAATACCTACTTAGAGGTACACAAACCTAAGAAATCTGTAAAGGGATTTGAATCTTTATTCTCAATATTTTGGGGGAGCTAGTTAAATCTAAAAAAGGTTTAAAGGCCTGGAGTTCAAACCTTCCCACCTGGAAGCTGAACTTTCCAACTTTCAGCACTCCTTCATTCTTGGAATATATTGCTGTAGTTATGGGCCACAAGTAATTCTTCAGAACTATTACACTATGTAACATAGTGCAATTTGATGTGAATATTCTTTTTCTTTCTCTGGCTATTATGTGGTGTAGATAATGGGTAGTTTTGTCACTGTCATACAAGCAGTTTAGCCTCTAGAAGATCTCTCTCTGCTCTCAGAAATTCATTCCTTGAATTACTTTCTTCTTGCGGGATGAACCCTAGTAAAACTGAAATGTCAAATGCTAGCAAGGAGAGATGATATTTTATCAGATACTTACATCACAGTGACTGAGTAAAACTCAATCAAGTACATTTCTCTTTTTTCCCACAGATTGTTGGCAACTTGTTATTAAGAAAGGCTAAAGATGAATCATAAATGTTGAACAGACCTTACAGCTACACGCAAACAATGAAGACAGCAACAGACTGGTAGGCAAGAGCTGGAAAAGACCTATATGGGCACGCAGGTCAGCCTTCTGTCAGTGCACAACTGCTCTCTACATTTCAAGGACAAGAGAGGTAAAATTTCAAGGGGAAATAATGATTTGCCTTGCATTTATGACAACAACAGAAGTATTACATTTATTTGTTAGGTTTCTGTCTAGGCTAACTCTATGTTTCAGTGCACTGACCTGGTTTTACTTTCTGTACTGAGGCTACCACCAATTCCATAGAAATGTTAATACAAAGGATTTTATTGCTTGAAAGTGAAAAAATGTAAATATTTCAAGAATTGCTGTTCTCAAGGAAACAAAATAAAGACATGTGCAGAACTGTGTCCGTGATCTCACTATCTGTTCCCGTTATGTTCCTAAGAAGCCGCACAGTGTAGGCATACGAAGACCACTACTCTGAGGTCTCACACCCATGCTTGTTCAGAATTACTAAGGATTCCAGATATGCAGGTTGTAGTGATTTATAAGCAGGAACTACTCAGCCTTGGAGATTCTTGGCTATTGGAATCCACAATGCAAACCCAGGAAATAGGCCTTACCCCAAAGATGCTCAAAATATTTCTTAGTGATCTCAGTGACAAACATGGAATAGTTTCTGGTACATTTCTATATAAACACAGGAGTTGATAGGCTGGTAACTAGAAAAAATCTTCTTATTTTTAAAATTTTCTGAGTTAAAAATTATATCATGATGTTTTAATTCAATAGCCTACAAGACAATGTAATAGGAAACTGAGAACATGGATAGGAGCAGGAGGATGAGTCTCTTGGAAAGCAGGAATTCATAGCAGAGTTTAGACACCCTTCCCTTTCTTTTGACTTGTGAGAGGATTGATGTCTGCTGTCATCTGTTCTGGAGGAAACTCACGACACTAAACACTTCAACAGGATCACTTTGTACTTTTTCATGGCATGAAAGACTAATGAAACCTTTTTATTTAAATAAAGGGGGAAGATGAAGCCAAATTTAGGCATAAGTCATCTGATCAAACCTAACTTATCCAGAAGTCAGGGATGAAGCCTAAGCGGGTCAGCTTGGTTCATAATAAGTGGACACAGAGGGACAAACACAGCATACAAAAAGTGAGTGTAATGACTAATTGGATGCTTTCCGGGGCTGAAGAGAGAGGCAGAACAATTATTGTACTTTGGGATTCATACACTAAGCTCACCTGTTCTCCACTGCCTTCTCTATCCTGTGATGGTACCAAACACACAGACTTTCTGCAGACATCCAAGTTCTTATCAAAGTGCTATGTGAGATTGTAGTGGTTTGGTTCAAAATATCCATTACTTACTTATTTTCTTCTGTGAGATAAGAATTTGGAGAAAGCAAAGCAGACACAAAACTTAAAAGAATGTAGAGAAGTTTACTAACAGAACTAAAAGAAAAATGGAAGAGTCAGACTAAACCTTCAGAACCCTTCTCTTCGCCTAACCTTTCTCCTTTCTCCCACTGATAAAATATAAAGACAGCCCTTGAGATTTTCATTCAGTGTGCCATCTCTATAATAATCTCTTTTTCAGTTCACTTAGGGAGAGCAGTCTCTCTTGCTCATTCTATGGAGACATCTCCACAAGAAACAGTTCTCTCATGGCTTCAATGTCACAGCAAGACAGCTGCTCGAGTTGGTTCTGTGCTTGCATATGAAAGTCCTTTCCCTCGACTTACAGCTTTCCCCACAACTGTTTTAGAAGGTTCAATCTTTAGCTAATGGGGTACCATTTTAAGGATGAGCTGTTCAGAAGCAAATGGTTCTCTTCATCTATCTCTAGAAGCATCTTCATCTCTTGGAACAGAGGTCTTCTTTTTGCCTGAGAGCAAGGGTCTTCATCACTTTCATCTGTCTCTGTTCAAACTCCTCATCAAATCACACCTACTTCAACATTTGCTTGTTTCAGCACAGGGTACTTTTGCTCATGGTTGCTGTATGAACACCCCACTGCCCACACTTTCATGAAATTACAACGGATACTCTGATGTATTATAGTCCATCACCATAGCCTTACAACAGAACTTCATCTCCTAGGTTTGAAGCATCTCCTTTCTCCTCTCTTGGAGTTTCAGCCCTTCCTTCTTCACTGACTTTGGTATCTTTATGGTATTTTCTTTGTGTGCCTTCACCCATCCCTTTCTTTTGACTTGGGAGAGGATTGATGTCTATAGGCTTCATCTGTTCTGGAGGAGCACTAAACAGGTTAATTTCACCCAGGCCTTGCATCTGGAATTCGCTTATCACTTACCACGTGATCTTTGCCAAGCAGCGGCCTCAGAAGAGTTTTGGCCACACTAAGTGAGGGCTGGCCTGGCCGAGCCGTGCTGCCTGCATGGAGCAGGGTGGCAGCAGCTGGCCCACATGGAGCAGGGCCGTGAATGGAACAGGGCCACGTGGCTCTGGGGTGGCTGTCTCCTGGCCAGCCTGGCCTGCACTGAGGGGGCTGTGCTGAGCGTCCAGTGAGCAGAAGTGGCTGAGATCTCAGCCAAGCCGCACCGCAGCCGACCCAGCATGGCCGCTCCGAGCAGGGCACTGCCCAGCCCCCCCGGGCGGTGCCGCAGGCCCCCCCAGTTACCTGTCCGAAAGCCAGAAGCAAGAGAGCTTTCCCAGGGCTTGTTCATTCTTAAATGTAGATCATAGAAGAGTGTCAAGCTTCTTAAATGGCTTTAAAAAATTGCCAATATTCAAACTAGCCAGTTGAATGGTTCTATTGGGTCTGGAGGAAGCTGTAAGCACCTCTTTGCAAAGAATTACTTCCATGGCTGATGGAGCCCTCTTTAACTAAAAACCCAAACTATGCTACACCATGACAGAGATGTATCAGAATCTCTGGTTTTGGAGATGCCAGAGGAAAGAGTCTGTCACTGAACTTTAAATTTCTAATTCAGCATAAATATATATAGAGAAAATATGACTAAGGCAACACCCAAAAAGGATTTTGTAGTATATAAAAAGTACATGGTACAGTACATGGTACTGCAGTTTCACTCTTGGATGAAATAGAGGGCTCTTGACAGAGATCAAGATGGATCGCCTGACTGTTCTTTCCATCCTTAAATTCTGGCTAAAAATTACAAGGCAGAACAGCTCTGTTCTTAGAGCTACTAGAAACATTTTCTGGAATGGAATTTTACTCATTTGGTAGTTCGAGAGGTCAATTTGATGTACTTTTGGAGTGATATACAAAATGTTAGACTGCATTAATTTTAAGAGAAAACATGTCACCAGGTTGAACAGTGAATATGAACTTCTGGGTTTGTCTCTTTGACACATAGAGAGCAAAAAATTAAAAATGAAACCAGAACCATTTAGAACAAAACTCATTCTTTTAGGATCAATATTCAACTCCACTTGAAATGCTTTGCAATGTATTATCTCAATAAATTCTGTTGGGGGTATGAGTATGCAGCTTTTGGGGATTTGTTCTCTTAAGTACAACAACTTGATTTTTTGATTTATATATTGAATATTTCTATTGATTCCATGAATTACATTACATAATTCATACTAAGATAAGAAATGAAAATACTGCTTTCTGTCTAGGTCATGGGGAAAATGATCAAGTATTGTCTCTTATTTGGTGAAAAAACCTTATACAATGTATGAAAAACACTGTAATGAAATATTTCACAGATGGAAGATGATTAATAAGGAGAGATATTAAATGTCTTGTCAGAATGATGATGTAATATCATTAACACAAATAGTGGTGTCAACACTGCAAGCCACTAATCATTTAAAAAGAAAAAATGTAGAGAAGAGACAGAATAACAAAAAGAAAAGGATCTGACTGATTTTATGGCATAAACATTTATATTGAAAAGCTCTATTTTCTTGGAGGTTCCAGCAAATAAACTTCAATAAAATTTTGAAAAGTGGCCTTTTCCTTTGGGTTTGCTTTTATTTGGTCTCTCTGTAAAGTAGATGAGAACATATAGAGCACTTCAATGACACTGACTACATTTACCAATGAAAGAAAAGGATGGTATTAGTGAAATTAGTGAAAACGTGAGTTTTTAATTCAAGAGAAAATGTGTATTACCACTACTACTATTATTACTACTACTATTATTATCATTATTATTATTATCATCATCATTATTATTAGTAGTAGTAGTAGTAGTAGTAGTAGTAGTATTTACTGTGAGGACAGGAACAGGTTCCCAGACAAATTGATGTCCCAACAGAAATGAATATTCAAACTTTATGAAATCTTTCAAGGCTGTGTTCCAACAGCAAAACAAAAGTATGCATCTTGACCATACTTCTAGGCATTCTGGTGTTGAAATTACTGATCATAAGAGCTTTACTGCCTGAAAATGTAGAGAGTGATGTCCTTACATCCTATAAATAAAAAGTTTCATCCCTATTCTGTACTCATTGTTGGCAGAAAGGTGACACTGTGCAACAAACACTTTTCTTGCAGAAGTTTAGAGTTTTTTAAGTACCCAGAGGTCCATGCTGAAGAGTTATTGACATTATTTTTGTTTGGTTGGGGGTTTTTGGCATTTATTTTTCTATTAATATCTGTTTTCTTAAAAGTTAAATGTCCCTTTTGTTCTGGTCAGCAATTCCTTAGAGATTCTAATTAAGTCTTGTCCATTACAGCCCATTAGATGCATTAGATGGTGTTAAAAAGCAATTTGGTTTCCTTCCCCAGCCCATGCCAGCATGCTTACCCAATTACTTCCACAGAGCTTTAAAGACAAAATTTTCAAAAGCATCAGCATCGGCAAAATGCTGTTTTCAGTAAGTCAGTGGTCATTCCATTGACTTCAAATTGACAAGAAACAAAATAGCAAATGTCCTTGTATCTTTAGGGACCCAAAGATGTCTAAATTATGGGAGAGCACTGTAATACATTACAGCAATACCCTTAAGCTAATTAGTTGCTGCTTTCAGCAGCTTCTTCTGTCAATATAATTCAATTGCTTAAGAGTCTCTTCCCTGTTCTGGTTTTGGAGAGTAATGGAGACATTTTTATTATAACTGACACTGGCAATGAGATTTTAGAGCTAACTTTATGAACCTCATTTTTTTTTTCCCTCTAGAAACTATACTTTTAGAAACAGAAAAACAAATATTGGAACTTATAAGCCTCTCTATCAGGGTGGAAAAGAAAGTAGAAGCAGTCAAAGAACTCCTGAAATCATTGTACATATAATAATTCACAAAAAATGAAAGAAAAAGTAAACAGCCAAGATTGGAGTAATCTCATTGCAAAATATAGAAAGCTGTGTCCCAAATACTTTTCCGAGTATCAGGGGTATTGTTCTTCTGAATGTCCTTCAGTGTCCTCCTCAAGTTTATTTTTGTTTTTAGGTAAAATACCATTGTGAGATTTTTTTCTCACAGTTTTAACTTTGAATATGTAGAAGTTAAAGTTCTTTAATGATGGAAACAAAAGCTTGTTTTTACATTATGAATATATTTATTGTTAGTATTTTGAAGAAAAACCCCACATTCCTGATAACGATTATTAGAGACTGGACGTCGATCTCGTTCAGGTAGGATCCAGTATTTAAGACAAGCTGACTGTCATGGCTCTATAAGGTTCCTAAGAAAGGCTTCACAAGGGAGAGCAGATTATTACTGCAGCTCCTTGGAGGAAATTCAAAGCCCTCACTCAGCCCTTTATTGCTGTTAAACTTCCTAGACAGTTACTACTTTGGGGATTTAATAAATACTGACAAATCAACCAACTTTTATTTTGTGTCCAAGTGGCAAAGAATAAGCTCTCTAAGGGGCTGAAAAGTATTAATCACATGTATTTAAGTAAGAGAAGAGAGATATATCGCTCCATTTTGGCTCTAATGGCAATAATCTCGTTCATTACAGCAGCTGATATCCAAGCCTTGGAGTCCTCATTTTCCACTCCTAGACTGGTGAATCAGTGCAACACTGAAAGTTGTGTCAGGCAGTTATGTTAGGCAGTGAAATGCAGCAACAGACAAACCAACACAGGGGCTCTGGCAGCACCTCAACCCTCGCAGGGTGTCCTGTGGCAGCACAGGAGACTCTTGGCACAGCCCTTAGGTGGGCAATGCTCCCTCCCTGAGCCCCAGGGAAGTAGCTGAGCACTAAACTGTGAGGGATCTTAATGCCATGTAACCTGTGGTTATATGTGATTTACAGGGCTGGTAAAGTAATCTTGTTAAGAGGAAAACAAGGAAATAAAGACAAAATAGCTACTCAATAATAGGTATGAGGTGTTAGGCAGTGTGCCAATTCCTTTCCATCTGTATTCGGCATCTGTTGACTTTTGCACATTTTGTTGTGTTTTCAGCACTTTTCATTGATTACAAATTCAGATGCTGTGATTTCTACCAAGTGTGATACCAGAAAATTGTCAAAATATTTGCAACCAAATGCACATCCATTCAAAATTCCACAGTCTTTAAACTCCAAATCTTACAGGCCAAAAATAAAATGAAATATTGCTTAGATTCACAATTTTCATCAGAAAAAAAAAGTTGCATTTTTCAGTGCAATATGACTTTTAGATTAAAACTTTTAGTTTGGTTGATCCTGGGATTAGAGTTCTCCAAACCAAATATTTTTATCTTCATAGATGTTGAGGAAACATGGCTGGATGTAAAATCAGAGGAAACTGAGAAGTTATGTTCACATCCTAACAGAAATTATATCAATATGGAAATTATAGGGTAAAATACAGATACTACTCCGTGGATGGAATGTGGATGGCATACTTGGAAACTATTCCATGATGATTCCCCAGACACACAATCTGCAACTGCAGGCACCTGCTAAGGGGGATGGGATGGAATGGAGGGTGGAGCGGAGTAGAAGCACCAAGGCCAGGCTCTGTTGGAATCCATGCGGGGAAGGCAACTCGATGGTACTTTGCAGCTAATAAACTGCACAATAACTGTCTACTAGGAGAGACAGAGAGAAGATGTCTTGCTGCTGAACCAACCTATGTGATAAAATAACTCTCCTCAGATAAACTTGGCTAATTACAGCATAATTGTAATATTAATGCACATCTCCATCCCAAAGTTACCCACTTCCAAGATACAACCAACCCTCACTGAGGAAGTGCTCTATATTTTATTGACTATATTTTTAAGAGTGAAGTGAACTTTACATCAATCAGCAACAAAGGTATGTATGATTAGAATCACTCAAGCTTCAGCTAAAGATAAAAATTAATATGAAAGTAAGTTGAAAATGTGAGAAAGTTAGGGAAGACTCCATTGTAACCACTGGGATCAGTCAAAAAGCTGAACCTGTCTTCTCTCCCTTAGAGATACCTATTGAGTAAGAATCACACTCTGTGAACACTAAATGCTTTTGCTGGGGATTAGAGCTTGTCTGTGTACTGTTTGAATGCAGTTTTGCAGTCAGATTCCATCACCAACAATTCTTGAACCTTAATCTTTCATAATATTATATAAATAAAGACTATTACTCTATAGACTGTTAGTGCAAGTCCTTCACGGGTGCTGACAGTTGCCAGCAGCAGGTAACTCAAATAAATGGAAGACTCACTGAGTCATAAAGTAGTAAGACCTGCTGAGGGCTCTTATGCTGTTTCTGTGTATCCCTAATTAAGTCAGTCCAACCACCATCCAATCCAGCAGGACTATTCAGTTGAGTCCCCACAGTGGGACACAGACAGAATGGTTGGGCACAAGGGTCTTTACATTTTATTTTGCACTTACTTGCTCATGGGTCAGAGGAAATAAGTCCGAGAGATGGTACTATCTCAATTGCAAGTGATTTATTACTAAAATAACAAACAAGGCATCAGTCCCAGAGGCGTGAGATTTAGGTAACAAGTTGGCCATCATTGAAATAGTCAAGAATTTGAAGGAGACATGGCTTTTTATAGCTTTCTAATCCAATGAATGGTTAAAACAACAGTTTGTTTAGAATTTATGACCTATCATGTATGATCTCTGCTATTATAAAGCAGTGGTCTCTTGACCAATGAGCTTTCTGGTCACGTAGGCAAAAAGGTACTTCTATTATACCATCTAAATTCTTAGCTTAAACTATACTAAATCATATCATTATATTTAAAACCCACCACCAAAAACACCAGTGTAACTTCTTCACTTTTAACTATGAAAACAAAAGTGTATTGCTCTCCCAGCCAAGGGTCGTAAATCTCTACTAATTAAGCAAGACCCAGTCTTTTCCATGGCTGCAAATCAAAGCCTTTGACAACTGCAGAGGTATGTGTTTCTTTGACTCCCACAGGTCTTGCCTTACTTGGGACACTGACAGACACACTGAACACTAAAGGTCGAAGAAATCTCCCCTTTTAACCTGACATGTAAAAACATGTCATTTCAGATTTTCCAAGGTTGATCAACAAAATTATTTCTATTTTCCAGACTGGAGGAAAGATAAATTGATTTTTGACAATAGGAAACTAAATGAGATGGGAAATATTTCTTCATCAGTAAAGACAGGACAAAAATAAATTGATATGGTTCCTAGATTGTAGTGAACATTATAGCCTTTTGATGATAAAGCAAAGGAAAAGCTAAAGGGAAGACAGTAACAGACTATTCTGCTGAATATTCTGTTGAAGGAGATGAAGTCAATTTTCTGTTTTGTTTTTTTTTTTAAGTAATTATATAAATACAGTAAAAGACAATGCAAAAGAAGCAGGCTGTTAAGTCATTAGAGTGTGGACTCAGAAATTAAGGATCTGGTCAACTTAATAAGCAAGCTCAACAGGGAAAATCCAGGAAGTTTTTTTGCTCAGGTTTTATTTCTTCCTTGTTAAGCTTTTAATGTTTTGTTGCTATTGTTTCCTGTCTATAAGGGTGACCAAGGACCTCAGTGAGATTTGAAGTCCCTGTAGATTTTCCTGCTGGCTCCTAAACTGAGTATAAGTACAATATTCCCAGGCTTATCCAGCTCTGCTTTAGAAACCGTTTGTAATCCACACAAGAGCAGTAAAAGTGAAACATATACCGTATTATTATTACTGGGATAATTGCTGCCTGGCTAATCTCAAATTTCATTGCTTCTGGTCTTCTTTTCTTATTAGCTGTGAATGTTTATAATTTCAAGTGATTGTATAAGTCCTTCTTGCCTCATCTAGCTCCTCTGTAGAAAGAACAGTTGTCCTTGACTTTAAAGCATTATATATTCTTCATTTATAGTACATCCAAATCCACTCTAAGCAGTCTTTCTGTTTCTTGGTGAGGTGCCAGTGATTCTGAACAGTCAGATCCTGCCAGCTATTACTATTGTCAATAGCCAACTTTCAGGAGGAAAGACATGCTGTAAAGCTTTGAAGTAGTTGATCAGCTATGCTCAAGTGACCGCTGCTCTCCATATAGATGGAGCTTGGATTCATTGCACACAGTTCTCATTTCAGTAAAAAGTCAAAGAAAGAGATCTTAGAAGTGTCTCTGTTCATCTCCAAAAGCTGAAAACAAGGTCTACTTTCTGTTGCTTGCATATGTGGCTAACCTCCTCTAGCACACCATCAGCTCATATTTCCTCTTTCCTGAGGAGAGCAGATACTGTTCTGCTTATTTCCCTGCAATTCAATGCACCCATTTTGGTAGACCTGCATCCAGTAGTGTCCAAAATCAAGGAATCCTTTCTTTCAGGTGAGTCCTCTAATCACTAGTCTGAAAATTTCTCTATTTCTTACTTTCTAGGTCAATTTATATTTAATTATTTTAAAACTGCCAAAGCTCCAGATGGAGGGGTGCCAATTGAGAACAACACTACAGCTGCTAGTTGATTACGAGCTCCCCAAAGACAGGACATCATAGGACCTATTCCAGGACAATATTCCCTTCCCTTCCCTTCCCTTCCCTTCCCTTCCCTTCCCTTCCCTTCCCTTTCTCTATATTGCAAAATGCTGGACTAATTATCATGACAAAGTTCTCGTCTTCTTAATTGCATTAAATGTTCACTACTGCTCTAATTACTCAATAGGGGGGATTTTAGATATCTTTCAGGATGTGGGGTAAACGTTTAAAAATTTTCATGTCTCAGATCTTCCAGAGAAGAGCAGAAGAAAGTATTTTCTACTGGAAAGATTTTGGAGAAGGATTGTCCTTAAACACATGAATTTTAAGTGTTCAGGTGTCTACTGGTTTGAAAACAAACAGTAACAATCAAAGGAAATGCATTTCTGAGGGGAGGAGTGTCTGTGAGTACTCTGACAATGAAAATTTGGACTTCTAATCTTTCTTCTTTCTTTTTTTAATCTCTTATACACAAAAATTCTAAATTATAATGGCATTAAGATAGTTCTCCCATTTTTGTTTTACGTATTTTTACCTAACATAGCTCCTAGGACCTAAAGGCTTGTCTATTTTTGCATGTCTTTTACTCCCATCTTGTCAATGCTGTCTTCCTTTAGTGGAAGTATTTATTCAGAATCCTTTGACAGGAGGTTCTGAAGATGTGGATGTCAGGGAAGGCTGAAGCATCACCATAGCATTATGCAAAAATGTCTATTGTAATATAAATCCCTATGCCACAGCAATTTTAGCCTCTCATTTAGTCACTTACACAAAATGTGTTATAATCATGGTGAAGGCATAACTTATTGTTGCACTGATAGATTCCATACAATCAGTGCACTGTAAAATATGATGAAAATCGAGTTTTATTCTGGCAATTCAGCATTACATGACAATAGAGACACTGCTCCCTTAAATCCTCAGTCCTTTCTTTTTCTGCTGGCTGAATCTACTTTTCCCAGTGGTTTTGAGATACAGCCAAGCAACATCCACTGTCCTTTTCAGGAGCTATTCCCCATCTGACTAACAGAGCATCAGCTGGGTCCCTGACCCTTGCCAAAGAATTCCCCCAATGGATCTATAAGAATGAGTCCCACAAAACTCCAACCCATCATAAAACAGCATTCATTTTTCTCTTCTGAAAAGGGAAGGCCAAAGATGCCAAGCTGGGGAAGGTCTTCGAGAAGTTGAACCTCCCTCTTTGGCAAGCTCCCTATGCTTCTATCCTGGCATCACAGCAGCCACTGCTGGCTCACACCCAGCTGTCTTTGCCAGTTGGTCTCAGCCTTCCACCTGAGACTTCCCATTTATCTTCCTAAGGCTGAATCTTTAAGACACAAGACCAGGACACCTTCTGCAACCTCTCACCCTGAAACAAGTTTTTTGTGCCAATAAAAAATGAAGCATTTTCATAACATTCCTGACCTCATTTCAGGGAAAGAATTTGCTTTTTTAGGATCTGTTCTTTGGCTGCAGGAAGACATACAGCAGCCTCTGCTCTGTTCTTATGAAACAACTTGACGCCAATAAAAGATGCCAGGTAGAATGATAAAAACAATGTGTGGGTTCTGCAGGTCTCCTCCTTAGCCCTCTCAAAGGAATGAGGGACACTACAGCTTTCCTTCTACCCCAAACCTACCCTGTTTTTCCATCAATACATTTTTTCTGCATTCGGTTTAATTACATAAGACATCTTCTGCTGTCCAAAATACAAACTTTTTGAGCCAAAATTCAATTTATTTCATATCATAAAATCATACTTTGCCTATTAAACACATAGAGAAAAATCTCTGAAGCATTTCCTACTTCAGAGAGGTGATTTATAGGATGTCTTTTCTGACATTGTTACTATAAAGTTAGGATAAAAAGTAGGTTTAGCATATAAGAGTAATGGTAAAGTTTGAGGTTGTTCTGATCTGTCATGGAAGTGAGTTCAAAAAGCATGGAACAGTTGTTGGTTTTCTGTACATAAACTTCACTTTTGAGACCAACAATTGTATTTTTATAGCCATGGGATATTACAACCACACAGCAAGCAAGTGACTTTGTTAGTTAGGTCAACCTCATTGAAGGAATTCAAGATTAATTGAGGACAGGCAGAACATTGTCTTTGGGTACTTTTTATTAAGACAACAAGCAGAAATGTTGTGACATCAGTCATCCAGAAGAATCCCACATGGGGGTATAATTTTTTAAATGACTAACAAATCTTTCAAAAGCCATGTACTCTTCTGTCACACTAGTGCTACCTAAGGATTCAAATGGGTCCTGCACCAAAAAAATTAAAGACATGATTGAGAACTAGTATGCTAAGTCAAAACAAGTGAACCCACAGTATTTGTGTTTATAATATCACCAAGACATGCTAGCAGAACATGCTTTTGTCTTAAAAGCCCTGTTCTGTGACTCATTGTGGTGGGTTGACCTTGGCTGAGTACCAGGTGCTTAACAGGCCACTCCATCACTCCCCTTCTCATCTGGAGAGACGTGAGAAAATAAGACAGAAAACAATGCATAGGTCATGATAAGGCAGTTTACTTAACCAAAAAGTGAAAAGTTGTGGGCACAAGAAAGGAAGAAAAAAAAATGAAGAATTTATTCTCTACTTTCCCATCCGCAAAGAATGTCTAGCCATTTCCTGGGAAGCTGCACTTCTGTATGTACAGCAGTTGCTCAAGAAGGCAAATGTTGCAAATAATGAAAGCTCTCCACTTCCAGCTCCCTTTACTTAAGTTTTTTTATTTGAGCAGACAGCATATGGTATGGAAAATCTCTTCAGTTAGTTGAAGCAAGTGATCCAAGCTGTGTCCCCTCCCCAGATCTTGCCCACCCCCAGCCTACTGTTCAGGGAGTGTGGGAAGAATGTTGGAGAGATATTGCTGATGCTGTGCTAGCATTGCCCAGTAGTAGCTAAAACACTGGGGTATTGTCAACACCTTTCTAGCTATTAATACCAAGCAAGCACTGAGAGGGCTGCTATGGGGAAAATTAGCTCCATCTCAGCCAGACCAGATACACTCATTTTGAAATCATCTACACATGGCATTTTACAGAAAGATAGTGAAAAAATTTGTAGTTGGAAATGAAATCTTGTATGTCTGCGTGTTTCAGGTCACATCATCAGGAAAACATATAATCTGTGGACTTTGTTTTCAAGGCAAAGGCAACACTGTGTTCTAGACCCATTTATGAGGAAAAAACCCATTCAGTCCAATACAAACACATCTCCAGAGCCAATGAATTTCAATGAACTGTAGGAAAAGGAAAAAAACCACACTTTTTAAAATCAGAAGAGTAAGCTGAAAATCTTAAGCTCTATTTGACATGATTTTGTCTCAAATATTTAAGTATTTGATAACTTGATGATACTGGTGTATCATTCAAACAAACACTAGATTTCTTTGGGGTTATTTCCCCCCTCCCCCCCAAAAAAATTCTTTAATAGTATGGCCTTTATCAAGATCAAATACAATTACAGAAGGACACCATATGTCCAAGAATCACAAGTTATTGTTGTGAAAAAATGACATTTCTTCAAGTTGAGTGAGAGGTTGTAGGAGGTTGAAAAACTTGGTCAACCATTTAGAAATTGGTTGGCTGAAAGAGAGACTGACACTATTGGACAAAAAAAAATCTATCTTTCCCATCACTTTTAATTAACTCAAAACACTTAATTAAATAGTGTGACTTAGCAGCATGACTTGAAATTGATGGGAACATAGATGTTTAAAGTCTGGCTGAATTTTTGTCATTCAGGTCCACAGTTACTAGTTTACAACAGACATTGACAGTATTTAGCTTTTATTTATAGCAATTTTAAAAACAGCAAGCCTAACTCTGCTGTTATGTTGCCATGCCTCTGATATGAATAAGACAGAACAGCTTGTTGAGAATTCTTTTTTTTATGTATGTCTCTGAGAAACTTCTTTTGCATGGCACAGGATCAATACAAACAACCCTAATCTGCTGTTGTGTAGCCCCAGTGGAGGTGATCAGTGAAAACATGGGAGACTGTCAATGTGTGAACCTCTCCGGGACACCCTGGATTGCCAAGGGTCTGGGCATCTAGGACTCCTAATTTTTGACACAAACCATACCATAGTCCTACAGCCTGCAAGGATAGAGTAGTCATGGTGCTGCTACTTTCCCAGAATACTCTTCCAAAAACTTGAGGAACTTTCAAAACCCAGAATAGGTACTTTTTAGGCTAATCAGAAAATCACAGAATGGTTTGGGTTGGAAGGGACCCTAGAGATCCAATCCCCATTTAATGGATAGGGACACCTATCACCAGACCAGGCTGCTCAGAGCCCTATCTTGTCCTTGAACACTTCCAGGGATGAGGCATGCACAGCTTCCCTGCTCCTGTGTTCCACCACCATCATAATAAAGAATTTCTTCTTAATATCTAATATAAACCAACACTCAGTTCGAAGAAGAAAATAACCTGTTGTAGTATCATTACATCACTTTGTAAGAAGTCCCTCTCCAGCCTTCCACTCATCCTCTTTAGGTACTGACTGGTAGGTGCTATAAGGTCTTTCCAGAGCTTCTATTCTCGAGGCTGAAAATTACCTTGGATGATTTCTATTTCGATGGTTCATCTGTCATTTTTGAACTCATGTAAGGATTACAATGGGATTTTGGAAATAAAACAGATGTCAATTCTGTTCTGAAGATACCGCCTTTAGAGCAGTTTGCAGATGGCTCTGGGCTACTCTTTGGCATGCTCCAAGAGCCACTACATTCTCCCAAATGTGAAACCATGGCCAGAATAGGAGAACATAAGTGTAGAAAATGTATATGGTGTGCACGGTACTCAGTCGGTTCAGGGATGATTTCTACAGTTCAAGGCAGCTCCTGAAACATGCAGTTTATTTGCAAGGGTTGTGGGTGCAGGAGCTCTGCCTAAGCTACCAGCCACAGCTTAGAGCATGCCCCAGAGAGAGCGAGAGAGCATAGGGGTAAGAAGGAAGAGTAGAGAGCTTAAGAGAGAGAGCTTAAGAGACCTAAAAATCTGGTTACATGATATTATATCTCTTCTTATACTGAATATGGTAATATTACAACATCCAATCAATAGAAGACAGAAATCCTTATAGAATTTACATACAACCTATCAAAACTACTACATTACCATACTGTGTTACATTTTAACTCCTAAAAACTATTTTCTAAAACTACTTTTTTCTTCCCTGCCACGCTGGCAGGGTTTCTCTGGCTCTTGGACTTTTCTGTTTGCTGAAGCATTCTCTTCTTTGCTAAAGACATTGCTCAATCAAGAGAGATTCTCCTTCAGCTGGCTAGCCTGTTGTTTTTTAGTTGTACAGTAACTAACAGCTTGGTATCTTATATCTCAAAGCTAGCTTTCATTTCTATTTCACTTACAGATTTTATATTTCCAGAATCTTTTGCCAAGCAGTCATATTTATAAGGTTTCCTTATTTCATCCTCCCCAACAATAAGGAACCCATACTGCTTATTCTCTGACCTTGACTGCCAGTCTTGGAGCAGGCTGAATAGGTTTTTGAACAATATGATCCAGAACACAAAATATGCAGAAATTTGATCTGACATAATTCTTATGCTTAATATTGTCAGTAATGGTATCGATAATGAAAAAAAAACCCAAACAACAAAAATAGAAGACTATAATGTTTTGTTATTTTGAGCAGAGAAACTCTGAGGTTTAATAATACCGAAAATGACCTGAAATTTCATGCCAGCAAAGAAAAATTATGTTCTTCCCACCTGGAACAAAGGCTGTGTGGATGAAAAATTTTCTTGTGCAACTCCTTATAGAAGAAAAACATGGCTGGAGGAGCCTGCTTTCAAAAAACTCTTCATATGTAACATCTTTTCTGTAATTTAATCAAAGCAAGTTCCTTGCTCTATAGTGTAGCATGTGCTCATTGTCACTGTTCAGTGTATTAATGCAAGTTTAGTAACCCATCCTTTTTACAGAAGCTTCATTTACATGGAAAGGTAACATCATGTTTTGCTTTTACTATAGAACTAATTCCTTAATGACACAGTGCCTCACGCATGCTCATGAGTGAAAAAAGTGGAGGATTTTCCTGCTGTTTTGTCCTTCTTTACAAAACACAGAAAGGGTGGAATTCATCCTACCAAATGCATATGTCTACAGTGAAGGTGTATACATCTGAACTCGCTCCATTTTGTAATTGGTGGAGAAAAATAAGCACTTTGTGTATAATTAATCTTATCCTAAAGTCTAGAAGAGATGAGATGCCCTGTAAATATATTGTTTTTTTCTTTCTGAGGAGCCTAGTCTGATAAGACATCTATGATGTAGAAATCTAAAGCTAGACAAATGGACTCACACCTAAGATGCCTAAAAAAAGTGAATAACAGTGGAAGGTACATCCACTTGTATATTCACTTATTTTCAGTCTCATTTCAATGTATAAATTTCCAATGTATAGAAGCCAGACAAAAGCATGAGTTTAGAGTCTATCCACAGGAAACTCATGCCTTCCTTTCACCACTCAGTTTCTAAGTTCTGCACTGGGTTTTGCAGACTAATTGGTGATATCATGGTACCCTAGTTCTTATTTACCATTGATCACTTTGAATGATAGCTAAAACACACTGAGATATCAGTTGTTCTCATGCCTCTGTTACATTATTGATGAGATTGAGTAGTAAATATTTTCCTCTCACTCTGCCAATATTACAACAATGTCACCATTCTACACAGTACTCTGGTAGTACAAACCCAAACAAGTATCACAGTGTCTGTATTGGACAATGTTAGGATAGTTCCCTCTCTGGGATTTTGCATTATATAATTTGTGGTAATGCTGGAGATGATGACAAGCCTGAATAAAGCAAGTGATGGCCCATGACTAAGACAGATTTCTGTTAAATAATGCCTTAATTCAGTCAAGATTAAGATTATTGTATAGAAAGATTTGAAGCAATTTTCTTGGTATTTTGGAAGAGCCTTCATCACTACGTCAGCTATTAGTATACAGCTTCTTTTAATCATTAGTTCTAATAGATTTCCTGGGCTAACTTGGGAAATGCTAATTTGTTAATCAATCACGAACTACCATTTCTCCACCAGCAGATTTTTAAGTCAAATAATATTCTAAGATGTTTTACATTTGCATCTACAAAGGAGTAACACAGAGCTTGGTTAATCTTTTCAAGATCAAAGACTTGACTGGAATACAAAGATTGAAATTTATAAAAAATAATTGCTTATATTTTATAAACAAGACTGAATTCCTTGATGCTGATAATACTGGTTTAGTAAGAAAGCATACTAGCAAATTCCAATGTAGTAGTCAAAACTATAATGACTAGTCTGATAAGTGGCATTATAATTAAATTAAACAGTTAATTTTCAGTCAGATGGCTTTCTGCTTTACTAGTATAATCTTTAAATAAATATTTTTCTTTTAGCTTAGCTTCCAACTGAGACAAAGAGTGCTTTAGGACCTTACAAATTGTTCCCAAATGTTTTCATGCACCATACTGAAGTTTTTTTAAATATGCTTTTTAATGTCTTTAAAATTTCCTCTGCTGAGAAATAAATTCTCTAAATGTGATTATTTCAAGGACTCCAAATCTAGTTACTACATTCAGTTGCAAAAATACTATGTTCTCTCTTCACATACAAGTTTTACCTAGCAAACTGACTTTTTGACTACATATTAAATCTAAGATGGATAAGATTCAGTGCTAAATATCTACATTAAAATTCTTGTTCATCTCTGCACATGTATTTATATTTATATTTTTATATTTGTTTCAATTATCATTGTTAATGTTAATGTGTTTGAATGCTGATATTTTATGTGTTGAGAAAAGAGTTCAACGTCTTTTACAACTTTTGTTTTAAACAAAGATTTTCAACTACACTGATGTAAAATAATTTTAGATTGCTTTCACACTATTAGTTCTGTAAATGTTTTTGGGAATCTGATGTGCTTTCTTCCTCTTTTTCCTCTTGTTTTCCCGCGTTTTTCTCTTCATTGTCCTCTTTTTGTTGTTGATGTTGACCCAAATTATCTGCATCTATGTGAGAACACAGCTGTGTTGAAAATTTGGCCTCAGTTTGGATGCTGGTGTCTTTTGAAAGTCTGCCTTAAGACACAACTGGGCCATTGTTAATTAGTCCTGCATATAATTACACATACAATTAAATATCAAAAAAAGCACCAGGGTCTACTTATTAAACATATCAATTATGAAATTTTCTTCTTATCAACTTCGTCCCTTACCTGGCTCCAATCCCAGCTTCTTGATAAATGGAGGGAGATTTCTGGTGGTCATCCTCTGGTGCCCACACCCTGTGCCCCTGGGCTGTTAGCTTGCACATTGTCGGCAAAGCACCCACTGCTTTTGCAAATGGCCGGTTGTTTGAGTTGTTAACCATTAACATTTCATTCTCTCACATAGGTGAAAAAGAAAGGAGATTATAGTTAAATAAAACCATCTGACTAAATCAATATCTTTACTTAGCAGAAATCGAGGGGACATTTTAATTCCCTGGAAAATTTCCTTTAAAAAAATCACATACAATCAAAACTGGATTTAGTGCTAAATATGAGACTGTGTGACATCCTTGGAATAATAAATTAGTTGCACATTCTGACTCCTGCCCTCACCTCCTCTCTGCCCCATAGATACTTACCTTTGACTGACTGTTATTTTGCACACTGACAAAAGGTATTAACTGAGAACTCTGCTCATCACAGATTGTTTGCAGAGTAAAATATACTCTTATTTTATGCAGAAGTGAATAGTGAAAAGGTTGTGCATAGTAGGTTTAGAGAGTCTAAAGAAGATTCCGCTCTACATTCTCAATTCTATAGAAAAATCCCTCCATAGGTATCACGGTTCTGCTGGGTTTTTTTTCTGTGACTTTTAGTGATTCTGCTTTTCAGGACCTTTATGAGCCGTGGCTCTCAGACACTTTTTTATTTCACTAGAATCGTTACAGCTCTATGCACCAATAGTGCTTTTATCCTCTATGAGTGTACTATTTCTATAATACACATAAAGTTCCAAGTAGAAATCTAAAGCACCTACCGGCAATTTAACAATACTGAAGGTGCGCATTTATGAATAGACATTTTACTAACAATCTAGGATTCAATTGTAGCTTGGTCACAAACTCTCAAAATGAAAAAACATAGAATTGCAGCTGCTGCCAGAGCAGAATATGAACAAAATTGGCAGTAGTTTGAATTCCTGATTCTGCTGTTAGCTTCCTTTTTGTTTTAAAAAAGACAAAGCATGGAACTCAACACTTCTCTAGGTTGCATTCTTGGTTCAGTCTTTCTTGATGGTTCACTAAAAGCCCAGATTCACAGAACCCCAGAATGGTTAAGTTTAGAAAGGACTGCAGTGGGTCATCTGGTCCAGCCTCCCTGCTCAAGCAGGGACATCCAAGAGCACATGGCATAGGACTTCATGCAGACCGTTCTTGAATATGTCCAGTGACAGAGACTTTGCAACCTCTCTGGGCAATCTGTTCCAGTGCTCAGTCACCTGCAGAATTAAGATGTTCTTCCTGATGTTCAGGTGGAACCTCCTGTGCAACAGTTTCTGAAGATTTTCCCTTGTCCTATTGCTGAGCACCACTGAGAAGAGCCTGGCTCCATCCTCTTGATACCCTCCCTTCAGATACTCATGGACATTGATGAGATCCCCTCTCAATCATCTCTTCCTGAGGCTGAACAGGCCTCAGCCTTTCACTGTAGGAGAAATGCTCCAGTCCCTAAATCACCTGATAAAATTTAAACCAGAGCTATGGGCCAGGATGAGTCCTTGCAAGAAGAAGGAGTGATTTCCAGGAATGGTTTCCTACATCTTGTAACCCAACAAGTGGCAGTTCCTCCTTCACTTTGTAAGCTGGAAGCTATGAAGAAAAAAATTGTTAATACAGCAAAATGCTGATGCAACCTAGCTTAAGGAAAAAAAAATATTCTGCACCAATGAGTCTGTATAGATTTTAAATGTCTTCATGGACAAATAACTCAACATAACTTCCCACTGTACTTCAATAACAAAATCAGGCTAGTGCAAAAAAAAATAAGCAAGTAAAAATAAGTTACTTGACTTAGATACAAATTTAATAGAATATTGTGTACCATTCTGGCATGCTTGCTTTCAGGGGGATTTTGTACAAGCTGCAGCATTAGAGATTTTTGACTGTTCTGATTTGAGCTATTGAGAAATGTATTATAAGAAGTTGTTATTATTTGCTTGTTTTCAGAGTTAGAAAATTGAAAGAAAATTTTTTTATAGAATCAAACCCTCTGTTATTGTGTCTCTTGTACAGAAATCTAGGCAGTAAATTTTGCTCTTTCTTGTTCTGAAAGACCAACAAAAGGTAAGAAAATAGCTGACATACGGATGAATGACAAGATCTATAGGTCTGCTTTTGGTCTTGAGGGGATACAAAGACTAGAAAATTTCATGGAAAGGATGCTTGCGACTATTGAATTACATAGTTCTAATACATAGAATTAATTTAATATGCTAGTAAGTTTCAGATGCAGCTCAGTAACACAGGCAGTTCAGGACTGACTTTCCTAAATTTTTATTATCTTAAGAGCATCATTGTTTCATGACCAGGCAAAAATCCCTAGAGTGGCCATCTAAAAGGTCTGGATTTGCTTTGGTTCACCATAAAGGTGAAGTGATATATTTAAGTGCCTACATATTCCTACAATAGTACACTGATAGTATAATAGGTGTGAAATATAATAAGCATGAATGGCTAGAACCCAAAGCCAGAAAATTTAAAATTAAAAATTTAGTTTTAAATTTATACCATTAGCAATCAATCACTGGAACAAACAATCAAATGAGGCTAACAGATACTTTGCTCCTTCTTATAGTCAAGTCACAAAGCCATTCAAGAAGACAGATTTTGACTAAGACACAGCTTTAACTTCAAGTTAAATTATTATGGCAATAGTGGAATTAAAGACAATTGACAGAATATGCTTTTTCCAACTTCTTCCAACGATAATCTTCATATTGCACCCAGTAGAGCGTTCATTATGGTATCAAAATCTGATGAAGTGGGGAGGGGGAAGGAGGAATGGTTGCTATTAGTAGAAGTTAAAAAGCCTGGACTAGATCTTGGCTTGCACTTTAGGGGAAGTGGATGGATTTTGCTTCTGTTTGCTAAAGCAGATGAGTACATAAAATGTCTAACTTTTGCATAACATCAGAGTTTTTAAATCATTTAATATTTTAAATATTTTTGACTTCTGGTCATTCTTTTCCTGCAAATACATTAATGCCTCTGACCTTCTGCTTCTGCACGTTAATGCACTGTTAATTAACACAATATTGCACTTTATGCAGAGATTCTTTTCAATTCCATTCATTCGAATCAAATTACATTTTTAATAGCATTAACTTGAAGGTCAATACTTTTTTCTTCGGCATAGACTTTTAAATCCTTGATAATAGGATGTCAGTGTGCAGAGCAGGGAGGGGCAGGAAAAAAAGCTTTTGGCAAATAATGCCATTTCCATTCCAAATTAGTTGAATTTATCAGCTGCATAATATAGTTCCTTTTTCAATACCTTACAATGTTGTTCTTTAGAGCCTGCTGAAATTTATCAGTGCCATGTGCCTGCAGGTGACTCAAGGCCAGGTTTGTGTGAAAAGAGGTGTCAAATATCACATCTGTTAGTGAAAAGTTAAATATTATCATAGTGTAAAGGGCACATCCCAGAAGATAATCCTGCTTGCTCCCATAACCTGTTGACATTCCTTTCTGCTGTCTTCTTTTGCCACTTCATAAAGCCTCTGAGCTTTACACAGAGGTGAAGGGTTTATTTTTCTTTAATTTTAAGATGTCTCATGAAAAACTAGTCTTCTGGTTGTGAATCTGTAATCCACAATAATTTAAGCTTATTTATTTCAATAAAAAGGCCAGTCATTTGAAAGGTAGTGCATTTGAGCAATGCTTTTATTTATATACTGATATTTTGAGGACAGTATACTGTCATCTCTGTTCAAAGACACTCTTTTCATTTTGAGCCATTCAAGACATTAGCGTAGCATCTGAAAGTTTCTCTTTCCCTAAACAGAAAAATACAGTGGTCGCAGCACGAACAACACCCCTTTTGATTATTGCTATAGAAACAAAACCATGCAAACCTTTATGTGTGTATATCTGTAGACACAGGTATGTGCCTATGGTTTTAAAGGGAAAGGACCTCCTGCCATCTCACAGTTCATCAGTTCTGAGATTTTTGTGAAAATGTCCCAGGAAACAATGAAAAAGATCCTGCTGAGGAGAAAAATCATGAAGAAACCATGTGCATATTTCAGAAATAAAGTGGAATTTCATAGAGCTGTGCAAACATTTTAAGGTGAACACTATTTTTGTTAGCAGCCAGTAAATTACATGGGTCTGACTTTGCGATTAATTTTTGTTGTTGTTTGGCTTGGGGATAGTTTTGTTTGAGTTTGTTAGTATTTGGTCAGAGAGAGGAGGAAGAAGGTCACTAAAAAGGAAACATCATTTTTACACAGATGTTGATGCTAATCTCTTGAGTATGTACATGGGATTCTCATGACACTTTACTTTACTCACACTTTAGAAAGGGAGCTCACTATTTTGCCTGAATATAACCCTGACCCTTGTTTAACCAACTTGAGAGAATCTGCAGGGTCAAACATATGAAGTAATATTTTCCCAGCAAACATTTTTATATCTAGAGAGCTTTTCTACATTGCCATGGCAAGACAGGTCTTGTTTACAGGGAGAGTTTGTCTAAGCATAGGCAAAGCTGTCAGAATAAAATAGCATCTGTGAAATGAGGCCTGACAAAAGGTTTTATGATCACCTGGAATGCATCAGCGATTCTAAAGATATTATCTGAAAAAGGAATATCTGAAGACAGAGAGAAAGGAACTGAAGATGAAGCAGCTAGTATAATCCAAGAAAAAGTCTCGACCCTTTCTGGAAACACTACATCCAGGTGCAGAAATTAATGATGTAGAATTATGGGGAAGGCAAAGGAAAAACAACATAACCCCACAAATTTGATAAAAGGGAGGTGACTTAGGGTTAACAACATAAAATTCTGTTTTGCAGTCAGAGCCTAAAAGTAAGGCAGGACTCAGGGATATTCTGGTAGGTCAGGATCCTACCAGTAAAGGACAGGTCCTTTCCAAAAAAGGGAATCGCAATGGCAACTTTCAACATCAACAGAAATAGAGACTAAACTTCTAATTGACTTTGTGTTTAGAAATGTTTGAAATGGTACAGGGTTTGTAGATGACAGAGTTCATGGCAAATAAGAGGAACTATAGAGAATAGAAATATTGGTAGGGTGGAGGGTGGGGTGGAAACAAAGAGAATAATTCATCAGAACAGTGCATGAGTGAATTATTACATGTGCTGGAAGAAGAGCTCGGAGATTGGTTGTTTTGTCTTAGGACCACAGTGCCTCATTATCACTGTTATCACCTAACTTCAGGCAGCCAAGTTTAAGCATTTTGGTCTCAAGCTTTACAATCATAAGTCAGGAGTAAAATCCAGAAAACTTTGAAGGTGATTGCAGTAAGGTCAGCATCCATCCCAATAAAATAACCTTGCAATTATTTCTAACACTAAACAGAGCATCCTTAAGAACACCCACCACTTCCTCTGTATGGCCAAAGACAGACAAAAGGGAGCTGGGCCAGGTGAACTTGTGGATCAGAGGTAACATAGCTCCTCATGACCTCTTACATTCAATGCATTAGGCAGAAAAGAATCCATGGCATATACAGCCAAGAGTCTGTCATTAGTGTATTCAAAGTCAAATTGAGTAATCATATTAATCTAAATCTAGTTGTTAAAGAAAAAATATAACAATACATATTAAGAATAGTTTGATAAAGAAAAAACATAAATAATAGTAACAATGTAGATAAAATTGAAATACGCAGGTTGAATTTTTATCCCTTCCTGATGTTGTGCTCATCCTTCCACTGCTCCAGTGAGCTGTAAAGTTGACATCTCCATAGTGCTGGACATGGTGTTATAATGATATATCAACCTCTGATGTCTCATCAGGAGGCATTTGGTGTTGCTAGTTTCTTCTTTTGTCTCAATCTAGGATTCATTTAAGGAAATTCTTATACATTTGACAGTGTGCTTTTACACCCTTTCTCTTCTTTGATCTGCAGCTGCATGTTGCATCTGCATTTACTGCATGTGGTAATTTTATGTGTTAGATGTTTTCTTATTTTTTATTTTGCTACCTGTAAAATCAATTTTTCCCATCTTCAGGTAAGCATTCCTTCAGCTGACCTTTGTTGAGCTGTTTATAAGCATGGAGTCTTTTGTACCAAGTTTTTAGTCCATCTTACACCATGTTATGCCTGCAATTCCCTCATGCCACACATATCTTATGGCCTCACTTCTCAAAGCTTCTGCTATCATACAAAAGCTTCTGCCATGTCCACATAACTTTCTACTTCTTTATCTTAGAGGTGACAACATATAAAGATAACATAATAGAAACAAATTCACCTAAGTCACCTAATATATATAATATAAATATAAATATAAATATAAATATAAATATAAATATAAATACAACGCATAACATCAGCT